>CM076415.1:10400864-11000864 GCA_038363315.1 Mugilogobius chulae | reverse complement strand
AGAAACGGGTCCAATTACTTCCTGTTTAAAACTGCAGAACTGAAATGACCAGCCTCTTCATAGTGGTATTTCCCCGTAACAGCAGCAAATTTTCCCTTACATGGTCTTTATGTTGAAAATATATTATATGACTTTTTTTTTCTTTACTTATGTGGCCCAGAGTTGTTGTTTTTTATTAATGATCCCAGTTATTGGTGCAAATGAGGGGTAGGTGGAAACCTATTGTAAACGCAAATACTTCCTTACAAGAAGAATTACTTCTGATAAACATACATAGATTCTTCAGAAAATGTACTTTACTTCTTTATTTGAATTAGACACATTTGTTCGAAAAGCAAGGTCTTAAAACGCTTCTTCAAGACAATCTAAAATTTCCAATTTAAGGCATTTCAAGACTTTTTTCTCATCATGTGCATACTGCTGCTGTCTCATCAGTATGCACATGATGAGATAGCACAAATTAAAAGTTTTTAAATTTGGTTTTAATGAAATCCGCTTTAAATCTTACTACATTACACTATTTAGTTTTCATGTATTATGCTTAAATTCAAGTTCTTATTCACCTCTTTATGTTACAAGTAGATTTTAAACACCTTTCAGGGTAAAGTCAGGATCTAAATATTCATGTCATAGGGTTAGAGTCCCAATTCTATGTTTTAGCTAAAGTAAAAATTAATTTTGATAGGTGGAACATTTGTGATGTTGGGTAAGAAGGTGGTACCTCTTCTGTAGCACCTCCTGTCTCTTATGGACACAGTGGGTGTAGAAAGAGGGGTGCGGGTAAATCACAGAGGCCTGTGTGGTGTCAGGCGGTTTGGCTGCGGTTCTCACTGAGTTCAGAAGGAGCTGATCACTCGAGGACTCTGGGCCAAGGTTCAAACTTGAACACAAATGGCCTATTTTACCTGTTTAGTATACTTTCTGTGTTGTTTTTGTCATTTATTTGTGAAGGTTGTATCAGAATTTTTACATTATAGCTACTTTTATAGACACTCTTTAAATATTATCTTAGGTTAGCAGTTTTTACATGTTTGCGCTTAAAATAGAAAAAAAAACATCTTGATCTATTTAAAACTAAGTTTTAACAAGATAAAAAGATAACTTATATGGCACCTAAAACAAGAAAAAATGTTTATTCATTAGCAGATAATTTTACTTAACCAGCAAATTTGCTCAAACCAAGATAATAAATGAATTAGGAAAAATAACTTGACTAAGCATTATTTTGTGTAGTTAGTATTGGACCAAGTTTAACAAAATTTCATAATGACCAGCCTTTTGTATAAACAACTAATCAATCAGTTGAATGAAATAATTGACAGAATAATGGGTTGCCAAAATATTATCAATAAAATTTATTAATATAATTAGTTGCAGCCCTATTTGATAAATTTATTGAAAGCAAATTGTGCAGTTAAGTTTACCACTTTATCATCACAATTTAGTTTATTTAATTATTTTTTCTGCCATTGTTAGTGTCTCTTTTTGGAATAACATTTTCTGAAGAATTTAACTGAGCATCTCACGAGATCATTTCCCACATGTGTTCACAATCTTGTGGCGACGTTATCTTTTGAGATCTTGTGACGCGAAATCTTCCCATTCCTAATTGTGCACTGTCTCCAACAAACAATATTTCTCTGCTAACTACTCATACAGCGTTTAAGCTAATTGGCACACACACACACAATTGACTACATCCAGCCCCTATAAAGAGTGAAGTTTCACATTTCCTTCCAGAGCCGTTTTAGCCCGTGACTCAAGCTATTGTGGGCACTGTTGCCTGCTCTTTCTGGGTGGATACAAGGGCGGAGATGCTTTCACCGCACAAGGCACACAGGCGGGGGCCCACACACACGCACACATATGTACACACATCACAATGGAGGTCGCTCAGGAAAGGAAACTAGGGATTCCTAAGATTCCTGTGGACAAAAAGGTGTGAACTGAGGCGGCCGAACAGCCTGGGAATGAGAGCGGATTGGCTGCGGGAGGCAGTTAAAGGCTGACCAGAGCGGCTAATGACACACACAGATAAGTGGAGATAAGTCAAAGAATGCAGAGGACTCAGTTTAAGATACAATAAGCTTAGCGAGGAATGTGAAATGCTATTGCGCGTTATTCAGAAACCAACATGAGACCATTAACTACCACTTGAGTGTGCTAAAATAAACGCGCTGTGTCGCAAACAGTCTGTCCAGGTAAATGCGGTCGAACTGGAAGAAACAGAGGCCGAGCGCAGTCAGAATCTTTAGAATGTTTCCATGCGGTTGCCAAGTCACATTTTTGGAGTGTCAAGTGAAATGAAAATGTTGCATCACTTGTAACACTCAAATGAATGAGCTGTCAATCTGAAAGTAAGAATGTCATCATGGGATGGTTGTCATGGATACCAAAGAAGGCACTTCCATTTTTTTTTTTACATGTTCATTTTAGCTAAATTTATGGAATGCATTTTAGAATAGTTCAGACACAGTAGAATTTACAGCTATTTTGGAATGTTGATGCAAAAAGATCGGATGTTAAAATACTGAAACATGTGGTGAATGCAAACACTGCATTTATGTATTCCTGCTTAGCCTTTGACATGAATGTTACAATATATGCCGATTTCCACCAATTACATGGCTGATTATTTTCAATTGTTAAGACACCGGAATAAACTCATGTCACTGTCAGTTTTCAACTAAATAATAACCTATTTCTGTTTTGTATTGAACAATTTTGAAATACAAAGATGACTGGACAGAGTGTGTACAAAGAAAGCCAACAAGGACATTGAAATAGTGATCAAACACAGCATTTTTACAGTAATATTTTCAGTTGTAACTATTGCGTAAATGACTGCATCATAAAGCATTGTTCCCACTCTCATAATGCAATTTGCGCTCCAACATGTTGGGCTGAGAATGATATCATTGCGCACACTTTGACACAGATCCACTTAACTCTGCCAGATCCTGAACGGCAGCCAGTGATGGACAAGAACAGACGTAACCACAACGTCACCCCATTCACTAAAAAGGACACACATGCCCTGCACGGGACACACACATTCCCTTCTCAAGTGGGACAGGGGGATGTGCTGCTGACCATATTTCCATGTCGATCGTCTGCCTGACTTGGCTCATAGAGGTCTTTTGTGTGTGTTGGTGACTATATTAGGCTGTGGAAGACAGAGTGCGTGAAGTCACGGTCATGCTGTAGAGGCATGACTCCACTGCCCTCGTACTGCAGTGGTCGGCCTCAGTAACACATGCCCAGTGTCTGCTGTCGGGCTACAAGAGGGCAGAGTCATTTCTGTTGGTCAACAATGTTTCCCTATGACATCACATAATCATATTTTCCACACATTTTAATCAAAAGGTATTTTGTGTAATTAAGAGTGAATACTTTGGCAGACATTTCAAACTTTCAAAAGTTTTGTAACTTTCAACAATTTGAAAGCTCCAAATTTGAAGCAACAGATATTTAATAATTTCTTTTTAATCCACTTGAAGTTCACTACCAATGGTGTATACTTCCTCTTCGACACAAACTCTATTGATGCTGACGCTGTGTATATTAGGCTTTATTCCATTGTATTTTGAGGTTAAGAACATGGAGTTCTTTACTTGTTAAGCAGATGTGGATCTGCACAAGTCATTTCCTGGTCATGTGCTTTTGTTACTTCAATTATTCTGTGTAAACGGAATCATTGAAGTAACAAAGTGCATTAAAATCCCATAGTCCCTTCCCATCCTCATCAGTTCCTCTGCATACGTCAGAGCAGGGCTTTTTAGGCATTGACAATGCCTTTAGCTGACACTCAGCTAAGCCACTCCACCCAATCCAAGGGGTCAAGGGTCACACATAACCCCGAGCAGAGGATGCTGTGGTCCTAAAACACCAGAACATTCCTCTCCCCCTTCGGCATGCACGGGTCGCTTCCTCTCTTCACTTCCTTGTCCTGACCCTCACACCCTCCCTCCGCTTTCCTTCTCTCTGTCCCACCTCAGCATGGGCTCGCCTCATAGTGCCAGGGCTATCGCCTGGACGTTTCCCCTGCCGCAGACTGGAGGACTCCCTGTAGGCTTCCTGTAGGACCGCCTTCTATTATCAAACAGAAAGACCAAACCCAAAAGCAGCACTGAGCTCACTGCCCGTGACCTCACTAATGTGGGCTGATAGTAATTTTATATATATATATATCTATATATATATATATCTATATCTATATCTATATCTATATATATATATATATATATATATATATATATAAAATGATCCCTCTCACCCTACGCTGGTGGTCTCATCCGCTTTCCAAGCTCGGGTCCTCTACCAGAGGCCAGGGAGCTTGAGGGTTCTGCGCAGTATCCTTGCTGTTCCTAGGACTGCACTTTTCTGGACTGAGATGTCGGATGTAGATCCAGGGATATGTTGTAGCCACTCATCCAGTTTGGGGGTCACGGCCCCCAGTGCACCGATCACCACGGGCACCACTGTTGCCTTCACCTTCCAAGCCTTCTCCAGCTCTTCAAGCTCATTAAACTGAAACCTAATCAGTGCCATAAATAAATACAATGAAATATTTTCTTTACACTATGTATCACTTCAAAAGTAACTGTCACAAATATTTCCGGATAATTCTTTTTTTCTTACTGACAGTGAGTTAAAAACATACAGAACCCCAAATGCTTGAGCAATGCAGTGTGCATATGTATGCACATGTATGAGGAATGTGTGCTTGTCATTGACGAAGACTAAATGGCTGAGCATTTGGGCTCGAGATACAGACAGAGTGAGAAAGTGAGGATCCAGCAGATGGGGCTGAGACAGCCATCTGTCCCACCAACAGCCCACTGGGCTGGGACCACTATAGACACAAGGTTTAGCATCAAATCCATATTCATAATGTTGTTTATGTAAATGATTTAAATGGATATTGGTGGAAAAAGTAAGTGTTTCCAATTGAACTTTTAATGTTTACGTGTTTTTGTAAATAAAAGAAAACCCCAAAATAAAAGACGGGAGCAATACTGTTTAACTTTGTCGATGATAATTTCAAAAAGAAAATAATATATAAAAATGATTCAGTACCAAACATGTTCTTTTGAAACAATATAAATATATATATATATATATATATATATATATATATATATATATATAATATATATATATATATATATATATATATATATATATATATATATATATATATATATATATATATATATATTTAAAAACTACAATATTACACATTATGAGGCACACACAATTCTAAGAATTCTCACAATGTGGAAGTCACTGCAGGGAGCTTGTTTTTACTCCTAATCCTAAGTGCCATTTCAGCACTTTTCAACTGCGTCTCCCCATAATAATAAAATTTGTTCGAATACAAGTGGAATGGAGCAGCTCTTCCTTTGGTGGTCTGTTGTCTAGGGGCGCTGCGTTGACTCACAGCCTCTCCCTCCCACTCTCCGCCCCGCTGTACCCCGGCGTGGGAGGCACTGCGGCCCAGCACCAGAGCCTCCAGGCTGGGCACACACAACACACACACACAGGCAGCACTGGAGCTCTGACTTCCATTCCCCTCACCCACTCACAAACACACAGCCTACCCACACACTCCAGCTCTACCCGGGCCGATCGGAGCACCTCTTTAATGATGTCATGTGCCTTACATCTGAAGAGAGCGCAGGCAAAGGGGAAACACGTGGGTGTGTGTGTGGGCCGTCCCGTGCGAGGAGCTGTGTGTGTACTGGCAAATTCTGATATTAAAATGTTACATGTACATGTACAGTATGACTACTGCCAGTGCAGGCCTCATAACACAGGTCAGCTCAATAGGTCCAAGTTATTTCTGGATATAGAAGAGCTAAAACTAATGAGCTGGCAACTGGACATAAAACCTGGATTACAATGAGAGCAAATAATACGAGGCTAGAACATCTTCTATAACTTGGCAAAAACAGCTCAGTCTTTGACCAAAGGGCTCAATAATCCAACTTAAAATCAGTTTCTTACCAGGAGGAGAGCTCTTGAGTGACAGCGTCCTTTGTTTATGTCCTCGCTGATTCTCACCTGTGAAAAGCAGGTAGCAAAGGAGCGTGTCACTCAAATCTGACAGATCATTTTTTGAACAGCACTTAGAGAAATGTTCACAGCATTGCTTTTGGTGTGCACAGTGTCACACATTGTACCATGTCTGTGCTGAGAAAAAAAAATCACAATATTCAGAAGGGCCAGATTGCTCATTAGAATATTTCACATTTGTGTGTGGGCGAGCGTTTAGCAGTCCCTCTCCCTGTCGTCCTAGTGCTGTTCCAGAAACACCCTGCTGAGTCCAACACCAAGCGGGATCCTAACCCCAGTCTGTCCATAAAAAACACTAATCCAAGATCACACTTCTGCTCCTGTGTATGAGTCTCTGACACACTGCGTCAACACTGTTTTCAAGTCTTGTCCTTTGACTGTGCAACACAAAAAACATGACAATCCATAAGACAATTTCATTCAAAAGTCTCTTAGAAAAGTGAAAAATCATCTTCTCTTCTTAATTAGCATGAAGTCAAATGCTATTACAACAGACCACACTGTTAGAAATGAGCCGCTTTAATAAAGTAATATGATAAGTAAAAACAAATGCATTGCTATTTATTATTGTTTATTGATGCAATCATTAAATATAAAAGTTTTGTTGTTGTTGCAGTCCAGTTATTTGAGATGATGGCAGTCATGTTAAAAGAACACACAATGAAAGTGAAGCGTTTAAAGTTTAAATAGTCTAGAGCAGCTCGTGTCTTCGTGTTCCGAGGGTTTTAATTAGTGAGTTTTAAATGTCCCACAAGTGCCCCCTGTTGGATGACTTTAAAACCGTCTCCTGAGAACAAATGTGTTGAAAATAAAATAATAGTAGAAAACTTCATTCTTCAGTTCTTAGTTTATCAGATATAAAAAGCTGCATGTTTTAGTACCATGAGGTAATTGTTGGATAGGGGGCCAGTGCCTCTCACAAACTGTGTATCAGTCTAACCAGGCTCTTGTCTGTCCCGGAGTCACGGGGTCTCCCCCGGGGTAAACGCATTCCAAAACACAAGAATTTCCTCCAGCTCCGCTCACATACCACATCTCTGCATCGCTCCTTCTCTCGCTCCTCTCCCACACGCACGCACACAGGCGCGCGCACGGTGCACACAATGGCCAAAGCCAAAGCCAAAGGAGATGTGAGTCTGAGATGAGACCACACACTGTTGCTATGGCACAAGGCGCGCGCTCAGTGCCGCAGGACGCGCTCATAAACAACGCTCAACTTGAATCGGAGCGTAAAAGTGTTTATGGAGAGAGTCAGACCTGTCCAGGGACGGTGCCCTCGGAGGCTCGTGCACACTGTGGCTTTTACAAACATGTGTTTAAGATGTTGGAGGTTGTTAATGACTCACATTGTTCATCTGCTTGTGGAACAAAAAGATTTAAATATACTGTTTAAAAAGTTTTTTTTGTATTAAACTAAGTCTGGCCCTTTTAATTTTGAAGCTCATGTGGATTCAATTTCACAAATAATAGGAGTAAATCCTAATCATAAAATTGGATAACTGTTACCAAAAGTTTCAATTTAGTTTTTAAATTGGGTTAAGTAAGCTAACTCAGAATACAGATTAATGATAAAGAAAGCCAATCTATTTAAAAATCACGCTGCATTTTCTTGTGCTGAGGTGTAAACGCGTGTAGATCCGCCATGTGCTCGTTTTCTTACCTGAAGCCGAGTCGGTTGAGTAAATAAGGCTTGCTTTGCCGACAGTCCACGAGCCCTGCGCTGGTGCATCTGTCCAACACAACACACCGGAGCAAAAAAAACACACAAACTCAGCCTCGGAGATCACCAGAGGCAAAGTGTGTGTGTGCGTAAAGCGCGCAGAAGAGGAACATCTCGCCTCGTCTCATTAACACCAGCGGGGTTTTTTCTCCGGAGCGCTCGTAAATGCCACTTACTCCGCTCGCTGCCCTCGTCGACTGACTACAGCTACAAGTCTCACAGCAAACATCAAACACAGCCGCAACCGTCATCTCTATTCTCCACGCGTGAAAAAAAGAGAGTGAAATTCCCCCTTTGCCCCCTTCTCGCCAAGGGACCGTCCCCGCGGTGCACCCTGGGCCACCGAGTACAGTCACTCACTATAAGCGCTACTGGCGACAAAGAGGTGACACAAACGGGTGACACACAGCTCTGAGCTGAATGCTAAAGAGAAGATGCAACAAGTAGCAAATGGACGCCCTAAAACTGCTCTCAACAGGTGAATAAGCAAGTGTGGGAACACTCAATTAAAGCTTAGTTTTACCAAATGAAATTAGTTCAATGTAAAAAAATAAGTTTTTAGCATACCTTTTAATAAAATTTTGGCTAATAATTGTTCTATACAGAACATTTTCTCTTTATAATTAGCTTACATGTAAATGGCTAAAATGAAGCCTAATTATGTATT
Organism: Mugilogobius chulae; assembly: GCA_038363315.1. Lineage (NCBI taxonomy): Eukaryota > Metazoa > Chordata > Actinopteri > Gobiiformes > Gobiidae > Mugilogobius > Mugilogobius chulae. The sequence continues at coordinate 10,992,399 of CM076415.1, read as the reverse complement.
TCTGTTGTCACGCGGTTGCGGTGTTGCAGGTAAAACTCTGGTTTCGAAAACTGGGGTCAAGTAAGTGCCATGACGGAAGCGAATCTTCTTAGTGCAATTAGCAGTGATTTTCTTCCGTGTCATTACTGATTGACATTACAGTGCATGTTTTAGTTATAAATCTGAGAGATTTTGACTTTAAAGACGCCACGCAGAAACAACGAGGCTGACTTTTATTACCTAAAAGTGTTCTCACTTTATGCAAATGTTTTTTTTTTATTCTTCTACCTTTCTTGAAAAAAACTTTTAAGTAGCTTTTAAAACCATGGGAAATGTCAAAAATTGCCATTAGTCTAGACACCTCTCAGTTTTATAAATGATCCCACAATGATTCATTGGTAATGACATTTCTGATAATAGGAGGGAAACATTAGAACAAACCAAACTGTTAAAAACTGCAAAATGCTTGCCGACTCAGAAAACCTCTCCAATCATTTCTGTCTAATTTATGTGTGTTTTTATGATTACAAAAGCCTCTCTGGGACGGTACCTGTTCAGCATGTCCATTTGTATAAATTCCCTTCAAATGTGTTAGATGTCATGCTATTGCTCACCTGCTGTACCGCCCCCTGACATCTCCTTTCTTCTTTTGCACACTGCCTCATCACTTTCACTTTGAGCGCGAGAGTGATCTGGGAAATCAACTTGCATTTTCTCTGTTTTATTTAGGCATAGATAGGTCTATCAAAACCACACACTGACAATATTACCAGCACTCTGTCTACAGACTCATATTGTGAAATTCCCTGAATAAATTACAGTGCCCACTCTTTCACTTATCAGGTTTAGAAGTACAGTTATGATGAACGCCGTTTCTGGTATCTGGGATGGGTATTTCTACAATGCTAACTTCCCATAAAGTCAAACTAGAATTTATGTTTTCTTTATGAACACCTATTATACAATTGTACAGACATTACAAAGTTGTTTTTACATTTTTCGCTTTGTAAAATCATATCCGTTTGCATGATTAATCAATTAATTCCAAGTTAAAAAGCATTGGCCCTTTAAATAGTTTGTAAGTTGTATTGTTAGAACAATAGCTTGTTAACTAATTATTAAGATTAAACGAAATGCCAAAATTCATCTGAACCTGCAAATCTCTTTCTTTCTTTCACTTTTGTGTCCATTTGTCCATTACAATTAAACCTATTGATTGATTCTTCCTAGTTCTGATGCTGCATTGAGCTGTGGAGGCTGGACATCAGAGAGCCCGTGACCTGGACACTGAACTGTTGTCCTCTCTCCGTAAGCTTTTGACCACAATACAAACATCTGACGAAACCGCAGCCTATCGGACCAGCCCGGCTTTGAAGTGAGTAGATAAAACTGTTTGCTAGGGGGCATGTTTTTACTCAGCACCGTTAGATAATACATTGTTTAGTGATTGTCCTTGGTTTGGAGTTTTAGCATTGTCTCCATTGCTTTGGAATCAATATACAATTTAAGTTACAATTTTACAAGTCTATTTGGTATTGCAAATGGTACTTAAACCACACAGCTTTACCTATGAAGTTATCAAGTATTTAAAAGCACAAAACAACCATCACCGCTTAATAAGTGTTTTTGATAATTCACCATATACACCGCAATACACAGAATTTCGAGTTTTGCGTTGTCAAAGTCTCACGCTTATTTGAAGCACCTCACATACGTTAATTTTTACATTTTTGCTTTACATTTTACGACAACATTACATTACACCACTTAATCTTACTTGAAATCGCATCCGCAAACTAGTTTTATTGATCGAGTGCATAGATAAAGTCTGGTTGAGATAACACATGCCCTGTTGTCATCAAATTTTGTTTAAGCAGAGCTGTGGGTTAATTTTTTGGGAAGTTTACAGTTTGTTTTAGTCTTATTTGTAATCTCTGTTTCAGACATTGTAGCAGAAATAATGGACGTTAAGCTAAAACTTAGTTTAAAGAGCGCAATAATGCATATGGGGTCTATTGTGTGCACATAGGGCTATAGAGGTGTATGTAGTGTGTGTGTTTTCACTGTCTCCTCCCTGGGAATTCCCCTCTGTTCCAGTCTCTAACAGCCTGTTGCAGCCGCAGCTGGAAGTGTGCGAGTGTATCCGTGTGTACATGCCGCGGATCTTTGCACAGCCCATGTACAGAACTCCATATGTGTTTATGTATGTGCCTTTTTCCCCTTCTCCTCCACTCTGCCTCTCATTCCCAGGGTCCTGCCAAGTTAAACCCTCTTAAATGTCCCCCTGGCTTTTGTCCTCACGTTTCAGATGAATTTCCCTCGCATTCATCCCACCATTGAGCCGCTGTGTGTCGGAGCGCTCAGGAATGCGCTGGGTTTGACAGGCGCCTCAACTGTGTGCGTGTCTCTGTGTGTGTTTGTGTGTGTGTGAATGAGGAGAAAGGAGAGCGCTTCTCATCCTAAAGCATACTATAGCAGTGATGTTTTTGGATCTGGCCTGTCTTGTCTTCTCGTGACATTGGAGGTGGCACATGTTGACACAGACATTAGAACATCTGTTGAATATGTTAAATATACTTCTTTATTTTCAGCTTTTTTTAATTTTCAGCGAGAAAACTGTACCTGGATGTTCTTCCTTACGCAACCCTCTTCATTTTTTATGCTTTGTGAATGGGGTGAAGTCAAAATCGTGTCACAAGTTTTGACAAGTGGAGCCTTTGTGCCACTCCTAAGCCTGGATAAAGCGGGTTGAACTGGCCCTTTAGTGTAAAGCCAAATTATGCAAATCTAGGCAAGTTAATGAAGAGATTATTTGCACTAGCGACCCTGGAGAGGAGATAAAAAATGAAAAAAAAAGTAATAATCAAACACCTGTTTTTTATCGCGTTTTTGTAATTACAATTTATGCTTGTGTCTTTAGGACTTTTTATGGAATCAACTTACAGCATTCCTTTTTGAACAAGACAAGTTGCCCGGTTTTACCCAAATGCCAGTATTGAATGGAACAAGGTGAGATTTCATTTGTTGCGACAAAAAAAAATGTCTCCAGTCTTTCTTATGATGCAAAGGTGCTCTATGGGAATCCAGCAGCTACAATAGAGTTACCTTTGAGCACACATACTTTTCACCTTCCCTATGCGCGCACACTCACACACACACAACACTTGCGCACAATCAGACGCCCACACAAATGCACTCGGAGTCACATGTGCTCTCACTCAAAGAGCTCTGCACCCACTCACCCTGACACCCACACAGCCACCCACACACTCACGTGCACACTGCCAAATAGCTCTCTCTCTCTCACTCTCTCTTCTCCTCTCTCCCTCCCTCCCTCTTCGCTCCATCATGATCCGGTTTCCTCTTTGCTTTTGTGAGCGAAGCCGCCGCGATAAAATAAACACAAATATGTGATAATCGCATTCCAGACATTTCTCTCCTGCCGGTGGGAAGTTTCAACTGGTTGGATTCAAGAGTTGGTTTTGACACTGCGCTTAATTGCGTGTGAGATGAGGAAAAAAATAGAAACAAAGAATATGCAAAAAAAGGAAAAAAAAAAAAAGTAGAGACAAAGAGCTTGAGCTGAATCACATTCCTCAAGTCTGGAGAATGTACGGATAATATACAACAGTGAATGATCAAGAGCACGTGCACCGGACAGGGATTCAAAAACTCCATTTAGCACCTCATGTGACAGCAATTTTTTCCCCCAAAACATTACAAACACCTCAAAAACATATCAAAATGACAATACAGAAAAGTTGTTTAAATGAACTTTTTTTTGCATTAAACAACGTGAAAAGCAGGAAAAGTTAGATAGACATGAAAGCAGAAGCAGTTTGGGGTCTTACCTGAGCACATGGGCCACATGGCATGCACACTTCCTCAGTCAACACGCTTTGTCTCTCCTCCTCTCTCCGTCCGCTGCTCGCTTCCCCTCCATCTGTCTGTCTGTCCCCTTCACTCTTGTCTTTCACCCTTCCTTCCTTTCCTCCCTCCTCTCTCCTCCTCCTCCCTCTCTCTCTCTCTTGCGCTCTCTCTCTCTCTCTGTTAAACTTAATTATTTTTTCCTCCTCTGTGAACATTCAAAAGCAGTTCTTCACATCTCTCTGCTGTCGTCTTGCGCTCCTGTTCTCAGTAAACTTGCTTGTGTCCTTATGATAGTGAGAGTGATCCATGAAGGCAGTCTTAACCAGTGTCCCTCCTCCTCCTCCCCCGAGTCTGTGTGTTCATTCACCGCACACACACACATACACACACACACTACTGCCGTGTTGCATTTTCCTCTTTATTAGTCTCTCTTTCGTTTCTCTTGAAATTTTATTTTGTTAAAATCAAAATGTCATCAGATCCAGATTCAATATTTAAGTCAGAATATCATAGTTTACACAAGAGAATCAAGCTGGACAAAAGCTTTCAAGGACGGTGCTATTTGCCAGTACAAAAGAGAACAACCTTTGTATGTTACCTTGCTTTAGCACAATGTGCAAAGAAATAGGAGAGTTTGTGGAAAAATATAAGCTACCATTATTGTCAGCCTAGCTTTCCATCGATCAGTGTTTCCGTATAAGCTGAAGTGGATAAAACATGAAAAATAAAAAAGCTAAATACAATTGTTACGTGATATTTTGTCCAGTTGGGATTTAATTTCTTCTTGGATTTTAAGTACTCATAGAAAATGTCTTTGTCTTTGCAAGGTTTTTGGCAAATGTGCTTACGTTGTTTAATTAGTAATGCTTCTGTTATGGTGGCTTAGGGCTGGCACAAATGGAGAAAAACATAATAACAAATATAGACAAACACATTCTGGCAGGTGGGTCTTATTACTTGCGTGACAAATGGTGTGTTGCAATTTTGCAATCTTGTTTTACTTCAGATATTTTCAGATGAGATCACTAGCAATTCACCCTGAGTCTATAAGTTTAAATTGCGGTAAATCAAGAGCCTTTTGTCAGATTTATCTATCGCTTTTCTACTGCTACTGGACACTCAAACAGCTTTACATCAAGGTATCACTCACTCCTGCGCAAACGCATACATTATAATGTAGACACTTGAGGTGAGAGCTTAGTGTCTTGCTCAAGGATACAACAACAGTTTGCACTGGCAGAAGATGAGACCGAACTTCCAACGTGTGGGTCGCTGAACGCCAGCTGAACTTCTGATGCCCCGTTAACAGTCACATGACATAATTTAACCAATCATATAAAACGCTACTCAGAACACTCTGAAATTATCTATAACCCTCATCCAAATGTCTTTTCAGTTTCAAATCTGTGTCACAGAACGTTCAGGATCCAGAATTTAATTTATTTGTGATCTTTTTTTAGTTTTATTGGATGTTTAGTTTACAAATATTCACTCGAGGCTTAGTATAAAGTTGTCAAATTTGGATTGGTTGTGGAGACTTTTAAGGAGAGATGAGAATATATTGTATGCATTTATTTGACTGTGCATGTGATGGAGAAGGTCCATGAAGTCAGTCTTTCTCGCTCTGGACGTGGAGCGAGCAGGGAAACACATACGTACGTGTGTTGACGTTGTAATCAGAAATTCCAAACGTGGTTTAGGAGGGCAGCAGCCCAAACACCTCTCAGCGGCTGCTCAGGGGAATGTATACTCTCCATAATTTTGCCGTTGTCTTTTCCATTTCCCCTCCAAATATTATCCCATGTTCCAACAGCTCGGAAATGTTATGGCAGGGAAGCAGACGCATACCTCTACAGACTCCTTCTTATGTCGACAAACAAGCGGCGAATGAGTCAGTTAGCTTGCTTATATTTTGACACAAATTACTAATAGTCTACTTTTAAGGTGAAGCAATGTGTCCCTTTAAATCATTTTCAGGAACTACTTCTTGCTTCACGTAGATATCTATGCATATAGAGATATATGACACAGTGATTACTCTGGTTTCTCCTGAAGGGGAAATCTAAATGTAATATAAAGTGAATATGTCATGATGGCTGTGAACATACTGTAAAAAAAGATATGAGATGTACAGCCAATATAGTTATACAGAGAGACATTCTTAAGAGTTATTGCAGCATTTCCTTGTCTGATGATTGAAATGTAAAACAGTTCTAAGTAGGGCTCCACAATCTATGACAGATGAACTGAAATAACTATTTGAGAATTATCAAATTGCATATCTATGCAATATAAAGTCATAAAGACGGTAGCCAAGCAAAACCGCCTGTAGAGTCCTACTTTGAATACATATTTCTCTACTCTTTATTTAGATTCTCAGAATAAAAGTGTTGATGCTCAGTTGAGTACATTTTTCTCTAAAATCAGACCTCTTTCCTGTATTTGATGACAAAGTAGTCACAGTTGCACATAGCTTAAGTCTAAGTGTGGTTATATAACTGCTCCATCAGGACATAATTCAGGTGGGGAGGCTGATGAGTGTCCAAACGCGCAGGCAGGTTTGTAGTTCTCATTTACCTGGAGGCGCGCTGCCCACTGCTCCCGCCCACATCCTGCTTTGACAATCAGCTCTGCACAAGTGATTTCATGTTGTTTTGTGCTTTGTAGGAGCAAACTGACCAGGGTGGACGGCCGGTGCCAGCGGTGCGTCTGTGTGGAGTTGGTGGGAGTGAGAAGGTGAAGGAGGAGCAGCTGCGTGGGCCCAAAGCACAGCTCAAGCTCTCTCTGTGCTGCGTGTTAATAGGGCTTTTTTCTGCCCCCAGCGGGACATGGAGAGCTGTCATTTACATGGAGGTAATGGAGTGATGGATAAGTGGATGAAACGTGTGTGGGCGATGTGATGGCCACCTCACACCTCTCTGTCTTCCTCACTCATTTTTCTGCCTTTCTTTACAGCGGGTGCACTGTGCTACTTAGCGGGACATTAGTGCTGTAACACTGTGTATTTGTACCAAAAGGACTGAAATCAGCCCTTGATAGAGACTGGATAAAAAGGACACAATATTTACATCAGAACAGTTCAAAACTTCATCAAAGTAACTTACAAACAAGTGAAACAAGTTTGAGTTGAGATTATAGATTTGTTAAACTTTGAAACCTTACTCTACATAACATAAAAGCATTTTACATAGGAAATACAAACAGTGCTCATGCTTTTCGGATCAGTCAACTTTTCTTTTTAAGGCTGGGCATTTAATCGAGAGTTTCAGAGATTCAGTCATGTCAAATCATCAATTATTTGTTAAGTGTTTTTGAATAGAAATCTAAGCAAAAAGACATAGATCAGATTTTTAAAGAAGAAGCCTGATTGTTTTTTGTGCTAAATGGCAACATTTTAAAAGGTTCTACATAGATTATGTACATTAAATTATTGCTAAAAGCTTATTTATTCTGTTTTCAAAAATTAAGATCAATCAATAGTCAGTTTTTTTTCTCATATTGCTCTGCTCTACTTTTTTATTTACCTAATTTCAACACAACCTTAAACGACAAGCTGCAACAACCTTTTCTAGGTTTATTGAATGACTTGTATGATTTATTGCAAGTGGCACTATGCATAAATGGCTTAATTAATTAGTTCATGGCTAGTTCTGATTTTGTATGATCCTCTTTTTAACTTCTGACTCCATTTGAAAAAAAAGACTGGCTGCTTAACTCATTAAGAGAGCCCGTTTGACTTGCATGCACTGTAACTAAACAGCGCTTAGATACTAACGATGATATAATCTTTGTTAACAATCCTTTAGCTGTGAGCCTGTTGTCTTCCTCGGCGGTGGCAGTGTGTCAGTGTCTGAGCTTGACTTCAGTCCAAGCAAATGGGAGAATAGATTGACTCTGTGGGAGAGAGAAATAGCCTGTGTGGATGTGAAGGCAGCCGTCCAGGCAAGCTGCTAACACAAATTCGGCGGTTTCATAAATGACAAATTTCTGTTAAATGCTTTAATTGTTTTAGTGCCAGCTGCATCAGTGGTCACGTTGACATTCAAGAATTTGACGGAAGAATTCTTGCTTGTTCACGAGAAACACTTAATTTGAAAGTAAGACTGCACTTGTGTTTTTGATGTACTCTTTACTGTTCTTAGTCAAATGAAAAGAGTGCCTTGTGTTTCTGAGAGACATCAAAGCGCAAATTATTGTCAAAAATCTGCATTTCCAGAGATGATTGTACGTTTTCTTTCCCCGCCTGATGTGAAAAGAACAGTTTGAAGAACTGTTTTTCAAAATATGGGATTGAAAGCACAACAATGTTTTATTCAGTGACATCAGATACAGATTGTAATGCAGTAGATACAGAAAGTAGAGGTACTTTTGAGAGTCAGGGCTGAGGCGTAAAGGTTGCACTGAGGGATTGTCCGTGGGAAAGTTTGGGATATTTCTGGTAAATCATAAACAGTGTCGATCATTTAAAGGACTGAATTTTAAGCAGGCACTCACAGTAATTTTTAGACTGTGTTTTTGTGAATGACACAAATCGGAAATTGAAAGGGAAGCGCGTTTCACCAAAGACGCAAATAGTTGTGAAGAAATGCCCACTCATAAAGAATTGTTATTTTGAGCTGCTGTCCCAGATTGTCATTGAAAAAAAAAAAAAGTTGCACGCCACAATTTAGCATATTCTGAAAATGTAAATACATAAATAGATAAATAAAGCTTAACACATAAACATAATAACTGTGCTGTCTGACTTTCAGCAGAGTACATAAAACAGATTATTGCTTATTTAAAATGTTTGATCTGATTGTCGTGAATATTTATGTGCATAGATTCGTAAAGGTGAAGAAATTGACAAATAAAAATTACATGAAGAATTTTACTCATCACTGACACAAATTCCAGATAGTTTTAACAATCGTTTGGCAAAATGTAAGTGTTATAAGATATTATTCTTTGTCAGATTTTGTTTGCATTATGGTTGCTAGTTGTGAAATGATCTCTACATATTCATTTGTTAATCAAAATACAATTATAGGCATTATCAAAATAGCCAAATTGGGTGAAAACAAGCAAAATGTTTAGTGAAATCTTAAAAATAATCATGTTTTACTGAAAAATGTCATCTAACCTGTCATTTGCACTTAAATTTGTGAAAAGAGGGTGCATTGTATGACTTGCCACTGACAGGAAGCCCGCTCACATACACGCCCACCTTTTGTGTGTTATATTTTGTAGTACATAACTGTATTGTAAATATTTGTACCCGACGTTGAGGCTATAGTGCTGGTCGGGAAATACTCTAGGCTTACGTGGGAAAACAAAACAGTCCGTCACATGTACGTCGCGCATGTATGCATATGTGTGCTTCCCCTGCGCTCTGGGACAGCCCCTGTGTTCTAACTCTGCAGAGGGGACAGAGCGTGGCTGTCCCTGGCACACAGCGCACCTCTCACTGGAAAACACAGCAAAGTACACTGTCAGAAGTATTGAAAATCAGATACTAACTGAATCTACAGCTATTGAAACTATATACTCATCTGTGTAAACATAGATACAGAAATCACATAAACAGGACAAAATGTAACTTTTCCTCAACAGTTTTTAGATGATCTTGACATAGAACTACAGTATAAGACTGCATTTTAGCATAAGGAAAGTGCAAATTATTATAATCCCTATTGTTGAAATAGTTAAATAGCTAATTAATTGACAACTCACTGTCGACTGTGGACTGATTCACTCTGGAAAGTCTAAACCAAGGTCCGGGCAAAAATGTTCTTGTACTTTGATTTGGTCTCCAGAATTTGGCTTCACATTGCCTCCATAACGTCAGAACTTTCAGACGATCTATGAATCTGTCTCTGCTGTCGTCAGGGCAACATTAACGCACTTAATAAACACATAGTTGAATTAAAAAATAAATAAATCAACCTTCTGACGCTGATAAAAGCAAGAGGGGCACACTTAGTGACTTATGTGCAGTACTTCTCTACAGTAGACAGCCAAGCTCAGTCTTCCTCACATTCACTCGTCTCTACCAATGAGTTATAAAAATGACTAGAGAGAGCGTGGGGCCTGTTGCCGTGGCAGTTGCGGCGGCCATCTTGCGATTAGAGAGGTACCAAAATTCAAATTGAAAACAATCTGAAAACAAAGTAGATGGGATAATTCTACATATTTATGGTCTCAATAATACAGAGAAGTGTTTTCTGTCTGTGTCTGGTCATTTTTCCTCTGAATTGTGAATATAAATACTCTGCACTGCACTGGGCTGGATTTGATGCAGAATTAAAGTATTTTTGTGTGTCATTATATTATATGAGCACAAAACATTTTAATAGTTAAACTAAAAGTATGTTTTTTCAAGATTCTTTCACATTAGTTTGGTTGAACAGAAACATAAATAAATGTTCAAATACTAAAAGATTTAATTATTAAAGTATTTAAGTGAAAAATAATTTTCAAAGTTCTGCTTCCTTAGTTTGTATGAGATCTCTATTAGTAGACACTATGCACAAAATGGCAATTTGTTGCCATAGGTTACCATGGCTACACTCCCCCTAGACATTATAATAACTCATTGGTCTGTACATGATCAAAGGTCTGTCACTTCTTGAATTTGACTTAAGTCAAAGCTTGCGCATTCACACTGTTTAAGAGTCCGACACTATTTTTCTGGACCAAAGGACCAGCTGTTTGGTCCAGACTGTGTTCTGTGGGAGCATTCACATCTGGATTTTAGACTAAACCAAAGTGGAAAGTTTTAAAGTTCGGACCAAAGGTTGCTAGTGTGAAAGCAGCCTAAGATGTAATTGCTAAACTGGACTGTATGATTCTAAACCTTTTATAAAAGATAAGAAACAAGTTGTAAAAAAAAACATTTAAAAATAATCACTGTACTTTTTGCAACATTGACCACACTCACTAGATAAGAAGAAAAAAGAAAATGTTCTTATATAAGCAAGCAGATATGTGGCCATACCAGCTTGTCAAAGCCTGATCCCATCAGATCTCAAAAGCTAAGCAAGAAAGGGCCTGGTTAGTACTTGGATGGGAGACCGCTGGAACACCAGGTGCCACAGTGGGACAACAGGAGTGGATTGATGTTGTGTCCTTGGGCAAGACACTTAACCCACATTGCCTCAGTGTCTGCGTACACTGGGTGGGTGGATCCCTGACTGGAAAGCGCTATGAGTGCCTTGTAAGGTGAAAAAGCGCTATATAAATAGAGACCATTTACCATATAGGCCTCACTTGTTTGTTGAGAATCCATAATTTAGCCCATAGTCTTTGCAGTAAATGAGTTAATTAAAAATAAACTGTGCATTAATAATCACTTTATTCATAAATATTCTCTAGGTGCAAAAAAATTGAGAGAGAATTTGACTATTCGACTAACCAAATAAAAAATAGCCCTAATATGTTGTGGTCACGTTGTGCGATTGTGGGCAAGTACCTGTTTCACCAATTATAATATTGCACTTTGCCACAGTTAGTTACTAGACTCACCAAATCCTTTTAGACATAATTTATTTTTGTATTAAATATTATTTGCCTGTGGAATGTTGTGATGTCAATGCTACTTATAAACACCAAACAGAGGCATTTTTCTGTCTCCTGTACTTTTTGTTCACGCCTAAATTAATGGACTGAAAGCACAGCTAAATTCTTCATCAAGTAAAACTCACTTGAACATAAAACCGAAAGAAAAATCATTGAAAAAATGTTCTTCTGTTTGTGTATTTCTTGCAGCTATTCATCCTTGGACTGTACAAAGTATTTTTGTGTGAGAACTGGTGAGGTGTCTGGGAGCTGAGTAGTTCAATGTGAAGCTGGGACATTATCTGAGCCCCTTCGTGTTGCCATAGTAATACTGACTGACAGATTTACACGTGCATATTGGATTTCATTTTGATATGTAATTATAGAACCATATTAGCATGGTGTTTTTGTTATTCACAAACGTTGATACCGACTGTTGCCTATAGTTACAGCAAATGTTGAAGTGTCAATCACTGTGTAGGATAACAGATCATAGTTTTGACCCAGAAACATGAGCGTAATCACAGCAAGATTAGCGAAATGTAGGGTTAGACGCACAGTTCTCTAAACAGTGTTGGACAAGTTACTGTAAAAGTATCATACATTTTATATTACTAGTTACAGGGATGAAAATGTATTATAATTCTATTACAATATTACTGTTTTAAGCTTATCTGAATTGCTTTACTGAGTTATTGTAGGCTATACACATTTCTTATATTAAGATACAATACAGTACAGTACAGTACAGTACAATACAATACTAACATTTATACTGAGTTACTAATGTCTCGTGCTGCTACCTAGCCAGTCATTGTAAATGAGAAATTGTTCTCAGTGGACCTACCTGGTAAAATATTGTATAAATAATAATAATGTGACATCAGAATCTTAAAATGTTATTATTCTTTGAATCAGGTTAACAGATTGCTTTTATTATTATATAAACTATTGCTTTTATTATTAGTAATTAACTAAATGATTATAATTAAGATGTGACTAACCAAAAATGCTGCCTATTTTATCCCAGTTTGAAAATATTTGTTAATATACTTTCATGGTTGGAAATAAGCAAGAATTATGACATTATGTGATAATTGTAAAGAACTGTTTCCTACCAGTCGTACTGTAAACATGTCTACATGCATGGTTTGTTTCTAATCAAGTTATGCAGCACAACAGTCTTTATGTATTGGTGATGATGCAAAAACGTATATCTTGTGATATTTAATTCCGAAAATTGTAAGGGTTAGGGCTACAGTTAGCCATAGAAACACATGATTTGGTCAAAGGCACAAAAAACTCTCTCTTATTGTTATTATTATTTTTTTTTAATATAAATAAAAGTCTGATTCACCCAGGCCAGACACATTGTCACAGTAGTTATTCGGAAAAACCAATGTGCACAGATAAGACAATGGATGAGATTGAATTATGGTGACACAATTACAATGGCTGTAAAGGACTGGTGGAATTTGTTATCTATTTAGGTGGAAATTAGTTTGCGGTGTTCTGACTACGTGTAATAATAGACTATTTGTCCAGACTGTCCATTTATGTTATGTAGCATTTAGCTGACTGTAGTTACTGTAGCTTACCAACACAGTATGACTTATCTTGGCTTTTAAAACTTGTTAAAACACTTCAAAATGCATGTACAATATAGTGAATTATTTGGAGGCTCAGAATGTTTAAAATTAAGTATTTCTGTTTACTTTTTAAAAATCCAAAAATCAAACATAGCAGCTAAGTTTTAGGGCTTTTTTCGATGGTTACACTGGCAAATGGCATAACTGCTTTGGGAAAGTACGACACATTCAAAATCTATATTAGTTAAATTATTATTTGTTAAATCATTGTTATGATTTATCAAATAATAATGCTTGATAACACCAGTATTTTGTGAAATTCTTGCTTAAACTGTGAGAAAATGTGTCAGTTGTGTGAAAACTGTCTCTGCATTTTTGATGCAACGTCACTTTCTGATGACATACATAGGTGCAGCAATTATGTTTTTGAACTTGGCTGATAATTTCTTTATTTTATTTTTCATAATTAACAACATGACTGATGTATGATAAATAAAGTATGAAGCTGCATGACCATCCCACCACCAAACAAAGCAATAATTAGAAAAACATGACGCTGTTATATGCGCTTTAAATTGTTCAGCTTGACACAATGGACAAATGAACAATTTTTGGGTTTTGCTTGTGCTCCGAGGTTGTTTGCCTTGTTCCTCTTCTGGAGTGGTCTTGTCCCCACTGAACTGCCAGCACATTATGGTGCAGTCGTTGAACCTTCACCGCTTTGATGGGAACAGCACTAGAGAAAAGTCAATGGGATGTTCCTCCATTTTTAGGAACGGACCAAGAGATGCTTCACAAGCCGGCGTGACATTTGGGTTTGAAGAGCGTCGAGTGTTTTTACAAAGGCCTTGAACATAAAATTGGAGAGAAAGTGTATGTATTCGAACAATCGCTCTTCTTTATCAAGATTTTATTTGTGAATTTGTTTACAATACACAGTATGTCGTCTTAAAACACAACAGAAGAAAACGCAGTGAACATTAAACGTTTTGGCAGTCACATCTGTACAAAACAAAACTGTCCCACTCCTCAATCCCCTGCTTCACTTTTCCAAATTTACGTTCTTCAACAGATTCTCAGTGTAGCATTTACAGCTCAGTCACTACGGTGGCACAGATCAACTCTGAAATTTTAAGCTTTTCTCACAGCTATTAGGAGCAAGGCGTGACTGTAGGGCTGTACATGATGTATCGATATTGGGATATATTATGACAATCTTGTTGGCAATACGGATATTGATACAGGCAGGCGTGGCATATATGTAAAGGAATACTTAAACCCATAAGTTTTACACTTCTGAAACTCAACTGCTGCTTTAAGGCTGAAACTATTGCGCTGAAAAATTACTTATTCATAGGACAACAATGTGAAAACAATGCGCCTGCATTTTGTTATTCAAATTACATTCTTAACATTGATTTAAAGTAGAGTTGTACTCAAAAACATGTTGAAAACATTTTTACAGATAGTATACAATACTTTTTTTCCTACATTTTCTCATTTTGCTCAGTAAGTTGAATTTTGTGTATTGCAACGCTAATGTTACTAAGCTGAAAATTTCTATTATCCATAAATCATTTGCTCTCGGATAAAGACATTGTGGATTTTAAAAAAAATGGATTTACAGCATTTTTTTCTGAAATACCTACTTTTTTACAATATTATTTTTTCAATAATATATCGTGATGCATATCGTATTGAGGAAATTGTTTAGGGATTTACATGTAGTCGGATATGTATTACTATATTGTGACCACTATATTGGTTAACGTATTGTATTGGAAGGCTCTTGGCAATACCCACCCATAGAACTTTGTAGATTTTGGTAAACAAACGGGACAGAATTTTATTGTAAAAAATCGATCGAGTACCGTCCCTTTAAGTCAGTCCACTAAAAATGTGTTTAAACATGACAGTTCAGGTTTGCACAGGAAAAAGAACCATCTTAGTAAGTTAACAAATTCAGTTTTGGTTTTAATATTAGTAGCTTCGATATACTGCTATGTAGGACGGTCAAACAGCAGTAACATATCGTCTTCATCTAAATATCTTATCTTTTCAAACTAGGAAAGAAGAGCCATGTGAATTACTATAAGGTTTTTCAAGAACATGCAGGTTAGAGAACACTTAGTGGTGGTCGGAGGTTGAGGCACCAGGCACCAGGCACCAGGTGTTTAGGTGAATCGATTCTGCTGAGCAGCCTCAGTGCTGCTTATTATCACTGATAATGGTGTTTGTGTAATCATCTCACTGTGGCTAGGCAGAAACTGAAAGTAGCTTTTTTGTTGTCACACATTCAGAGCTTAGCTAGCTTGTTTACTAACTGCAGGACTTGCTTTCACTATCTGCCGATACTCGATATGAACCAATGCCAGTAGGGCAGTGCTTCTCAATCTTTTTTTGCCATGCCCCCCCTGGAATGGAAAAGAAATATCCATGCCCCTCCCCGTCTGCAAAAGTACAAAAATATCTGTCTGTGGTATTTAGATGCATATTTTTAACACCAAATTATATATTTAAAAATGTCTAACTTGTAGTTCAATTAATAAACTTTTACATAATAATATTACCAGTGTTCATCAGTTTTAATATTTTTTAGGATCAGAATTTTATTTCATTTTGTTTTAGGCTGAACAGAAATTTATATAACCAAGCTAATGGTTTTTGCTTTAGCTACTCATAGAACTAAGATTTTCAGTCCTTATAAAAACCAGCTGAGTGAGCACTAAATACACTGTGGGAAGTGAAACAATCCCATTTTTAACGTTTTCAAAGTGTGTACATGTGTGTAAAAGTTTGCGCATTGCCGCTGATCGAGCGCTGATTCTCTGCGCGCATATTTAATGAATTGTTATTGTTCATCTCCTGTTTTACCTGCATCAATAGCCTTTCTTTTGACAGAATCCTGTCCATGTTGCAGCTCCGCTTGCTACTGCAGCTGTTGTCACCCTGGAGGCGTTCTCTGTATTTTTCCTGCTTCCACTCGTTTTTTAAAGTGCATTTATCGACACTTCTTCCTGCGTCCCCCCTGAAAACTTACGGCGCCCCCCTAAACGGGCGCGCCCCACACTTTGAGTCTTCAGTGACTGAAGACTTTTTATTCATTCAACTCTTTTAACTAGTTAGAAAAACAGGTCAGAGTTCCATGTAACGGTTATTTTATTGTGTGAGCGCCAACTTTATGTGACTAAAATTTCAAACATTATGAGATGTTCTGGTCAATATCAGAGAGTAAATAGTCCTATTACAACCTGTTAAAGGGACAAACAGGATATCGACTGAATAGAACTCATGGAACCAATACCAATAGGTGGAGGTCAACTTTCAAACGCTCCATCAGAGACCAGATGGTGAACAATGTCCTTCACCAAGTCAGGGACGTGTTTCCAGACAAACTGCAGACGCGACTGAGCAGGTTTTCAAAAGACCTTCTCATATTTGTGACACAACTCACAGCAGCAGAAGTCTGTGAGCTCATAGAACCACAGACAGATCCTGTCAACTTCAGACAAGGAGGTCTCACCTCAGCCTGAGGACCAGACTTTCCCAGTGTCCCTGTTTTGGGTTCCTTCTCATGGTGGATCTGCTCTGTTGTACCTCGTCAATCTGAAGTTGTGGTAGCAGTTGCCGTTTGTGGATGTTGGAACACTGAGTGGGTTTCGCTGTAACCATTCACACACATTCTTTGCAGTTACTCTGACTAAGGTTACTTAAGTGGGAGCATTCCACCAGAGTCTTGTTCTTGTCTCTCAGCCATTTTCATCTTGTTCTAGTAGTCCATTTCTCATCAAGGTGCTCTGGTTCCCCAGGACCTGACACAGACCTTGTTAGACTCTGTGACGTCTCATCATTGTAGAAGTGAAGGGTTGCCCAGGAACCTTAAGATGAAAACCCAAAGGGTACTGTCTTTTTCTATTGCTTTTACGGTTAATAAAAAACATCAACTTTTTCAGAAAAGTTCCTACTTCCCTGTGATTGGTTAAATCCAGATGTCAGTCACTTAAAGCAGACAAATAGTTTGTACTTGAACAAGTAGAACCATCAAATTGAGAAATGGAAAATCACTATAACAATAAATATTGTTATCCATATGCTCCTTGCATTCTGTAGAATCTATGACTAAATCAGTTAAAGTCAATGATTGTTTTGGTTGCAGTCCAAAAATCAATAATTTAAATGCTTAAAAGTTCAGAAACTTTACTCTTTGTCTGTAATTAAAAAGAAACAATTTATTGAAAAGAGTCTAGATATAAAGCTACATTAGACCAAAAATTTATGAATTACAATGTGACAATTTCACCAAAAAATCAGATTGTCACAATAAGTAGTGATTCAATTTTTATCACCATATCACCCAACTGTACTTGGGAAGGTCTCATGGTCACATATGCATCATGTATGAATATGCACATGGCTTTACCGGACATTTTGTCTGATTAAGAAAGCACAGAAGAAATGGTGCTTGGATTGATAAAGGTGAGCAGGTGTGTGACTGACTGTTGCATTAGTTGGAATTTCCCTGTTTGAGTTGTCTCAGCTGTCCACAAATTCACATTTATGGCCTGAAGCTCAGTGCCAACTGTGGCGCACTTGTAACAGTCTTACATCCGAGTATAGATCATAGTGAAAAGATTAAGTGATTGTATGTTTCTTAATAACCACATTATCATTGAAAAAATGATAAAACATGAGCTAATCACAAAAGCTATTCTTTCAGTTGTCAATATTTGCTTTGATGTTCAGTTCAGCTAAAGGTATCTGGTCATCTCATGGTTATAAATATCTTGGACAGTTCTATTAAACATTGCTGCTTAATGGTAATGTTAAATAAAACCTTCCTTTTGATTACAATAACAAACATTTTAGTTATACTCCACGTTCATATTCTTTACTGTAGTTTAACCATATTTTTATTGTTGCTGATTTGACACCTTATTGACAAAAACTTTATATGGAATACTCTCTCTTGCATTTATTCGTGCTTTTTTGTATTCGTATTCACCCGTCTTGCTGCATACATTGATGTTTTTGAGCGTATAGGTGAAGAAGTGAACCCACAGCCTTTGTAGCACTTTTTGCTCTATTCAGAGCACTTTACTTAGGCTGCAGTCCACTTAAGATATTCTTAGTCAACTAAAAAAAAAGGGGCTCACAACCTATCACTTATCACTGAAAACAATTTTCTCTGGGCCAGTTAAATTTTCGATTTCATTATGATTTATGAACATTTTTCCTATGGCCTTAAATATGTTTATCAATCATCTGTTTCTTCAGAAAGGTTTACTGTGATTGGTTAAATCTAGCTGTCAGTTATTCAAAAGACAAAAGCTGACCAATAGAACGAGTAGGTGGGTGTGTTTTGAAAAGCTATATTAAAAATAGAAATAGAGAATTACAATGAATAAGCTCACAATTTAATTTGTGTTGTCATATTACACAGCAAATTTATCACAATATCTGGCACTGTATTTGACTCAAACTGCACACATCTGATCGCACAATAACTATGCGTATACCAAAGAAAAATGAGTGAGACGCTCAGTCACACATGAGGAACTCCGAGTAGAGCTGCTCCTCCTTCACATCAAAAGGAGCCAGCTGAGGTGGCTGTTCCGATTGCCTCTCTGGTGAAGTGTCCGGGGCATTTCCTACCTCGAAGAAGATCCTAGAGGGACTTGCTTGGAAATGCCTTAGGATTCCCCTGGAAAAGTTGAAGGAGGTGTGTGTGGAAAGGGAAGTCTAGACTCCCTGCTCCGGCTGCTGCCTCTGCTGCTGCTTTGATTACAGATAAAGCAGAAGAAATTGGATGGATGGATGAAAGAAGCATAATGCAAAGTTTAAATAAGTCCTTCCTGTTGCCATCCTCATAATCCACTCTACTTTCCTGGCACAAATAAACATAGCTTCTTGACAGAGAACAATTAATTGATTACGAAACCACTTTACATCTTGTCTTTTGTATTAAGTGCTGCGGAGAACGTACTTTTGTTCTTATTTAAATCGACTTCAATGCCATACATTCACTTCTCTCCATTTCTCTATCTTACTCTTGAATTTATCTAAAGTTCTACAAAGTTGATTTCATTTCTTTCAACTACATTTCCTTTACATCACGCTGGTTTGAAAAGCTCTTTATGGAAACCTACAAAGTCAAAAACAGTAGCTTTTGCCTGATGAGCTGCTCATAGTTCACATTTAACACAAATGTCAGTGGCCCGGCTGCGCTCCTCTTGTCTCAGCAGAGGTGAACAAGTTAATAGCTTACACCTGCTGTAGGCTATAAATTGGCAATTAGAGCCATGCCATTTACTGATTATGAAGAGCCCCGACCTGCACATTTCCATTTGCCCCTCGCTTCCAAGAGTCAACAAGCAAAATGCACTGGCGTCTTCGTAAATTACATAGCAGGTCTTTCTAATTCTGTAAGATCTCGTGGAACATATAGACACATTTAATAACATGTCGGAGCAGGAGAAGTACAAGTCGATCTAGGAGTGCCAGTAACTTGTTGTGCTAGTGCATTGTCATCAAAGCCCTATTAAAACAGCTCTCACTTTATTATCAGCTGTATAGCCTCCTATAGAAAGGCATGTCTGAGTCTAATTTATGCAACATAGTCTGTCATGTACAAGCCAAGTTGGCGTGGATCCAAGGCAAACAGGTAAATTAATGGCGTGTTGACAGAAGTTCAGTGGCAGTACATGACATAATACCGGTGAATGTATAGATTTTAAGTACTAAGATATTGTCTGTCATCTGTTTGGCTTTCCAGATTATTTTATTGGTCAAGAAAAGAGCACATTGTATTGCAGTGATCCATAATTAAAAGAGCTCTATGCAACTTTTCTGATGGCGTGTCTGGTATCCACTTGACTCTAAAGTGTTTAATGGTAAATACCGACTTGAAGTTACAGTAAAATTAATTGATTAGTGCTGTGCCCGGAATGTTTCCTGGGGAAGCATTAAACATACTCAATATTTATTCATTGGTGTTCTTTTTTATGGGTTATTAAACTTGCAATCTTACTCTGAATTTGTTGGCTCTAGATAATTTGACCTGATGGCGCCGCTTGCTTGTGTCCATGAAGATAGTCAAGCTTAAAGGTGCACTGTGTTGGATGAAAGTACAGTATGTCATAGATGTTTTTTCTGCAAAAAAATACAAAAATATATATAAATATAAAATTAGTGTTTTATCAGACTATTATTTTATTATCCGCCTGTTTGAAAAATGGAAAAGTTTCTTTTGTCATACAGTATATTCTTTTCACATAATAGCATAACACACAATTATCACTAATGATGTTCCAAAGTATGGTTTTAATTTTTTATTTCTTCTGGATTGTGTAGTTGACTTTTCACCTCCAGAAAGTTAGATGGTTAACTTTTATTGCAAAAACAAAATAATAACATCACTGACAATTGTTTTTGTACGTTTTAGAGAAACCACTATTAGTCAATATAAAATCAATGGACTCTTACTTTGCTCTTTTTTGTGCTATTGAGTATTTCATAGGCTATTTCTACTGTTTACTATTGGTCGTCTCTTTACTCAAATATGGTACATAAAAGTCTTGGGTGAACAGATGGCAGTGACTCAGTGGTAGAGCGTTCACCACCAAACCTGAAGGTTAAAAGTTTAATCCCTGCTCTGACCAGTGCTTGTCCTTGACATTTACATGGTCACTATCATAACAAGTATTATCAGATAACACAGTAATAGCTTCTGTTCATAACACATCACAGCATTCTAGGCCAATAATATTTACAGCTAACACAAATATAACTTAAATCCAGTCTTTGATGTAATGCAAAAAGTGAATGGGTCTAGTCACTAATACAAGATTGTAAATGTGAGATGACTTTTTAGATAAGGGGTCTCAAACTGGCGGCTCGGGGGCCAAATGTGGCCCTCCAGATAATTTCATGTGGCCCCCAGAACGATTTGTATTTATTAATTATAGTGGCCCACCATTCAAATATTGTTGAGATGTGACTATAAAACTTCAAAAATGCACCAGAATGCAGCAAATTACTTACAGTTTCTCCAAAATTTTAAGTAATTTTGTTAGCACGGTGGCAAAGTGGATAGTGCTCTTGCCTCACAGTAGGAGGCAAATTTATCACAATATAAATTGTGATAAATTCAGGGTCGTGTGGGTTTGACCCCCACACGACCCTGCATGGAGTTTGCATATTTCTCTTTGTGTTCTCCGGGCACTCCAGATTCCCCACCAACCAATAACATGCAGGTTAGGGAACACTTGGTGTTGGTCGGAGGTTGAGGCGCTTCGGAAGACAATCTAGCATCCACTTACCCAGTGTACGCAGACACTGAGGCAATGTAGGTTAAGTGTTCCACTGTGACACCTACTAGAGCTCCAGTGGTTTCCCATCCAAGTACTAACCAGGCCCTAACTTGCTTAGTGTCTGAGATCTGACGGGATCAGGCTTTGACGAGCAGGTATGGCCACATTTATATAGAAATGGCCCGAGCTTCATTTGAGTTTGAGACCCCTGTTTTAGATGTTTATGTTATTGCAATTATTAATAATAGCGAATACTGCCTCTTGCCCACCACTTGTCCTCATAATATTATCACATTCTATCTACAACATGAACACAACTTATTAGATCTGATGATCTTGCGTTTACATGCTCAGAGGAATTTAATAAGTAGATTATTTGAAGAACTGTTGCCACTGTAAAATTAAAAAAAAAAAAACTAATTCTCATGTTATACTTTTTTGTCTTTGCCACATAAGTCTGCGAACAATCAGAACGAAATCAGATCACTCACTTCAAATGTAAGTGTTCATGACATTTCAATAGTCTGATACCTCTGGAAATCGATCAGAGTTTGGCTTGTCAGGACTAGTGTGAGTGTCCATAATGATGCAGATGCCAACAATACCACATTTCCAGCCCACATTATCTTCCAATAAAGAGGCTTAGTGTAATTTAAATACCTATCTTCATTCTATCACATTCCCTCTGTACCTCTCCATGCATTTCGAGGTTTACCACTCACTCGATAACGCTTGCCTCTGGTTCTCCCCACATACTTAACCTTGAATCTCACCTGAGCGTTCTGTGTGAGTCAACAGGGACAACACAGCTCTGTCCCGCCTGCGCCGTCCCGAAGCCGCCGGGTGGGTTTGTTAAACACACACACGGAGGAGGAACAGGGGCGCACAGATCAACTTCTCTCAGGAAACCGGCGTCCACTTTGGTGTGTCAGCGCTGCCTGTTTCTCCCAGATGCTTTCACACCTACGTCTCGACAGGCCTGCTGCTCTTTTCCTCCTCTTCACTCCGGTCCCTCTGAATCCACCTCAGTCAGGAGAATACACAGATTGAAACATCACTCGCCGCTTTTGGATTCAGGCAAATTTATCGATAGGAGCTGAATTTAGCTCCGCGTTTATCATCATTACATAAAGCATTTAATATTTTTATGTTTTGTGCACACTGGTGGTTTAAAAAGATGTTAGCTTATGGTTCTACTGTTAAAATAGGTACCTGTTGTTTAAAAGCAAGAAACAAAATCCTCAGACAATACTGAAGAAAAAAAAACAGACAAGACTTGTGTTTTGAAATGGATCTTTGTGAAACTGAAAAATAATGAGAAAATATTTGGGAGGAATTATTATGTATCAGTCAATTTTTGTTCATATTTCTATTCAGCTGTTTGAAAAAGCTTTACTGATCTGAAAAAAATGTTTGCACCGTTTATTTCCTTATAACCCATATTTATTTTCTGTTTTTATACTTGGTCAGTGATACACAGCATTATTCTCTTTCATACATTTCTACTGTCTCACACAAAGACAAGTTCTATTGCCTTGCTCAAGGACACTTGTGAATTAACAATTATGCCCTTAGTGATTCTTTTTTTGTCTTCACGGCGTTGCCAAAGAGTGTTAAGAAGTGAAATAGCCACAGTGTACAAACCTTAAATTGATCTCACGTTGTTTCAGCAGTGCAATTTTCAGTTCATGTAAAATTGCCTTGATTTTTAGTGCACGATTTACAAGACACTGTTATTTGACAAAGCTTTTCAGTCATAGGCTCTTGTCAGAATGAGATATTGAATATTGTGTTGATAAAAGTAATGCCAAATCACTAAACATGTTTATTTAAATATATCTTATCAAATGATTTGAGCTTCATACCCAACTGATTAGATGTTTATTTATGTCCAGCCCACTTACTCAATCTTCTGACATCAACATCTGTTATAATCAGAATGCAATTGTTCCAAGGCTAACTTTTTTCATGTAAATTCAACTTCAAGAGCTCAGACTGTGCGAGTCTCAAAAGCAAATCATAAAGAAAATTGAAGGTTTTGTTACCAGTAAATATAAAAAGGAACGACGCAGGAAAAGTGTGAAGAGCGGTTTGGTTTCTAAGCAACAGTTAGCACTGGTGCAGAGTGCTTCGGGCCGGAGTTCCCATGTTCCTGCCTTGGTCTCCACATTCTCTTCCTGAGGAATTTGACCCCCATGACCCCTTTGAATACGTCTGGATTTACCCTCTCCTCCAACACACAATCACTGCTGCTCACTGTAATCGAAAAGCCCTTTTATGAGTGCAAATCTGTTTTCTTCTCTCTTCATCTCTGAGGTATATCCTTGGACACAAATGCATAGCCGCGGGTTCGATCCTAGGGAACATATATATTCTTGTCTTCATGTAAAGATTGGAATATTTTGTTACAAGGTACAAAATGACTTCCTCCTCAAGGTCGATTCCTGTGAAGAGATCGGCGAATCAAAAGGCAGCTTTGCCAGTACAGTCAGAGCTATTCAAAAGCCTTTCAGAGTCTGTGCACATCGAAAATTAAGTGGTTTGTCATGAGAAAAATCTGCAGTCTGAATATACAAATGCTGACTTCTGTACTAAATAAGCATAATTGAGCTTGGGTTGCTGTTCAGCTTTAAAACTATAGCATAGAGCAAAGGTCATAATCATCTTTTTCAGGTCAGACCAAAAGAAAAGCTAAAGTACATATTGTGAGCCGTAGATTATGAAGATCTTGTTGTAATATTGGCTGAGGCTTTGGTCAAAGTCAATAGTTCAGTATTAATATTGACAATGTTGGCCATGTTTTATGAACTTTCCTGGCCTTGAGGCAGATCAATGGATTATGTTGAGTATGTATATTTTATTGATACTACTGCTTCCCCTAAAAATGCATTGGAAAAAGACCTCACACTATGCAAGAGAAATATGGATTATGTTAAATTATTGGATAAAACAATAAATCAGAATTAAGTTACATTTTTGTTAAAGTTCTTTGTAAATCTGTGATGGTTACACATGTACAGTATTTTTGGGGTGTCTCTCTCTATCTGCTGCCTCCCGGTGGGAAACCAGCCTTGCAGCTTCGATTTACATCAACCCAACAAGTGCTCCTCAGGGAAACCATAGCTCTTACATTTTTCTATTATGTATATTTTGAAGGTATTTTTACTGACTTATTAAAAAAAAAAAAGGAAGAAAAACATGTATTTGACTAAGTTTCATGAGCTGTAGGGGAGAATATCATTTTGATCCTTTTGTAAGATATTTGTGATGCGTTGCCAAGCATTTATTTGTTTATGCCCTAATAAGATGCTATACATACCTTTGAAAGGTTATAAAAATTTACATTATTCACTTATTTTTGGTAATTATAAGGGTTCATGATTTTTACGCAATAAAAATGTGTAACCACTTTATAAAAACTACTCCATAATCCACTTTAATAGTCTTAAGTCATCATTCATTTATTTTTGGATGCAAAATGTTATCTGCAACCTGTGA
Source organism: Mugilogobius chulae (assembly GCA_038363315.1). Classification (NCBI taxonomy): domain Eukaryota; kingdom Metazoa; phylum Chordata; class Actinopteri; order Gobiiformes; family Gobiidae; genus Mugilogobius; species Mugilogobius chulae. Next base: position 10,967,618 of record CM076415.1, on the reverse strand, counting down.
CTGTATTTGAACTTGCAATAGTGATAGTTATGCAGAAAATTATCTTTCTTTGCAATAGTCTAATAAAAAAATTTTACATTATGAGCATATGAATTTTTGATCAGGCATAATTATTTGCTGAGCCCAAAACTATCTCGAAATCATAAGTGTTAATTTGCAAATGCATCTTAATTTCTATTAATGCCTCCAAATCCACAGAAATCACTCAAAATACGGAGAAAATGCATTTTCATTTAAGTCTGAAACTGCTCCAGGTACTGCATGCTCTTGTCCCCATATCCTTGATTCGGAAACACTGCAATATTAAACTTAAGAGTACTGTACAATTGGTAGATCTAAACGAGGTCATTTTAGCAGGAGATGCTAATTCTTTTCTGTTGGTCTGACAGAGATCAGCGCTGTGGCTGTGGATGCAAAGGAAGAGGAAAGAGGAAATGGCGTTGATGGGGTGAAGGCAGGAGGTGTCTGGGGAGAGAACAGCCAGAAGGCCCTCTGAGAGCATGGTACGCGCTCCATCTGGACACCCGCTCGCTGTGAAAACCAGTGTGAAACATGGAGGGGAGGTGAGATTATCAGCTCCAATATTAAAAAACAACCTGTAATATTTGATCTGCAGGAGATGTATTAATAGTGGGTGTTTTTGATGGAAATTGACACTTTAGCGTCACTGAACAAACTAAGTACTTTGAGCTATAGGTCTGCGGCTGACGTCAATCATTTATTGTATTCTCTATTTTGAACGCGAAAAATATTTTACCTTTATTTACTTTGCGTCAGACGTGAAAAGAAATGCAACAGCAGTGTTTTGTGCATTTCATTATAGAGTTCACGAATTTGTAGCTAGTGCTATATTTAGTTAGTAAGCTACATGCATTTATTTTATTCTAGACACACTTTGGGTCACTTTGGGTGTTTTGGGGCACATGAAATACTCTATATTTATCCCACAAAACCTGAAGTTACTTAAGGTGATGCTAGACCTCTAAACCCCACAAACACATTTCAAACAGAGGTGTTTAGGCAGTGAGAAAAGAGGGGGTGAAAGAAGAGGTTGAGAGTGGAGAGGAGCAGTGAGATTAGTTGGACAATAGGTGTTTGTGACCGGAAACAATCAGGGAAATCCAAGCTGATGTCACATATACTAAAAATGACATTGACCTCTAGTTAGTATCAGTTTGTGACTATTTTGACTTGAAACTTGTAGGGGAAAAAAAAGGTAATTTATTGCTCATATCACTCTTCTCTCTTTCTGATGCATTAATATTCAAAAGTATGTGTCTTTAGACTAGCCTTTTTTCTGCTTTAAGGTTTAGATGAGATGGACAACACAGTTACAGCGCTGCCTTCGACTATTGGTTAGAAGTAAATCCTTTATTGTTAGGTAGCACATAGGAGTCTAATTTCGCCCCCAAATTAATGCTTTAACAATGTTGAATAGATAACCTTCAATTTCCTCATTTAAAGACTGTTTGACAGATTAGCATATTTTTATAAAAATGTTTTACTTACTTTGGTGTAATCATTTTTTAAATAAATATTTATGCAAAAAGTAAAGTAAAGTAAAGGAAGTAGTTTGATGTCTAAAACAGAATTCAAACAAAAAAAACGGCAAAATGCAAAGACATTTTACACACAACTAATACTGGTTCCTTATTCTTATTTATTTGTATTTATTTATTTATTTATAAAGAGACAACACATATTAATGAACATTTGCATGTAAATATGTAAAACCAACGTGGCTAATTTCCATCTTCAGTCCCTCGGCAGGTTGATGTCAAGAACATCTAGGACAGAAAAAAAGACAGCAACAGTCACACAAGGCCTCACACATTCACAGGACATACAGATAAAAGGACACCTGGGAGTTTAAACAATCATTTAACAAAAAATTTAAAAGTACAAAGTACAGTAGTTTATCAAAACGCAACTTCTGCCCTTGTTTATATTGTGGTTGCTTGGTAACAATTGTGGAATTACGTCTTGTCATATTTGCTGTAGAGATGATCATCAACTTCATGAAACAGCCAAACTGGGTGAAATCAATTAATGTTTAGTGAAATCCTAAATATAATCTTGCTCAGTATGTTTTGCTGAAAAATGTATTTTAAAGTATCATACGCACTTGAAATATTCACAAAAGAAAAAGTCAGATCCATCATCTTAATAGTGGACACGAGGCTTTACTATCTCAGCTAATAATGCTAACGTACCACAAGTAAAAATAGAAAGAATAGTGTGGGATGATACTGTTGTTTGCTTAACCGGCTACACCTCCAGCATTTATGAGGCCTAAAGGAGCGTGCCAATGACATCTGCTGATTAATATTCAGCAATAGCCGACATACATTTAATTGAAGGAGTTCACCATAGCGCACAAACAGAAGCCTGCATTGTTGGCCACACTTGTGCAACCACCCTGGCTCTCCGGTGTTAAGCGATGCAAACATTACTGCAGAGGTGTTGAGAGGGCTGCCCTATGGCCCTCTAATCGCTGCTCAATCTGCTCCACGCTCTTATATAAGGGAGCTATCAGATCCTCCTACAGATGCCTGGGCAGTCACGACCAACTCTTCTACATCTACCATCACTCAGGCCCACACAGCACGCGCGCACACACGCCGGTCATTTAGCATGTTATTTAATTATGTGTTGTTATAATTACCACAATAATAATGAGCTACTTGTAGTTACACAAACTATCAATCACGACACACTTAAAACTGGTCATATATTTGTTATTTAAATCAGTAATTGTAAGCATTTTATCCATTGAAATGAAAAGCATGGAAAAATGTCCGACTGACCTCTGTTGTTGTGTAGGTGAGTAAGTGCCATTCAAAGCAATATAGATCTATACATTTTTAAGAGTAGGCTATTTTTGTATTATGATTATTGCAAGAAAAATATCATGGATTATTTATTAGAAATTATTACTGAGAGCATGCTGAAAAAGTAAAATCTTTAGCTTTATTGTATTTATTGTATGCCTCCCCTGACCCTTCCCCCAGGGCTCCCCTGCAAAAGAGATTCTGAATCTCATTGGGACTTCCCTGGTTAAATAAAGGTCAATTAAAAAAAAAATTATATATAAAAATTTAAAAAAATTCCCATTCTCTGCCACATTGTGATTTCTGCTGGTACATACGGCCTCTACACTATTTGCTTAATGTAGAAGTAAATCTATTAATGTCTTTTTTGGATAAATTGAATCATTATAAAAGATACTATATCTAAAGGCACTATGCAATTTTTTTTCAAGAATTAAGCTTAAAGTCATTTTCCCCTCAACAAAATAAATTGATAATGCGGTGAGAAGTGCTTAAATCACATTGCTGTGAACAGTTCAGAGGCTCAGAATGCATTAAGTAAGTAAGTAACAAACAAACAAACATAAATTTAAGTAAAAAAATGTAAATCCAATGTTTCTGTTTGTTTACGTTTTTAAGGAACAAAAATGGGATATACAGTAGGTCTTTATAACTGCCATATCTTATTTCCACTCAGGGAAATAAAGAAGCAGCAATTTAAGCCTTTGTAACTCATCTCTAGCTCAAACAAATCGTTTGGCACAGCATTGGTTTTCAAATGAAGGGATCTGCTTTTACAATAAAGCTTTTGTGGAGGAAGAAGAGGAAAAAAGGTTGATTACCCAAGCTTTAGTTGCCAATATTTTGCAATATTTTGGCTTGTTGAGTTGGTATTCCCGATGAATTATTCCCTATTGGGACTAGTCCTTGCATAAAGTCAGTATTAACTAGTTTGATTAGTTTTTTGTTCTTTCTTTTTAATTAGCGTTGCTAATCCTCACCCTAATCCTAACCTCATCCATAGTCCTGCTCCTAATAGTTGCCAAAGCAAACATATCCAGGGATTAGAATGATACTTCATGATTAAGAGAGGAACATCTCAACAAGGAGCTCATCTGAGTTACACAGGACAGTGTTGTGCTACAGTATATGAAGTACCAGTTAGCTTCCAATTGCATTCCTTTAGCTCCCTAAAAGTTTTTTATTTTAAGATAGTTTTCTAATTTAGATATAGTTTTCCAATTTATTTATTTTCAACCAGTCTCACTGCCAGATTCCAAACATTGTGCAATAACAAATGTATAAAGATCATTTTGTTCTCAAAAAGTAGTTGCTCATAGCCATATTTGTTTTGTAGAAGTAGTTCCAGGGAAAAAGGTTGGAGTCCCCTGGTGCAGTGTGAGATGAGGGCAAGAAACGGAAGGACATTCAGCATTTTTAGCTAGAACCACCGAGCGACACACCTCCTAAGATTTTCTAGAATGTGAACGTAACTGATGAAAATTACCGATTCCAGCCGCGGCTCATCAAGTGCTTGTGGTAAAAATTTCCGTTTCATTAACTGTTTTGAGTCGGCCCATTTATTGGAATACTCTGCGTGATAATGTAAATGGAGTCAGCAGGATTCAATTTGCAAGTCATTTTTATTAGTAATACAATTTGCATTTCTCATTATTGCTGCGTAAAAGCAGTTGTGTCATAGCCCAACATCACCACAAAGACATCAGAGACAGAGCCAGATTCTTGTGTACTTCCTCCTTTATCTGTTTTGCCTCAACACAAACCTTCCCCGTATCCATCCGCCCTCTCTAAAGTCCATGGGTTACTTGCCCGCCTAGCCCCAGTAGCACCTCGAGGACAGCCGTGCCTTGGGCTGTGTTCCTCAGAATAGCCTGCTCCATCTGATGCTCAGCCCGTGTCTGTTGGGATCCACATGAACTCAGATGAATAAATATGAAGATAACCTGCACCTCTCCTGCTCTTTCCCTTTCTCCCTGTTCCCATATGGTTCTGCTGAAGAGATTTTCAAATGCAGCCTCTGGGCCATTGTGTGCCGGTCTAACGCGTTTGTGTGTTTGTTTTGTGCGTGTCGTGTGGGCGTCTGTGTAGGAGTGTGCGCTAGCTTTCTGACAGAGCCTCCAGTAGTGTGTATTTGTGAATCTTTTGTTTTATTCCGCTATCTTCTATTCAGCGCAGCCATAATCAAAACCGAGTCTATTCGCACCGCCCTTGAATAAAAATGGTGGAAAAAAGCAGTCTTTTAACAAATGCATCGCTATGGGTCATGCTCTCTCTGTCATTGCAATGTGAATATGGGCAACATGGATGATCGTTTTGAATGCTTAAACTGTGGAAATGCACAATAAGGCTTTATGCTTTTGAATTACTGCATTACACACTCAATACAATCTTCTACGCTCATTTACAAAAAGGAAAACCTGTTGCATTTGGTTGTGCTTGCAAAATATTATGCACCATGAATGTGTCACAGAAAATGGAATAGAAAGTGATATAGCTGTTTACAAATAAGGAGGATTTGAGCTGAGCAAAATAGTAAGAAAATTAATGAAGAGTTGTCATTGGAATTAACAACTTATCTTATACACATTTTTATTAATTACTTCATGACTTCATCATTGGTTCATGCAAATTTATGCATGCTTTATGAAAACAAAAACGGATGACTTTTTAGCAAAAAAAAAGAAAGAAAGAAAGGAGTTGACGAAAAGCATGTTTTTTTTTTTGTTTTTTTTTTTTACTTTACATTTAGTCGGTTTGTATCTCCCCAAATGGACATTTTTGTGTCTTTGAGGAGGTCTTTTTTCTGCTTGTTACTTGGGAATACTGTTCCTTTACACAATATTCTACAGTATTGCATAAAACTGATTTTCTACCTAGTGCCTCTGCTCAATTTCATTTCACTCCAGCTACTAGGTCAGGTACTATATTTTATTTATTACCATGACAACCAGCTCACTAGCTATTCAACTAGTACTACACTTTAAGAACTGCAGATGGTTCCTGAAAACCAGGAAGTACGATCAGCCAATCCACAAGCACAGGTGAATCTGTGTTGACTTGAGAGAGCAGACTGTTCTTCTCTAATGGTCTTGTGTCAAATATACGGATGTCAAAGTATGGGCGTGACCACTCACTGCCTGATAGAACCAAAACTAGCCCCATTTGTTTTTCTCATTGAGGCTTAATTGCAAAATCCAAAGCTTTCTTCTTGATGTAGGCTTTTAGAAACACAGTAGAAGCTCTTTGGGTTGCTCTTATCAAACCTGTGAGTAAACCCAGTCACACAACAAGATACAACCATTGTCTTTTTTCATGTTTGTTCAGTGTGCATCATTTATGTTTTAAACTTGACGTTTTTGCCAACCAAAGCATCACATTCAATTCATAAGCTTACCACACAGAAATGGCAAAGATCAATGACAAAAAATCTCTAATCTCTAGCTCGTTTCATTCAAAGTGAAATGAAACTGCTCTAGATAAATACTGATCCAAACTTTATTAACCCTAAAAGGAACAACAAAGAACTCTTAATTTTTCAAGGGTTTAATTTATTCTTTATGTGGACTTTAGGTGTTGTTTTTATGATTTATTCAACACAGCTTTCTTAAACTGTTGCTTTTATCATTCCTAAACACACAGTGTAGGCAGGTTAGACTTTTTGCACTTTTTGTGTTTGTCCATGTGTGAATATCAACCGCAGCACATTAAATTTGTGTTGACAGTTTGCAGTTACGTAGTGGGCACTGCTGTTTTTTGTTATTGTGTTATGCATTAAAAATAATTATTTACTTTGTGAGATCTGACAGTTGACTGAAGTTTTACATAATGTGGTTGCACACGGTTCATGATGACTCACTGAACAGATAATAAAAGATAAAAAATAATAATAAACCAAGGTTGTTTAGAATATTTAATAAAAACATATTTAGTTGAGACGTGCAATAAAATGTATTCTGTAGCTCAAGCTTGTCCAAATGTTCCAAAAATAAAAAAATTATCAGTCGGTGTTACCTTTTTAGACCCAGACTTTAATAGAAAAGTATAGAATTTATGTCTGCAGTGATCTCTAAAGAAAGATCAGGCTTTTTCTGTTTTAAGCTTTGCTCAAAACAGCTCGCTTAAATCTTCGAGCTGTTTAATTTGCTTAGTAAAGCCTTTATAAAGCATGAAGAAAGTCTTAATTCATCAAGAACAAATGACACATTAAAACATGAAAACATACTAAGGCTTAATAACTACCTTATTATCATGAACCCTTCCCCAACTCTAAATTTTAACCTTAAAAGTAGTTATTAAACCTTAATAACTTTATCATCCATTAGTTCATCATTTGTTTGTAAGTAATTAGGTTTATTAAAGATTTATTAAGCTTTATTGAGGCTAATTAAGGTCTGGTTGTTATAAACTTCTCTTTATAATGAAAAGTCTGGAATAAAAGTGAGAGTGAAGACATAGTTGCATTGGTGTTATAGATCAAGACATGATTAAAGCTACTTTTTGTTTGTTTGTTATGTAATAATTTGACAACTGATGATGGATTTGATAGGCGATAAGAAAATCTTTATCATAAATTAGTGAAAGAAAAATTGCCCTTACATGCGTGTTTTCTATTTTTCTCAGTCAGCAGCTAGACTAAGTTGACCCTTTAACTGTTTAATAACTTGTTTACAACTTGTTTACCTCCACCAAAAGGTTAGAAGCGGCTTCATGTTTGTGGTCGACACATACAGTACATGCTCCTCTTAGGAAACTGAACTGAATCACGTGCTTTTTGATCTGTCGACTTGTGCGAGGCCTGAAGGGGACTGACACAGACATAATTGTGTGTAATTAGCTGTAAAGACAAACCAAATATCAAGTATAATTGCACAATTTAGTCCAACGGTTTACAAAGCTATAAAACTTTACTCACTTGGGTGACTTCTTGAGGTTCTTAACTCTACTGTAGTTTACCACATGACATAAATGTATACAACACAGAGCCATAGGAGCTTTCAGGACCTATCATATTGAAAGACATGCGGTTAACCATTAGGGACGTAGGTGTGTGTCATTTAGGGCCTGCTGAAACCTACATATTTACATTTAACATCCTGATTACTCTGCTTTTGTCACTGTAAGTGGATGTAGCGCTGTATATACCCAACCCTCAATTAGCATACAAATGCGTCTGCCAGTGTGACCGACAAAAACACAGTCGGAAAGAGACAAGCATCGGGAGAAGTCAATGATGTGTTGTGTAATAACGACTGCATATTTCTGCCTCATTTGTGCTGCCAAAACTGTAGGAAGTCTCTCAATCAGATCCGTACCTTTTAACTCTGCCCCTGACAACAGCATCTGCGTGAGAGAGAGAGAAAGAGACCTAACCCGGTGTACGCAGAGCTGGAGGGCTTTAAACAAGTGATTGAAGGTCGGACAAATATACTCAGAAATGTACAGAAAACAGCAGACCGGAGGCAGTAAAAGCTCGCTCATTTAATGCTATGGTTTGGTGCACTGAAGGACTGTGGCGTTGAGTGGCCTTATGACTGCGTAGGTGGTTCGGCAGCAGCGTCAGTGGGCAGGAGAGAGGAATATTAACAGCGGGAGAATCTGTATGTCGCACTTTATAGGCGGTGATGAAGGAATAAGGTACACCCAGAACGTCTTAACCTGCTTCTGTGGCTGTGGGTCCATCCTCGCGCATCTCATAATTATCCTCTCCACAGGCGGCCACTACACGCTGAGGGGCTGCAGCCAGATCTGAGCGTCCCTGGAAGAGGCTTAGAGGAGGACAGGAGGGAAGCGTGTATGGGCATTTATACACTGTAAAGATGCAAATGCCAGCACATGTGGTGGGAGAGAGAAAGGCTGGTGCTCTTTAAATACGGTCGACATTTTTTGAGTGGTCTAGGTATTATACATTTACAGTAGAACCTTGTCTTAAACATATTTCCCATAAGGTGTTCAAAAGCGACACAGTGGTCTCATAGAAGGTACTGGATTTGTTTCAGCCTGAGGCCTTTTTCAGTTTTCTTTTGGGTATTCTAGTTTTTCCTACCAATAAAAACATGTACAATAGATTTTAGATCACTTTTCTCCCTTCTCTAACTTATTTTGGCATGTAAAAGTGTTGTTATTTGATACATTTATTATCTGAACTATTCGGCATTGGAAAGAATTCTTTGAAAATACAGTATACTAAATAACAGCAGTAAAAAAAGTAATCGATTCCATTATTTGGTCCAATCAGAGTACTGCATTCTGAATACTTGGAATACTTTCACATCATTTATTTAGATTGTAAAAACAGACATTAAAATAGCTTTCTAATTTAGTTTCACCTTTCTCCAAGCATTTGTTTGTATGTTAATGAAATGTTTATCTCAAATATTGCTCTCATTATCAAAGCTATATAAAGCTATTTATAAATTAATTCCTCTGATTTTAGGTAAATAACTGTCAAACACCACCAAAAGAATGACTAATTTTCTGGAAACACTGTTAGTCTAAATTAGTTTTCTGTTTTTTCAGTACATGTATAAGTATTTATTTTTCATTTAGTTGTTCTTGGCTTTGGCAGATGTAATTCTTCTGGTTGTATTATTTCACACAATGTTTCTAATCGCCACAAAAAATATTTCTGATCATTTTAAAAAGTTACACTTTTCAATTATACTTGTAAATATGAGCTATCTAGAAGCTGTCAGTCACCGTATTTTGTTGGTTAAAAATATATTTTGTTTGTAAGTCCTATAATAGAGATAATTGTTTGACTAGTTTACGACTATACTGTCAAACATTTAAGGCAAAGCAACAGTATCTGCATAAAGATGAACAGATGGCAGACAATCCACCAGAAAAGTAACAGAGGGCACCTATAAAATGTGGCTTTTGCAGTAATAATAGAAAAGTGCATTTTACTGCCAAAGACTTGTTTTGAAAGGCAAATCCTGAGCATGCTGGTTTCTTCCACAGCAAACAAACTGTTTTTATACTTAAATCCTTGAATGAATTTGATGTATCTTAATTATATTCGAGATTACGAGGCAAATATTTGTAAACACCTGTGTCTGAACGAAAAGAGTCCACACCAGATTCACCCTGACCAGCTGTCGAGGAGTTTAGCAGAATTGTTCATTTAGTTTTTCTGTCGTCGTGAGCGTTGCCGAGCGCTGCACAGTCAAAATGTCACTTCCGTTTGGAACAAAGTGGGAAAAGGTGACATTTTGATAGAAGGCAGCGCGCACAAATACACTCACCCTCACATTGTTTTAAAAGACTGCAGTGTTTGGAGGCTTAAATCTCAATCCATCTCTATATAAGATTATCTGTTGTGTCTGATTCAAGTTAGAACATCTTAAAGTTCATTAGTTTATTTGGAGTTTACATGTTTTATTTGGATGTTAGTTAAAATTTGATTAGCTGTGTCTCGCTGCTGTAATGACCAAACTTCGATGACTCTTACCTTGTCTAATTAGGTGAATTTTCTTTGATTAAGACCTACTTAGTTTCATTTCCCTTTTGTGTGGTTTTGCAACAGATTACATTTCAATGTTTTTTTCTAATCTCTAACCCAGAGTTCTGCAAATACATTAATGGTCTGAATGAAAACTACCGATATACCACTAAACAATTTAAAGCTGGTATATCAAATTTTCAAACGTGAAAAAGAACAGTGTGTATTTGAGCCTGTTTAGCTTTCTCACACTTTGGCACATCATTAGTTTCACTTTCAGAACTGATTTTTAGACACAAAGATGAAGCAGGCTTACCACTCCCTGCACAAAGACTTTGCATTGTAACTTTAAAAGATTTAATATTTTGATGAAAACAATGTGGGCTTTTTTCAAAACGTGCTTTTACTGTAAACAATCTGGGGGCAACAAGACAACCACACAATTCAGTAGAAAGAGAAAGTTAAATCCATTCTTTAGAACATCGTTAATGGCAAATTATTTCTAAAGAAACTAAATTATAACAAAAGGAACATCTTTTCCATGGAAACAAACAAGAGGAAGCCTTCTTTACAGGTAATATAATGCTCAATGCAAGCTCCATCAAAGTAAAGATATAGATTTTTAACATCTTATCTATTTTTGGTCACTTCTATACCTCTATACCTAGATCTGACTTTAACTTGGCCTTGTGCCATCACATGCACACCTCCACGCAGAAATCTAAGTTTAAAGTCATACTGTGTAACATTCTACAGGCAAACAGCTTTAAAGGTCCAATACACTGAATTGACTAATGTGTTTTTTGTTTTTTCTTGGATGTTTCTTTCTTACAAAAGTCATACCCAAAGTTGTTAACGTCTCAGTCCACAAACAAGTACTTCTGCTATTTTGTCTGTCTAAATCTCCAGAGCTCAAAATGCTCTGTTTCACCTTATGCTGTCATAAAGTGTGGATTTTGAGTTAAAGGAGACCTATTGTATTTTAATAAAAAAAAAAAATAAATTAAAAATTCAACTATTTAGTAAGAAGCTAGAACATACAATATGTAGATCAGTAATTTATCTTTTCTTCTTTTTAAAACACAATATTGATCTAAAACTGCTTGAAAATAGAAACAGCTCTAATGAGCTAAGAGCGAAAATTCACCTGAAGACTATACCAGCTTCTGCCTCATATCAGCACACCTGCGCTTCATCCAGATCCAATCATGTCTCGCTCTGCGCAGCTTTTCAATCAGCTCCAGCTCTCCTCCTCCTTCTCAGCTATCAGGGCGTCGAGCACATTCAAAGAGCAGCTCACCTCTGCCTCGCTTCAGCTGTCGCAGCGTCTTTGTCTCATCGCAACCCTCCCCCCCATCTCCACCTCAACTTCCACCTCTTCCTCTAACCACACCATGTTAGCTCGGAAATCTCCTACTCACAGCTCATTTATCGCATGCACATTGTTTCTGCGGCCTAAGCGCCAAACCTGTAACAATAAATGTCATCATTATCGCATCATTTGTCTGTTGAGTCTGTCCAGTTGAATTGACTTCTTGTTCAAAACTGCAGAACAGATAAACTCCGCCTCTTCATTTTAAAATTTAACTAAAAGAAGCAACGACTTTTAAATAACTAATAATTATTGTTGGAAAGTGGCTATTGGACTGTTTTGAACCATATATTTCACTTTGAGTATTAATCTTTTGAATTATAACAAGTAAATACAGACAAGTGGGAGGGGATAGGTGGTAGGTGAGAAAAGGGATTTTCTGAGCACTTGAGCTCCAACTGAAGAACATGCATGAATCAGTTCAACATAATTTTGAGTAAACGAATGTTGAAGGGAGGCCATTATACCAAGGCTAAATCTTTGAACAATACATTTTACAGAATAAGACAGATTTACTTCACACTAAGTTAACCTCATATTGTTGCTTTTTTAATAATATAAAATGCTTTTGTTCTACTTTTTGTTCAGTTGAAATAAATTGTCAAAAATGTTTTCTCTTGCACTGTGAATTGATGATAAAGAAGCCTAAAAACTGTAGCAGTAGCTTAAAGTTGGACAAATTCAAACTGAAACTATATTCAAAGAGTCTACTGAAGCAGTGTGGAGTTTAAATCATATTAGAGTAGATTTAGCTTTTCCACCTATTGACATCGCAAGGTGGAACAGTTAAAGAGAAAAACACAATCAAAATATGCAGGGTTTGAAAGTAAAACATAACTCGGCATTATAACAAAAATTAGTGCAATAAACTGTGACTCCAATAATAAATCTAACATCAATACAAAGAAACACCATCTCTTTTTTCTCATAGAGTTCACCTTTTTCACAGAAGTCTGCGTCTGGATGACTATGTCCACTTTAAGCGACACCACGCAGACGCCTTTGAGAGAAAAAAACTCATTTATCATAAGCACTTACTCTCATTTTAAGCAGAGTAGTTTAAGTTTTAACCTTCACCTCAGTAATAACTGCTGAGTTGCTACATGATTTAGAGGTGCCACTTGTGATGCGTTAAAAATACCTGTGAAGGCGCTTAGATCAGTCTGGACTTGAAGCATTGTTCTAGGTATGGATCAATGCCGCCTCTAAATGCAGGTATGCTCCATATTTGCAGCATGCGTTGGTATAGGAAGTCTTCAGGTATGTGTGTGTGTTTGCATACTGAAGATGCCTGGTGCATGTGGGAGCACAGAGACAGCACCTGGCTGAGAGGTGACTCACGCGCTCAGGTAATCGTTCTGACATTTAATTGTAATGAAGTGCCTGGAGATAATGGTAGCTATTGGCATTAGCTCGACATGCACAATTGAACACACTCAAAAGACACTGCATATACACAGCGGGCCCACACAAATCCATGCAAAAATACATTGGTGGGGGGGCAGCCTCGACTCGACTCGACACTTAGCACTGTAAAACTTAAGACCCTGACTCACGCACATTAAAGCGGAGAATGCGGAGGAGGGCCCCAGACGAGATGACAGGCAAAAGGACACTTGCACAGACAGAGTGAACAGGAGGCAGGCCGAGATGGAGCAGGAGGATGGAGAGGCTAGGAAAGGTGACTAATGTACCAGGCGCTGATTAGCTACTTGAAAACACAAGTCGGAAAGTTCGAGAAGGTGGGAACAAATGAAAAGTCAACATTGTGAACTATTTGAGGTGCAAAATATGTGGCTTAAGTAACTTTGGTGTCCTAGTTTTGTATAGTTGTATAGCCTACTTGGACTTTTGCTTTTTGTTCTGCTTCGTTGGATAAAAATAGTAGAGGAATAAACCAAATGAATAAACCCATTGTGTTTCAAGTTTAGTTCAAGCAAACAAACTTTGTCATTAAAGACAGTTTTGTTAAAGGAGAACCATTGTGCAAATTAAATGTTTACAAGTATTTTACTTTTTTTTTCTTTCTTTCATTTTGTCCACCATTTCAAACAATCTTCAAAGGTAAAAAGAAAGAACCCCCTTAAATCAGGTTCTGAACATACAAATAATAATTTAAAAAAGAAAGGGTTTTATATGGGCTCCAACTAAACTTTTTTGTCCCTAAAACTCTATTATTGCTTTGAAAATCGTGAAAACCCCCAGTTTGCAGTTAGGGTCTTTTAGGCCCTAACTGCAGACATCAGGTTGCAGCTCCATATATTTACCAAAGAAAATTCAGGTTGTAATGTAATTCTGACTTTTCTCTAAATCAAGCATCAGAAATCAACTACCAAATAACAGAGCCTCAGCCTCACAAAGAGTCCAGCAGCCAACTGTTTGTGCTTCAAAAGGTTCTGAAGCTGTATCAGTTTGGCACAGTTCCCCTATAGACACAGTGCCATCACTTAAGTCTAGTCAAGTCAAGTCACGTTTATTTGTATTGCACCAATAATACCCACAAAGAACGGTAAATCACTTTGAGCGCCTTGTGAGGTGTATGAATAGAGACCATTTACCATTTACATCTCAGAGTGCTTTACAAAGCATACAATTTATAAGAAATAAATATGATGATGCATGTTAGACAGCTCTCCTAACCCTACTTTAAAGACGTTATCGCTCAATGGAGAAGTCTGCTTGGAATATCTATAACTATAATTTAATACAGATCTACAGCAATCAGGTCACCGTTTTGAGTTAAGAGGTGTGATTGACAAGTGGATTAGGAAATCAGAGACTGTATCAAAACAAACATAGCTGCTTATAAAATTTTAAAAAAGCGAGACCGAAAAGCATCGTACATTTTTTGTAAAATCTATGTTTAAAACAGGTTAAAAGTTATAAAGTGAGGAGAGAGAAGTTTAAGGCTGCAGCAGCTAACAACTATTAAGAATTCTTTGATAACTATGCAACTATGCACAGATTTACTCTAAAAAAGTGAAAGAGCATGACTTCTGTATTTCAGATAATTGTAAAGAGGCTGGCATAAAGACTGTTTAAGCTGTCCAACCTATAACATAATGATCCACAGGTATCATGGATTAGAACTAGTATATAGTATACCAGACAGAAACACAAACCTTTCTTCATTCTTTTTCTATTCATTAAGTGTTTTCTGTACTTTCCTCTATACAAAAGTTATGTATCTGTTAGATTTACCCACATGATGTTTACTTTTTAGACTAAATTATTGGTAACTCCAAAGAAATCTGCATAAAATTGACTTACTTCTCTAAAGTCCAGTTTAGGCGGCTAGAGCATTTCCAGTTCCTTCAAGTGACAAGGGGGATTTTCAAAGGCACCACTCACAGCTTTAGCATATTGGTATTAATAATAAACATTTAGTCTGTAGCAGGTCAGGTGTGATGTCAGCGTGCTTTCCCTTGCTCTGAGCGGCCCGTTCGATGGCTTCTGCGTGTGGCTTGTGTCCCTCTGTCTGTGTCTGTGGTTTCCCTGTATCTTTATCAGCGCTATCCAGTGACTCAGATGCCGTTTCCTCACACTGAAATGACAGCCTAAATGCTAGAAATTTTCGACACGCGGCACGCTTCTGTTGACTTGATATTTCTTCAAACTTTGTGTCTTTTTCTACCCACACATGCCAGACAAAGCGTACAACTACCCCTCCATTGATTTAACCCCTGTTTTCTTTGTGATGAATTTGACATATTGTAAAACGCCTATTGGAAATTTTCCACTTTGTCTTCTCCCCTTCTTTCACTTTGGTGATTGTCAGCTTGTAACAAAATGACAATGACTTCATAAGCAGCTGGTGTTGTGCTTCAAAGAGGGAAAATAGAGACATGTCACACAAAACAACATCATAATCAAAATAAAGTAAGCAACTTGTTTAGCACGGCAACATGAGAGCCCTTGAAAAGCGGCCGTGGCCCTGGTTACAGAAATATTCACGCAGGTGCTGGCAAAAAACATGCACAAATGAGCACGTAATGTTGACTGTTGTTTTGGTTTGGAAACACTTCATCAACAAATGATGATTTCACCTCATTTGTGGCTTAAAATTTTGGATCAAAGGGTTTGACTTTAAAAAATAAACAAAAAAGAGGAGAAAAAAAAATCAATTTACTTTATTTGTTCTGCTCAGTACAATATGTGCTACTGAAGACAGGTGAGGAGCTGGCTGAATTCAGGGCAGAGTGTCTGACATTTAAGTGTAGTTAATCATATTATGCACTGTGATATGTTTTGCAAATATATATAACTTCTGATATAGCGCATATGCAACTGTTAACCTTTGCTTGTGTCAAATAAAAACAATAAAATGTGTATAAATATGTTTTACATGTATAAGAGATCAAGGATTTCCACAACTTTTGATTACTGGGGAATCGTTGATAGAATTAATTGACTTGTGTAGTGCTAAACGCTGTTGCATTGCAGTAACAACTCACTTTGATGGTGGTAATCTACTTCTGTTGCCACAGTTGCCTTGGGGCAGACTGATGGAAGTGAGGAGTGGGAGAGATTCTATTTTCAGAGATTGTGTCCATGCAACCCAATCTCACAAGAATGAATACGTATATCACGACATAAAACCTGTCAAAAGCGTATGATTAGCATGATTTCATGCCTTTTTTGTGTACATTTGCCACACATTGCAGCTCGACTTCATTTCTATGGTGGTTGTAAAGATGTGTTTATGTATATTTTACAAAATCCTTATCCTAATCTTAATCTATCCCAAGACCCAGCCCTAAACTTACCCATTTTAGTGACTTGAAACCTAAACATACCCGTTAAACCTAAAGAAAATGTCCCCATGTGGCGTCACCCAAAACTCGTGTTTATTTGCACGCTTATTTTGCGCTTTTTCATATCGTGTATACGGCATAACATATACTGTATAGGCAAAAAATCATGTTCATCATACACTATTTATATACGCTTTACTGTGAGACTGTGTTGAACCATGGGAATGAGATAAGATTGAGATTTTAACCTACACTGTATATACACGTACACGTATACATACACAGTGTGCTACTTCATATAGTGGTCGCAAAATATTTGAGCATCTTTGGAGTTCAGCGAAGTGTTTGTACTATGAATCATTAGACAACTTTCTATTTATTTGTCTGCAGTGAGGCGTCTACAGTTACATTTGTAATTGTAAGAGACATCTAATTAATAATTGGAATTTAAAACTGTAGTATGTATGATTCTTTTGTGGAGCTACTTGGAAGATGGTTAAGAAGTAATGGTAGCTTCCGAACTACAGGTTGGCAACCACTAATTTACTTTCTACATAAAAAATTACCGTGTACATATCAATCACTATTCACAAAACATTGCTTTTTTGAGTGTATTCATACATTGAACCTCTACATAGTGAGCTTTTCCATTGCGCTGCTGTCTCTGTTCTTTATTTCGTCTTACAAAACATGAACACACAAAGCTGGCTTCAAGAAAACTGTGCTGTGTAATATTTGATCAGTATTATGTAGTTTTTAGTTTTATTGTGTCGGTTCAGATGTGGAGATGCAGGTGGTCCTGATGCTTTAGCTTGTTGCACTGCACTTTTCCGGTGTGTCAGTGAACCTAATCACATTCATTTGTTCAACACTATTGTACTTGCACATGTAATGCTTGCTCATACCATTTTGATCCTTTTTAGTATTCGTCCCTTTTGCTGTCAGCTTTTACGGGGGCTTTCTCCCGCATTGTGCATCCTTCTGTAACCCACAATTCTTTTCACTCAGTGTCTATTCACCGGGTTGTCACGCCTTTACTTTTGTGCTGTTATTTGTCAATTAATCCAGGAAAAAAATCTTGAAACATGCCCATCATTGAGTTTTAAACAATGTTTGAATTTTACTTTTAAATGGTTTTCATATGAGTGGTGAGGTGAAAGCCATTATAAGATGTGTCGGCGGACAGCGGGCGCGAGTGAGAGGAGGAGAGAGTGGCTCTGTGGTGTTCGATGAGTGGGCCGCCATGCATTCTTTTAGCCTTATTCACTGACGGTGTGGGCGGCTAATTCGTGTTTGTATTCAGCAGGTTTACCTAAGGGGAAATGTTTTATTATATGCTGTCTTTCAAATCAATGACTAATTGTGCGCTCCTACCACATGTCTATCCATCTACAAGCTCCATTTTCCTGCTGCTCTTTTCCCTAAAAACCTAAAAGAGCTAATTGGAAGCAGTACTCCAAGTATATGATGTCTTATTGCCATATTGGATTTGTTTTTAAATGTATAGAGCTCCAGCAATATAAAAGTATTTTCTTCAAGCAATAGTTTTGTGGCTAATGAAGGGGACAATTCTTCTGACATGGTTGTGAGGCCGTTTAAGATTCTTAAGTTGCTGCACATTTTTTTTGCCTACAGGAGTCAGGAGAGCAATAGTGAAGAAGAGCATTCAGCAAACAAACAAATATCATAATCAATATCACAGCTGGCAAAGCATATGTTCTGCAACTTAAAGCCTGTGTGAATTACCGTATACAGTTCTGACTAAAGAATGTTTTTCACTTACTAGTATATGTACTGTACAAGTCTGTAAAAGCTCAGGAGTGTGAAGCAGCCTTGGAAAGTCTATAGCAAAGGCTATAAATCCTCACTTGAATGGAGAAGGTGACTGAGGGGCAATAAGGCGCAGAGAGAAAAGATTGAGAAAAAGAAAGGAAGAATGAGGTGCATTCTCCCGACATGAGTCACTTTGAGTGAAAGCTTTGTAATTTAAGCCACACACAGTGAACGATCGATGTGGAGATACGGGCACTAAGTACACAGATTTAGACATTATCCTTTTAGGTCTTAAACGTGGTGCAGTTGGTGGGGCCGGCCAAGGCACTGGGTCAATCTGAATCTGAACCATTGGATTACAAGACATTTGCACCAAAAGATGAGAGACAACTCAGTCTTTGGTTAACTGGTCTGATAATGTTTCAGATAGATTTGCCATGCATTTTAAAGGTGCACTGTGTATCTTTTCAGGTAGTAGGTCTGCCACCTTCTCATCCCCATAAAGATGCAATAGCTGTCTCTGATATAGTTTGGTCTAAAACACATATAGCTTGCCTATTCACTTACCAGTCTTTTTACTGTGTTTTTCATTTTCTTTGAAAAACCACAGATCTGACCTGCAACCTGCCTTGATGGCATCAACTTTACTTGCTAAAATAGAGATAAGTTTGATGCCTTACTATGAAAATTGCTGGCAAATTAGTAACATCTCCCTGGAGACAAACAAGGAGTGGATCACCAGAGAAATGACAGAATGCACCTTTAAAATATAAGTCTCGATAAACAAGGGGTACTAAGATTAAGTATAAATAACCAGTCACTTTTTTATTTGGATGATTTTGTATTCTTTGTTTGTAGTAAATCTCAAAGAAACACATTTCCTCTCAGTACTTTTCATCTGGTAAGCTTCTTCTAGTTATTTATCAAACCTTGACAGGCATCGCCATTGTTGAACCATTACGTCACAGTGTCAAGTTGCTGCCATAGGCCTGTGGGGTCATAACCATATATTTTGGCCCTCAGCTTAAATTCCTCAACGTGCGCAAAAATGTCTTAATTAACTAAAATGATGTCCTGCTATTTTTGCTCATCTTCACTTTGCTGTTTTCTTTTTAAATGTGGATAGTTATTATTAGCGTTGATTATTGTGGCAAAACATATATTTTTTTTATAAAGAAGCATGTTCTTATATAAAACGTAATGACACTCAACACTTGTCTCTTTGCACATTTGTACTCTGAATGGCATCTGAGAGCAAGATAGAGCTTTTATGAACTACAACAAGGAACCCCAAGGTCAAAGGTCAAGCTACTGATTTGCCGTATTGGGCTGCCATGCACTCACAGACCCCCCCGGCGGCCACGGTTCAGAGGGAGGCTGCCGAACATATCATGACCCCACACCCACTCTCACCACCACAGGGCTAAGTATATAGGCAGAGGACCACCCCAACCTCAAGTCTGCACTTCCATTTGTCCCTTTGTCAAGTGTCTTTTCTCAAGTGCACTATAGGACACTGTTTTTGTTTCACATTTATGCTTCTTTATTTCCATGTTCTGCCTTTCTTCTTTTTGTGGCTATGCACATTTATGCAATGTGCAAATTAAAAAATACAAAACTACATGCAGTAACTTTTGGTCACCTTGCTACTATTTATTTTCAGCTTATTAAATTATGTAACTATCTTTTACTATGATTACTTAAGAGCACAAATAGAAATATATGGATATGCCAAAGACATTTCGAACGGTAAAAGTTGCACGATAGTCACTTCACTTGCAGGTTATTTGAGTAATGGGGCCATATTGCATGAGATTGTAAAATGCATAATAACAATAACTCAAAACTAAGTGAGTAACCCCTGAGTCCCCATTTGGCCGACCCCCTCTCTGTCCGGGAGCTAGTGCAGTCCTGGCCCCTTCCACCTAAGTGTCACTGAAGAATGTTCCATCATTTAAACGGGAGAGAATGCTCCGCTAATATATAACCAATTACACTGGTCACATTTCCTGTGTCTCCTTTGAGCTCTCTGCAGGCTCAAAGTGCCAATCAGGCCTGGAATGCCAGAACATGGCTCTTATTTGCCAGGGGTCAGCGCACTAGTAACCTCACATTCTAAAGGACCATTGTTCCCATGGCCAGAAAACTTGGAGAGGCTCACATACACATCCAGGGTAAAAGACACACACACAAACGTTGGCCCCTGGAGGCCCCACATCAAGGGCCCGCTCTGTTTAAACAGCATCCGCCTGTACAGCCACCCGCCATGAAGGGGATTAAACAAGGTGTGTGCGTGTGAGTGTGCTTATGCTGCTCCTCAGAGGTCATCTGCATTCACTTAGATTATAGTGTTATGCCATTCCCCAACGTTTTTCTCTGCCCTACTGTACTGGGCAAAGAAATGAGGAGTTACTTAATTAGAATACAATCAAGTAAGTAATAAAACATCTGTTATTGTAGGGATTTTCATGACAGTAGACAAATGTTTTATTGCATGATTATAACAAACAATAAAAAACATTAAGTTGTAGAATCTATATATTATTATTAGATGTCTAATATTATGTTATCTATGCTATAAACATGTGTCTGATGCATCTGTGAACACACTGTATTGATCATTGTGTCAATTGCCTTCTCTGATGTTTTTGCCAAACATATTAGGAATGATCGGATTGCTTCCCTTTCTTTTATGTCTCTCAATACAGGCCTGCTAATGCATGCGCTCACATGCACTGCTGCAGAGACGCACTCTCGCACAGGTATGCAGTCATGTTCAGAGAAACCTGACCTACCTGACGGATCGAAACTACTCCTACGCCACTCTGTTAACCCCTTAATGTTTGGCGTGGGAAACAATGGCTTGGCATTAAGACCTAATTCCTTGCTAAATAGCTGGAAAACACATGGATAGGCCAAGCTGATCATCGCTGACATGGCCTAGCAGCAATGACAGACACTGGCTCCATATACAAGAGAGAAGCTGAGGTGAGAGGAAAAGGTTGTCAATATGCTTTTCTCATCCGTTCCCACTCTTTTGGTTGCTTCGCTTGGCTATAAGAGATATTGGAGGCCAAAGGGCAGACAGTCCTTTCACAGAAACATGATTGCAGCCTTGTTGCAAAAAGGGCTTTTCATTTAGAAATATGTGACTTTATGTTGGAGAAAAGGCTGAAGCGTTCCCTCTCCCATCTCTGCTTTTCCCCAGTGCAACAAAAACCTCAGCACAGACCTTGTGTCTCAGGAAAAAATCTCTTTTAAGACACTTCTGTTTTCAAGGTCCTAGCTTTAGAGTCGGCGCTTTACAGGCATGAACACAGTGTTAGGCAGAAAGGAAACAAATTTATAGAAAAAAAAATGTTGTTCTGGTTAATGAATAGACACCCTGGAAATTAAACCTTTGTGGCTGCCGACCTTCTCTTTAAAACTGCTGTGTCATTCATTGGCCTTAACCAAACTCTGATCTGTTATTTTGCCCTCAAGAACTCGGAGGTTATGTAGCTTAGGTCAATACCATGTTGTGCATATGACCAATGTACCACAGGGGTGATGTCACGCGGCTTGCGAAAGTGCTCTTTTTGATGTCAGCGATTACACAGTCCAACTTGTAGCTCCCCTCAAATCACAAGTCTGCCGCGGTTGTCTACCCCGTTGCTTAGTTACCGCCTGGAAAACATTTAACTCGATCTTGATCATTATCAGCGGTGAGGTGCCATACTGCAAATAAAAACGGCCTTGGATTGCGTCACAAAGAAGTGCTTTTCTCACCATTATGAACCTTTAAAAAAGTGTACACATTAAGGAGCAAGATAAAAGATTTCTCTCAGCTAATTGTGCCAATAGCCGGTGCTTAGAGTGATTCATGTCTTATTAAGAACTCAATTTGCTCTTAAGACACATTTAATGGACGTTTCACCTAGTAATACTGCAGTAAAAACACACATTTCTCAGAGAGGTGTGTTTTAAAGGGCCATGCGTGGGCCTGTCCACAGTACATGACCTGAGAGCGGTGTGATGTAGGCCACACTGATAAGGGAAAGAAGAGAAGAATGGGAGGGAGAAACAGCACAGTGCATTGCTTTATCACCTGCGTGTCTCTGATATAGTTTCACTAGGGCCAGATCAAAGCGCCGGGCCGACACACAGGGCGGAAAAACACAAAAATCTTTGCTCATAGTGCTACTGTAGCGGGCTGGAGCTGGAGGTGGCAGTGGACTTCAGCCAAACGCTAACAGTCCTGTCCTGAACTTGGGCTGACTTGTAATCTTGTTGAGTAATGATGACAGTGTACCAAGGTAGCAGGGCAAGCCGCATATCATAGTTTATTCACCTTCTGTCATTGCTGTCTCCATATTTGGGGTTTCCCTCATCTGTAGCAGGTGGACAAGCCATGTCATGCAAACTTTGCACTGATATGTGATTGTAATGGGTTATGACCTGTTAAAATAGATTGAGACAAGTAAAGTTAGTCCAGTTTTTACAGGTTGTTGTAGATGAGAACCTGGATAAATAAAAGCTTGGTTGAATAAAAAAATGAATGCATAAAAAATACAAGCTTATTCACATATGCAACAACATTCAACATTCAAGTAACATTGTTGAATATTTTCTCTCCCAGAACTGCCACACAATTTTTGGGAGTACCTCTTTGCTACGTGGAGTTTGATGTTCTCCTTGTGTCTGTGTAGGTTTTCTCTGAGATGCGCCGGTTTCCTTTTTCCACTAAAAACGTACAATAGATTCTTCCCTTCTCTCCTCCCCTTTAAAAGAGATTCCTGGATTTCCCTTGTTTAGTAAAAGTCACTAAACACAAATAACATAAGAATCATTTAAGCCATATTAGATATTGATTGGTATTAATCCGCATAATATATAAAAACATTTTGAAACAATTACGAATAAATACATATTAATAGATATCTAAACAGTGTGTTAGCTAATTAGTACAATTCTGCATACAATTATTCAAACTATTCAAACACACTGATATGCAGTTTAAAGAGGCACCATAGAGCTTTTCTGATGGAGGCTCCACCACCGGTTTGCACAATATGGTATTAAATCTTCTTCTGTCTCTATGGAATCTACTCCACTCACAGCAAGAATGCTTGCAATAAATATATTCTTATTGATTAGATTTTAAAAAAAGGGACTTATTTTTAAATTGAGGAAGATGTCACATAACAACGACATCTCCGTGGACCTATACCCCCCACCTAAAAATATATATAGTTTATCTTGAATATGAGCTACTATAGCAAACATATATTGCAAAATACACAACATATTACTGAGTGAAAAAATATGAGTAATGAATGTGAGCTATAAACATGAATTCTGTCTATCTTTAGCATTTTATTTCACCTTATTTGATTTGTGAACATTTACTTACTGGAGCATATTTGCCTGTGCTCCACATGGTTCTCATTTATACCACCAGAAACTATAATTCACTGCAATTCAACGAATGTATTTTGGACTTTTAATAGATGCTTTAAAGAAAATTCACTAAATGAAAGCAGATGAGAAACGGTGAAACTATCCACTGTTAAAAAAGATAATAAAAAGTTGAGCACACTGAACATCAACTGGATCAAATAAAACATAATCTAATAGGTCCTGGTAATCCACACGATATGATTTATCTCTCAGTCTGATATCCCATTCCCATATTTGGGATTTCCCTAATTTGTATCTAAAACAGGCAGGAAAGCGAGTGTCACATGACCTCTTCCGGCGCAGACAGGATTTGGAAACAGAACCCTCCTCTATTATCACACTATGTCACATTGGGAAGTGTCGCATTGCTGATTTGAATGGGAAACCCCTAGCAAAACAATTTTTCAGGAAGTTAGAGTTAGATTTCATTTTTGGAGCTCTATGGCTAACTATAGCTTTGAGGCACAGGTTACAATAACGCTGTTGAAGTTGTAGAAAGAAATGAGCCCAAGTTAGAAGATAATAAGTGTTTCCATTCGTTTGACAAGCACCATAATTCATCTTGAACTCCTGTGTCATTGTGGCTTTACAATGGCTGATGTCAGAATACTTGTGTATTCTCAGTAATGCAAGAATGTGTGCCTTAGATTTTGCTTTCTCATTCTGACATAAACATTAATTCATTAGTGTTAATGAGTCACATCAATGATGTTTGAATTGTTTGTGGTGAATAACTAATTTATATTTGTTATCTTTGATACATCAGGGACATTATGTTCAGGCAAACTGCAGAATATTTAATTAGTTGTTCTTTTTCAGTTGTCAAAAGGTTTCAACTTTCATCTATTATTTATTATGTATTTATTTAACAGAGACAGTGCATATTAATGAACATCTGTAGCACTTACAGTCTCAATATGCCTGATTATAGCAAATATATTAATTTCTAATCCCATTCCACATGTAACAGGTATTATTATTTGTGTGTTTGTAAAAGTCTAAATTAGGGTTTGAATTGATTTGTTGTCTTTTGTATTGCAGCTAATTTGATAAGCTCTTGTTTTTTTGTTTTTTTTTTGTTTTGGATTACTTAATTACTTATTTAAACTGCACAAACCTGAATATAAAAATGAATTTTTGGAGTTTATATATTAGATCCCCATTAGCAACAGCAAGCTGCTGCTATTCTTGGTGTCCATATATTTTAAAAATACAATTTTCACAATTTATATTGAGAGAATACATAACTACACAATAAGACGTATCATAATCACTGTTCAGTTTGTAAGTTCTCAATTAACAGCTACTCTTCCACTACGCAATCATCCATTACTTACACAGTTGACAACAGTTGTCAAAATTCATGCTTATTTGTTACATAATTATAAAATGTTTGTATCATACAGTACAAAAGACATACAATACTGAACAGTACAGATACACACATACAACAGTCATTTATTAAAACTTGTTCTAAAGTTTGTTTGTTTTAAAAACTGTTTTAATCATCTTTTATGATTATTGTAATTACTATGAAATGTTTAGGAAGCTGATTCCATTCAGACATTCCTCTGTAACTGAATGTTTTTTTTTCATGTATTTATTTACTTTAGGTAGCATACATTTTATCAGAGACATATTATGATTATTAACGTTTTCACAAAACACTAATTTAGCACAAATAAAATCTGTGGAGTTCTTGTACGAGAGATTTTTCTAAATAATGCAAGTAAGGCATATAAAAGTTTTCGGGTATCAGGAACCAGTAGTTTTCAATGCATTAATTTCACACAGGTATGTACAGTTTGTAATTTTTTATATTTTCAGATGTAGTATTAGCCCACACAGTCGGACAGTAGTCAAGGATGATATTATGTTACTTGAGAACATCATAAAATTAAATGAATACATCAAACAAATTATTTAAAGTACACACTTATATATGTATTTTGGGAGTTGGCACAGCAGTGTTATAAAACTTTCCTCAGCGAATGACATGTTTTATTGGCTCTAAAAAATTAAGTAAAACGACTATTTAATTTGTGTTACAAGTTTCAATTTTTTCAGCCCTCAATATCAATAATCATTTTTAATATTGCCTTCTTGCCAGAATATTCAAATTTCTCCCTTCAAAGCCTGAACTCCAAACTACATGCTTTTACTGACAGAAAATTGCCTGTAGACCACTCAATTTAAAAGACCCAAGCTAATCATTCACAATTAGAGATGATTGAATCTCTATTTGAATTTGATAAATTGCACAGGCCTAGCTTAAGCTCGACATCTTTCCTGTTGTTTTTACCTTACCTCATCTGTCTGAAATGATGCTTTAAAATAGACCTCTTATATCCTTGGACTTAGCCCTATCAGCTCCTGTTCTAATATAAAATGAAATACGCCACTAAACTAGGCCAGTGTAAGTGATGACACATACAAATGACTCACAACGTGTGTCTCTGTTTTTGTCCCCACAGATGAAACAACATACACCAGCTGTCAAGTGAACATGGTGCGTTTGTGGACATTTGTAAAAAACATTTTGCCAAAATCTAAGAAACAAAGTAGTAGCCATTTGTGAGAGGTGAGATTGTGGTGGTTTGAAGTCAGCACCACATGGACGACCACATGGGTTCAACACATTTTATAATATTACTTTTCAAACTGTTACATATTTATATTTGAGGAGACATTTACATAGAAAGTTACCAGAAAGGTACTTTTTGAATGGGGGATTATACATTTTCTATGACTCAAGTACAGAAATGAATGTTTTTTTGTGTAATGAGACAGCATTGACCTAGTGATTTCTTTAAAAATGAAATGGAAACTTTGCCTTGTCAATAGTCACTCACGAACTAAAGTAATGTAGTTGAGAATATGCGATAGTCTGAAGGTTGGGCAGCTCATTGAAAGTTTCAGAGGTAGAATTAGCTTGTCAGGAACTATTAGTAACCATTTTGTACCGCCCAAGAACTGTAAAAATTGTACAACCATTTTATTATTGTTATTGGGTAGAAATACACCCCAATTCAAAGTATTATTTGAATAGTTACCACGCTGGTACAATCCCAAATAATATTTTGCAGAATGTTGCAAAAAAGAGGATGTGTCACTCAAATATGCATAAACCCTTCTAGGTACAACTTTAGAGGTTCACTGAAAAGTGAGTTTCATTTTTGGGGTTGCGAGTGACTCTGTGACTTTGAGCCTCAGGTGGGGAACACCCTGGACAGTGGCAGGGTTAACATATAGAGACATACACAAGCAGACAATCATTCACTCTCTCATTTATTCTCTAGTGGAATGTATTTGTGTTGCCAATTGAGAAGCATGTTTTTTGAGAGGACCCACAGTAACATGGGGAGAACATGCAAACTCCACCAAGAGAGATCATGACACCACGGATTCAAACCCACAATGTACTTACAGGGAAACCAGAGCTTTAACCACTCTGCTAACGTGCACTCCCCCAAAATTCCTGACTAGTAAGATCTCAGAACCTAAGCATGTTGGGCCTGGGCAGTACTTGGATGGGAGACTGGAGGAACTTCGGGTGCCACAATGGGGTGAACAGAGGAGAAACTCTGTGTCCTTAAAGGTGGAGTAGCTGATTTTTGCACTGTTGTCAGGTTTTAAACCTAACCTCCTTTCATAAATACTTCGACACATGGTTATATCAGCATGTATTTATTTTGGTTGCATTTATGGCTTATAAACTTCTTTTTACAAAAAACAAAGTGAAACTGAAGAGGATCGCCCAAGCTCAGCCAATCAGAGCGCCGCATTCAGCTCCTGATTAGAACTAAAATTCTTTATTATTCAGTTCAAACAGTACTCAGAGGTCTAATTTTTTCGCAAAGTGCTGTATTTTCTATCTACTTTTTAGTGGAAAGCACAAAGTTTAATAATTTACAACAAAAAAGTTAGCTACCCTACCTTTAAGCAAGACACTTCATCCACATTGTCTAGTATGAATCTGGTGTGTGTGTGTGTGAATGGTTGGTAGTGGTCAGAGAGTGGTTTTCAGTTAATTATCTTGTCGAGTTTTGTCTCAATGTAGGATGATATTTTTTTTATATATATATCCAACTAAGAACAAAATGTATTTATTTTTTTTTTAGTTTCTCTACCAGATGTTAAGTGTCATTATATTCAATATGTCTTCGCCATACAATTTCTAACCTTTGTATTGTGCTGTCCATATCTTCATCAGTTTTTCTAATTTTACCTTCTGCCAGTTTTACCACTCAATCCTATGGGAACCAAATTAGCCTCTTGTCAAAAGGACCACCCACTCCCAGCAGCCCTGAGACACTCTCCAGGTTTCCCTAAGGTCAGAGTGAGGACACATTCAGGAACAACCTCAGAGCAGATAAAAGAGAGAGTTTGTGAGAAAAATTGGATTTGTAATTGAGTGGACAAAGGGTTAAAATAACATAAGTGAAAACAGATAAGATTTGATTGAGAATTTGAAAAGTCACTCATTTCACACGGAAACTGCCAAACCCATTTTTACAATTTAGAAAAGAAAACATACTAATTTTCAACATGTTTAAATTGTAAATTAGCTTTTTTATGTTTTTTATTGTGTTCTAAGCAGTTCACAATGTCCTTATCAAACCTTTGCAATCTTGGACAAACAAAGTGTTCCTTATTCTAATTGGAACTAACCTAATTGGGCAGAGCATTTGATTGGTCACATTCTAGTCTTATGGTCCTTTTTGTCCAAAACATTTCCATTAGAAAGCTGTCTGTTTTATTTTATCGTTATTCTTGTTTAATTTTTCAATTTGCAAATTGTTTGTAACTATTGTTGTTGTAACTGTTTTTATTTTAATCTTGTGATGAGCCAAATTGCAAAATTACAACTTTTTCTTACAAAAATGTCTCAATAAGACTGTGTGACCCATTAAAGTCATAATTTCATTTCGGTAATTTAAAGGTGGGGTAGCTAACTTTTTTACTTTCAGATTAGCATACTTTGTGTTTTCCACTAAAAAGTAGATGATAAATGCAGCACTTTGTGAAAAAATTAGACCACTGAGTATTGTCTGAGTTGAATAATATAGAGTTTTAGTTCTAATCATGAGCCAAATGCAGCGCTCTGATTGGCTGTGCTTGAGTGACCCCCTCCAGTTTCACGTTGTTTGTAAAAAGAAGTTTATAAGCCAGATTTAAAACCTAAATCATGTTCTTCATCTTAGTTCCTTATCTTTTTTAGCTGTTACTGCAACAAATTATTTAGTGTTTTCCAACGAGGGGTACATATTATGTCATAATATGGGAAAATATAGCTAAAGAAGCTGGTTTTCCATCTAAATGAACAAGAGGAGGCCCTTCCCTTGCTCAAATAATATTTAACTTTGCGGCCATGCAAGCCCACTTATAGTAAATTACCATTTATTATTTATATGTGTCACAATAACATCTAAACTGGAAAAACATGCTTTTATTTAAGTTTAGTTTTTCGCCAAAAAGTTACATGATGGACCTTTAATATATATTATAAAATATATATTATTTATATAAATTTTTATTTATTTATTTTTTAGGGGGTTAAGGCGCGAATGACACAGAAAATAGTCTTTGACACCTGGACCCACAGAATGACCATACCAGCATTAGACAACAACATTAGACAAACATTTGTAATCATTTCACGTTGTAAAACTATTCCACTTTGGGAACTACTGCAGAACGAAACCTTTTATTTACCAAAAACCCTGAGGTAGGAGACACTGGACTGAGTGACAAAAATCGGGGGTAACTGGTCGGACTGTACAAGTTGGAAATATATAAAAAATTTACATAAAAACATAGAATTGCGATTTTCAGACAAGTATGATTTGCAAATTTAAAGTTTTAAACTGGTCTCCTGATCTTGTTTATCTCCAGTGTCTCAGTACAATTTATGTTTTTAAAGTGTCCAAAAAATTGACAAAAAGACTTATGAACTTATAAACGAATACAATAATCGCTTGTTATATAAAACCATGTTTTTACATATCTAATCTTCAGAATTAGATGTTTTTGTTATTTGACATAATATTAAGATTCTTTAAACATTGCACCCTTTGCGTCCATTATCTTTCCATTTTGATTCAGTTGTGATTAATCATGCAGCCCTATACCCTAAAAAACTTTGGTCCACCACTGATGTAAAGAAAAGAGCCTACAGGTGAAAAGACTTTGATGCTACCACATAACGATATTTCACTTATTGCTACATCCCTTCTTTTAAGCTCTGTAACTACTAACTACACCTAAAAATCCCCTATATGTCACCAACAGGTTTATTTGCACTGTTCCACCACATACTTCTGCCCCTACCATCAACACTTGTGGGAGCACGGATGGCTTACCCTCTGTGTGCGCGCCCCATCACGCACACACGCAGCCTCTTCTTCTCCATCTCTTTAATGTTGTGCGGCTGTGCGCGGGCGAGTTGGTTCAGAGGCCTGAGAACGGCAGAACATTCCTCCGCATTCCACGCCGAGGTGAAGAACGCAGAAGAAGAGAGAGGCATGTCTGTGGATGTCACTGCTGGAGCTCTGCGGATCATCTGACGCTGTTCAAAAGGGCCGCCGCGCTCACTGAAGGAAAATATTTTTACGTTAGGTTGTTATGGTATAGGCAGACCAGGCTTGTTTTGGTGCTGGGTAGTATGTATAGGATATATACCTACTGTTAGGATCAGGTGTTGATAATATTTTTCACAAAAGGTGGGTCATGGACAGAGGTGGAAAGAAATCTGATTTGTTGTGGGACAATAATAGACCATTTCAATTCATTCAAGATCTTGGTAAAATGGTAACAGTAAAGTCAAGGTCTTTTTGGTTAACTGTGACAGATGCAGTGGTATCAGCAAAGAGGAATAACAAAGAAAATGCAGAGCCCATTATGCCACTTCTAGTAAATATTATTACATACTTAATGCCCTCATATACTCATATGTTATTTTCCTTGACCTCTAAATATATAAAACATACAAAAGAAAGCTGTTTTTGTTAAGCTATAACTGTCTGAATTTCTAATAAAAAAATAAAATAAACTAACATAGTTGAATCTGAAAATGCATTGACGAGTGTAAAGTGTAATGTTGATCTGTGCCCTTTCTTTGTTCTAATAATTTTTTGCCAATAAACATATTTGCATATTGACCCAGTTAAAGGATTGTGCTCAGAGGCTTGAGGAAATCCTTGTTGTTGATAGCTTAGCCCTGTGTGATCAATCAGATTGATTGAGTGTCCCGAGACTGAATGTCTCTGCAGCGAGACGGAGACACAGGCGCTGGTGGTGAGAGGCGGAAAAAAGGTGAATTAAAGCAAGCGCTCACAAACACAGACACTAGGATTACACAGGCATTTAACAAGCTCTTTGTGCAGGTCAAAGTTGACTACAGGCCCCTCAGGAAAGAGGAGGGGGAGAGGGGGGGCGCAGGGGAGAGGGAGCTGCTGGGGAATGCAGGGGTACAAGGGGGAACACAGACAACGACAAATAAATCTTACAGGGGCCGACATGATGGATGGATCAGAGCTGGTCCTCTTTGCTCTGTCACTGTGGAGGAACTGCACTGCCACTCACAGCCTGAACAAGACAGAAGAGTTGCATTTATCACCAGGGGGAAAATGAAAACTATCTCATAAATCATAAACATCGACAAAACACCAAAAGCAGTTGAGAGACAAATGACTGGACTGTCCTCTCAGGTACAACTAGAAAGTGATTGTGAACTGAGGACTGAGCCAGATCAATAAATTAGAATATAGCAATGTCTTTATATTTATCTATTTAAGCAAACTTATTATTTTTTTTTTATATAATTTTAATATCCCAATTAATTTATTATAAAAACTGAACCAGCTTTAACTATTTTTTTTATCATACTATTACTGCAGCTATTTACTCTTTAATCCAAAGTTATTTGCTGAAAATAATCACATTAATAGCAATAATCACATTTGCATACTCCAGTCTGCTGATTTTATGAGCTTCCTGTCAAAGTCAGTTACTGAGGGGTCACTCAAGGTTACCAAAGATAACTGGACGTACAGCCCCCCTTGTGTCAGCAGAGTGTCATAGCTGTCAAAACGCCTTTTCTGGATGACCAAAAGGAGGCAGACTGTGGACTGTAAAGAGGGAAACTGTTTTACCGCAGAGGCAGCAGAATGGGGTAAAAGGGCAGTTTGTAGAAGTTGCACCTAGAGATTGTAGTCAATAGAGGGCGACATTGCATAAATACAGTATTTTTGAATCAGATATTCGGTAAATTGTTGATTAATTGATCATTAGCGTTGTTCATTGTTTGCGTTTGTTTGCAGGGACTGTTGTTAAAGTGAGCGTTGTTTTTGTGTGCCTCTCACAGTTGTACTTTAAACTCGTGCTGACCTCTGTGTCTCGGTGGCATTCCTGTGGTGATTGTGTCTGTGAAAAGTAAACAAGCTTCAAAGAGCTGCACCGCTGATCTCTGCACCAGACTCCAGCGGTCACGCAGGTGAGTGTACGTACGCTGTCTACGTAACGTGTCCACGTGGTCAGGTCACAGGTTAGGGCCTTAGTAGGGCCTAATTACTTCTTTGCTACCACATGTAGAATTTTACTAACTTGTTTTTAATTAACTACCGATTTTGTTACTTCTTGATAGTTGATCAGAAGTAACAAGTAACTAAGTATTTGTTACTCTACTACTGTACCTGAGGTTTTTGTTTGTTTGTTTTTTTGAGTATCTGTACTTTAGAGTATTATCAAATCTGGTGATCTTTTAACTTTTCCTTCTTAAATTTTTCAAAAATATCTGTACTTTCTACTCCCTACACTTTAAAACAGCGAGCCCATAAACAGTTTATTTCCTTTAAAAAAGGTCAAACAATGCAAATCGCCAAAAACTTCCTGACAATTGATTTGTCACATGAAAAAGTCAGTGAATAAAATAATACTGATGAATTGTACTTAGAGCGGTGTCGAACCGTTTGACAAGGGCCACGTGGCATCTGGGTTATCCTGTAGGCGTTGTAACTAAATTAATCTTACTAATCTTTGACATACTTCAAATTCTTAGTTGTTTGATAATTGTATATTTATGAAGTGACAATGCTAAACATACATCTGTATTAGTCTGAAAAATGACTTACTCTTTAAGTTTCAGACAAATCTACAGATTACTCCTGGCACTACTATAAAATTAAAGTTATCCTCATAAGACCTTGAGGGCCGCATCAAATGAGGTGGGCCTTGAGTTTTACACATGTGACTTAGAGGATTGGAACTTTTGCGATACTTCACAAGATACAAGTTATGCAAAGACAGTAGCAGAGGGCAAATGGCACAGTCAAAGAAAGGAATGTCAAATGGTTGCTTAAAGGTCCAGTTCAACAAATGAGATAACTTACACAACATTACAAGGCAACTTTGCACACCGCAAAAAATATATTTCTAGATTGGCTAAATGGTTTAAGACCTAGATTTTAATCTTTATTTTTGGTATGTTTTCTGATTAAAGTGGTTTGCTTGATATATCAATGACTTGTTTGAATAAATTTGTTCTTTTTCAAGCCAAATTATTTGCCAATGACGTAAGATATTTTACTCTCTACATTGGTGAATTTGATTCAGACTCACATCTCTTGTTATCGGTCAGAAATGTCTTGAAACAAGTGAAATACGCTGACAATTTCTTCTATTCTGGTAGTTTTAAAAAAGCTAGATAATTTTGCAGTGTACTTTTTTTCTTTTTAGTAAATTTACTCAAGTGTTCTTTTTACTTATACTCAAGCAAAGGAGTTGCAGCAGGACTTGGACCTTTATCATTTTTTTTTTTTTTGTCATTTTTTTTACTCAAGTAACTACTTTTACTTGATATTGAACTTCAGTACTACTCTGGTTCTAACTATACAATTCTAAGTCCCTATTTTTGAACCTTTCCTCATATCTTAAGGTCTAAATGTCCCAAAACCACTGATTTGCACCAGTTTTACACAAGAAATGTTTTAATCCAGTGCAAAAACACTGGCAGTAGACCAGGATTTGACACTCCCCTAAGCTACTATTACCTACCCAATGTGGGTGTGGCTCAGTGTAAGATTTGGAAGATATGATAACTGTATAAAGGAATTTAGTTAGAGCTACTAGTTGCAAAGGAGAAATGATCAAATGTGCTAATACTAATGCCGCAGAAATATTCAAAAGGAGTCAGATGATTTGAACTTAAGGTACATCATGTAACATTTAGACCAAAAAATAAACTTAAAACGTGTTTTTTCTGGTTTAAATGTCTTTGTGGCATTAAAACATTTAAAAATGTATGATTTTATTCTGAGCAAGCTCGCATGCCCCCAAAAAGATTTACTATAGGCCTTTTCCCACTGTAGGAACTTTTTTCAGTTCCTAGTACTAGTTCCAGTCCAGATTTTAGCCGCGTTCACAGAGAGCGTGCAGGAACTATGGAATGGGGCCAAGAGGAGTGCCTCTTCTTGTTTGTTTTCATAGAAAAGTTGCTTATTTAGATATAATTTGTGACACACTATGCATAAAACATATGTATCCGCAAAACAAATCTTCTAAAGAATGCTTTTATATTTCTGGTTCTATTGAACTGTGCGGAAGATCTCAGAGATTTACCAAAAGTGTTTTTGAGGCTCAGAAGGACAAGAATTGTATCTCACAAACAGAATCCAGCTGTGTCTATGATGAGGAAACATTGTTACATGTGTTGTACATGTAATGACTTTGTGTTGTATCTATTCTGCCCTGATTGTCTCTATTTTGATCAATACATTTTAGGTTGATTTTTGTGCTTCATCTTGTGAAAATTAAGTTTGTGTGTGATTGTGATGCAGTCCAATATAAATTTCCATTATGTAGTACATTGCTTACCTTTTATTACCTTATATTACCTTACCTTACGTTATGTGGTGAACAATACCACATTTTGTAACCAGATTAAAAGCAGGGTGGTTTAATTATTTGAAGCATTGACTCACATGACTTGGGATGTGATCCAATGACACAATGACATTTTTCAAAGACAAATTGATACAGTGCATTTTGAAATAAATAAAGGTATAGTTATATAGCCACCAGCTCACTATTTTTCTTTCTTTCTTTATTCCTTCCTCTCTCCCTTCCTCTTTTTTTTCCAAATGTACCTTTGTTGATGTCATTGGAAAGTACTTGACTCAGGTCTGAATCAGTGGTGTTATCTCACGAGACAGGGGGTCTCGAGGTAATGTTTTCTAAAATCTGTTAAAGCCATTTGCAGTTGCAGGAGGACAGGGATTTATGTGTATAATTTGAGTTATATGTACTTTCCATGTACTATAGAGATATTGTGGCTTTATTAAATTACCTTACTTAATAAGCCTTATGCATGAATAGTCAAAGTAATGGAAGTCAACTTTATCAGAGAACAGTGCTGCATTGAGTTTTCAGGATGGACAAGATACTTTTTTCACCCATATTAAGGACAGAACGGTGTTGCTGTGTTAGCAGTTAAAATGCCATTAATATACTTTACATTCTTTCTGTTCAACATACACAATATCACTGCACAGTTACAAATAGCTGCTTCAGATTGAGGTCAGAGGAATGAGAAAAGCAGAAATCCCCTGTGTGTGATTGTTTGGGTCAGGGGTGCTCCTTATGATACTAACAGAAACGTTGAAATTCCTCAGCCCACTCCCAAAAGAGAGTTCCTTTTAAAGCTTCTGACAACAATGCTCTCTTCATGACAAACTATACACATGGAGTTTATTTTCATACAATTTACAGTAAGTCACAGTGTTATAAGATCTAACATTTAGCTCTAAAAACGTGATACTACTCAGACAGTTTTCATTAACCTGTAAATATCCATCCTATGTTTACCTTGGTGTAGGTTATGCACAGACATTTATTTTTATTTTTAAATGCTGTGAAAACAGAAATTTGGTGAGCCCCTGCAAATCAGCTGCAGAACAATACAAGATTACAAACTCAGGCAGAATTTGATTAAATTAAAATTGGGTAAACTAATGTTGAAAGAACAATTAGAACAATTATAACAGAGACTCAGGGAAGTGAAATTACATAATATGTCTCCTTTAAACAATCCTATTCAGGCTTTGCAAACTGGGTAAAAGGCAAAGTTTGGATTTTGTTATAGTGTCCTTTTTATGATGTTGTAATATTTAAAAGCCTGGAAGAAGCGTCAGAAACTTTTCTTTTTTCCAATGGAGACAAGCAGGGGATAACACCAGACTAGATTACAAGTTATATCTGTGGAAGGGTGATTATGTTCACAGTTAAAATTGTTAGTTTTTATTTAAGAATAAAACCATTTTGGTTTAAATACTTCTTGTACAATATATTTGTTTAATGTCATACTGTGTTGCATTCCAGGCAAAGAAACAACCAAACAACATCTCCACAAGGGAAGGAAACAGGTGGCACCAGAAAGTGAGTACATCTTTCCACATTTAGTTTTAGGGCAAGAAATACATGGCCACTTCTCCCATCAGTGCAGAAATCCAACTTTTAAAAGTCATTTGGTCAGAGCATGCCTCTTTTCATCAAAACAAACCGCTAGTTCAGATCTCTGCACTTCTGGTACTGTTTGGACTAGAACAGTGGGTGTTATGATGCGTGTAATTGCGTGGAAAATTTGTCGGCCTGTGTAGCGAGGCTTTGATCTGTTGTATCTCCTCATAACCAAGCCGATGATGTCTCTGTGAAATGTCAACAGTGTCCAGCTCAGACTGTCTGCCCGAACTCGCACAATGGACCTGTTGTGTCAGCGGCTGAGACAGTATCGCGTCCTGGAAAGACTTCACTGCATTCTGCCGCGCAATTCACGGTGAGTGACATAACATTCACAGATTGATTGGGTAACAAGATTAGTATACATCTATCAAAGTGCTCTTGCATAATGGAAACAAAAATAATTTGATAAATTGTTTAAAATAAATGAATAAAATGAAATCATCATCATTATAACAGTGATAAACTGATGCAAGCATGTGAGAAATATTGTATATTGAAGTGTTGGATTTGCCTGACTCGCTCAGTGTGTTTTTCATGCTGTAGTTTCTCTCAAAACCCAATCTTATCTTGCACATTACAGACATTTTATTTAGTGAGACAAGAATAATGTTCTAACTCAAGTACAACATTAGCAAACAGAGAGGATGTACTGAAGAATTAGAAAATATCGAGGAGAGCAGTATTGTTGTGTTGTATTATTATATTTATAGCCTATTAAATCAACTGTTCTAATAGGCTATAAATAGATTGGACTGCTTGATTTGTCTAAGTTCAATATCTGAAGTTTAGCTTGTTGTCAAGGCGAAACACAGTATTTATTTGTGGAAATCTACAATTCGTGACCTGCAGTGAGTCTGTGGCAGAGCTGAAGTGATGAATTATGCAAAGTCGTAATAATCCTTGACATGCCTGTGTGTTTTATGTTCATATATAGTCGTATACAGCTGCTCATGGCTGAACATACATTCTGCTGAATCCATCAACTGAAAAAGCAACTGCGTATGCACCGCTGGGAACATATTTTATAGCTTGACTTTAAAAGTTTAGTATTTAGGTTTATTTACTTATAAAATCATTCACTGTTGATATAGCAGCTTCTCCTGCCCAAGGTCCCACTGTGCTTTAACTATTAGCATACCCAACGCACAAGTGCATATGGAAATGATTTAGTACATTGTTGTTAGTGAAGTGTACAAGGATAAGGCAGCATTCCTGAGCCATTATTTAAAGTGAATGTGATGAGGAATGTGATTTGTTTGGCTGATATTGGGATTTTTGGACCACATTTCCCTCTCTGCTCTTAACATGTGTGAGATGTAAATGTACCTTATGTTATGAATACAGCCTATAGCCTACATCTCTTCAACATCTGCAATACATCAATAGTTTTATATCAATATATAATATAATTGTTGTTAAAGACGATATACTATGGAAATTCCACTCTTCTTAGTTTTTAATTTTGTATTCTCATCTTCGTCATACTCAGAGTTGGATATATTCATGCATGTTTAGCCACTTTCCAACAAAAAAGAAGTCATTTAAAATCTGCTGTTTGTTTTGAACAAGAAGTCAATGGACCTGTTTCTATTTCAAAGCCATTTTAAATTCATTTTGTGTTTTACAATAAACACGATCTAATATCTCTTTTAAAGAGGTAGATATTTGCATTTCCATCAAATTAAATCAAATGATTCTCTGGACAGCTATTCCCTATATTCTCAATCTTTCAGCATATTATTGTGCAAGATACAGTAGATAACTCACCTTGCCTCTAGTGTGTGTAAAAGGAATTACATTTAGACCAAATTCCTATACATTGCCATAAACTTTATTGCACATTTTCTGTCTCCATAAAAATATATTTCTTGTTCATTCATACATTTTCCTTATTTTTTAGAGCTTGTCAGCAGAAAGGATTATGTAGAAACCCA
The DNA here is from genome assembly GCA_038363315.1 of Mugilogobius chulae. NCBI lineage: Eukaryota > Metazoa > Chordata > Actinopteri > Gobiiformes > Gobiidae > Mugilogobius > Mugilogobius chulae. The sequence goes on along the minus strand of CM076415.1, from coordinate 10,929,558 downwards.
TGCAATAATGAGTCCAGCACATGTGAGGGTCATTTGGGAGGCTCTGTGGTCAAGGCAGCTCCATGTGGTCGTTGAGTCATCGTGTGCCCCTCTGTGATGGTTCACCCCTCAAGGAAAAAGTGCCTATTGACATCATAAATAGACTTGGTAAAACCCAGTCATGCTGAGGTGGTCATGGGCTTCAGCTCAGTTTACAGACAAGTATAACGCTTCAAATATCCACCCGTGTGCATGTAGTGGCTCAGTTAGAGGATACTTCACTAAGCAAACTTCATTTAAGGAAATTACTCAGTGGGCACATTGTTGGTGAATTCTAATCAGATTACTTTTTAGCCAAGAAACAGACTTGAACAAGATCATGTCTTTTTTTTATTTAAATTTCCCCAAAATGGATTATCATGGAGGAGGGTTTCTTCCTGTATGTTTCTAAGGAAATACTGTTGTTTTTGGTTTCAGTATTAACCAATATGACTTATAACTGATCTATCCATGTATAGACTGATCCCAATGGATTGCTTTAACTTTTTATTTTATAATGGAATTATGCATGCGAGATTTTACCTCCAGAAAAGTGACACGGTGTCAGGTTTATACAACACCAACTTTGCTTTTATGCATGTTTGATGACTTAAAGTAAATCAAGCCTATTTGAGTATAATCCTCTTTAGAACCATCAACTGAAAGCATTTGCAGTAGAATATATTTCAACATCATGAGCAATGTGACATGATATTAATAATCACTGGAGAAACGAAGATTCATCTTATTTTTGAATGCTACAGAATGAAGAAAGAATATTTGTAATTTTAAGGTGAACCTCTACACCTCTACATTATCGAATACTGTATGTATTCGATAATGTACAAAGGACAAAAATGACAAATAAAGTACATGTTACATTGTCTACACTGATCTATGAGCATGACTACTAATAAACCAAACAGAATAGTAATTCATAGTGGCCGATTTCATGTGGGTAATTGGAGGGGATGGCAAATTATAGCATGTCCCAAATGAAAATGGACATATAAACTATGTAACTTGACACTTCAAAACTCTGTCTGTGATTTTTAGGGCAATATGTTTAGTTATCCAATGAGTACAGGTAAAAACTTGACTTGTTATCATTCTAACAGTCACAAAACAAAAGGTCGGGGTCAGTAGAAAGGGTCAAAGGTCAGTTTATGAATGCAAAGTTCACTTGTGCTGTGTCAACAACTTTTCATTAGGGTCGGATGTTACTGTGAAGAGAAGAAAGGTAAAACTTTTGAAAATATATAATCTAATCTAAACATGTGAAATGTTGAAATTTACTCAAGTTTTTAGATTTTTTTTTTTGTTCAGCTCCTTTTTTCTTTAGTTTATAATATTAAAGCAACATAACAACATAAAGGTATGTTAATGTTTTTTTCTATTATCTGATCTTACTGTCTAAAACAGTCTCAACACGCCACTAATAAACCAAACACCTCTGCTGTTTTATGGCGTATAAACCTTTGGGCTCTAAATCTCAGGTCCAATCTGCAGTGCTACAGTTTCAGACTGTTAATGGTCTTTGATGAGAACATATGAGACGCAGATGGTGATGTGTGTGATGTGGTACAGACTGGTTTAACAGTAGAAGGGTGGTGCAGGAAAAAATGGCTTTTTACAGTTTCCTGGTGATACAAGGAGTTTCCTTCCCTGGTACAGTTAAAAACAATAAAGAGGGCCTACTGTAATAAATACAACTCTTTGTTTAGGTCTTAGTGTTCTTTAAAGTGTGAGAACAAACACAGCAATACAAGTTAATACTGTTCAGCTGTAGCTAGCTCTCCATTAAACGATGTTCTATTCTGTCTCCTGGTTCAAATCAGTTATTCTACACAGAATAGAGTACACATCGTAGTGCAAAAATGTCACTCAGAAGACACACTGCTGTTATCTATGGACATGTCATTTTTAATTGGACTGCTTCTCACAGTTACACAGACTGTAGTGTATCGTGGGTGTGTGTGTTTTCTTCAGTCAGAGTGGATGTGGCTTTAAACCACAAGTTTTCACTTTTCTTCAGTTCAACTATAATTACAAGCTGAACTTGGAAAATCTAAGTGAAAACTTCACATAAAAAAGATCATGAGTGAGTAAAACATGAGCTACACCTCCAAATATTTACATAATGATGTTCTTTTCCAAAAATGGAGTGTTTATTTTGAAAGCATCCCCTTTCCTGGAGCTATAGGGTGATACGTATAAGCAGTGAAGGATGGGGATAAACCCGGGGGCGTTGCTGTGCTGAGGAGGAACTTGACACTGAGCCTGATGTGGTGATACTTCAGCCCACGGGGGGCAGATCCAGTTACTCCTGCTCCATGTTTGAAACTTCTTTCTAGTCCGCTGTACTTATGTGATTGATTAGTGCCGCAGCTGGAGGACAACCAGAGGCTTTGCTGCAGAGTCATCCGTGGTAAAAGGGGGAGTTGCTGTGAGTGAACTGGCAGACCCAGTCCCGGGGCACGGCCTGCCATTGCGTCGCCAGCAGTCTGGACGCTGAGGTTGTGTTTTTGGGAAATCTTCAGAGCACTTTTCTGGTTCTGTTTTTTCTAACCGGGAATAAGCAACACGTTTTACTGTATGCTGACTTCATGGCAAATCAATTGCTTGTTGTCCAAGGACGTTGTCTGGAAACTCTGTATGCTCCAATGCGCGCAAAGGGAGAATGAAAGATAGCTGACTCATGAAAATGTACTTGGCGCATTTTGTTATTCTAACAACTTCCTTTTGAGGGAACTCAAAGTGGATCATTAAATAGCCAGCCTTTTCTTGGATTGCACTTATTTTTTATTTTACGTTTGTGGCCATGAGGAATTGGATCTTTACGAACACTTAGTTGTTATCTATCTATTTGCTTGTGTAATAAACACTGTTAGGGGGTTGAATTTGTTTTTGTCAGAAAACATCTCATGTGTGGCGTCATCTGGATTGAATTCCTTCCAATGCGCTAAAACGCGTCGGATTTACGGGTCCATCCCGGAGCATAACTTTTTTTACAGTGAGTGCTTGGACTAGTTACAGAATGCACAGGTCTTTCGTGTTGGGTTTGTGCTTTTATATGCGCTGAGCTGGACTGGGCTCACGGACAAACCAACACACCTTCAGCGCGTTCATCTTCACCGCCGAGCGAGACAAGGACGCTTGAGTGCTATTGACAATAAAGAGCGTCTGACTGGGCGAGCGCGCCCCAGGTATGCCTCTGACCCTTCAGCTCATAGTCCCAGAAAAGTGGAGGATGTTCAGGCCGATGAAGGGCCCCTGTGTTCAGAAGGACAGTGCCAAGAAGAGGCATGCTCCAAGATGAGGCCAGGTCTAGAGTGGCCCGTATGCCCAGCGGAGCGGGCTCTCCAAACCTGTTGGCCAGTTTCGCTGGAAAAAACAGAGTGCTTGTGATCTCTGCGCCTCACGATTCAGACGGCTACTATCGCCTGATGATGTCACTCCTCAAACCGGACGTTTACTGTGAGCTAGCAGAACGGCACGTGCACCAAGTCGTCATGTTTCATCAAGAAGGTGAGATGGGAGGTAAAGTGCGCAGGATCACACGGAGGGCAAGGTCATAGAGGAGCCGCTGGACATCGCACTCATCCCCAGGCTTATGAGCTTCCTCAAAATGGAGAAAGGTAAAATACCATCAAGCATGTTTAAAAAGCTCACATATAGAGTATATGATGCTGCAGTTCATGTGTAACTAACTTCTGTGCCAAAGAAAGTTCTTGTATGTCTTTTTTGTCAATGCTCTTAGTGCCAGTTTTTATTTCATGGGAACAGCCAATTCACTTTTTTTTTCACAGCAAAATCCCTGATAGACCATGTTAATATAAGGGTTTGATTCTTTGCCAAACTGTGCTTTTATTGTAAGATTTCATGATTTCCAATTTTGCAGGTAAATTTGGAATGGTGCTGCTGAGGAAAACCCTGCAGGTGGAGGAGAGGTATCCGTACCCTGTGAGACTGGAGGCCATGTATGAAGTAATCGATCAGTCACCAGTGAGAAGAGTCGAGAAGATGCGACAGAAAGGATTTGTCCAGAAGTGTAAAGGAGCTGGAGTGGAGGGCCAAGTGGAGCAGGGCACATTCACAGGTAAAATACTTTGTTTATCTGCACTAGATAGTTTATAGCAGGTAATGAAAACAAATGCATCAAAATTGACTTTTCTTGCCTTTTTCATTGCCGTGTGTGGCACAATGGCACAGCATAAAGCGCTCTGGCCTCATAGCAAGAGGGTCCTGGGCTCAACTTTCTTATGTCTGTGTAGGTTTTGTCCGGGTTTTTTACACTACTAAAACATAAAGGCCTACGATGGGCTTTTTTCCTTTCCCTTACCCCAGGTTTCCCCTGAAAATGAGATTCCATGTCAGTGGGACGTTGCTGGGTAGATAAAGATAAATAAATAAATAAATGTGATTGTAAACTCTGATTTTGGTAGAAAGAATCTTGCATGCCACGTTAATCAAAATTATACATTTGACAAAACTTATTCCATTTACCTGTAAACATTTTTGCATTTTAATGAAAGTGTTATTTTTAGCTGTTGAGGCACCAGAAGAGAGAAAACCACCAAAACGAAGAAAGCCTCCAACAGCAACTACAACCAGAACCACCACAACTACCGTCTCCACGACAACCCCACGGCCCACCACTACAACAACCAAACCGACAACCACAACTACCAAGCCCACTACTACAACAACCAAACCCACTACCACCACCACAACAACCAAAGCAACTACAACTACAAGAGCCACTACTACTACAACGAGAGCTACTACTACTACTACCAAACGAACCACCACCACCACCACAAGACGTCCCACCACCACCACCACACAGAGGACAACCAGGGCCCACACCACTGCCCTGTGGCTTCCCGTGCCCCGGACCACCTCAGACCCTGAAGATTACTACCTCAACCGAAGAGACAGGACCAGAACAACCCCAGCCGGAGACAACCGCACTGACAACAGAGATCCACATGAGCGTAAGCGTGTGTCCACCACACATAAGCCATCGAGGGTCAAACCAACCAAGAAGAAGACACCAGCAGAAAAGGTAACACATATGACCAAGCTGTCTATTTTGTACTTCCAAATTATGTTATTAACATTATATTATGGTGCATAAATATGAGTGCTAACAACATAGTTTGCAATCAAAAGATGCACATGACACAAATAACTAGTCTGCTCAGTAGATAACAAACCTTTTGCAAATTAGGCTCGATAACATCATACATAATTAGAATGTTTAGTTGGTCTAATGTTAAACCAATGGAGATTTTAAATAGCTAAACACCGAAAATAGCGTCAATTAAATGATATTCTGACATTACAGAGTGATGTCAATTTACCAGTACTGACCCAGCAGTTTATTGGGCTGTTCCATGGCTGTTTTTCTTCATCGTTTTGTCTAATGTATTCCTATGGGAGTTCTGATAAACTGATAACAAACATGGCGGTTTTTGCCATTATTTCATTAGTAACCACAGATGCTTCCCGAGCCTAATTCAACCAACACACAAATGAGAAAGTGTCACTTTTTTGTGTTTAAATAATTAAACTTTGTCTTTTACACCAAATAGGATACTCCAGAAAGTATACTAAGGCAAGAATGACATAGTAATCTCCAAAAGTAGCATTTCGTGACAAAATCAGACTGCTGTGTTCTGTCTGAATCTATTTATTTTTAAAAATTTATTCTGATTGTCTGATCTTGCAAGTTTCACCTCAGTTTCACTTTGCTGTCTGTTCTAAAGCCATGATAGAAGCCAAAACATAATGATGATATTAATAATCATGTGCCGGTTGGTGAGAATGAGGATCTACAGTAGTTGTACAGATTTAAATATTTATTTTTTTAATTTTGTGGTCATAAAATCAGGCACCCAAACTTATTGAAAATATATTGAATATTAAAGTACATTTTGAAACACTCAGGGCTCTTTATGTAGCGTTTTTAATTCACTCCTAATTCACTGATGACAAACTATTGTTATACTCACAGTTACCCTGATGAAAACTGACAGTTGCGAGGCTGTCATTCATCCTTCACCACCAGCCACTTATTCACATCCCACATTCATACTAGGCAAGGTTGGGTGAAGTGTCTTGCCCAAGGACAGAATAATAGTTTGCACTTGAGCCACAGCTGCTGCTCCGCTGTGGCACCTGGCATTCTCTGCACACTAACCCTAACTTGCTTAGGATCTGGCAAGAATGATTATTGACAGCCAGGTACCACTGTTAAAGTATTTAATGTAAAGTCATATAATGTAAAGCTTCCATATAATTTTCTCTACAGGGTCAATAACACTAACAGTAACACATAACAATTTCATAGCAATTCATGTTTGCAGTTTGTGCATGTGGTTTGTGTCGACCAACTTTTACTAATATTTGGTTCTGAACTGCAACTTATGAAATAGGGCATTATTTATCAACCCACATGCTAAATGGTAAATGCAAACTGAAAAAATGATGCGTGCAGATACAACATATTAGACAAAACAGATATGCTCCACCTCAAATTTTGTATTTTAGTGTTTGTGAGTCAAAAATGTCTATATTATTTATTTCAAATGATCTATCTATTTTGCACATGAGTAACCCATCTATTTTTACATTAATTGAGGGTGTTCTGCTTCAAGTATATCTTGCATATTTAAAATATAGAATTTGTATTTAATTACTAAATGTACAAACTACAATATAGATTTATTATTCAAAAACATATCTCTTCCTAGGTCTTAACCAATGAGTATGAAGACAAGTTTGAACCCAGCAGGCCAGAGGACAGTGACCTCGATGAAACCATCTCTGAAACCAGCCCCACCAAAAGAGTCAAAGTGAAGCAAGATAAACCAGACAAGAAAAAGAAGAGGACTGACAAGGCTGCCAAGAAAGCAGAGCGCAGAGGAGGCAAAGAGGGCAAGAATGGAGGCAAGAAAAACGGAAGAAGCTGTCAAAGTATCCTGAAATAGACGAGTACCCAAAGATCACAAAGAGACCTACGCCCCCGCCCAAAGGATCGCTGGCCACGTTCCTGGATTACTTTGAGAACAGGAGGAGGCTGCTGGTAAGAGCGTGACATAACACCACACTATTTCAACTGCACGGGCTTTAGTTTATAACACTGGAAATGTGGAAACATGTTCATCTGGAAAATGTATCAACAACTACTACATGAGTTATGCTAGATGGACAGCTTTGAAATAGTCGCAAGTTTACCCGGATTTGATGTATGTTTGTTAAAAACAAACATACATCAGATCTGGATGTATGTTTGTACCAGCCCCAGCTCTTGCCCTGGGGTTGGTACTTTCCAGTATGACCAGAACATTTTGGTATTTTAAGTACACGTATAACACAGGCTTTGTTACCTTAATTGCATGCAACTTAGACAAACTTTGTGATTCATAAAAGACAATGCTTGGACACAGCAGCTCTAAAAAAATATTTAAACTAGTGATTTCTGAATGACTGCAAATAATAATACAAAATTGCATGCAAGAAAACAGCAAAATATTATTTCCCAACAGCACTTTTCTAAACATTTGAAAGAGATATTATTGCTACCACTGTCACTGTGGGAATGCAAGCAAGAGACTTGATAAATTTTGTTTGATGCTTTCGTGTGCAAAAACACCTACTTAATGCATAAAATGTAGTCTTAGCAACATTTACAATAACATAATAATATTTGTATGGACTTTGCATGTCGACCTTCTTTTGGTTCTGGTTTCTGTTACCAAAAACATGTGTGATACGTGCCTAAAGGGAGCCATTTCAGTGCTTCCTTAAGGTTCACTATAAAATTTAGACACAGGAAGGCAATCAACTTAATTGTTTGGTATATTTTTTTCCCTCAAATGAAAAGTCTGGAAACATTTGGGAATTTAATAACATCATTCTGCTCCATTTTTATTTGACAACAATTAAACATCTGGCGCTATGTTGCCAAAAATCTTTCAACAAAACCTTTTCTTCTCAAACTATGTCCAGCAGCCAGAGTCGGGGCATCAGAGCAGTGTGCTAACAGACTGTGTGTCTCTGTTGCAGCTGCTATAGATTCTTATCACGGTGGTGGTATGGGTCGACTGGAGAATCTGTCGTAGCCTTTGCAAGTTAACAAAAAAAACTGTGTCTTTGCTCCTCCAGCTCATCACAACACCCAGTGAAGACAACAGCATGTACGTCCAACAACGGGATGAATACCTGGAGTCTGTGTGTGAAATGGCCATCAGGAAAGTCTCCATTATCACAATCTTTGGCACTTTCACCAACTCTACCATGAAGATTGACCACTACCAGTTAGGTGCGTGTTAATACACCCTTCATTTGAGCAGACTTAACTCTTTAAATTGTATTTATTCTATGTTCTGTCTGATGTGGCTTCAAGTTTAAAACTAGTTATGGAAGTTTAACTATTTCATGAGAATGAGATAAGCATTTGAATAAGAAACAAAAGTGATTGTGCAACCTTCTCTCATCAAAATTCTTGACTTTGCTTAGCTCTGTTCCATTCTGTTTAGTTTATAAACAGTTTTAAATACTGACTTTTTACAGACTGTGCACAAGTATTTATTAGATAAGCAGTTTATATGGCAGTAAATTCAACCAAACATTACGGCTACCATTGCAACTTCAGCGGTTGCACCAAAGTATCTGGGTTTACGCAGTTTTAAAAATGAATGATAAGATGAAGGAAATGTAGCGACGCATATAGTAACAAAGATGTTACTATATTTTGATATAGTAACATCTTTGTTAATAGAGTTGTATGTATATAGGCAGAAAATGTCACCTTGTGTGTAAAAAGGGCAAATGGTGATACATTTCTTAACTTGATCACAAAGCATGTACATTTAGTGTCCTCTGTGTCTTTTAGAAATGACCACTTGCTGCTTTTGAGAGTTCATACTTCTGTGTGATTAGTTGAATCCACATGTCACTCACTCAGAGCAGAAGGCAGGTGACCAATTGGAAAAGTGTCATAAAGCTGCTTAAAAAGCAAACCACAGACTTATTACATGGCCATCCCTTTTAAATTGTAAAAAAAAAAAATGTATTTGAAAGCAGATTGAAGAATAATGTCATGTTGTGCTGGTTCAGGCTTCTGAATAATCCAATCAAAAAAGAATACAAGTGCTCATCCTCCTTTGTCAAACTGTCTGCCACGTTTCTGTTCTATTCTTGTTGTATCTTCCTTTCACATCATGTCAGATGCTTTTGTCTTCAGTCTCTGGTCCAAAAAATGTTCTAAATATACAGTATAGTCTCACTCATCCAAAGCCACAGTCTTGATGTGGAAAGTTTACTGCAGGTAATACTAGACTCACTCACTTTTGTTTAAAAGGCTTCAAATCTATGCAAGTAAACAGATGAAGAAGAATTATTAGATTGATTCATTTTTATTGTTTATTATTTAGCAAAAGCAACAACAAAGCTGCTATTCTGTAAATCTTTCTGTTACTCTGGTTACCAATTACTTGTACATATTTAAATCTGTATAAAATAACATTTGATTTAGATGAGTTTTCATGTGGAGTCCAGCAGGACCTGTCTAAATACAGTCGTGTTTACTACTCCCACATGTATCAGAGCAGGAGGAGGAGAAATACCAGCACTCACACAACATGGAGACACAACTCTGACATCTCTGTGAAGTAGTGAGGTTCATGTTCACAACCACCTGTTTTTGTATTATTCACACATCTAACTTTCATTTGTTACAGATTGATGTAATTACGTGGAAAAAGAGGCACTTTGTCCCTGGTTTTATTCGTATGGAATTATTGGAAAATGCTGTTTTAGTGAGGTCATGTGTCCCGCCCTCACGCTCCAGCCCGAGGGCCAGTTTAAGTGAATGTGTACAAATAAATGATTATTCTACAGTATCCACTCCCTTGGTCCGAAATGAGCTCATAGCTTCTTGAATAGTTGTGTCAGCTTCACTTTAACTGGAACATTTACTCTGTGTTCTGTCCTGGTTAGTGACTTAATTCGCAAGAGTACCAGTACCTGTAGATTTATACAAATATACACAACAAACTCACACATTTATTTACATAATATTAGTCAAATCAGTCACAACTATTAAAAGACAACATCAGTTTTGTCTCACTTTGCGCTTAAACAGACTTACTCTGCTCGTTTTTCTTCCCTGTAAGTACAAAATATAAGGACAAAATAGACCTATTTTCAAGTTGTGCTTTTAACATCATTTTTTCATCTTATAAAGTAAACTATGGTCTACTAAAGAGATGAGACTGCTCTTAAAAGTATAAAAAAGTGTGTCTTAAATCCATAAATTATTTCACTTACAAACATTAAATAGACTTGGCACTTGGCTTAAGTCAAAGCGATTGTTAAATGTAAAGTAAATCTAATTGGTCACATTTTTAAAGCTTTTTTTCTAAGCTCATTACATTCACAGCTAAGCATTTTTCCCAAGAACACAACAGTAGTATAATTTGTGGTTTTGACACCTCACTGCTCTAAGATATTTTAATCAGAAGCGAGATTGAACATGGCAATCTGTTGAGTTCTTGTCGCTTTTATGTTTAGGTAACTTAACACATCAATTTATTCACTTCAGACAATGACAAGCCGATGAAAGGCCTGCGTCAGGAGGACCTTGTGAACCAGGAGTTAATCACAGAGCTGCGTAAAGAGTTTGGCATGATGTACGAGGACTTCTACATGATCGTCACTGACATCGACATGAGAGTAAAGGTACAACAAAAACTTTAATACTTCAAAAATGTTGTTCAGATAAATTAAACCATGTCTTGTGTTTTATTTATTGATCTATTTATTTTACTTCATAATGCTTCTGACTTAATACATTACATATAATTTTTTTAACACATATTTCCTTCTATCAATTCATTTTTCATTTATTTAGCCAGTAATTCATGTGTATTGCTGGGTTTCTTTTTTTTTTTTTTTTAATTCAGGGCAGTTATAGGCCAGGTTGGGGGCAAGTGGCAGGTTTTCTAATTCATAACATTGTACTTTTCCATGACATATTTCAAAAACATATTTCACTAAATTAAAAAGTGTCTATTTCTGTGGTGACTAGAGTCGTTAAACTTTTGTGTTAAAAAAATAAACTCAATTTAAACAATATTAATCAAAAATACTTGAGTAATTGTGAAGGTATACTGTGTAGCTTATCTGGGGGATATTATTCTAATTATATTCTTAAAATCTCCATGGAGACAAGCAGAATGCACACAGGATAGCTACAAGTCAGATCTATGGAGAGTTTAAAGCTGGAGAACTTGACTTTTTACACCAACAATAATTTTGTAAGTTCAGCACATTGTGACAGTTACAGATCAGTGAGTATCTGAGTCAAAAAGCATAATAAAGTATTGTATTTCTCATAGGCAGCAGTGCTCTGAATGTGCTGTGCTTGGGTGGTTCACTCCAGTTTCACTTTGCTTTATTTTAAAAGAAATGTTCTTAAGTTGTAATTGCAGCCAAAAAAAATACTTGTGCATGTTAACAATGTGTCAAAGGATTTGTGAAAACTAGGAAAAATCTTGGCTGATTTGGCTGTTCTGAAGCATGAAAATCAAGTACACCAGCTTTAATGGTATGGAACAAGACCCATGGATGGAGATAAAAGATGGCTGATTTGCCCCCCAAAAAAACTAGGCTAGACACTCACTACTTTGAGTACTTTTAATCTTTTTGTTCCGCTGTCACTTGAACAAGCGTCAGAGCAGCACAACCTGTTGGATATTTTTGACAGTGGACAGTTGACGAGACACCTCTCCACAAATGTGGTACAATTACAGAGCCAAAATACTTTTCCTGTTTAATGTTTGACTTGTCTGGACAGCTATTTAAAGTCTGACCAACTACCTGCCACTTTTATCCCATCTGCGCGCCTTGATGAAAACAACGATTCACTTCAGCAGGACATTGGCCAAACAGCTGAGTGTGTGTGAGTGAGTGTGTGTGCCAGGGTAAACCAGAGCTGTTTTGGGACAGATTTGTTAAAGAGCGCACTGTTCATGTGGCTGCTTTCCGGAGTAGACTTTGAGTTAACAGAACCTATTACTACAATGTTTGATTAATTATTTTAGATAAATACATTTGGACACAATTCTTCTTTTATTAATTATTAGTATTTTTAGTTCATGATGGTAAAGAGTTAAAGTCAGCCTGCTTGTCCCATTGAATATATCAAGATTATTATTAATCACATTATAAGTCACATTATAATGACAGACTTAAATGATAAAGAATGACGGTTTTAGAAGCAAAAATAGATCTTTTCATTTCAGTCATAAAAAAGTAAGCCATAATATAAAGAACTTTCGCGTTTATGCTAACTTATTTTCTTGACTTTGAGAAAAATGTATGTTGTGGTCACATTCCAGCAAAATTCTGATCCATTAAATTGGGGTGTTTTTTGTATATACAATAATCTTAATTCTACCGTCAGATAGCCTATGAAACAGCAAGTAGTCTACTATTAAATCCACTTGAAAAATACCAATATTGAACTATCTTTTCTTTGTACAAGTGTCTCAGAGGTAAAACGTGACTTGGGTAGTGGGTAGAAATAGTACATTTTAATTGGATTTGGTTTTGAGCTAGAGACTGATACTGTAGTTTTTCCCTTTTGACATTTTTTCTGGAGAACAAATAAAAGACAAACTAAGCTGAAAACCATATCTGAGTGACCACACAGCCCAGACATTTCCTCCTCTTTGAACCTTATCCAGACTCCTCTATCACCATATTGATGCATTTATTCTGTGGCTGCACCGCATTTCTCGTCAACATGAGAGGGATGTGTAACCAGAATAAGATGTTGTGTTTTTCAGCAAACCTATGAAGTCCCTATTGCCATGAAGGCTGTGTTCAGTTACATTGACACCTTCTCGACTCGGATCAGAGAGATGGAGCAGCAGAAGAGAGACGGAGTGGCCTGTAAGAAAGAGGACAAGCCCCGCTCTCTGGAGAACTTCCTCTCAAGGTATGTGCCGCAGCTAAACAAAACAATGTGCATAAAACAGACATATTAAACATATTTACAAGAAATAAAGCATCATTATTACATTAATGAGATTTTCACTGAGAGTTGACAATATGATGCACTTTCATTCAGATGTTTACAGTCAATAGTTTTGTCAGTAAAAGCATGTCATTTAGAGAGTTTGCACTTTTAGGAAAACTTTTTATGGGAAATGGGATTAAGATTCAATACTATATGTCATGTTTTACATTTTGGGTTTGAATAAAGCAAACAGATTCAAACTTGAGAAACAAAATGAAGATCTGTTTTCCTTATTGTACTTAGTGCCCAGCACTACTTTTTATGTTAATGTTTGGTTTGGGCAATGTTGACAGAATTTAATACTTTAATACATTATTTTTTGGTGCATCTTGATAACAACTTTCAAATGCCATCATAATAACCAAACAGAAATGTGCTATAACATGTTTTTAAACCTTTTAGTTGAAGTTTAATTATCTGTGAAAGTGATTGCTAAATGCATTGTAAAAGTACAGAAATTACCTTTATACCCTTAACTGAAAGTTTACTATACAGTGGCAATTTCACTGTAAATAATAAAGTTGGTATTCAATTGTATAAAACCTAAAAAGAACATTCTTAATCATAACTAAAATTAAATAATTAGTTAATTTAAATATATTTTTAATAAACTTTGATGCTATATGTGGAAATAGCGTCCATTTGATCATCTCATTTGTTATGAATACCCAGTTTGGAAAGATCAACAAACCTCTTAATGAAAGTCATTCTGGGTGGTCCCATTAGGCTCCATCTGTTTATATCAAGCCTCTGTTCCACATCTTGGTAATCAACAAACCACAACTCAATATGTTTTGGCAGATTTTGGCAACTTTAGCCTGTTCTGTCTGTGGACTCAGTTCCTCATGTCTGAATCACTGCAGCCACTTATTTTCCTGAGAAGCCTGAACCTCTGTTACCATAGAGACCAGAATTCCAGCCCCGATCACAGCACGTAGATGTAGCACGTTTTGACCATAATTCGAGGTTGTCATCTCTTGGCAGTAATAGTATGGGAGCATGCTAGCGTGCAATCTCTAAAGTGCTGGTCTAAAGACAGAGCTGCTTTCACTGCAGTCGCCCAAAGTGCAGTTTAAAAAGCCAGGCTGAACTTTGGTCTGATTGAAGGTTCCGCTGGAGACGTCGACTCTTCATCATCTCGGCCCCCAGCGATGAAGAGTGGTCCTACCAGCAGCAGCAGTACGCTCTGTCCAGCCAGGCCTGTAATATGGGTGAGTCCACTCAAACCCAACAATAATGTCAGGTATTACAGTGACACACTGTACAGGAAGGCATGGTTAAAAGTTGTACTTTTTCAATCATCATAAGTATACTCTGGAAGCTGTTTCTTGTCTAAAACGAAAGAAATATACCGTAATGTATAATCACACACTTTTATTTATTGCAAGTCTTTTTAAAACTCATGAATAATAGGACTAAACTTGGGGACATCTATTATGCAAAATTATCAACTTTGAAGGGGCACTTTGTATATAAGCTATGATATCTCTATGGAGACGAATATGTGGCTCTTTTTCAAAGTATTTATGAGCAACAAAAATGTGAAATACCTTGCAGATACTACATGTGTATGTAATGTCATACTATTAAAGATTTATGGTAAAACAATAACAACAATGAAACAGTGTCTCTACTTTAAAATTCTGTAGTGCCTCTTAATTAATCTTTTACTTTGTACACTGTTTCATCATAATTATTGGTTTAGTTGCATTTTATTGATTTGTTCATGTTTGAATAATCCTGTTTTGTCCAGAACCTAAATGTTGAGTGCACAAAACATAATGTATTCATCTTCCTCTTATCCCCGCCCAAATCCTGTATGTTGGATCTAAAATGTCACAAGCCACTTGTTGCCACTTGTCTGTTACTGTGAAATGTCACTATGAAGAGGTTCAGCTCTAACTCTCTGAGTGCTCGCAAGTAGCTGCTATATTTTTTGGATATTATTTGTTTCTTTAACTGTGTTCTCCCTCTCAATTATCCTTGTCTAATTAATGTGTCAAATAATAACACAGATTATCGTAATTTCTCCAAAATACACTAGTTTGCTTGCTTTATCCTTGCGACTGAATTAGGTAAGCTGCTTCTCCTCCAGTCTGTTTCTTTTGGCTGCCTCGACTCTGCTGCTGCTGACTGCTGACTAAAGATGTTTGATCCCATTATTCAGCACTTGGCATCCAAAGTAAAGTGTGAGCTCTTGTGTGTTTAACGTGAGCAGTCTCGCTTCAGAGGAAACAGCTTATTGGATAAATTTGTAGGACCACCAAGTTCTTTTTGCTTTACCTAGAAACTTGTGCTTAGATGGATTCAATAATAAACACTGGGATGAAATCAGGTTAAAAAAGCAGCGCAAGTGGATAACAAGGAGTCGGCACATTTTTTATTCCTGCGGTGGTGGGTTACTTTTAAAAACTCAGTATTGTAGTTTGCACAATTTATCCGTGTTTAGACTTTTTTTTAATAATTGAGGAGATCAAAGTGTAACAGCGGTGTAATGACTCTCATAAACAAGCCTCTAAACTGGGGACATTTTTTACATGGGCATAATGCAGGAAGTGTTTTAGTCTTAGCAGTTTTCTTTTCTTGTGAAAATATGTTCAAGAAATCACAGGCTCATTAATAAACTAAAATAATATGTTTGCTTTCAACTCCTGAAAGTTTACACCAATGTCTGATTTGATCACTACTATAACAGAGGACAAAGTATGCATTCAAATACATCCATAGTTAAACATGCACATACTTGATAAATACACAAAGTTAATATTTTGTGATTCATGTCAGGTTTGAGGCACATCGCCATCCTGAAGCTGGTTGGCACAGAGGCGCCGGACATGGGCGGCGTTTTGGAGCTGTATCCTATCAATGGTGAGTAGAAGGTCTTCCTGGTATAAGACTGTGTATGTGAGTGCAGGTGAGGCATGTCTATGGTAAACACAGAGCTGCTTACTCAAACATAGCACCTCTATTTCTGCACACACTGGCTTCTTTTTCTCAGACTTTCCCTTCTGGGTCACATGTAGAAGCCCACCTTTAAAACAACTTCAGTTTTCTACGACCCATACGGAAGCTAAATTAATTGAGAAATCCTCCTGGAACAAGCCTGTGTTTGTCTAACTTCATTCCAATACATGATCAATACAATAGACCAATAACTATTCTATCATTTTCCACACTTAATAATTATATATATATTTTTACCTTTAACTAACCAACAGGTAAGTAATTTACCTTGTTGAATGGTAACATTTAATGGGGACATTCACAAGGTTTTGTTCATGTGCTCAATCGTTCCGAACAATCTACTGTTTAATTGCAGATTGCTGGTTTATTGTCACTATCTGTAATTACTGGGCACATACACATGAAATAAACAAGCATAAGTTTTTATGCTTAGTAATTCTCTTGTTCTCAATAACTACAAAAAGTGGTGGTGCTATTCTTTCCTGGTCTTACTTTTAGAAGCTTTATTTAGAAAAAAAAAAAACAGACAGAATCTTAGCCAATAAGCATTCAATAAAATGACTGCAACTGAAAGCACTTTTAGATGTAAGTTTGTGGAGTCAACATTAAAAAATTGTGAAATTATTAAAAATAATGAATATTTATTTTAAATACATTTTTTTTTTCATAAATATGGAATATAATAGAATTAATTAGTCATTGTTTGATAGAAAACTATGAAATACAATTACCTGCTTTATAACAAGGCAGTACAAATATATACGAGACAAAATACAAAAATAAACTGCCTAAAACTGAGTAGAGTTGTTTGTATGCATCTTTACAGGCACATGTCCTCCATATGAAAAAATGAATAATTAGAATGCAAGCCTATTAAGTCAGAAAGAAAGCAGTACAAAAATGTCAATGAACAAGTCCTGTAAAAGTCTGGCTGTTTAATCATGAATAACATTGACTGTATTTCTGTCTTATGTCCAGGCACAGCCACAGTGGAGCGTGAAAGCCTGACAGGCACACTGGTGAAAGACATGAGGAATTATTTCCAGATCAGCCCAGAGTACTTTTCTATGCTTTTGGTGGGAAAGGACGGCAATGTAAAGTCGTGGTACCCCTCGCCCATGTGGTCCATGGCCATCATCTATGACCTGGTGGATTCAATGCAGCTGCGCCGACAGGAAATGGCCATCCAGCAGTCTCTGGGCATGCGTTGTCCTGAAGACGAATACGGAGGGTACGGTTACCACCAGCATGGATATGAACACGGATACCAGGATGGATACCACCAGGGCTATGGCTACAAATAGACTACATATTCTTTTTTCTTATGTTCCAAGATGAAATGAACTTAATTGAGCTGGGAAAATACTATTGACGGCAACAGTCTTTTTTTTTTATAATCTGATCTGGTCTTTCTGGATGGTTTATGAAAGTTTTGTAGCACTTAGTGGAGGCATAAGTTTTCACCTATCAGTTTACAAAATACTGCAGGAAAAATAGATGTCAAAAGTGAAGACACTCATCGGGTTCTTGTCTATATTTACATGGATTTATGAATTTTATGTACCAAGTCATACTTTCAGTGCAACTCTATTGTAGATATGAAGTGGTGATGAAATGTTAAATTCACTCCATAAAAGACTATTGCATTTTTTTCAACTTTGTAAAATGTGTTTTTCTATAGTCTTTTTATTTATACG
Source organism: Mugilogobius chulae (assembly GCA_038363315.1). NCBI lineage: Eukaryota > Metazoa > Chordata > Actinopteri > Gobiiformes > Gobiidae > Mugilogobius > Mugilogobius chulae. The sequence goes on along the minus strand of CM076415.1, from coordinate 10,911,786 downwards.
GTGTATTGTATTATATTGAAAAATAAAAATTTAACTATACATTGTCTCTTCTTACTAGAAATGGTTAGTTGCATACAGAAGAGGACTTGAGCACATTGTTTTGACTTTATCTCCCCCTAGTGGGTAGTGCAATAATTATGTTTTTTTAATACATAATCTTCAGAATTATCTATATTTACAGAAGAGTTTGCACAGGGTTTATTCTAGTTGTCAAAAATATATTGTAAGGAAAAGCAAAGTTGTCACAGTAATCAACATATTGTTACTGTTTGTAACTGGAGACTATGCTAAGTTATAGCGATTGTTCTTTCTGTCAAACTGTTATTTAAATGGAATAACTATGAGAATTTAATTTAATGCTTTTCATGTCTTTGCAGGTCTTATTTACTTATAGGGCCAAGCAAAATCCCAGTGTGAAATGTTTCAATCACTTAGATAGGCATTTTCATTTAATACCTCCATACAATAGTTGTCTTAAAGGGGCACTATGTAAGAAAAACAAACAAAGTGATTTCCACTTTTGAACACCAGAGGGAGCCTTTCACATGCATTTTACCTATTAAGCATGCCGCCATCTAGCGCCAGTAATCCACATTCCGGGCCGTAATAAAACATTTCAAATACGTATAAATGTATCACAATTGATGTGGATTGGTTAACAGTGCTCTCTTAAGTATTCATGTTGTAAAGAATAAATATGATTTAAATGTTTGTAGACTATGTGATAATTAAAATTCCTCTCAATCTTACACAGTGCCCCTTTAACCTTTAGACACATTTAGTTTCAAACACAGTAGTTTATTGTGTTTTTTTTTCCTTTTTTTGCGTTTATTTGTATACATTATTGAGCAGTTAATATTATGTATTATTGTAACATTATCATTACCAAGTAATACATGGCACAAAACATGTATGACATATGTAGTTTGTAACAATACTTAAATATCAGATAGATTAGAGTTCTAACATAGTTATTGTGCTTTTGAAAATTGTTAATGAGCATAACCTTATACATTCCTCCATTTAGTGGTATATTAGCAAAAAACAGCATTCTTCGTCAGACAGGCACAATTGTAAAAATCATTTAGTAAACAAAAAGTGCAAAAATATCACAGATTTTACCACAAAAGTATAACAGATCCCTGTAGTTCTTTCGACAGCTTTGAGACGTAATGTTGTGTTACAAGGAATCATCTTCTGTTTCACTGTCTGTGTTGGGTTTGGCTAACAGCTCCAGTTCTTCTCCATCCTATGAACAAACAAGTAAATAAGTAAAAACACAACCACAAATCTTAGGTCAACATCGCTTTGACCTAATCTATTATCCTAATTAAGTTTCTCAATACTGCATCAGTAGCAGTTGCTCTCTTGCAATTTAAACAAATAGGATTAGAGAACTGTGATAATCACATTTCATTCATATTATGTGGCAGGAGATGTAAAAGCCAAACTGCAATTTCTGTTGCATTGGAACTAAACCAACTTCAAAATGTGTAACTTGTTCGTTGAATTAGAACAGATCATCAGCTGGCCCCTTATAAACTTTTTTTCCCCATCAATCCCTGATATTTCTTAAACCAGCAGTTTCTCACAAACTTTGTAAGTGTCTCTTTTCTGTCTTGTCTTTTCTTACCCCTCTTGACCTTTCAAACACTTCTCCATTGATGACTTTCAGTTTTTCCTTTTGCAGAGTGTACTCTAGGTCTTTAGGACGGCTGGCATTGTAGATAAATATGGCCAGTAGAACCATGGGAGCCTGAAGGAAGAAGTCCAGCGAAGGTCGGAAATCAAAGAGGAACAGAGAAAGAGCGGTGATCAGGACAGTGGTGATCTGACCCGTCAGCACATGAAACATGTTGTCTCGAAATTTCAGGATGAAAGCCACAGATAAACCAAGGGCAGCTGTAAAAAAAATAAAATAAAATAAGCATTGGTAAAGGAATGTGCAAATATTTCTCTTGTTACTGACCAGTGACCAGCACCAAGCCCAACGAGAAGACATTGTGTCCATAAAGAAGGCCACAGTGTATGGTTAACCCTCGCACCTCACTCCCAAATCCAAGAGTTAGCCCATTGAAAATGAGCCCAAAAACATAACTACAGAGACATACAGTTATAAGATGTAAGCAAAACAAAAAAAGATTATTTATTAAGATTATAATAATTAAGAGTATTTTCTTACAGTTTACTGTTCTGTATGAAGATGCTCTCGGTGAGCTGGTCCCCTTCTTTTAGGATCTTTTCATTGTAGATGTTCGCCATAGCAGAGATGAAGCACTGGAGAATAAGTAAAATATGTCCCACTCCAAAAGTCCGGAGCTTCTTGACAATTTTGTTCCTCCACTCCTGGCCAGGCAGCACTGACGCCCACGACTCATTGGCACTTACAGAGTAGAAATTAAAAATGTAATGATCAGGAAAATGTTCAATAAACAATAATAATAAATTTATTTCTAGAGTTCTTTTCATACATGTAGCAACCCAAAGTGCTTCACAACATTAAATACATTACAATGCAAAAATATAAATAGGTAAAAAACATAAAATTCATCAAAACCATAAAAACAAATAACTGAAATGAAAATAACTGTCTGAAAAATGAACTGTACACAGTCACACATGTAATAAAACTATAATGACATAAGGTCTAGGTTACCTGCTGTTCCTCATTTGCTCCAGGAGCTGAGTGTAGAGGAGACAGGAGTTGGAGGGAGCTGAGAGGGGTTTGCATGGACCGCACCAGGGACAGAGATGGGATGCTGGCTTCCCCCAGACCCTGTTGTCAGGGAAACGATGGCAAGAAACAAAATGACTAAAGATGCCCACTGGACCCAGGACAAGCGTCTCCTGAAGAAAAAAGTTTTGTGTGGTTAGGTATGTTATAGTGTACATACATATTCTTCCTACTTAATAGGAAATGTAATAATAAAAAGTGCTGCTTACTTTAAAACTATTCTAAATAGTACAGCTGTGGTCAAGATTACAAAGTTAGAAAACAGGACTGCCATGGCCTGGAAAGAAATGCAGAGTTATACCATTATGCAGAAAGATATTTATTTACATCGTCCCGTACTTACAGGCTGCAGATAAGTCATCACATAAAAAATTATGATATTGTCTAGAAAATACAAAAAGGCAGGAATGGCCCATTTAAAGGAAACTAGAAGAGAGGTAGCTGATGAAAATCCGAGTTCTCTGCATGATCGTCCCTCTGAAGAACAACACAAATGCTAATAATTGACATAACACATTATATATTATAATGATGTGCTTTCAACTGCACTGTACCTCGGACTATGACCCTGATAGACATGACCAGACAGAAGATCAACTTGAGAGCTTCAGCAAGTAGATTAACAGATGCCGGATGAAAGTCATACTTATTGTCTAAAATGAAACATTACATTAGATTAGGATACTAAGAGTAATTGGTGAGTGAACTGGTTAAGCATTTGTTTTACCGGCATTAGCAGAGAACTTGAGCAGCAGGATGCGGCTGGTCCCCAAAGTTACAAAGCAAAGGCCTAGAGCCAAAGTGTAGACAGAGGAGCGAGAGCAAAGCCTCCTGCAGCATGCCATTGCTCGCACTGAAATAGAAGGATGACATTGGTTGAATTAAAAATAAACAATAAAAAAACCATTAGGCAGTAGAATGTTGTCAATAGCATAACTAATACCGATGCAGATAAAGAAACCATACTTCTCCAAGACAATCAAACAACACAGTCACACGTCATCACCATATTGTTGTTGATGTTCACATGATCTGCATTATGCCCTGGTATTTATTTAACTATCATAACTATGTGATTGTCTTACCCATCACAATTCAAACCAACATACTTGAAAAACTATGTTAATTACTCATGTATGACCGATAGCACCAGTAGCATAAGGCAAACTTGAATTATATTAGCATAGTTACATTTCTGCCATCTGTTCATACAAGGAAACGACCACTGATAGTATCGATTCATTAAAATTACTCGCATACCTGCATTCACATGTGAATAAATAATCACAATGAAATCGGAAAGCTCACCTTTTAGTCCACCTGTGCCCAAAGCATAATTAAATATAAAATAATATAAATCACTGATTCTGGAATCCAGCGACTGAGGCACTGTGAAGCGTCTTTCTTCCTGGTTGCTCTGCGCATGCGCAGGGACCGCTATCAGAGGAAAAAAATGGACACAAAAAAGTGTTGTGGTAATTCAGTCTAAAAATTTAAGTAAACAGTTGAGGAAATCGTGCCTAATTTATAGTAACTTACTTAGTAGCCTAATGTGCTTTATCTTTAATTGATTTAGCGAGATTAGATCCAGAAAATTGTAACCACATAGACTACCGGCTTGACTAATTGCCGTGTAGGAACCAGTTTGTTGATGATTAAATTAGACTTAACCTAATTGAGATTGCAGCTGCTGGAGATTTCAATTTGTAAATTGTGGTAAAATTAAGGTAAAATGTAAATAATCATTTACAGTAAAGTCGAGTAATGACTTTGAAATGGAGTACTTTAAAGGTGCGCTGTGTAACTTGACTACAATGTTTGTTTTTCTAATTTAGATGTCTTTGTGACACTAAATAAATAATAACAATGTGCGTCTTTAATGGGAACAGACACAAAGAGGTCACAAAATGAACTATTATTTGGTCAAGAGAAGGGCCTCCTCTTGTCTGTTTTTATGGAAAAGCTGTTCCTATAGCAGCATTTTTGACCTTAAATAAACATATTTATCCCTAATAAGAATATTCTAAATGATTTTATCTTTCAATTTCTGCTGGATTGTGCAGTTGACTTTTCTCCTTTAGAAAGCTACACAATACCACTTTAAAATGGCTAGAAGTGACAGAAATGTTTATTTATTTATGCGATTATTTATTTTTAGCATATTCTGTGTTTACTGTCCCTGCTATGTTCATTGTTCCAACTAACTGTTTGCCTGTAAACTAGGACTAATTGCCAGAGTAACATACACCTGACCAACTTACTTAGTTCACTTTATATCTGTTTAGCTTAACATCTTTCTAAAGAAAGGAGTTACAGAGCATTTATAGAAAAACACACCCCTTGGTGACTCAGAGTGAGACACACTTTTTCAATTAAAGTGGGCCCAGAGAAAACAGACAGTGACATGGTTCATTGGCCTGGGACATAATGTTTACAGTGCGCATGTGTGCTTTTGTGCCACTCACAGATAAAGAGCACACTGCAGACTTCACTCACAGACAGCTTTCAGCAATCTGAAGAACCCACTGGATTTTGACAGAAGAAGTGTTCAACAACATGAGGCTCTGTGAGGCTCTATGCCTCCATGTGCTGCTTTTAACCACTGTCCTCTGTGTTACAGCAGAGCAGCATCATCCCAAGGAGAGACACTACTACATCGCTGCTGTGGAAATAGACTGGAACTATTCTGGCACAAAAGGGTAAGAGTATTTTTCTCATCATTTAAAATTATTACCTTTTGCAATGAACTTTTTTATTTTCTGATTTTTATCTAATGAAATGTGCCTCTGCTTATTTGTTTTTATCCACCGTGTTATTCACATTTGTATGTTTCCCCTCTTTTATGTAGGCTTGGTCAGACATATAAAAAAGTGGTGTTTCGAGAGTATGAGGAAGGCTTCAGACGCGCCAAGGCACATCCTTCTTGGTTAGGTAAAAGCATGCTCTAAATTTAAATACAACAACACACTTCAGTCCAAATATAGACACATATTTTCAACATTTTTCTTATCTACATGATATAACCAGGAGACAGGAGAAGAATGAAAATGATTGATTCTCTAAACATTTTTATTTACTTTTTTGTTTCTATTTTTTGTTTGCTGAAAATGATTTTATAGTAAAATTTATAGTAAAATAGATAAAAACTTAATAAATACAATTTACAACTTAAAAAAATCACTACAACTATATAATTACCAATGTTTTTGTATGTTTTCTGCATCTGTGTTACACTTCCAAACTGGTTGCTATGCAGGCCACATGAACATGATCTCCTGATGTACTGTACTTTCTTCAAAGTACAAAAACAAAAACACCCTAGACCACAAAATTGAGTCAGAATGAACTGACATCACTTTTCCCAGTGTATCATCCTGACATCTCAAAACAAGTTTGTGTCTGTGTCCAGGTTTAATGGGACCAACTTTGAGGGCTCAGGAAGGCGAAACACTTGTCGTCACTTTCAGGAATATGGCAAATGGAGAATACAGCATCCACCCACATGGGATCGCTTACGGGAAGCAGTCAGAAGGTGGGTATCCAGATGGTGACCGCTGTGGCTAACCTAAAGATATGTTAGCCAGCCTAAAGACATTCAGTTCAATGTGATTCAATCAGTTCTCATGTTGTTTCGCCTAGGGTTAAGCAACTAAACAAATACTGTTGTTTGTCTTTTTCTGAAATATTAACCCGAACAGTCAGATTATCCAAGTAGTTGGTACTGAAGTCCAAGAGGCTTCGGGAAATCACTGTCTGTATCAAAAACAGAACATACAACAAAACACTAATAGGACAGGAAATTTAGGCTTACTTAGTAAATCTAATTATAAAGGCCACATTGCAGAGTTTATTGGAAACATGAGAAAACATTATGTTTTTTACAGACTTGCACCAGTAACTATGCATACACATTGCAGGAGCTTACTACTTTGACAACACTTCCCAAAAAGAGAAAGAAGATGATATAATCAGAGCTAATAAAGAACATGTCTACCACTGGGAGGTGACGTCAGAGGTCTCCCCTCAGAAGAATGACCCGTCCTGCCTCACCTATTCCTACGTCTCCCACAAGAATGTAGTGGAGGACTATAACTCCGGCCTCATTGGGGCACTGCTTGTCTGCAAGCCTGGTGAGTTTGTAGAATTTGAGCTGCCTGTACACAAAATATCTGGATGTTAATCTGACACACATTATTATTATTATTAGGCACCTTGGATGCATCAGGACAGCAGATTGGCATCCATCATGAGCTGGTATTCCTGTTTGGAGTTTTTAATGAAAAAGAAAGCAAGTATATGCCCCAAAAATTTGATGCTGATGACCATATTAAATACACAATAAATGGATACATAGATGGAACACTACCTGGTAAGTTTTGTATATTGATCTTTGTGACATATTTAAATCGACTTAAATGTCCATATTTGCAGTGCATAAGTAATTTAACTTAACATATCAATAAATAACATGTAATACGGCGATTTAGAAAGAGAGATAGATTCAAAAGAGCATTTGGTGTAACATAATTTTGCAAATTAACTTACTTTTATCTGCACAGTTGTATTAAAGAATCCAGTAAAATATTGATTGTTTTATTTCACGTTTCTTTTCAGATGTGAGCATTTGTGCACATACGGCCGTCAGTCTCCACTTCCTGGGCATGAGTTCAGATCCAGAGGTGTTCTCAGTGCACATGAATGGACAGGTTCTGCAGCAGTATGGACACAAAGTCTCATCAGTGGGTCTCATCAGCGGATCCTCTGCCACTGCCAGCATGGTCGCAGCTCACCCCGGACGCTGGCTTCTGTCCTCACATATCGTCAAGCACATGGAAGGTAATGTGTGTGCTGTGTCTGCATCTTTTTTTATCTAATACATTGGAGAAAAAAAAATTACCATCTTAAAACAGGTTTAAAAATTCTTCAAATAATTAAACAAAAAAGCTACCAATGGAAAAAGCGCTGTTTAAGATTCCTAATATTTTTAGAGCGTGAAATATATGTGATGCCAAATGTAGTATTTTAGACCTGGTTACAGTCTTGGTTTAGGCCAGTTTTAGACCTCGTCTAGGCCTGGCTTATAGTGATCGAAGCAATTAGTTTAGTGTTCAATTATGTAAAATGTTGATAAAGGTTAAGAAAATGCAATTTCATTCCCAATTTGGCTCAACAAGATTTTTAGGGGAAAAAAAAGATAAACTAAGAAGAAGACAGAATGAATTTTCCAAATAGGAAGATTTTCAAGATGTTTGTCTTAAGATAAGTTTTTTTTTTTTTTTTTCATCTTATTGAATTTCCATGAACTAAATTGACTTCTTGTTCAAACGTCACTGTAACAACCAACCCCACATGCATCACCTTTTTTTTTTACTTTAGCTGGCATGCATGGTTTCATTCAAGTGAAGAAATGTGAAGGTTTTGAAGCTCCTAAAAGAACGTTGACTATTACTGAAAAACGACGGAGCAAGGAGTGGACATATTACATCGCAGCTGAAGAAGTCACTTGGGATTATGCGCTCAACATGCCTGACTATGCAGATGAGTAGGTTTTGCTATTGAAACTTTGTTTAGCAAGTATAAATAACTTCTACAAATCTCTATGAAATCTTACGCTTACATATTCTGTTTTTCAAAAAAGGGATTTCAAAAAGCAGTATCTGACAAACTCTCCAGTACGCATTGGTCAGAAGTACAAGAAGGCTGTGTTCACACTGTACAAGAATGAGTCATTCACTGAGAAATTGGAATCTAAGCAACGAAGAAGTGAACTTGGAATTTTGGGGCCAGTTATAAGAGCACAAATCAATGACGTCATCAAGGTATGCAACAACAGGGGTTTGCCTGAAATCTACAAAAATGGCTGAAATGGTGATTTTGTTATTTTGTTATATCATGTTTTTATTTCAGATTGTCTTTAAGAATCTGGCTTCAAGGCCTTACAGCATATACCCACATGGGTTAACAATAGAAAAATCACAGGAAGGGGTCAACTATCCAGCAGGAGGTAATTCACTTTTGAGAACTGTTACCACATAACGAGGCTGTAACGAGGGGGTCAAGATGAAATGGTTAATCAATTATAAAAATTAGACCATATTATAAACACTATATAAACAAAAGAATATAACATTATGGCAGGACATAGTGAAGATTGACAAATTAGGGGAACACGTGGCATTTTAAAAGATTAAACCAATGTTGTTGTTTTTTTATTTGGCAAGAGGATGGAGAAAGCATAGTTCATATTAAGACGGAATTTTTCATTTGAAGCTGCTTTGCATTTTCATTCAGCACTGAACTAAAAATTTATCTTCAAATGTCAATGCTAAAACAATGTGAGCTGAAGTAATAATGGATCTAAAGCCTATTTATTCTTTGTTAAACTGGGGTAATCTAGAACACCTTTAAATTTTGATGCCAATCTCTGCCACCAATCCTATGAACAATTTAAACTCTAACTCTAATTTCTAATCACTATAAAAACAAAAACAAAAAATACGTACTGTAAATATAAAAATAAGAAGCTACCTCTGATTCCAATCTCCTGGTCTGCAGATCTGGCAGTTTATGTCAGTGGTGTCAATAAACATTATAATTTTTAAATTATGTTTTTCTCACAATAAACCTACCTACTGATAATGTGACATTGTTGCAGGTAACCAGTCTCATGGAGTGCAGCCAGGGGAGATACACACTTATATGTGGGATGTTCTTGAGCAGGACGAGCCTTTGGACGCAGACTCTCGATGTCTAACTCGGATGTACCACAGCGCAGTGGACACTCCTCGAGACATCGCATCGGGCCTCGTAGGACCACTTCTCATCTGCAAAAGTCAGTCGCTCAATGTCAGGAATGTGCAGGTAATACTAGACTAAGTTTGTTGTGATGTTGAAACTTTGTCTGGCTCAGCACTTGATCTCTTTGATTACAGTAACAAGTAATATACATATTTATGTGTATGTAATCTGGCACATATGAGCTTACTGAATGTCTTACAGTAACATGCATTTTTTCTAAATTGCTATTTTAGTTCTTTCTGCCAACTTGAATGTTCATGTTCGTTTATTCTTGTTTGTAAAATCGAATCAAAGAATAAACCCCCCAAAAAACATTGAATTCATCAGGAACAAACACCAATAGAACTAAATGGGGAAAAAATCCATTAAAAGAAAAAAAAAAAGTGCTCTAGAAATTAAAACACATAGATAATTACGTGATTTGCTCCCAAGTTAATGTTGTAGTTTAGAATGAGGCTGTTATATCTCTCCAGGTCAAAGCAGACAAGGAGCAACACGCTGTCTTTGCTGTATTTGATGAAAACAAAAGCTGGTACTTGGACGAAAACATAAAAACAAACTGTGACCAATCCAAAATCAATAGAGTCGATCCCGAGTTCTACAATTCAAACATCATGCACAGTGAGTTTCTGCTCATCCAGTGTTTTACATCTACTGGCCAAAAAGCTTCAAAAAGTGTATTTGTTTATTTATTTGCAGCTATAAATGGATACACATATGAGAGTGGGCCAGACCTTGGTTTCTGTAACGGTGAAGTCGCCACATGGCACGTGTCGAGCATTGGAGCCCAAGACTTTATTCAAACAGCCACATTTTATGGACATCCGTTTGAATTAAATGATCGCACCGAGGACATGCTCAGCCTTTACCCCATGACTGGAGAGACCATCACTATGAACATGGACAACATTGGTACGATGTTTCATTTTATATATGATAAAAGAGTAAGGGTTTGGTTGAATAACTGGGCTGCCCAATATAGGGATGGGCAATATATTGTATCAGTAATAGTAGCTGCCAAAGTCTTATAATATTTTTGGACCTCAGTATCGACCGGTATCAAAAATATCAATGCTGATATATTTGGAGTAGGTCTTCTAGTTTCTGTGTGACATGTGTCCCGATTTGTCCTCAAAACATCACATTTGTTAATTTTAACAAACAAACTAAAATATGGCTACATATTTTCATTATAATGCCCCTGAATAGTTTATGTTTTTATGTTATGTTTTTTATTTTTTATTTTTAGTAAAAAGTAAGTAATCGTAATGAAAAGTTGGAATCTTGTAATGCTATGTATTTTAAAATCTAAATATTGGTTATCAGCCACAGCTGATCAGATATTTAGATATCTGATATTTAAATATCTGATGAGGTATCGGCTCAGAAAATCTATATTAGCCCACACAGCTTTTCTCTGATTCATTATTGAAACAGTTCATTTGTATAAATTCATAGACTTTTTAAAGTAACCTTGGTTTTATTTGTAGGAGTATGGCTTCTTGCATCACTCAACACTCACGAGAGCACAAAGGGAGTTCGTGTCAAATTCCAAGACGTGGAGTGCTTTCGGGACTACGAATACGACTACAGTAACGAGAAAGATACGGGTCAATTTACTGAGTTGACACTGGCCACATTGGACGAGATTGAAAAAGAAAACGAAGCGAAGGAGAAAGAGAAGAAGAAGGAAAAGGAAAAACCGGTTGTGGTAGATGAAGACACAGACGCATACGCTGCAGAGTGGGGCATAAGGTCTTTGAAAAACCAATCCTCCGATATGGAACAGCTAGATTTGTCTTTTCTGGATTATGACGCTGTGGATGTGCCAGACAGACATAAAGACAGCATGAGGAAAAATGAGACACAACTTATGAATGAAACTTTTTCCAACATAGACACTAATGTTACAGTGAAGACTCATGAAGATAAAAGTGGATCTCAAATGGATAGTTTGTTGTCAACTGGGAACAACAGTTTGGAAATAGACAGCTCAAATCTCACTCTTTTTAAAAATAACTCTGCGTTAACTGAGATCACAAATGAGACCAGTGCAAAAGAAACTGACACACCTGATGTCTTTTTGGATTTGACAAAACTCCACATGCTGAATTTAAGCGTGAGTGAACTTTTGGCAGATAGTTCAGAAGAAATTCTCACTAGAGGCGATGTGTTTCCTTACGATGTGCCACAAAGTTCACCTGAAACTTCTCAGGTAGATGCTAGTGACCACAGTGATGCATCAACAAAGTCACAGACGACAGAAAACAACTCTACTGAAGATATCAACAACAACACTTATGTAAATGTGACACGGACAAGCATTATATCTAACAACTCCACTAGAGGGCATCAACATCTGCTAAATTATACCCAAAGTGCTTCAGAATTGCTTAGAAATACAACAGAACACGTGACATATACAAACACATCGAAAGAGCTGATCACTTTCACAAATTCCAGTGCAGAAACAAACTTTTTCACAAATTTTACAACTTCTAATTCTTCCCTCATTATGGACAATACAGCCAATCATACAATCATACTTAAGAACAAAACAGATAATTTTGTTGCCTTGGAAACAGAAGAAGATCTACAATTCTTCAATAACAAGAACGCTGCAACAAACAACACTGACACATTTGAAGCAGTGCAATCCAATAATGGTTCGATCTCAAATTTGTCACTCGCTGAAACATATTTTCAGAATAATTCTACATTTTTGGAAACATTTGAAAATTCAACAAACCACACCATTTTGGAAATTGCTTTGACTAATATTACCAGCTTATTGAAAACACCACTGGACAATGAAACTAACATAAAGTCAATTGAGACAGAAGTTGCTTTTGTGAGTTCATCAGACTCTACAGAATCAACTGAAACTTTTGTCCAATTCTCAGAGGTTAAAAATATATCTGGTGATAATTTCCATTTAAATGCATCTGTACAAGTGCAGTTTGACACATTGGAGAATAAGACATGGGCAGCTAATGATACAACCAAAGTAAAAAATGCCTCCCTTGAAACAAAACCATTTTCGACTATTTCTTATGTTGTGGGAAGTTCTGAAGAACTTGGTGGCTCTGCGAGCAGCGAGGAAGTGGTAATTTACCTCCAAGAGAAGAACACAGAAGCTATTAAAACCAAAACTATCAAAAAACCTGCACAAAACTGGACTTACAACGCAACACATGAAACTGTCCCTATGGAAATTCCTGAACAGATTGTCAAATACATCAGTAAACCAGCACCTCCTAAAAAGCAGCTTAAAAGGGTGACGCTGAGACAATGGCCTCATAAAGGACAAGGCGTGAAGACTAAAAGGAGAAAAGACTATGTACCTCAAGCTCGAAGTGGTTTACCCTTTTCTCCTCGTGGATTTAACCCCGGGATGTCCCCTCGAGGGTCCAGGCCATCCATACACGAAGAGGATCTCATTAACAACCCCATCGTGATAGGTGTGCCCAGACCAGACTTCAGTGACTACACACTTTACGTCCCTGGTGATGAACCGGATCATTTGGACTTTGACGATATTCAAAACGTGAAACAGGAGGAGTATGAGTATATAGCCTACAAAGACCCTTACAGCAGCAATGAAAATATGAAACATTTTACTCTGGATGACGCCACAAAATATTACCTAAAAAATGTTGGCAAAAACACCAAGATATATTTTATTGCAGCTGAAGAGGTGGAGTGGGACTATGCCGGCTATGGGCAAAAGTAAGAGCATTTTCTTTCTATAATCATTTGTTAATGATTGTTCTAGAACAAAAAACTCAACAATGTTCTTAGTGAGTCATGGTTCTTTATGGTTTACAAGCCCAGGAAGGATTGTTCAGATAGATAAAAGACAGTAACTCAAATAAATAAATAAATGAAGTGACTTTAACCTAATTGGCAGACTAACACTTGCACTAGTGTTGAAAATAACAAGAAGTAAAGTAGATTTCTAAATTGATAACGTCACACAAAGTGAAAGACATTTTTATGACCTTGCAAACATTTATTTATTTATTTTTTATTTTATTTTTTTTTTTTTTTTACAAAATGAGTGTGTTCCAGTCAAATAAAAAATGTATATAACCCCAAGTTAAAAAGTTTGAACTAGAAGTGTGATGTCATCAATTATGAAAAGGAAGTACATTTTAATGTTATGATAACTAACTCTGATTGAATTAGGAAAATCTTAAATATAACAATCCCAACTTTATCTTAGTGATATTAGCAGTTCAAATCTGCAAGTTGTCACATGGACTCAAATCAGACTTGTTTTGATGAGACTTGAGAAAACGCACTAAAACTTGGGCTTGGATTAGGGTTAGATGGGTTCTTTCTTCTAATAAGTAATATTTGGTTAGAGTTAGGGCTTACATTGTTTAAACTGAAACTTATCCATACCTTCTTCCCTATTTACAAAAATTATATGAACTGAAAATATGAATTGTATTTGGTGATTTTATACAAGGACTTGAAACGCGGGACTTGACTTGACTTGGGACACGACTGACTTGAGGGCATTTCTGTAATTATAACAACTTTAACTGAATATAATATGTAGCTCAGAGGTCAGTTTTGTCATGTCACTTTGCTCTCTCATTTGATTACAGGAGACAAGAGAGATCACAACTAAATAGTCGTGAGACAAAGTTTAAAAAAGTGATTTTCCGAGAATACATGGACAGTACCTTCACTACACCTAACATCAGGGGAGAATTAGATGAGCATTTGGGCATTCTAGGACCTCTTATCAAGGCAGAGGTTGGGGGAGATATAATGGTAAGATCAAAATCACAATCTTTCTAAATTTATGGCTCAAAATATTCTTGGGTGTTTTGAAAATGTGTTCTTTTTAGATTGTGTTTAAAAACAATGCCAGTCGCCCTTACTCTTTACATCCCAATGGGGTTGCCTACACTAAACAAACTGAGGGGTTGAACTATGAAGATGGCTCTAAATACTGGCATAAGTATGACAATGAGGTCCAGCCCAAGAAAACCTTCACCTATTTATGGACGGTCACTTCTGATTTGGGACCAGCACAAGGTGAATCTGACTGCAGGACCTGGGCTTATTATTCTGGTGTTAATCCTGTAAGTATTTCTTTCACAGTTAAAGAATAGTGCTTAAGATTTAATATTAATATTTATTTGTTGTCTTTTAGGAGAGAGACATCCATTCTGGTTTGATTGGACCCCTGCTGGTGTGTCGTGAAGGGACTCTTAATGAGTCAGTGATAAATACAAGGGAGTTTATGCTGCTTTTCATGACTTTTGATGAGTCTCGGAGTTGGTACTTTGAGGAGAATCTAGAAACAATTCAAAGAAAGACACGAAGGAGGAGTTTGAGCCTAGCTCTTAAAGAAACCCTGCAATTCCACAGTGAGCCACTTTATTTATTTATTAGTTTATTTGACAATGTACATTAATAAGCATTTCTGTAAATGTACCAGAATTAGCCCAAATGGCTATTTTACATCTGCTGTCCCTGGACAGGTGTTAAATAGTCACCCTAAAAACAAATACAAATACAAATACAATATTATACATACAATTTAAAAATTGTATTGTACTTTAAATGCAAACTATTGAAGATTTAACTCGTGTTTTATGTTATGCTCTTATTTTAGCCATCAATGGCATCATTCACAGCCTTAAGGGTCTAAGGATGTACACCAATCAGTTGGTCCGCTGGCATCTCATCAACATGGGTTCTCCAAAAGACTTTCACAGCATTCATTTTCACGGTCAAACATTTCTCCACAAGAAAACCAAAAGCTACAAACAGGCCATTTACCCATTATTGCCAGGTATCCATTAGCTATGAATCTGTTTAATGCATAATTTGATTGTTATTTTGTAATGGACTGTTTCAGTATTTTATTATTTTAGGGAGCTTTGCGACTCTAGAGATGATTCCATCTAAACCAGGGTTATGGCAACTTGAAACTGAAGTTGGAAGCATCCAACAAAAGGGCATGCAGACTCTCTTCCTCGTTTGGACAATGGTGAAATATAATTTTTGTAATTAATTTATTTACTTTTTTTCTGTTATATAACTTAAATGAATTTTGTGTCTGATTTTAGATTGCTACCATCCTTTTGGACTGGAGTCGGGCAGTGTGACTGACATTCAGATGACTGCTAAAAACACTAGAGGTAATAAGCCTTTAAGTAATCAATCATTCTAAAATCTACAGTAATTATTCATTATGTTTAGTGATGTAAGTTAATAATATATGTATTTATACTTTTTAAGGTTACTGGGAGCCACATCTGGCTAGGTTGAACAATGCAGGAAAATACAATGCATGGAGCAGTGACACAAACAACAGTTGGATTCAGGTGTGCATTTTTGAGGGAAAAAAAGAGAAAAAACTTTACTTTGCTATGGAATGGTATAAAATAATTTTGACATTTACATTCTCCTAGGTTGACTTCCAGCGCCCTGTGGTGATAAGTCAGATAGCCACCCAAGGAGCCAAACAAATGTTTTATCAACAGTATTTACTCAAGTATGCCATTTCATACAGTAATGACAGACGCAAGTGGATATTCTACAAAGGTGACAGCAAGAGTTTCAGAAAGGTACACTGTAACATAAGATTCAGTTGTACATACAGAACAAAACCTTTATTGCTCTTTTTGTACTAGATTTTTCCAGGGAACCAGGAAGCTTATGAGACCAAGACCAACACCTTCTTTCCACCTATAATTGGCCGGTTCATTAGGCTCCATCCTGTTGAGTGGTATGGCAAACCTACAGTGCGCATGGAGTACTACGGCTGTGCACTAGATGGTAAGGATTTGAAATATGTCAAAAGAATTTTTTTTAAATGCATATAAAAACTTTTATTGCCACTAACAGTGAACAAGAAAATCCTAGTAAATAATTTAGCAATATGTTACTTATGACAATGAATAGAATTAGATAATAATAGTTTAAAAGAGTACAACAGTAAATAAGCATTATAAATAAATATACATCTATATTATTCCAACTACTACAATTCACCTTAAAATGTTTATTATATTTATGTTTGATTTGGGGTCTCAGGTTGCGCTGTGCCTT
Source organism: Mugilogobius chulae (assembly GCA_038363315.1). Classification (NCBI taxonomy): domain Eukaryota; kingdom Metazoa; phylum Chordata; class Actinopteri; order Gobiiformes; family Gobiidae; genus Mugilogobius; species Mugilogobius chulae. The sequence continues at coordinate 10,895,177 of CM076415.1, read as the reverse complement.
TGGGGATGGAGAATAGACTGATACAGGACCATCAGATTTCCGCGAGCTCCACAGCCAACAGCTGGTACGGCGGACCATGGAAATCTTATTTTGCTCGCCTAAACAAACAGGGAACCATCAATGCATGGCAGGCCAGGGTAAATGTTATTCCAAATTTTATTTAGTAAAAAGGGTATCCCAAGAATAATGACAACTTTTTGTTTCCAGACAAATGACTTGCAACAGTGGCTTCAGGTGGAGCTGCCTCAGGTTAAGAAGATCACAGGCATCATAACACAAGGTGCCAAGGCCCTGGGAAAAGAAATGTATGTGATCTCATTTTCTCTGCAATACAGCAATGATGGACTGCATTGGACTGATTACACAGACGACGAGATCATCACATCCAAGGTAGGTTACACCTATGAAATCTGTGAATATGTCAGAACTGTGTGTACTATGCTTCTGTCTTCTCTTTACAGACCTTTATTGCAAACACAAACAACAGCGACCATGTGAGAAACTACATCTATCCCCCTATCTTCTCTCGCTTTATCCGAATCGTTCCCAAAAGTTGGAAGAATTCAATCACTTTGAGGATTGAGCTGCTGGGCTGTGACTTTGAGTGACTGTGGTAGACAAAAAATGCACTTACACTAATATAAATTGTTTAGGCAGGAGTATTCACTTGGGCAATGATGCACTGTGTAAGTTTTATCATTTAGTTTTCTTTGTTGCACTAAATAAAAAAAAAAGGCACCTTTAATTTGTGCATGTTTGCGTGACCCCAAATTTAACAATTCTGACTTTGAAGAGGGCCTTTTCCTGTTGTTGTATGGAAGCGTAATTCCTTAAGCTGTATTTTTTCACATTATAGGATAAAATGTATGTATCCTCATTCAAGATGTTCCAAAGTATGGCTTTAACTTTCTAATTCTAATGAACTGTGTATGTAGATGACTTTTTACACAGTGCACCTTACAAGCCCAACTTAGCATCTACAAACGGTTTATTGACTGCATTTTAGTGCAGCTTAATTGAGTGAGAAGATATTTGACACTGAAATATTTTAAGGACTCAGATAGGTGTAATAAATTTTAATTATGCAATCTGACATGCTGCATTAATATAGCCGTAGTCATTATATATGTATAGCACTTCTCAGACATATGCAGAACTCATCATGTTGTAAAATAAGCTGCCTCATGAGAAACTTTATGACAACATAAATTTCCTGTCTGTGCAAGTATGTTTTTCAAAACGGGAATGTACCACATCTCTGTACAAGTTTCACACATTTTCACAAAATACACAAGGCTATGAATGTCAGTACTGTTAGTCTGTCTCAACTACTATGTTTTTTTTAAACACACACACAAATATAATGTGATGCTGCTAATACGTATATGTAAATATGTGCTGATTTTGTAATTTATTTTCTCAATAAATATATTTTAATTTAGTTCCTGGTAAAAGTGAGTGAAAACTGATACGTTGAAGGTGAGCCACTCAAAGTATGTGAACAGTCATAGCTTCTCATGGTGTCTCGAAGGCGTCACTTTTAGCACCTAAGCTGATGCCAGAGTCGCCGTTAAGGAGCACCTAAGGGTCCCAGAGTCAACAGACACGTGCAGCTGCAAACACATGGCATATTTATCCATTTGCTGATCATGTTGAACTAGGCAGTGAAGGTGTGAAAATCCCAGCATGACTGGAGTGCACACTACTTATCCGTGAAGATAAATGGGCTCTGGATAGTTTTATTGGACGTCCAGTCGCCAGACGGCTTTAGGAGGACTCCACTGAGGCATTGTTGGCATCAGTGTAGACTTTGGGAATGTACTGCATGATAATAGGTGTTGGATGGAGATGAACACTGTGTAGTTGGTGGTGGGCCTCTGTTGAGATGTTTTATTAGTAGTTCTCATGGTGAATCACAAGGGGGCACTGTAAGATTTCTCAACAGTGTCTGTCATTACACCAGTGTTGACTTGTTGAGTTATGTTTTTATCTAGAACCTTGGTTTTACTAGATAAAAACGTAACACATTGTACATGAATGTGTGATACTAGTCATACTATCATTAAATGTGTCTTATGCCTTTGGCAATACAGCAGAAGCATTTTAAGTCAAACAGACTTTCAATAGTAAGACTCACTTTAAACAGAAGGTGATTTAGTGTGCCTATGGGTGTTTGCTATTCTTATAACTCGGTCATCGCATAAATATGAGGGTATTTCTGGTATGGGTCCACGTGGCCCAGAGTAAAGGCTTGCTACATGCACAGAGGGAGCTCATATTCTATGGCTTTCCTCCGTGTCATAGCTGATTCAAAGAGCAGGATTTGGCAGTGACACACACTGTGGAGTGTCTGTCTAGTGTCCAAAAGCACATGGCTGTGGATCTGCCCAGTGATAAAATATGAATTGAGCCACTGAATTAAAAATATCCATGTATTACAACACTGCCTGGTGAGCGACACACAAGTTGTTTACAAACAGACTTTTTAAGAGCAGTGACGTCAGCGCAGTGTAACTTCAACTGGGGAAAGCTTTTATTGGTCACTCCCCCATGGTCCTCACCCTGCTCCCGTCAACGCCCCCGCTGAGCCCACGGGTCGTTAAAAGCGCCAGAAGCCACAGAGGAGCGTTAGTCCAAGTCTTGAATGAGTGTGATGCTCTGAAAGGACACGATTGGAATATTATTAAAGGAAAGTTTGTATTGGATAAAATCACTGGAATCATGAAGTCTCCAAAGCTTAAGACACAAGGTAAGCAGGATTCATAATGCAGTGTAATACAGTAAAAGGTGTATTGGCCTACTTTATATATAAAAAAAAAAACTTTACCGTACATAAGCCACGTTGGAGAAAACTAAAGTATCTGATTTGTTTTGCAGCTAAATTTGTCAGTGAGGAAGATCTTGACGACGTCCTTGGTGAATTTGACGCCGTCATTGAAGATTTTACGTCACCGATCGAGAAGCGTCACTTCAGGTACGACGAGCACCTGAAGACGATGAAGAGAAGGAGCAGCGCAAGTGTCAGCGACAGTGGCATCAGCGACTCTGAAAGTAAGCCCGCGCATTTTTCTGCATCTGGAAAAGCTGCCTTAAGGTGTGCCTGTTTACTAAATGTGACAGCTGAGATGGGCGGTAATGATCAGGGGAGGGAAAGAGCGTGCCATTCTGCGCGTAGCCAAAAGTGCGCGTAAAAGCATGGGTTTCCAACATTCTCTTGTCTTGACTTTACCACCAAAACTTTTTCAACTCTGAATATCTCTTAAATCTGGTACTAGACAAATAAATGTGTTTACTATAGTGTAATTTAATCTGTTATTAATTATAAAGAATATTAATTTTCCAAATCCTTAAAACTCTTAAGAATGCAGTACTTTCCACAAAGAATATTTTCTATTCATAAAATCAGTTTCACCTTTGCAAAGCATTTCCGATATCTCTTGCTTGGGAACAAACACAGGTGTAAATTATGTTAGGGTATATACCATGATGTGTTTTTAATGAAATCTTCTCAATATTTAAGCATTAACACATGTTTTTTTATTTTAGCAGTACTTCAAATATTTTATTGATTTTGGTGTCTGAACACCAAGAGTCACTATAGGAAGCCATCCCAGTGTCAGATTACTGCTGTAAACTTTGACAGCCTCACATGTGAGCCTAGTGTGGTCCATCCAATCACATGCCAATGCTATTCTTACAGTAGGTGTCATTTACTCAAAGTCTGCCATGTCTTGTTTGCTTTTTGTATCACGCAAGATTGGGAGCAGTTCTAACTTGCAGTGGTGCATCCGAGTAAAGATCAGCTTGATTAACATGGAAAAGATTTGACTGATAATGCATCAAGCTGCCCTTTTCTATGCATTTGGCCACTAGAAACTTTAAAAGTTAATACACTTTAACCTTATTTGCCAGGTTGTTTGAAATGATTTTGGCAGGATTGGGAGGAAAGGGAAAAGAAAATCCAGGCAAAGCACTCTGAACTACATTTAGACATACCACAATGGAATTCAGACGCATAATGAAAATACCATTTCATGCCTTTTTTTAGCTTTAGACAGCACTTTGAAGTTACATAATAACTTGGAGTTGAGCCTGACAATGTTACCAGTCCAGTTTAAAAATTTACCACCAGTACACAGCAGGTAGTTTGGCCACTAAATTTGTGTTAAAACCACAGAAGACTGTTAGAATTGGCATTACTGGCACTAACAAGGGGTTGATTTGCAGATGGGATCAGATTCCTATGAGGGCCATGTCCTCTCCATGGCAGTCCTCTGAACAGGGGATTGTCCCATGCTTTGACACTATTGTGCTCCGCTGTGATGGATGGACAGACTGTTTGACGCTTCGCTAAAACAGTTGTGCTAAAGAGGAGGATGTATGAGACAGGACTGAAGGATGGGGACAGTCGAAGTGATTGACATATGAGTGAACTATTGGGTTTTTTGTGCAGTCATCCAAAACACATATCTAAACAGTTAAAAAAAGGAAGCCAAGGAAAAGTGATACTGCACTGGGATCTACATTTTACTCTGTAAAATCGGATTCTTGCAATCTTTTCTGTTTAAATCTATATGGGCCAATATTTAAAAGTTTAGTGGCTAATTAGTAAACCTTGTGCTTTCCACTTAAAAGTCTATGATGAATACAGCACTTTGTAAAAAAAAAATGTGACCACTGAGTACTGTCTGAACTGAATAATAGAGAGTTTTAGTTCTAAACAGGAGCAACATGCAGCTCTGTGATTGGCTGTGCTTGGGTGGTCCTTTCCAGTTTCACTTTGCTGTTTGTAAAAAGATGTTCTTAAGCCATAACTGTAACCAACATGAAAACATTTATACAATATTAACCACGTGTAAAAGGATTTATGAGAGTAAGTTGTCAGATTGAAAACCTAAATGGTCTTTCCAGAGGTAAAAACAGCTACCCACTGTAACAGAAAGAAGGCAAAATCTATATACCTATACTCAAATCACTGGGATAAACTGAACTTTTCCCCCACAAATCATGTAAACTAAAATGACATTCAATTTTTGCAGCTGAATTGCTGAAAACCTAAAAAAAATACAGTATGTAATTCAGGACTTTACTACTCCTAACATTTACCAAATGACTTTCCTCTGTGCAGAGCTTGTTTTCACTTATAACTAGTGTAATACAGAGGCCCAAACGACAAAGTTTAGACTGCAACAAGTCCAGCCATTTGTTTGTGCTCCATTGGGTTCAGTTTGAATTGGTCTTAGTCAGGGGTATTAGGAAAATATCTTGGATAAACAGGGGCTAATGCCAGTATAAAGTTCATATGCAAAGTGATTTTGACATTATTTTAGCTGGATTTAATTTATGTAGTGGCAGGGCATTAGATAACTAAATAGTGCAATTATACTTTCTACATTTCAAAATCTAAGATGAGTGAAAATGAGCTACCACTGACCTACACTTCCACTCAAAAAGCACTAGACTTGTGCCTTTGTGTGTGCATATTTGTGTCTACTACAAGCACATGCCTGACAGTGAGAAAGTGGAAGGTTGTCATTAGAGGAGAATGCATAAAATTATACACTTAACTTACTCTCTGACACAGATCTGACATTTTAAAAGCAGAGTAAACTATAGGGTCTAATTTGTTTGTGTTTTGTCTGTGTCAGGTGCAGAGTCGCTCAACAGAAACAGCTTCAGCTTCAGTGATGAGAGGCTTAACTCACCCACAGGTCTCCACTCCAACCCCACCTCACCCACCCTTATGTCACCAAAACGTAAGCCTCAGATAACTCTACGCTTGCTTGTTTGATTGATAACTAACAAGTTTTTCTTGTTTGTAGCTAAACTTGGGGACACAAAAGAGCTGGAGGACTTCATTGCAGACCTGGACAGGACATTAGAGAGTAAGTTCTAACTTCAGTAGACTGACTCCAGTAAAGGAGCAGCCCAGCCCATTGTCCCCTCTTTCACCACTGTTAATGAGCTGCTCTTTACTCATAAAGCTTCCTCGTTACTAGTAAACCTTTCTGACGTAAATGATTGCTTTAAATGCTTCATTAAAAACATTCTGAACTAATGCCGACTTGGAGGGCTCAAATGACAATGCCACATGGTAAAATCCTTAATCATGACAAAAGTACATGGATCAAATAGGTTTTGAACACTTTGGAATGTATACACTTAAAACTTAGCCTAAAGAGTTAAAATACGGTAGATAATTTTATACAACTGCTGATTCTGTTTAGCTTCTGCAAACTTTCAGAAACCGAGAACCTGGAGTCTGTAGATACCCAGGAGTTAGTTAGTGCAGAACTAGGGTTTAAAAGGTTAATTACTGTAATAAAATGAGAGCTTAATGCTGGTCTGTTTAGGTTTTAAACTCGTTAAGAGAGCATTATGTCTTTGGACAAAATATACATTTCCAATTTGATGAAGCAGTCCTTATCGTAAACCTGGCTAATTTATTTTGGTCTTTGGCACATTACTGATAAGGCTGGATGTCCATCAGCATGTGAGGAATGTAACAAACTGTAAATGTCAAAAGTGGGAGTTCAAAAGTTTCCATGTTTTCCTGTTTTCCTCCTCTGCTCCCAGCTCTGTTATGTGTTTTCCTTCTCCGTTCGCTCAATGATCTTCTTTCAGTCCCGTCCTGTGTAAAATCTCAGACAGTGAATGGGCCAGTCAGTCAGGCAGTCAGCCAGGCCACGCTAGTCCTGTAGAAAGGCGCGTTTATTAGGGCCACCAGTGTTTACGATGTCCTCCTCAGTGGATGCCAGGCTTTCTGAGAATAGAACCAGCAACTCAGGAGCCAAGGAGTCCCGCTCTAACCAGCACTGTCTGTCCCTGTCCTTTTTTTAGGCATGTGACACTGTGGCAAGAGTCAAAGAGAGCCGTGAGGGACGAGGAAGTGGACGTCTGTACCCAGGCTATAGCACACATCTGGACACCACCCAACAGGAAACAGCTGGTTGGCACAGCAACAGCCAGTGGACAGCGACTGTGTGACTAGTTTAGCTGGTATTTTCCTAAACTTAGTCCTCTACACATGCCAGACCACCTGAGGAGAGAGGACAGAAGATGGTTCTAAATTAGCACGGTAGAAACAGCAAGGACAATGTGTGAGACTGTTTGGACTCCTTCAACTGGAAACGACTTGGACTTAATAACAGAGTCACTGGATCCTTTTTTCTTAAAAGACATACACTTCCTCATCCAAAACTTGACCTGGAAGATTATTTAAAATGGCTTTTATATTAGAAATATATTTGTAATTTTATAGTGCAACATATTTGTAAATTTATTTGTCTTTTTGTGAAATATATTTTTGTATTTTTATGTAAATAATAATTCTAATTGCCTTTGCATTAACATAAGTCCTTAAGTCACATTTATGTTTAAATAATGTGAGAGTTTAAATTTCTCTGGAAATAACTGGAATGCAAATGTATTTAATACAGATAATGTCTACCAGAGTTATTATTAAAATAATATAAAGCTGTACAAAAATGCAACTAATGGTATCTGTTCTATTCAAATCACTACCAATCAGTTAAGGACGATGTCGAAACATTGGGGTAATAAGACACAGCCAAAACAATGATACAAATGAAAAACATTTCATAGTGGTGGCCAAATGTTTAGCTGAGAAGTGCAATTTTCACATGAAAGTAATCAAAGTTCAAGGAAATCTTAAAGCAAGATAAGCACCACATCTTCCTTATAAAACACAATCTTAACAGTTAACAAGACCAACTGATAAAACACTGTCAGATAAAAGTGTAAAAAGCACTTCATCTGTTCAAGTCACTGTGCATGATACAGCAGACCTACATACCACGTCCCTGCTTTCTAAGAATGTAAACTCATATATGCAACAAAGACAGTCATCTGTCGTAAACAGACGTCATTCGTCTCGACCTCTTGTGCTCATTAATCAAACTACTCGACAAAGCAGTCACTTATGTAACTCCTGCCAGGTCTAGATCTATTTGCAGAGGTGGAGGGAGACAGTTCTGTGACCCTTGGCTGGTTCTGCAGCAGGTGTAACAGTCCAATGTCAGAGGTACTGTGCAATCAGCTGACCTCCAGCGGTCCAGGGTCATGGACCTCCACATTTTATCTGCATACAAGTGCAACATAAATGTATCTGTAAGAAGATTTTCAGGACATGAATAACTAGAAGGGTAGCAAAACATCAGAGAGTTGTTGAGAGCACCACACAGTGAATCTGGTAATATGGGTCAAAATGCGGTAAGGCTCCATGAAAGTAGTATATGTTGCAGAAGTGTACTACTCTAGTCAGTATCTGATTTCAGCGCAGGGCATTTGGATAACAGAGTTTGCTTGATTTGATCTGCAGGAAGTGGGCACATGCAGTAGATGCTAGTCTTCATGTTTCTTCAGCACATTTGGTGGACTCACTGGCCACACAAAACATAGCCATCAGGCTAGTTTCAGAGGTGTCCTGTCTGTGGCAGTTGGCATTGACCTAAACCCCCTGTTGACACAGCACATGATCCACAGCAGAGTCGCTGCCCACTTGTTTAAAACAACCACAGCACTTGGCAGCACAGGGCATCTTTGGCACTGTGGCTCTGTACAGTAAGTTGGCCTTGGCAGCAACAGACAGTGAGCACACTCCAAAGTGTGGGAAAGTGTGCACCGGAAATGAGAAAAGTCAAGCGTATACTGTAATACAAGAAGATTAAAAATGTACAACCACATTCAAACAGTACAATTGTCTAAAGTCACAGTTTACAGTAATAATATGTGGAGACATCGTGATGACTTCCCATGGGAGGTCCCTCCATGGCTCTAGTGGTTACTCTATGAATAGTTTGGGCAGAGACTCACAGATGTGAATCCACATCACAAAAAGACAGAAATACACAGAAGCAAATATCAGGTTCAGCTTACTCTGGCTGTACATTGGCCAGATGTCCCTGTGCAACCCACGACCGGAGCAGTAACACACACAAGCTTCTGCATTTATGAAGTATATAAAGTGTTGATATACTCCTCAAATACACATGTGGAATACAGGGATCACTCCCACCGCGTCATCCATCTGACTTGCATATTAGTCTGCTGGTATTTTCCCTTTATAACCATCAGGGGATGAGGTCACTCTCCCACAGCAGACAGATGTAGCACACTGGCCCCACAACGGCTCAGAGACCAGCAGCCTGAACAATGTGTGTGGGTGTGTGGAGTCGACAGAGCTGTGGATTTACTACTGAGGAAAGCTGAGCAGCAGGTGCTAGATGACTTTCTAAACACTTCATCTGTAAGAAAGACATTTGACTTTGCACTGACTTGCAAAAAATGTGACAAAGGGATTAAGTTATAGAAGACAATTCAATCTGTTAATGTGACAGTTTTGTTATTGTCTCGGGACATTCAGATGAATGAAGTGATATCATTTGTTTGAGAAATGCAGGGACCTGTATGGATATATTCTGTGGAATTGCAAGCCTTTTTCAAAGTAAAAAAAACAAAAAAAATGTAATAATTTCTATAATAAACAATCTACATTATTCGTTAGTAAAAAAAAAAAGTTTGATGATATACTTTTAAGAAAATAAAAAAGCTGAAACGGGAGAAAATCTGCTGTTTCTGTGGCAAGTACACAAGCGGACAATGTGACTCATATACGTGCAGACATTTAGCATTACATCAGCATTACAATGTATTTCCACATATTATGAGTCAGAGTCATTCACTGATGCACAAAGGCTAAACATAGAACTCTGTTTGTCTATTTAGCATTGTGTACGTTTATTCATTTGCCTCCAGATGGCAAGTTATTACCACTGGCCTCTAGACTTTTGTCATCTTCTTGTTGAAGTCTCTCTAACATCTGTTGCAACTAATTCAAGAACCACATTCTATCATATAATACATTTCAATTGTTTTGTTTTCAACATTCAACCTCCTTTAGAAAACCTTTTGTCTACATATAAGGCATTGTGGTCATTTGCATGCACCAGCCCCATCAATCACTCAGTAAATCAATGGCTTTACAAAGAGTATTTTCTGTCACAGAGACGATATGCACTGATACATTTTGTTCGGTGCTAATTCCAGAGTAGCCCCCAGAGCAGCACTACAAAGAAGCCTCTCTTCTCTCAAAGGAGTGCACTGTTGTTCAGACCAAGTGCTGGATAAAACTGCAGGGCTTACAGAGGTGGGTCTGACAAGGATCCTCATGTCCCTTTACTTAGGCTTGAGGTCAGTGTTTGAAATACAAGGACATTCACATTTTGGTCTCAGTATTAGTGAGATAACAGTAAATGTGACAGCCTCAGTTATTGTTAAAAGCAAATTCTTATAGTAAAAAAGCAGATCTTCAATAATTTTTAAATTATCCATTCGTCATAATTATTATTTTAGAATATTTTTACAGACATCAACACTGGCAGTGTAACAGATGGATTATTTGTTCTGCCATTCTGTCCTGAAGCTGGTTAGAAAAGTGTGTTGAGATTTAGCTTCAGGCTAAAGCTTCGGAACCTGTCATCAAAATTTTAAATCTCATCTTACTTGGTCAGAGCAGTGAACCCTTCGAAGTTGTGTTGTTTTACTCAACATGAGCCAAATGTTCTCTGTCTGCTGTGACAGAAACCTAATGGCTGGTTTTACTAGGCTTTTCATTGTGCTTGCCTATAGCATAATAATACAAAATCAAGTGATATTACTGAGAGAAAAAAATAAAGCAGATGCTGCACAACTAACACTATATAACCACAAAAGGTAAGTTGTATTAAGATTATTATTTTATTTTATTTTATTTTTTTTACAAAAGATAGTGGCCAGGAAACATCAGTGTGTCATTAAAAGGTCAAAAAAAAAAAAAAAAAGCCGTGCCTCGGAGCACTGATGTCAACACTTAACCATCAGAGTGATGCCTCTGACAGTGTCCTCAGGCAGAGTGTGTGTTTTATCTGTGAGCAGAGTTTCATCTTTAACCTTTGGGCTAATTCAGCTGTAATTACAGCTATATTCCACCGGGACAGGTTTAAGCTTCCTTATAATCAGAGCACAAGGTCATTGTTATGGAAAGATAAAGGTGTTTTTAGTGTGCTAATTGATATTGTAATTTCATCAAAACTTTAAGCAATAATTTGTTATAATTTCTGTTAAAATCTTGTTTTTAGTCTTCATGTTTCGGTGACTTTATTTAGATAAAAGCAATTCCTAAAGCAATAGCATCAACTGTTTACAGCATCAGATGGCATTCACATCGGAGCATTTCCGTTGGAGGTAATGAGCTCTATCACGATGCAGATACAGACACACACATAACCAAACTGTTGCTGCTGCTGTAAACATCTCATTACGAGTTTGGTTCTTTGTCAGACTGAAAATACTGTCCCATGGTGTTTACTCAGAGGCGTGTGCAACAAAATCTCATCAACATTATTAGATCACAGAAAGTCATCAGCTGGTAATTATATTTAGAAGGAGGAAGAATTCTAAATCAGAAATGATCTTTTGTAAACTTCCTGTAAGCCTAACCCTAATCAGGAAGAGAAATAAAGAAGTTATACATGGAAAGATTTTTGGAAAACAGAGCTAACCTTAAAAAATATATATTCTTTATCAGCAGCTTCTGTAACACACCATTCATCATCATTATGTTCATTACTGGTCCTCTGCTTTAGGCTGTTATTGGGATAAGCCACTGCATAGACACTGTCTGTTGAACTCTCAGATTGAGGTCAAAGCACCACCCCTGTCTGAGCTCCAAAATGAGATGAAAGGCTCTTATGAAATACCTGAAAAAAGAGGGACAAGGTTAAGTGATTGTAAAAACTTAATAGCTGTTGCTTACACAATCAGTGTATTTGGATTATTTCAACTTGGTCTAAGCAGACTTTGTTCCTTTATCTCCTATGGCCTTGCGTCACGATGAAGAAACAACCTCATGCAATGTAAGAATTTAAACATAAATACAATAAACAAAGGAGTGATTTAGTTAACTGTTGCATAAAACATTAGTATTGTTTTTGTATAAATTGTTTCTGTATTTACCCCACACTTTGGGTCAGATATTAAATCAATTATTTGAGAAATGTGCTGATTTTCACACAACAAACACGATTTAGGTTTTAAACTGAACAAATTCATCCCAGAAATCCTTCCACACATGGTTAATCTCAACATGGATTCATTTTGGTTGCAATTACGGCTTATAAACTTTTTTTTACAAACAAAACTGGAGAGGACCACCTAAGCACAGCCAATCAGAGCGCAGCATTCGGCTCCTGCTGAGAACTAAATACATTTATTCATTATTCAATTCAGACAGTATTCTGTGGTCTCATTTGTCATAGACTTTTTAGTGGAAAAGACAAAATGTACTAAGTTACCCCAATTCAATACAAATAGGAAGATAAAGTCATTGTTTAGAACATTCTTATTTGGGGATAAATAAGTTTTATACAACAATGTGAAAAAAATAAGCTAAAAGAGGCCCTCTTCTTCAAGCCCGCTCAGAGTAAAATTATTAATTATTTAATGTCACAAAGACATTTAAACTAGAAAAACATGCTATTATTCAAGTTTATTTTTTGGCTAAAATGTTACACAATTGAATAATATCAAACATTGCACAAAATTGGGTATTTTCAAAACACAGGCAACATAAATGAGAAAAGCTATCACATTATAACGGACTGTTTCCAAAGACACTGGGGCAAAGTGGGCAAACTTTCTAGCTGGCCCAAGAACACAGTTGTCCCCACTGTAGCACCTGGTGTTCCAGTGGTCTCCCATCCAAGTTCTGACCAAGCTTGGGCCAGCTTAGCTTCTGAGATCTTCTGAGACACAAGGAGATACTGTCAGTGTGAACTTTTACACAACTGATGTTGCTTGTTGTGATTATCATTAACTTGTTAGGATTTTGTGCATTTTTAAAATTAGGTTTTGTGCTTTTTAACTTGGGTGTATGTTTTGTTTGAGTTTCACCGTACCTGTAAAACTCTACTTAAAATGCTAGTACAACAGTCTTTTTGCTGAAAATGAAGTCCATAACTTTCTATTAACAACAACTCATTGATTAATGTCTAATTTTATGCTCGGATAAATTACTCAAACATTAATGAATGCCTTGCCTTTTTAATAATTGACTATTATGTTATTGATAAAACAACACTACACACTAGAGAAAATACTGGAGAAAGTTTCAGAGAGTGATAAGAGACAGTGAAGCAGGAAGGAAAGAGTGACGATGATGAGACATCTGCAAAACAAATCAGTTGATCTTCCAGTGTGTCCAAGACAAACACGGTTACAGTCCACAGTCACTATGCAACATGGGAACAGCTTCTACACAACATGAAAACACAGTGTCTGCAGGACATGTGCGATTACAAGAGCCGCGTCAGCAACAATTCTCCTCATGTGACTGTGAGCTGGCCCTGGATGTTTCTGGATCGATCTCTCACACTTCATACCAAAACTAACAATACATAAGGCATAAACACATGTGCAGGAGGGAAATACAGCCGCGATACTGGTACTACTGAGGACACAGACTATGATATTGTACTGAATATTTTTAAATCTGGAGATTGTTTACGAAGTTAAAAACAACACAGTTGCAAAAAGTATAGCATAGAAAATAGCCCTGAAAACAGAGTTCAATAAATGTATATCTTTTTGTATAAGTTAGACATTTTTGTTGCACCAAAACAATAAAAAGGTCGGTCCTTCGAGCAGGTTTGCATTGCGACAAAAGTGACTCATCCAGCCCAGTTTCATAAATAAGTTGGTCCTTATAGCGGTTATTTCACATTGTGGTTTAAAACTTTAAGAAAGTTCCAAATTGTAGTGTTGCTTTTCTGTTTACATGGTATTGTGCATATAACTTTAAAGTTAAACAATTTCATTTTAGCTTGAGAAAAGATTCACATTTATAATATAAAGGCCACCCATTTTATTTGTGGCAACAATGCAAACACAAACATAGTCTCTATTTTTACTATACAGTATATATTTTAAACGGTCCAATTAGATATATGAATATTTGAGTACAGCAGAGAGTTGAAAAGTAACTTCCAGGTAAATCATGGTTCTATAAACAGAACACAGTTTTTTTCTCTGACAAAATACATCTTAAAGTGAGAAAACACACAACCCTCACAATAGAAAACTATTAAAAAGTCATCCAACTTTTGTTTTTCCAATAGAACCAAGGGAAAAAAGATGTAACTTTATCAGTATTTTGCAAACATACTGTAATGCTGTTTAGCTGTTGTCAAGGGCAACGGTGTAATCGCATCTCTAAAGAACAACAAACCACATCCACAAGACTCATCACGACTCAACACGACCACTTCAGGCAGTCAGGAAAATAATGTATTACCTTGTTTTGGTAAATTAAATCTGAATCATAATACACACATGTAAAAAGTTCAATTATTGTGCTTGTACTGGACCACTCCTTTGCGCCAGAAAGTTTCCAAACCAACTTGAATTATTTATTAACTTGCTTTTTCAAGACTAACAATGTTAATGAGTGGAAATTTTAAACAACCTTGTGGAGACAGGAGTCTGACTGAAGGAAGGTTTTTAACTAAGAAACATAAATTTGTAGTTTGGGAATGAATAAGCACTGAAATACAGTATGTGTATAAATGGAGGGATGTGTAAGCACCTGCTCGGCGTTGTGATTTTATGGTGTGGTGCATCAAATGGTTACATTTTGAAGCCTCTCTCTGTATAATCTGAGTGATAAATACTAAATGTGAATAATGAAATACTGGATGAACAGGTGCTGCATTCAGACAAGCTTAAAACCTTTATCAAGAACAGCAAAAGGTATGAAAAGAGCAAATCTTCAATTTATACTGAGGCACCTGAAGGTCCTCAAAACACATTGACCCAATGCCAGTATAAAACAGTAATACAGCAATGTTAAATTAAACTTATATTGTGAACCCATTACAGATAAATCGATGGAGATAGAGATAGAAAAAGAGACAGAGAAAAGAGATTTATGAATGATAAATAGCTTAAGCCACCTTAATGTAAACAGTAAAACTTGTTTCACAAAAATGAACACATAAAACACACGTGCAAAACTTCTATAGAAGTTTTTTCCTGCTTTCTGTACCTCTTTAAAGAATTCCGCCCTTTAACTTGAAGTGTCATAAGTACTGGGTAAACTTGGGTGACGTGCTGAAATACACTGGTGTAATTTTCAGTTTACAGTGGTTAGTTTTTCAGCAAGACGTGAGGGCTCATACATGCTCAGGCCGGGGCGTTGAGACTTGTCAGGTGCAGCAGCAGTAGATCTCCAGTCTGTCAGCAGTGCACTTCATAAGACCAGTTTCCATATTCAACACACAGCTCAATTAGGATCTGACACCAGCAGCACTAGGATGGGTGAAGGAGGGGGACATCAGGTCACTTTGCAAGTGTCCGTTAGCTGTTTCATAAGCATAAACTCCACAGTGAATGTAATGTTATGCTTTGCTTATAATGTTCGCAATACAACAAACAATCTTGCTTGCAGTGTAGGGGGTCGGTAGTTTTATATCCAAGGCTTAGAATAGATCTGGGCATTATTACTAAAACTCAAAAGATGAGCTCATCCCTGTAACGAAATCGACATAATGTTATAATTTTTATATTTGATGCAGCTGTCTGTTTAACTTTTTCCAGCACTTCTCTTCCTATGGGTCAGCCTTTGTTATGCTCTGAGTGGGGGACATGGTGGCAGACCAGATAGCGCTCTGGCCTCACAGTTAGAGGGTCGAGGGTTCGATTCTCGTACGGCCCGAACCTTTCTGTGCAGAGTTTGCATGTTCCTCCCCGTGTCTGGGTGGTTTCCTTTGGTCACTCCGGTGTCCCCACCAACCAATAACATGCATGTTAGGGAACACTTGGTGGCAGTCGGAGGTTGAGGCGCCAGGTTCTTTGGCGAATCGCGCTGCTGAGCTGCCTCAGTGCTGCTTAATATCGCTGAGTGGGAAGGGAAGGAGTTCATCTCATGCTGAAGCGCTTTGTGACTCTGTGTCTGTGAAAAGTGCTATACAAAAAAAGATAACCTACTTACTTACAGCTGGATTTAACCAACTTCCTGTAGGTGATTAAGTAATCCACTGAACTTCTTGCACTGCACTGCACTGCACAGGGCTTGTTCCAGCATGAATATAGAAAAACCTTCCAAATCATGAAACTGGCTGACCTCAAAAACCAAAAAGGACTTCTGTATTTGTGAAGAACTCATTTTGTAATCAGATGTGTGATTGTCTGGATTTCTTAATGTTGTTAATAATGTGGAGTACTTAAGGTTGTCTTATCAACTTGTTTCAGCTGGAATGTTTCACCAAGGTTGAATACTACACTTATTTATATATAATGTAATGGACATTCACAGAAAAAAACATTAAAGTTTGAAGATGATGGTGTATATATTTTGATCTTTAACCTGGGCTACTTAAGTGCATTGTCCGATTCTGGTCGTATAAATGTGTCAGTCAGTCTACAGCCTAGATCTAAATAAACAACAAACTTACTCTTCATGCTAAATACTTTCTGAACTTGTAAAGTCACATATGTTATACACATGTCAGAGCTTTTTAAATCCACAAACCACATCTCCAAATAAACACTGTCAAATAAGTCACATTCCTTTGCAGTGCAAATCTTCAGGCTAAGAGGAAGTGTTCGGGCCAGATCAATCAATGCCTTGTTTTCACTGGGACAATCACTTTGTGCCCTAGTTCTTCACATTGGCTTGACATGACTTTAGTGATCAATAACAATGAGTAATGGGTCATTTTGGGTCAGAGGGGTGACAGATAGCCCTGGGTCAACACGTGAGAGTCAGCTGTAAATCTATTGGACATTCACTGTGGAGGTCAAACATATTTCATTGCTCGATGTCGATTGTAGTGTAAAATTTTCTTATATTTGTAAGATATGTTTCATATTGATAACTTCTCCTATTCACCTGTGTTTCACCTTAATTACACTTTGAGGACAAAATAGAATAATACATATCTCCTTTTATTGCAATCTAAAAATGATCTACTCTATTTAGGTTGTTGGTCACAATGACACAAGTCACAATCTAATTTATCCAGATCTGGAGATGAAATCCTAAAAATCATGTGACTAAATAATTCCATTGCATTTGTCGTTTCTGTACACAACACAGTCTCAGTGTTACATTTGTCTCTTTTAGATTACATCAGCTTTTTAAAATGTATCACCACCACGATTTTCTGCTGCTATTTCCTGAACCACAATGACTAAACCATACGGAGAGGGGAAAGACCACACTCTTTAACTGTGACTAATACTTGGACATGTACTGTGAGTCTAGACGCCTTATCGGACTGTTGTAACTCTCCTAAATAAGAGACCAAGTCTAGGTTAAACTCAATGCTTTTAAGATCCTTTCATGAGTCATATCTTCTCACCTAATCCTCAGTGTCAGTAATGTCTAGAGAGAAAAGCTAAGAGGAAACAAAATAATTACCAGATTTCCATTGGCCAGACTGAGCCAATGGAATTGGATTGTGGGATGGAATATATAACTACCTAATCAAATACTTGATGTCAGATGCAATTCTAGTGAGAATATGCAACATGTTCAAAAAGCCACATTAACATTTCCACTGAATTTAAGAGTGGAGAGAATAGTGTTTGGTTTGTAATGGGTAAAAGGAAATATTTCAGTAGGTAAAACATGGCTTGGAAAGATTAGTGGGTAAAGGGAGGAGTATTAGGGAAATTGGGGAGAGAAAATTAGGTAGATCTACAAAAAACAAAGCAAATACCCTAGCAATTCTGAACCAAGTCATTTGAGTTTTAGTAGTGTGGAAAATTCCAAAATCATCTCTGTGCCACTGATTGTAACACTTATAGTATTACAGAAAGAAATTAGTTTGGATTCTCGAGCCTAAAGCTTCACTTGTCTGTATGTAATTCTAAAGTTAAAATTCAAATGACTAAAACCAGCACCTAAAGAGTATTGCAAACAATAACTAGTACCACGATGTCATTTCAAACAAAATGAAATATAAATGTGCATGTTTTAACTAAAATTAAACATAATTTATTAGAGCATTTTACATTTTTTTCTTAATGTGTATAGGTTTAGGTTATGTTCAAATGTACAGACATTTAAATTACAATAGAATTATGAGTAAATTACTGCTGTCTTCAGACAACTCCAGTCGTTAAAACAAGGCAAGAGGACAATAAAAGCACTGACTTTTTCATCAATAAGAAGAAAGAAACTGAATGTACAGAAAATTAAATACATCTTGGTTAAACAGTTATTCTAGCAGCAAAGAATGTATTCAATGTTTTTTTAAAGATTGTGTCTATAAAACCAACCATTTCTGTAGTGTCAATAGCACCAGAAGCTATGCAGTAGAATTCACAGATTTCTCTCAGTCAGAATTGATCTATTTTTGCATCGTCGTGTCAAAGGTGATTCCAAGTTTTGTTAAAGAAGGCTGTGAAGTTCTTGTCATGAAAGTTGATCTAAGATTTTGAGTGGCTTGGCGTCACTGGGTCCCTGTGATCAGGAAGGATGTTGACATAGATGCTGAGGCAGAATACACTGAGTCACGCGCACACTTTAAAACCTGCGGGGGGTACGGTCTGGCCGGACACTTGAAAGGGCAGTCAGATGGGACATTCCCTGTTTAAGGAGCGAGACGGCATGCCAAAGGAGAAATCATAGACGTTCAAGTGTTAGGCCACCAGAGTGTCCAAGTCACCTTTCACCTCTAGTCTGAGCGCCTTTGGCATGGAGGGCGATAAACGAGCAGGAAGTCCAAATATGTGCGAGACTGTCAGCTTCACAGCCTGTCCCCCTTCAGCCATAGAACAGGATATGCTTTTGATCAGTGTCCAAGTGCTAAACACAATCAACAACAACAAGTCTGATGCTCATGTGCGGTTTAAAAAAAGTTGCTTTAAGGGGATTTCATTCTGGAGTTCAGTGTCATTCTCTAAAACAGTGGTTCTCAAGGTTTTAAAATCTAGAAACATCTAAAAACATATACAAGAGTTGCATTTATGGACTCAAATTTATCACATTATTTATCAATGGCAAGGCAGAAGCATGTACCACTGTGCCACCATGTAGCTAACTTCAGGATTAAAATGAGACAAATTCTGCTTTTCCAAGTAGTTAGTATTCAGTTATGTTGTTTACTCATTGTAAACCACCATATTGATATAAAATGGCTTAGAAAGTGATTATCTGTTCAAAACTGCAAAGATGATAATTTCTGCTTCGTCATAGTTCAGTTCATCCAAACAAGCAGCAGATTGTCATTTATGCATTTGAAAAGTGGTTATGAGACATTTTAGATAGGTCTAGTTTTTACCTCTCCTTATACAGGCATAAGGGGTATGTAAAACAGGAGTTTTTGGACTACACTGTATATTCAATACTGAATTACTCAAACACGCCTCAATAAAAATACAGGGTTCATAAAAAAGTTTTTTTTTTGCTTTTCTCCCTTTTCATCAATTTCCATGGAATAAAACTCAATCTAGTTCAAATTTGCATACTAAATTGCCATTAATGCTACACATATCTTAGTTTGAGAACCACTGCAATAAAGAGACATTACGTCCAGCAAATAATGCCACAGAAAACCACTATCGCTTCTGGATCTTTGTAGACCTGATAACACCCACAGAGTTACATAATATGGCACCGAAAACGGTTAAGGGCACCCAGTAACAATACTTGAGTTGTTGAGTGAGTGGAAGAGAGGACAAGTGTCTCTTTGTATCAGGCGCTGGACAGCATAGTGGATGTAAAGATCTGCTGCAGGATTTGGGGGATCTGCTTCGTGTCCATGGCGACGAAAGATCTGCCGGCTGGAAGGGTCTTCTGCAGCCTGAAATACAAAACAGTAAAGAGGTCTATCTGCATTTATCACATAATATTTAGTCATATGATCTATAATGACTGAAAACAGTGCACATTATCCACTGAAATATTTATTGAGTATTACGCAACAGTTTGAATCCAGTTTCTAATCATTTATTGCTGGCGTGATGTTTTTTCACACGCACAGAAACTGCAACCATTACTCTCCGTTGTAGATGATATAAAATGTCTGAAGCAGATCGTCATTCTCATTCTCTTGAGCTCATGACCGCATTAAAACCATAAAAAAGAACACTGAGCCCACAACCCATGACAGAGAAGTTATCAGGCAGAACTGAAAACATTGAAGTTGAAAAGATTTTTTTTAATTTTTATTTAAGTTGTTCTTTTCACAAAATAAATCTAAGTCAGATCTACACAGGAGAACTTCTACATACATGTAAAAAAGCTACCAAGTATGACTGTATTTGTTTTTAAATAGAAAACATTCTCTCGTATCTACCACATCAACAGGTTCTCACCTTTCTGCCTGGTCGCCCAGGGACCCAATAAAGATTGCAAAGGCGTTGACCTGAGGGTCTGAGGTCAGGACGCTAGAAAAGCGTTCAGGCCGGATCCCGTAACGCTCCAAGTTGGCATCACTCAGCACCACCACAAAGTGCTCATCGGCCTCCTCCTTAGACAGCTCCTTAATACTGGCCTCAGTCCCTTCTAGAGTGTAGTCTCCACTCATGCAAAACTGAGAATGAGCGTGCATCGTCTGAGGGCACAATTATTAGACACATTCAGTTTAAATAACTGACCAAGTATCTGCAAAGAGAAAAGTGAACATGTACCTTTAAGACTTTTAGTCTTTCCTTGTTATTTTTAGGAACTTTGTCCCATCTAACCAGCTCAATGTCATAGCCGTCACCCGAATGACCCATGATGTCATACTGCAAACAAAGGGCAAGAAATTACTTTTTTAAGAAAGAAAATCTATGGAAATAATGTTTTAAATTCTCATCAAACTCTACCTCATGCAAGCATTTTATTTAAGTAAAAATACAACAGGATAAGAGAATAAATTTATTATTTAATAATAATAATTATTTTCATTGCATTATGGAGTTCAAACACCAGGTTATGAACGATTGCGCTGTATTTTGTGAATTAGTTGCAGAGAACAGAGTTACAGGCAGTGAGCATACCGTCCATACTGTCAATCTAACCGCTTACATAAGCTGGGCTGGTCAGGCTGGCTCCGTAAGAGCAGCTATAACAGGACACACATATTATGTATATGGGCTATTTCTAATAGAGCCAGTTATGACTGCGGTCGTTAACGGCATGCGACTATGAGGCTCTGTTTCTATCACTGTTGCTGGGTAAAATTGTTTCATGTGTAAGCTAGAGCATATGTATAAAGCAAATGTGTAAAGCAAATAAGTTTAACACATTTTCCGCTGACCTGATCTCCTACTTTTACGGTCTGATCTGTCAAGACTGTACTAGCTCCAACAATGTTAGTGAATGTATAACCATCAGACACACACAAGTCAGTTTCACTGCCACACTTGGTAGGGCACCCCCAGGAGTATGCAGAACAACGTAAGTCCACTTTAAACAAAAAGTTTTAAGGAAAAAGTACATTGTCTTTATTTTTTAAATACTTTTACTCTACAGACATGTGTATCAGAGAAAAGAGTTCGTACATGACTAATCATCATGCAAAAGGCAAAACTATACAGTATATATATAAAAAAATGTTCCAAGCTCTAGTGTGAAATAGATACTTTATAGGCTTAAGTTTCAGGGGCCAAGAAGTCTGTCTCTCTGTCTCTGAAACACTGTCTGTCTTGTCTCACCCATCACTTGCTCGCTGATCTACTGAATTTTAAGCGTAATGTAAAGTTTGTAGAACTCTGGACAAAAAAGGTAGCATGACCCAGTTTAATATTTGGTGAAGTTTTTCAAGTATATGTGCATTTTTACCTTGAACTTGTGCTCATAGCTCTCCAGGGCCTCCATGACCATACACACAGCCTCCATGGATCGCTCTAACCTTCCATCCACTCCATTGAAGCGATACATACTGCCCGACACGTCAGCTAAAACACGTAGACGCTTGGGCTTTTGTTGAGGAGTTCCAGGCTTTCGAAGGCAAATGGGGACACAAAAGTACAGGCAATAGTTACAACAACAGATTTTATGGACACATGGTAAAACATAATACTTGGCTATTAAATAAAAGTATTATTTTGCAGATGTTTTACTTGGTGTATCTGACTGTCCTGAAAAAAAAAAACATTAAAAAGGGTACAATTATTTCATTGGGGATCTCCGGGTCAGACCAAAAATATGCAGGGCTTGGAGCTATATAGGTAAAGCTAAATATTATGCTTGGTGTGTATGATTAGTAAGAAAGCCTGTATGACAGAAAAAAGCATGCGTGTGTGAGAAAATGACAATCCTAAAGACCACTGGAATGTTCTGTCTGAACGTTGAGGTCAAAATTATGCTTGAGCCTGGAGTAGTGTGTTTGTGGGCGGGGCAAACGGGGAAAAATACAATGAGTAGTTCAAGATCACTACAACCTCTGGGTCCAGCTCTCCTCTGCGTTTATATATAGCCTTCTCTCCAGTCAGTCCATCAATGATTTTGGCATCGTCTAGTTCACCCAAAGCCTGATTCTTCAGCCATTGTCGCTCTTTGCCTTTTGCCTAAAACAAAACAAACAAACAAAAAAAATAAAAGACAATTGTCTGTATTTACAAGAAAAAAAAAACAATCCAAATATGATTTATTTTGGTGAGTAGGAAATTGTTACGTAAGTGAAAATACATCATGAAATGAGTCAACAAAAACAAAGCTTATTCACAACTAATTCCATGTATACAGTTCTGCGTCCTCAAATAGCCTTACGTTCGGCAAATACTAGATCACTTTCACTCCATCTTCACGTGGAAAGAAAAGGAAGCCTATCTCATTACAGAAACTATGGTGAACAAAAGAGGGAACTCAACTGCCCTCAGCCACACCCATCACTAAGTGCACCAAATAATGGCACTTTTACTGTAGTGATGTATATTTCCCTTAAGACATCAATGACCTACACAGACTAAACATCAGACTAAAAAAAGATGAGTGATGTGAACAATGTGATGTAAAAAAAAAACTTCAATAGGTAATGTTAAGTTGGTCCAAAAAAATATATGTTTTTTCTTCATAATGACTGATATTGATATTGAGTTGATTTATTTTACTTCAAAGTAAAATAAAAATGGCTTTTGGGAATTATTTTTTTGACCTAAACAAATTTATTCCTCCAAAGTTTGATTGTGCTCCAAACTACATGTTTACTTGACAGAGGCTTGACTGATTCAAAATGACAAAATAACCAATTTGCCATGATTTAAATCTTTCGCTTAATTGTCCAGCCTAGATTACCAAAATGCTAATAAACTGCTATAGGAAAGAAAACTGCACCACTACAACTGAGTCGGCAAATAAATACAAATTTTCAACAAAAACATATCAAAATCGGGGTATTGTGTTGCGTTTCCTGTCTGTACGCCTTCCTCAGAGCATTTCTGGCTACTTCCCAAAGTAACACCTGATAAGAGCTGTCCCTACTGTTTATATCAAGCAACGCCGGCAATTGTTGAAAGATAAATTGAAAGGGCTTTCCCTCGGGCAAGACTAAAGCGGATCGAAACAATGCTTGTGACTTTACAGAACGCCTGCCAGACATGATTATAAGTGTGTGCGTGTGTGTGGGATGGGGCTTCCTAAATCACTCCTCAGGTATGATAAAAAATAACATGACTTCAGAGAGTACAGAGGACTGTATAGGCATGTCCCGAGGGCCACTGGGATGCATACAAACAATGTCAAAATTTCATGTGTAAAGTGGCAGTTGTGACGTGGGTGCAAACACCTGGATGAGAAAACAAAACTACTCGACATACTAGGCTTCACACCTGGGAAGCACTGCTTAGAAGACTGGTCTGTAATCATTCTTATGTGCATAATTTTTCTCTCACGAACACACAAACACAACGAACACGCATCCCCTGAGACACCCAAACAAAAGCAGGAAAATCATCCAGAGAAAAAAAAATAGTAGAGTCATTCTAGGGACACAAACACAAGGTAAAACAAAGTTCAGAATTATCAGTATTTGAACACTAATAACAACATTTTCAATTGGTCAGTTTCAATCTGAGTGTAGAGTATCAACCGAGGTGTTTTTTTTTAGTCTTACTATAGCACAAAGTTTAACTCTTCTATCCACCTCTGGCATTTCATATTAGATATTGGTTGGTCATTTATGAGGAACAGTTGTGAGCTTAATTAGTATGTTAAGTGGTCATTCGATGTATTGAGTGGCATGTACCTGTAAACTGTCCAGTATGATGCGCAATGACTGCACTTGGCGTCTGACAGCACTGGAAAAGCGCTCGTACGTTTCGGCGTCATATTCACTCATGTTGATCTCTTTTAATCTGAGGAAGAAATAAAAGGATCTAATATAAAGAGACATACATTCAAGATCAGTCACATAAGATTTAAGATTACAAGAATACAAAATTTCAATCTTAAAAGAATTGGTGTCATTCCAATCTTTACCTTTATCTTTGAAAGGCAAAGGTGTTTGTTTACCCAATGAAAATATAAGTGCAATACCTAACAAAAAGTTTCATTTGTTGAAGGTCATAATGTCATCTCATAATGTGAAGTAACTTATTTTATTTTAATCCCACAGTGCAGCTGTGTAAATATGTGGCTCAGTGTTATCTATCACAGGTGGGCTGGACCCCTATCCCACCTGTATGATGAGCCACTCAGGTCACATGGGGAGCTGCTTTCTCAAGTATAAAGACTCAAAGAAATCAACTGAACCATGAGCACAGCAGAGTGGTGTAACAATGACTTCAAAAAAGCTTTTACTTAATGTGTCATGTCTAGTAACAAACCAGCTTGTACTGGGGACTGCTGGTGAGCACATTGTTTAGGCTGCAGTGGTATCAGTGGTGCAATCACAAGATCTGGACTATTTCACTCTGGAGACTCGTGTTAGTTTAACAACACGCAGTTTGTAGGGTGTGACCAGCTCCATCAAGCAAATATTTAAAAAAAAATACAAACAAAGTCAAGATTATATATAAGCTAATAAAAATATTGTGACACATATCAATAAATATTCTGATGTTTTTTAATTATCCAATGTATAGCAAAATTGTAGTCTTATTGTATCATGAGCCATGTATTGTACAAATTGTAGGAGCTTTGGTAACTAGTTTTGACATATTAGGAGATCACAATAGATTGTTTTAAGTGCTGACAGTATATACAAAAACATTATGATTCTGTTTTATTATGCTTTGTAATAATTCATACAATATGTTCCAGAAAAAAAGAAACCTTTAGATTCTACCAGAAATCAAGTATCATTAAAGTACTGGTATCCTAATTATTGCAAAGCACCCTGCCCTATGGAAGATTCTGTAGCTCACACACAGTAGAGCTTTACAGGTCGCCCTGCACATTCCTCTGCATGCCTTGTGTGTTTGTGTAAATGTGTGAGGAGGTGCTAAAGAGCATGTGGGCAGCGGACGCACTGGCCACTGACTCCAGCTATTTCCTTTGAATTCCTAAACTGTTACTTAAATGAGGAAAAAGGACATGAATGAAGGAAAAGACAACACAAGGGCACAGGCAGAGCTATTTGGATCAAGGTGGAGATGGTACACTAAGATTTCACACAAAACAACCACAAAAACAAGAGTACACACCCTGCAGCTTATCACTGTACAAACAACACATTTACAATATTGCTTTTTGTTATATTTGTAATACAAAATGAATATGAACCTTTTTTATCTAAAAAGCTATATAACAGCTAGTTGGTTTGTAAGCCTGTAGTTTACATACTGTCCTTTTGTTATTTAAAGATGCACTAAGTCACAGGTCAGATCTATTTAGTGGTGACACTTTTCACAGTAAGAATTAATTACTTTAGGTATTAGAATATTTGCAACTCATACATGCATATAAATTGATACATTTTAGAATCACTTGGTAAATAAAGTGTGCAAAAATACAGCTCACAATGGAACTTTTACTGTTACCACAAAAATCTGACATTTTTGGAGCAAGAGAGCTAAAAAGCGAAAGCAATGCAAATTAATAATAAGAAAATTTAGAGTTGTAACCTGTGAGTTCACTATCTACATCTGTATTTCTTTAGTGGCAGAATATGTTTTAATAAAGGCACATTTTTGGATTTTAAGAATCTTCATTGGTTTAAAACGTGAAATATTACATACCCAAGCTTTATATAAGGTGACAGATTTTAACTTCTAGTATACTGTATATGATTTTAGACAGACAGTAGGTGAGCCAATGCAGCTTGACTTAACACATACTATAGCCTGTTTTTGCCTGTGGCTGTAGGTTCAAGGGCTTACGGAATAATCTCACTTTGATTGATGCTTGACCTCAAGCTAAGACAACACCGCACATGCTTTCACACATTCTGTAAGAAGAAAATGTCAACCTGTGGAATAAAAATAGTCAAACATGCTAGGGTCTGTTTCTAAAAGAGAACTTGATGATATGCTGCTGGGAGTATAGATTTTAACATGTACATGCAGT
Source organism: Mugilogobius chulae (assembly GCA_038363315.1). Taxonomy (NCBI): domain Eukaryota; kingdom Metazoa; phylum Chordata; class Actinopteri; order Gobiiformes; family Gobiidae; genus Mugilogobius; species Mugilogobius chulae. The sequence goes on along the minus strand of CM076415.1, from coordinate 10,868,680 downwards.
TTCCAGAGGCTTAGGAGGACTCAAAGGGATGCGTGGCTGACAGGTTAAAAAAAAAAAAGAGAGGATGTCACTTTATCAGATAAACAAGAAGAGTGGAAATGCTGCCCATGTTTTGTGAATGAATCAGTGTATAATGCCATGGGAAAAGGGCAAGTGGAGAAAAGCAGACGTAAAAAGCACAGAGGGGCTCTTTATGGCAGAACTAGGGATGGTGGTGCCCTCTTCACCTCTCACTCTCACATTAGTGGGAGCATAGACACTTGCATTTAGCTTAGCATGATGAATTGGTGGCTTCTTCCTGTTTCACCAGAAAATTAGTTGTAAAGAAGATTTAGACTCAGAAATGCTGCACATAGACACTATTAGAAGCCCACACATAACAACACCTGTTCTATATTACGCAGACAGCTTACTCCTGGGTAAGTGGAAAATCATTGTCAGTGAAGAACATCTGTATAGGTTTAGTCGATGCCAATGTGGAGCAGAAGGGTTCCCCACCTGTCTTTGAAGGCTTTCTCGGCCATTTCACGAGCAGCTTTCCGAACTTCCTCTGGCACTGCATCTTTCTCCACCTGAGACACCTGGTACACTTTATGTCCTGCATCAAGGCGATACGGCCTCCTTTACCACCGAGGCCTGCTGTGTCTCTGCCACCTACACAGAAACACACGCTCTAAGCACTCTCATTAAGACACATTAATAAAATACGCTGTGAGTAAATTTGTAGCTTTTTACCTGTGCCGCCAGCCCATTGGTTCCCACCAACATGAGGTGCATTCATTGGATCAACTTTACCGTGCTTTGGGGCAGAGACATCCATGCCACTGTCTCTCTGAATTGTAATCTAAAAACAACAAAAAGAACAACAATAAATAATAATTCAATTCAATTCAAAAACACTTTATTTTCCCTCAAAGGGCAATTTAAAAAGGCACAAAGAGCGATTATAAACAAATCACATGAATCCCATTACACAACATCAGACACACACAGGCATATAAAAACAACGCTGGTCAAAGAGTGGACAACCAATACAAAGCAAGCAAAATTCATTAGCAATTCAGTAGTAATTTCTGTGCAAAAATACAACAATTCTATTGCACAGACAGTGACCATATGCAAAAATGTCTTGTTTTTGGAATAGCAGCCATTACATAATTTGATAACAGTATACAGACAGTATTTTAGCATAGCATCAGATATTTGCTAAAATGTTTTGCAGGAAAGTTTTGGCTAAGGTTCAAAGATTCAAGTATTGCACAAAGCATGAATTGACACACCTTAGAATGAACCTTAAAATCAGCAACAATAATACACTACTGTTCACTGCATTTGACATCAACTCTTTGTGCTATAATTGTACTGGTTTCAATTATAGATCAAAAGTTTCAATTTTGCATATCTCCAGAACAACAATTGCAATATTATACAATATACATCATTTTAAAAACATATTTTACCAACTTGTCACACTGACATTAGTATTTATCTATTAGTGCTTATCTATACAGTACAGGAGGCTACTGTCAGCCACTGTCCACACCTTTAACTGTCATTCATGTGAGATGAGCATTGCATCGTCAGCTTCAGTGGCTATTCTTAGACAGGATTAGTTTAGTTAGTAAATTTGTTGTGCACCTCTTTAGATATTGCACGCAGGATAATGCTGGGAGATGAAAGTGTGGTAAACAGTGTGTGCTACTTGCTCACTCACATGCAATAAGATAATAAAACAGTTGGGTATAATTTCATGCTTAAAACAGACTCTATGCAAAGAGTAGGTATTGGCAATATATTGGCTCCACAATATTTTATCTGTAGTGTGAACATAACTTAACATACAGATATGGCCATGCTTTGTCAATATTGGACCCCTAACAAAAAATGTAGTGTATGTTTTATTTGGTTTATTTGGTTCTTCTCAAAAAGCAAAGTAACTGAAACTAGACCCATTTGAAAAAGCTAAGACATTTAGAACATTTTCTGGTTGTGCAAATTAATTTGCACAACCAGAGACATTAGCAAACAATAACCTACTTTAGTAAGCAGATTTAGTCATAACTTCTAATCCTAGATCAGTACTTTTTGAAGATAGTCTCTACACTCTTTGCCAAATGCAGCTGGTTATACGTCCTGCTTCATGATCACATCTTCTTCTCCAGCTGTGTTGGCTGTGGATTGCGAGCGGAAATCTCTTTTGGCCATCCCTTGCATGACAAAAAGTGATGGTAATGGGGGAGGTGAGGTTTAACAAATTCCTACACGGCTAATTTAAAATGACAAACAGACAATGTGTCCCATTCACCAAAGCCGATAAGCACATATGCATTTAGCCTTTGCATCACTGTGCTGTTACTAAGGCTCCCCGGGGGTCAGTCTGTCTCATAGTGTGTCCCAATACATGATCCATAGTTACCCCCAGTAACAGGAGAGAGCCCAGTGCCATATCTGTGGGCTGAGGTAAAGGGTCAGAGCTTTTGAGCCAGTCATTTACGTCACATTGGGAAGCTGACTTTTACTACTCTCTCATTCCAATCTAATACAAATGCCTGGGACATTTCAGGAGCGTTTAAGGTCATTGAATTACATTTTAATCAAGCCATCATTAAATTGTTATTAGCTTTGAGAGATCTAAAGCCAATCTTTTGTTGGCAAAAGCGTAACATTTGAAGCAGTATTCAGAAAATTGTGTTTCTATGTTATATAACTATAGCAATGAAATTACATCCAAAATAAGGATTCATCTTTCATATTGCCCAGTTCTAGTGTCCTCCCTGTTGATTCTGAATGTGATAAAATTGATAAAAATGGGTGAATAAGTTCTGTTTATCTCTCCTGATAATAATTTAGCCATATCATGAGAACATTATTATAGTATTCAGTGCTTTCTGCTGTATCACAACTATAATGTTTCATTCATAAAATCTCCCTGACATTACTATTACTGGTGACATTCACACATATTGCACTTCCTTTAACTTCTCCGTCACAACCAGTAAAGACTGAGTAACAATCTAATTTTAGGTTTAAATGAAATAGTGACCCGCTATCTCCTCTGCTTAATGGGATCGGTGTAGATTTCTAACCTTATGGGAAAACCATGACTAAGTTCTTACTGTCCTGTATGCTATGTATCTCTTTCAGGCTAGGTGGTGACTGGATATAATTTGCCTTTGAACTGATTTAACACTCCGCACCAGTACATGCTCACTTTTAATAGTGGGTCTATAGAGTCTACTACTAGAAGTAGAGTATAAAGTAGAATTTTTATTATTTATTATTTTAGAAAAATATACTATAAAAAGTTAGGCGATATTGACAAAAATGAATATCTCGGTGTTTTCTAGGCATATGTCAATAACAATGTTCAGACGATAAACGGATTAGTTGAGGCTTGCCTGAAGCATTAAATATTTAGTTTTAGTTCAATTAAGAATTAAGAAAATGACTTCTTAATTGAATGACTTCTTAATTGAAATTAGAAGAAATACCACTTCACTTGAAATCGAGATAAGGCTTGTTTTACAAGCCTTATTGTTTTATAAAATACTTAATGTGAGCACTTTTTTTTATATACTAGAATGGAAAATGTTTTTACTATAAACGATATACTCAATATTCAGGTTGTGCATATATTCAAAACAACATTCAAGATATTACCTAAAATGTGATATATTGCCCAGCTAGTTGGCAGGATTAATTATAACAATACTTTAAATGATCATCCCGACTAGAAAGCTAGTTGCATTTTAACTTGCAAAAGTGAATCCATCTTTATGACTGTGAGAATAGATCTGTGTTTGACCGCTGAGTTTCCCCCCTCTATCTCATGCGGCGTCCACACCCCGTCTTACAGCATTAACAGGCTCATAAATTTGTGATTCTGGCTATAACACGACAGCAGATGTGGAGTGATTTAAGAGGAAAGGCCTCAACGTGTGCCCCAGTGTGAACTTGAGGGTGTGTGTCTATGAATCAATACAAGTCTGTACAGAAACCTAAATATTTGCATCAATAAAAGAGAAGAAAGGAACTGTTATAAGCTGAAATGTATGTGTACATAACTGTAGTCATACCTATTTTTCAGTTTCAACATGTTAAAAGGGACATGTCATACTGTATTATAAAATCTGTTTAACCATGTTACAGTGTTCTCTCATCATTAGTTTTCTCAAGGTTGTATATGGATTGAATCATGCATGTTTGAGCTAATTCTTAACACCTATCCCTGCCCTCTTGTCTGTATTTACTCAGATTCAGATTAAAACATGTAGGGTTTAAAATTGCCACTTTCCAGAAAAACTAGTTAAAATCTGTTACTTGTTACTGTTGTTACAGTTACAGTGAATGACGAGGTGGGTCCTGTCAGTTGTACGGTTTTTAACAGGTCAATAGATCTTTTTTTTTTTAAGTATTATTACTTTTCAAAAACAAGAGTAGTAAGTGCTACTAGATCGACAAGAGTACAACAACCAAGTGCTCATCAAACATAGAAAACATTACTGCCATGTAAAAATCAGAGTGCCTCAAACCTTTGCCCTTTTATGCCAGTTTTACTTGGACCTTTTTAACTTTACATGGCTTTTGTGGCAATTTTGTAAGTATTTTTATTTTTGTTTAGTTGTTTTGTTTAGTTGAACAGCATATAAATGACTAATCTACACATGTCATAATTTAACACGAAATACATAAAATATTTCTTTAAACCTGTTACCACTTTCTAAGAAAAATAGTAAAAGCTCCCCTTCAATAACACTATCACTAAAGTTACTTAGCAGGTAAATGTGGCATTTTGAAGAGCTAAGCTGAATGACAGAGTCTTCATATGGTGACAAGACTAAATTAAACAGGATACCTATGCCCTCATTAGTGAAGACTGATGCCTCCTGTTCACACGTGTCTTTGTCAGTGGATCATGATCATGTCAACAGTGCTGTAATGGAGCGATTTCAAAGTGATGCCAATGACGGATGAGAAGAGCTTTGGAGTGCAGTGTGGAACGGGCCATAGCAAGTATCTGCATGCAAGGTCTGTCTACAATGAATGTCTAAATCTGTGCAGAATAAGCACAGGTGAGCACCAAAAAGGTACAGGGTTAGTGACAAATAAAGCCAAACTCATTTTTTTTTAACGTAGTTTGTATTTAGGACAAGAACAGAGCAAGAGATTTTAGCGTAACATCTACATTAGGCCTAATGTGAAAGCCCCACATATAGCAGTTGTGGAAATGCTACTGTACATATTGGACAGAGCACCTTATAGAGGGGTGCTATATATTTTAATACAGTGGGGTCAGTGTTATTTGCAGGGAGCACACAGAGCACAGGGAGACTCTGTCTGAGTTTGAACTGTAGTGCACTCAAGGAGCCCCATCAAAGAAGAGCTGACTACTGAGGAATTTAGGTCAGAAAAATGGTCCGCAGTATATTTTGCAGGTGTGCAGGTGTGTAGTGGTGAGTGAAATTAACAAATATTGACTTACAATCTGGTACAAGCATCTCTGCCTTTGTGCTTAATGTAATTGTACATTGTCCTTAATAAACATTACCTTACCCCTAAGTCCAATAAACTATTCAAGAAATAAACACATTCTGCATTTGATCAAATAAATTGTATTTATGTCTAATTTTGATAAAGGAAAACAGTTTAACAATAAGAAAAAATAACAAGAAAGGTAATTCCAAGTTTTGTTTCTTATAACATTGTTTTATGTTTATTTTCTTTGTTCTTTAGATACCCTGATAAGTTGTCCTCTTTGGAAGGTTAAATCTGAAGAATTTGAATGATTATAGTCAATGTGGGCGCCTCAACAATACTCTCTCAGTATCCAGTTGCTGGGCTGAAAGTTTGACCCTTTGCACAAAGAAAAATCTTTCATAGTCTCCAGTGGTCACTGAGTGATCAACTGTGGGCCTGAAAATTTCTATTCTCTCCTTAACTAAGGCCCAAACACAACTGACAATTCAAATATGGTAAGGCAATGCTGACACCTAGTGGTTATTAAAAACACTACCAACTTTTATACACTGAAAACACTCTGAAGTGAGCAAGCACACACAACAACATAGTTAACAACAATAGGAAAGAGCAGTGTAATTTACCTGTAATGGCCTGCCATCCTCTGATCCAATCATATTTCTCCATTCCATGAGTGATCGTTGCAGAGTGTCTAAGCCCGTCTCCCAAAGTCGCACATATCCACCCATGTCTACAGTAAAGACACCACCAGACCCCAAAGATGCAACCAGCACATCGGACTCTGACACTTTCGACAACCAGCTGGTGTAAGGAGACACGGACCTTGATCTGTACAAAGCACAATCAAATCAGGCTGATTAGCTTCAAACTCTTCTAAAGAAATAAAAATAAAGCAATATCTGAATATTATTACAATTTTTGCTCAATAAAACAATGCCGATGTCATGCTCAATCACATTCTTAATTTGTGTTATTTAATAAATTCCTGTTGAAAGATCCAATGCAGTTAAATTTGTGTCCACTAGAATGCGCTATTGTCCTTCAACTGAACGCACTAGTCAAATGTAACAAATGTGTAGGCAGAATGTATTTTACCTTGGCACAGGAATGTATTTCAATTTCTTAGAGTTCAAGTCAGTCACTTCCAAATAAGCTGCGGTCAATGGTGGAGTGACGTCTGAGAAAATAACAAAAAGTTCACTAAAATATGCATTTAGACAAGTGTTTATAACGTTAAAGCCAGATCATAATAACCTTTTGGGAAGATTTCCTTTAGTGGGACCTTGTTGGGTGGCAGTGCACGGATCACTTGGTTGTGGGAGAGCAGGCTGACACAGTTGTTCCTTTTGGCTGAGCTGGACCGAAGTCCTCCTCTAAAGAACATGTGGCCACTACCATCATTGCTCTTGATCATAGACAAGTCAACGGGCCTATTAAAGCTGTACACCTCATTTGGGGACTACAACAAAAGGAAGGCCAAAGGTGAATTTACACACTTAGTAAACTGTAAGGGCAAAATAAAAATATACTTACCATTAAGTCAGGGAATCCTACAATGATCCGGGCGAAGGAGCCTGTGTCAGCCATTAATCGATTGGGTGAAACAATCTTCTGGTTGAGAGCTGTGCTGAGATTTTCATTGGGCAGTTGCTCATTTGAAAGCATTTGGGGTGTAGCGACCTCAGCTACAGTACAAGCAAAAACATCAAATAAAATCCACAAGTAATATTGTGAGGTAAGTATATGTTTTAGTGTTTACCTGAGCTGACTCCATAACCTGAGTTTACTGCATCCTCACTGATGCTGTGAAGCTGACACACGCCTGAGTCTTCAGCAGATGTGTGCATGGGTTTGGTCAGAAGGAACTTTCTGTTAAAATAAAATTTCAACAATAACATTTCGTCATAATGTCATTTAAATAAACTCATATTTATATCTCACTTGTTGGTGTTGCTCTCCAAAAGCAACCAGCGATCCTCTGCCACCAAGTAAACTGATTTGAGATTAATTGGAAGAGAGATCGAATGTAAGCGGCCCTCCAGGACGTCCAGTACATCCAGCTGATTACTTAAAAAAACAATACATTGTTACAAAAGTAGCTTATGAGGTGATAATTAGAAGATTGTGTTTTTTACCCATCTTCCTTGTAAAACAGAAGCCAGTTTTTATGAGCAAATTCACTGCACATTTTATTCCCCCCCTGCAATTTTTAAAGAGAGAAATTAACTTATACATTCATTTTACAAGGTATGTTTTGTTTGAAGAGTGCTAACCTGTTGCTCTTTACTGTTGTTCCACCAATGAGAAGCTCGAGCACTCGGCTGCTCACTGTCTGCAGACAAGACAAGTCTTCGCACTGCGCCCGTTACCATGTCCACATGAAGCACAGTGTTGCTCTGGAGGAGAAGAACAAAAATCATGACTGTTCAAAAACGCGCAGTAGTCAGAGCATTTATTCTAAAAGGAATATATCCAATGACTGCTTCTCTTATTGGGAACTTCCTCACTGAGTAGTAAATGTCTATAAATGTAGCTATAAAAAGCCAGTAATGATGTCTTCTTGAGACAGCATTAAGTAAGCACAGATACAGTTAATTACAATAACTCCTTTCATATGACACACATCCCTTGATCATTTGTTGAGTAAGCAGCACCAAAGGATGCTTATGCTCTTGTGACGCACTAAGCATCATCTCCAATTGTGTTTTATGAGAAAGAGCCACGGGGGAGCTCGCCTCGGCCCCGGCTGCCCTCCTTTGCTCTAATGGTTTCCTTATGGCCTCTCATTCCTGACATACACACTACAGCCACTTAAACTATTCGCAGAAGGCAAACCCCATTTCCTGATGCTAAACATAAACTAGCATGTACGCGGGACTGCACATGTGTCAGGACACGTGTCTGCTGCATGGGGAATGAGCTGTACTTCAGTGTGACGTTTACTTAAGAGTTCTTCTAATTTACATCAGTGGAAAGTGCTTAAACCTCTACAAATACAGGAGATTTATATTCTTTGATTGCCATGGAAGACCATTGAACTGTGAATGAACTTGCATTGTCTGAACCTCTTCGGTTTCCACTCATTTTGAGGCAGACGTAACATGATCCATCACTAAGGTATTTTTAGAAATCCTCCTGTTGCCTAATATGCACCAGCTGTACAACAGTTCTGGACGAACAAATAGAGAACATTCATTGTTCTTGCCTTACACTGACTGTCTCAACCCCAAGGTCACAAAGGGTTAAATACATGACTCTAGAGACAAACAACTGCTAACTACCAATATCTGTCAACATCAGAGATTGAGTAAAAAAACAGAAGAAACTGTACTTGGCACGAAAAAACAACAAACAAAAACATATTCACTAAATTATTCATTCATTTTTTTCTACCGCTTAATCCCGTTAGGGGTTGCGGGTGACTGGAGCCTATCCCAGTGACTTTGGGCCTTAGGCGGGGAAACACCCTGGACAGTGGCCACAGTAGTCACTAAATTATACTGGTCAAAATGACTATGTTGTGAAGATGCTGGATAAATATTCAATGTCAAAGCTGTGTTAACCTGTTCTTCATGCAGAATCACTTGTCCGTCCAGAGGACTGCCCAGAGGAGCAATAGTGACAAAAGGCTGCCAAACCCCACTAATGGTTCTGGGAAACACATCATAGAGCTCCATGCAGTGGATTGTATCTCCCTGCTCCTTCATCGAGTACAGTGACACTGGATTACAGGTAGCCACGTAAAGGACACCTGTATGTTAAATAGAGATTAATTTTGTTATTAATATTAAATAAAACTATACAATATGTGCCCTTGTAGTTAGTTAAACCCAATGTAATTTTAACTTGTGTGTATTTGTGTGTGTTTATACCGTTATTGGAAGTAACATCACAAATAATATTGACTTCATTCATTGGAAGCTGCCAGTGGGCTTTTTCTTCTGTAAAGCTCAAAGCTCGGCTTTCTTGACGGTTGCAGGGGTAACCTTGAACCCGCAGAAAAACAGGGCCCTGGAAGGACAAAACATTACTGTGCTATAGCTGTCTAGTCTCTGTGGTACATACAGTGCTCATTTGACACTGTGTCACTACCTTGATGTCAATGGGACGAGTCTCAGTTGGACAGAGCATTTTGCGGCGAGCGTTGATTCCCTGCCCAATGGTCCAGTATCCTGTCATCTTTACGTCAGGAAGCGGTAACCTGAAAAAAAGGAGTTAAAAACTTTTCGGAATATACAATTTTAACTATAAAGAGCTGAACAGTGATCATTACAGTGTTTCAAATGTTTAATATCACTGCAAGACCCACTGAATTTTTAAATAATTACACTACACTAGACACTACAACATGTCTTTCTACATATTTATTTTGGTCATTTGCTCAACATGTGAGAAACAACAACTTGTGTGTCTATGTGGGTTTATTTTATTTAATCAACTTGCATTAATTTTTCCCTGCTGGATTCTACATGTAGTGTCAGTATTTATGTGTTTATCTTTTGTTAATTGTTATTGAATGATATCCTAACAATTATTTAGTTTATAGTGTCTAATATACTGTATATTGCCATCATTAACTACAGTTCATGGGAGAGATGGATTTTTGTGTTAAACCAAAAGTGAACTGAATTCACCATGAATCATTGTGGTTACTCCATTATTGCCTACAGGTCTGGTTAAGATCCAAGTTAACGACAAACCAAAGGAGCTGGACATGAATAAGAAGTTTTCTGGGTGGTCAACTGTGCATGAATAAGTTTCTATCAGAGTAAACACAAAAGAGATTTAAGTAAAACAATTTTGTCTTTTTATGTCTAAATGTGGAACTCTCTGAGCAGAAAGATTTGCTTTAATGTGCTAAAGATGCGGTGGCAAAATTATGTGGTTAAAGCAAAGTCTTTTTAAGCAGTTCAAGATGAGTCCCAGTAAACATGGATATATGAAAGGAAAATGCTTGTTTCTCGCTCCTTTGGTTACTGTGGGAGGTATAAAGATTTACACAAAGATTCATAATAAAACCACAGGAGACAGAGGAAACAAATATTTTCCTTTATTAAAATGGAACTGTACAAACTGCATTTACATTTCACATTAGTGTACTTTCCAAATTAGGAAAGGTGAGGTATAATGGTATATATGTAAAACTACAAATGTCCACATTTCTTAAAACTTGAGGTAATGATTTGTAAAATAAGGCTAAAAAGAATTACATGATGTAGAAGCAGTGAAAAATTGTTAATGAATGCTTATTTGTTTAAAGGCCACAGAAAATACATACAATCCTATTTAAATTATTTATAATTACATTGAAATTGAAATTATTTATAACTAATTCTATTCATGCAAGTGCGCATTGGTTATTTATATTTTTTATTATTAAAGATTACATATTTATTTGAAAATGTGAGCTCCTAATGAAGTATGAATAAGAATGTTTAAAACATATATTTGTCAAATAAATAAAACATGAACTCCCTAGCGTCATATGATTTTGTAGCTGATCTCTATGAGTGTATCATGGTATGTGTTGGGTTTCTGGTGCTTACTCCTTCGCCAGTTTGACAGAGCTGGGCTTGGCTCCAATGGGAATCCCATGTTTATGCAGCGCCTCGATCAGAACTTCTCTCATGTCTTTGTTGTAAGAGTCAAAGTCAAAAACGTTTCGAACCACGTTGGCCAGACCCTCCTCTGGAAATTTCTAATAAAAAAGCATATACAGTATATAAATATAATAATATTTTAACCACATACACAGATAAAAAGTGAATGCAAGTTGCCTTGACACTTTTTGTAGCAGTTTAACATATATAATTTTTAACTGTTAAAAATAGTCAGTATATATTCTCATAGAGAATAAAGAGATATTAAAATGGTGCATAATGATTTAATGGTTCTATATCACAATTAACAACTACTGTTGTTTATTGAGATACATTTTATTATTTTTATTGTAATTGTGTTCTAATATCAGTGGGCTATTATTGCTTAGGATCACATGATGAGTCTGTAAAAAATCAATACAAACTCATCCCCAAGCTCAACTTAAACACACATGTGCAATGTTCTCTATTGATTCAGGTTTCACTCCAAACACAAACAATTATGAGACATTGCAATGGCAATCAAGATCTACATTGGCAATCTTAACCTGGGCAAATCGAGCTTTTTTCTTACTCTGCTCCATGTCAATAACAGCAGTGATTGATGAGAGGGGACAGTGCAGCCCATGGGGAAATATGACCAAGTCCTTGTTCACTGAATTATTGATCAACAATAGAACAAGCCATACCCCTTATTTTCCTCCTCCCTGAGGTCAGATGGTGTTGCTTCTTGCAATTATTTACCAGTTATCTCTCAAAGGACTTACACAACAGTAGAATACAGACAAATACAGCCACTTAGAGCGACGTGTGCAACTAAAGATGTAAAACATACATTTTGTAGGTTTGTTTCTTATTGTCCACTGTTTTTTGCAATCAATGCCAAACAAAACATCTGTAAAGTTGCTCCTATTAGTAAACTGCTATTGTAAATTATTGAGAGGTCAATGTTCAATGATGCATAAACAGTAAATAAACAAGTGAAAGGAAATAAACAATGGCAAGGCTACAAAAGGGATGTGTTAAATTAGGCAATTCTTTTCAATATTTTTTTGCACAAAGTTATTAAGATTGTTTTCATGTAGAGAGATTACAAGTGTTTTATGACCATACAAAACATTGAACAAAAAGCAAATAGTCTGACCTGTAGATGTTTGACAATGTTCACCACCTCCCTGGTGGAGTAAGGGTACGTGATGCTGCCCTGGTCTGCCATGGACCTCAGCTCTCCAAAAGCAGCTACCAGTTTCTGCAGAGTGGAGTCAGGCACATCTGGACCATACTGTTTGAGCATTGCCAACTCAGCCTGAGGCTTTGGATTGTCCACTGCATGGCAGCTGAAGATATCACCTGTTCAAAAATGAAAACTGAGCAACTAGACACAAAACATTTTCCTGCTTTTTTGACATGCATTTTACCATAAAGGTCTAGACAAAAGTTGAATAAATTAATCATTGTATCTGTGATTATTTTTTATTGTTTTGTATAGTCTTGTCAATGGGGCAATCATTCACAAATCAAACTTTATTCTTGCTTAAATAACACTGTAACTAAAAATAAATAATTACAGTAACCATATATTTACTAATTGCTTTTGCATTATTGTGTGTTTGATCACCTAGAGCTCCAAAGAAGTCATTGCCCAGAAAAGGGAAGCCAGGTCTGTTAGCCAGAACCAGCATCCTGAAGTCTGGATGCATGAATATAGTATTAGGTCTGTCCGTTGGTTCTCGTGGATCTAAAAGAAGAGAAAATTGAACCTATTAAACCATCTGAATTATACCCAGGAACACATTTGAGTGGGTGGATAATGTACTCATTTATTTCTAGAGCTTAATCATAAATGAAGCATCTTCAGCTTCACACAAAACACAGTTGCAGGTTGAGTCCTTGGTGTTAAAGTGAAGTGTTGAACCTATTTCTGTGAATCTGTCATTACCAGAAACGATTCTTCGTCCATCTGCCAGAATCATCTCTCCACTTTCCACAAGCGTTTTAAGAATACAGGTGACATTTGTGGGTGCTTTGTCAGCCTCATCAATGACTAATATATGCCCCATTTTGACTGCTTTTACCTGAATCGATCAAAAGAATCAGAGGTCAAAAAATAATGTTAGTTCAAAGATAATCAGATATTTTATGACTGACCAGAGGTGAATCTTCATAGATAATTATTCCATCTCTGACTGAAGGCTGCAGTGTCAACGTTTGTACAGTTGTATCTCTAAAAAACATTTGAGTAAAACATTCACAACATAAAAACAAATCAAATTACGGTAACTTTAACTATTTTCTTTTGTCACATTAAACAGTAAGAGAAGTCTCAGGCCTCCAACAGTTTGACCCCAGGGATGTCCTAGTTTCCTGCCTGGTTAGCGGTCGGCATCTAGTGCATTTCTGAGTCAAATCTCTGCAGATTTTCATGCACAGATCTTAGACTCTGCCCTGCACTAATATTAGCTGCTGGGACATTAGCGAACCAGGCCAAATCCACTTTTAGCTTTGACTTTCACAGGACTTTGACAAACTACACAGATCAACAGCTACATCTAAAAAAAATATAAGGAGGAATTTTGATTTCAAGTCCACTAACAAAAACTGATTTAGCAATTAAAAACTATAATTTAACTCCTAGAACATGGTCTGACAGTCCCCATGATTTGTTGCTTCAATCTCAGACATTGACCCACAAAGCGTTTCCTTCATATTAGTGCACAAATCAATATAAGGCCAATCTATATCCCTCACTGACTGAGGATACATTAAGTAGCAGAGCAACCACCACACATTAGTGTAACCTTGGGTAAAACAAAAAAATCTTTTTACCTATGAAGTTGCAAATATTCTCTGGGTCTATTCAGAAGGTGCAAAAATCGGTCAACAATTTTATTCTTGCCAACACCCTGTAAAGACAAAGGGCATAATTTAGCACAAGATACAATCAAAATAACTTTCATAACAAAAGGATAAATCAGATTAAATGGCACTGAATCTAGCTAGAAATGCACTGCTCCCAGACAGTGTCTCTGTTGCTTAATGTGTTGTGACAAGGGCTGTTCTGTGGGACTCCTACAGGCAGCACAACCTGCTACAACAGTATTCAACTGTGCGTGGTCATCAAATTGCAGTTAGACTATTTTCACCCACAACAACATATAAAAAATATATATATATATATATATATATATATATATAATATATATATATATATATATATATATATATATATATATATATATATATATATATATATATATAAGCTTAGAGCATGTCACAAAGGACATGCTCTAAGCTTCTTGAAGTGCACACAATTTAGGTTAAGATGTTAGTTAGGAGGGTCAAACAAGGTGCACTAGAATTAACCTGTTTAAGCATAATTCGCTCTAGCCTTATGATTTTCACCATTTGCACATTTAGTAGGTCACTGGATTTGAGTGGTTACATTGTCAAAATACACCTTGCAAGCATAACTCACCTGGTTTCCTACTAAAAGAAGGTGCTCTCCTAAAAGAAAGTCTTTCAGCATGTCCTCCATCACCTTCAAATGCTGTAAAAAAGAATCCATTAAGTATATTGTGATTACACGACAGGGCTTTAACCAGACAGAAAACAGGTCAGATCTAAAGTAGGCCATGTTTCTATCTTAACTCTTATTTCAGCTGGAGAGGCGGGCAGTGTAAAAGGGCAGAATGAGGACAGTTCTTTTAAAATATAGGTTGTGTGACAGCATCAGAGCTAAAAGAGGTCAGGGCTGCAGTTATATGGTAGACATATGCAATTCAAGAGTTCAATATATTGTTTTGAAAACCATTTAAAGGTTGGATGCAATAAAAGCATCTGTGAAAAAAACAGATACTTTTATTGTAAATCTCAAAGTAAATGTGCTTACATAATGTGACAGCAATGTGTAGCAGTTTTTAGCAGTTGTTATAACAATAATAATAATAATAATAATAATAATAATAATAATAATAATAAATAATAATAATATAATAATAATAATAATAATAATAATAACAAACTCAAAGAGTTTTATAAATAGTAAATAGATTCAACCAAGAGATAAACCTCCTAAAGTAATTAAATTTTATATACTATAATTAAAAAAAATACCTGTGGATTATCATAGAAAAGCACATCTGGGACTTTCATCTTCACATCAGGATTGAACACGGGAGCTGACACACTCCCAATAGTCAAAACATTGTCTTTTACCATACCTAAAAGAAAGAGGATTATAAACAGTTTGTTTCTTATATGGACAATGCAGTACATGTAGGAGGCTGTAAACGCACAGTTGTAGTTGTGAGAATCTTCACTGGGTTCTGGTCGGTCTTCTATAGAAGAGTTGGCAAGACTTTTTTGCAAGGAGGCTGCTGCAAGACTGGGCAAAAACCTTGAGTTTGGATACAAATTTATCTAATTAAGGTTGGTTTTCAAAATTTTACCCCAAGTACCACAAGATGTAATGGAGGTCTAAATATAGCCAAACAATACCAGGTCAAAATACGGACTTAAGTAACATTAACGCAACAGAGGATGGATCCAGAGAAGAAGCAGAAGCAGCAGTATGCTTATACATGGTTCTATCAAACTTTAGGTTCAATAGAAATCAAATGAGAATTTGTTCCGGTTTATATGGTATTATAAAACCACATTTAATATGCATTTAAACCACAATTTAATAGTTCCTAATGACCTAAAATATTATATTAAAAATTAAGATGTGCCCTGTTTCTCTGACTGACAAAAACACATTTCTGAGTGAAGAATTTTAGGGCATTTTTGTACCTGGAGAGACAGGCCTTGTTGACTGCATGAGCAATACTCTCCTCAGGATATTGAGAGAGACGGCGACAGATCCTCAGCAGCTGTCGAGTGGAGAGAGAAGAGGCCAGAGACTGTGCCTGTGGACAAATACCATGCATAAATTAATTAGACAGACCCAACATGCAGAAACAAATTGCCCAGTACTGCTGACATATTCACACACTCACCGTAGGGTCATTTGTGCTGCGTAGGCTGTGGGTGAGGTGCAGGAGCTGCTCTACGGCCTCCTTTGGTACATTGGACGACTAGATCAAAAAGTACATATGAAAAGTTTTTTATTTACAATGTCTGTAAATTGCATACAAATGTTAAAAATTTTAGGTTGTACAATGACAAGAATAGTGCAAGAAAAATAATTGCTGGCAATAATATAATACAGAGTTAAAGAAAAAAAAAAACAATTATAATATACACTTATTAATAAATAATTATTTAATTAATTGTAAAATTATTGCAGAAAACCATACTTCCAACCAGGGCAGGTGAGGGTCATTCAACTCCACTTTCAGCTTTAACTACTACTATAAGTTCTGCAGTTGGAAGTTAGAAGACTAGTTTATATTTCAAATCCATTTTGGATCTATATTTTGATTTGCAACAAACAACATGTAAATTACTGACCGAAATATGCTATATTTTATTACTAAAAACATAGAAAAACACAACAGGGTGCCTTTAATCAACTTAAAAAAAAAAAAACATCAAGGAGAAATAATCATCAAAATGCAGCCTGTGGGTGTTTCGTGTGTGCTTACCAGCCCTTCTATGAGCTCCATCTCTTCTGCCTTGCTCATCGGTGTGACAGTGTGGTACAGGAACATTGTAAGCAGTTCTGGCCCTAACCACTGTTGACCTTTGCTGTTGCTACCACTGGCACCAACCACCGGGGGCTCTGCTAAGGCCAGTACCCGAAAAGATGGGTGTATGGGAAAGATGGACCTGTAAATAAAAGAGCCAGGATAAACTTATGGTAGAGGACGAATTAGCCATAGAACCATCTGCTTCATATAAATGGGTGTGAAGTACAGGTGCCAGTGGAGTTGGTGGCAAACGCCTCTGTGTCCAAACTAATCCATATCATCCACTCAAGCAGGTCTTCTGACAGCTGGCTGTGTGATCTTGTGATTTGAAAGGACAGCAGAATCCGTCTCTCCACAGAAACACCCACATGTACTGAGATATATTTACTCTAATGTGGGCAGCACAACCTATTATTACAGCATGCCTCCCTTTGTCGTTAGTATCAAGAAACGGAAAATTGACTAACTCATCTTCAGTAAGGATGAAAATGCTAATTTAATAATAATATAAAAAAGCATGCAAACAAGCACAGAGTGAACACTTTAAAGATATATGATGTGATAAAGATCATATTGTGTTTGCTTTAACATTGAACTCTACAACATTTGTCACAATAAAAGAGCAGAAATGATTTTGTTGAATCTCTCAACGCCTTACATAAATCAAAATTAGAATCAGTTGTCAACCAACCAGAACACATGGGAACATTACATAATGCTTTGCTGTTACCTGGCAACATGCTGTCTTCTATATACGTATTAGCACATTTATACCTACTAAAGAGAATATTGTTCTAAGGTCTAAAGACACCGACCTAAATCTGGTCAACTCACACATTTTGCCCAAGCCACAGACTAAAGGAAGAGGAAGTAGGTTTATTTCAGCCCAGACGCCCTACCACAAACATCCTTCCTGTCGACTAAGGTGGTTTTCACACACATGTGCTTGTAAACATACAAAACACATAGTACACAGAATGTAAGTATTAAAATAGATTGAAAAACAAGATAATTTTAAGAAGAAACATTTAGATTGTTAATTATATTGTGAATAATAAAATATAATATGTTTATATGTTTCTTTGAAGTATGCAACAGTTAATAACATAAATACAAGTTAGTGTTAGCATACCTTTCCTGTAGCTGTTGGTCAGTAAACTGCAGTTCTTTTTTCAGTGCTTGGTATCTATCCCATCTTAGCAGTCTGGTTCCGTCATATAGATCCAACTCCCTGTCATGTAGTAACCTTGAAAACAACAAAGTGAGAAGCTAAATACTACAAAATCTGCAGTAAAACACGTTTTTAATGTGCTATACCTTGATAATACAGCCAGAGTTCCTAGATTAACCCGATGAATTCCATCCAGCAGCAGAAGTTTTCCCTCCAAGGCAGCAGTGACCAGAGGAGATGGCCTCCATGCTGTGTCACCATTGGGAAGAGTGAATCTCTGCTGAAGAAGGTCTCTTGCTGTCATGTCCTAAAAGAAAGGGAAAAAACGAAGAGCCAGTATTTAAAAAACAAAGGTAAAATATCCATCACATTTAAATGCTAGCTGCTTGATTCCCGTTTTATTATTTTTCAAACAAGCATAGTTTACAAAAGCAGTGCAAAAATGGAAACCAGGAGGAAAGTGTACATTGTTATATAATAAAGACAAATGCTAGTCCTCATGTCACATTCTCAAAAAAGTTTTTTTTAAGACTTGACAGAACAGAACTACTGTGGATTCTGCAATTCCCGCAGTGCAAGTCACCCCCTAACCCCAGTGGGCTAAAAATAACTTGAGCATGATGCATAAATACATATGGCTTATGCACGCCCGTTTCCTGTGCGATCACGAAACAAATGACAGCATTCTTTAGAATCACAAGAATAATGTCAGGGCCATTCTTTTTTTTTCTGGAGGAAGGTAAAAAGGATTGCACGGTTTCTACATACACATTAAGAAAGTTGTATATTTAATGCCTGAAAAAATATTATTGTCTTAGTATTTCAAACACTTGCCAAGGGTCATTCTAAATGTTCATGCTATCGAGGTCATAGTCTTCTATCATGATTCTATGAGAAAAACTGGTGTGCTCAATGTCAGTGCATATTGCATAATGATTACTACTTTTTGTAGTAATCACTATGCAATCTTTTCTATATCATAAATAAAATGTTTTATTTATTTATTATTATATTTTTTAATCAAATTTCTAAAGTGTAATAATCAGCCAAAAAAAACCACATACATGAAACATGCAATAAGGCCTGAGGTATAAATAAAGCTGGCACTTGTTTTCACAATATTGGTCCAGAGATGAACAGATGGTCAGAGGCAACACATCATGAATATTATATGAGGTGTGACCTACAGCAAAATAGCCTTTTTTGATAGCTCCAGTTTTACTTTTATTGCAAGCATGTAGCTTAGATAGTACCTCATAGAGCACATACATTTTTTTTTTTTCAAATTACCTGATAAAGCATTACTGGCTCGATGCTGTATCCCAACATTTCAGCAAACTCTCTGGCAATTGCAGACTTGCCACAACCCTAAATTAAAGAGCAGTGTTGAATTACTGTGTGTAAAAAGAAAACCACATGAGAGATGCAAAGTGTGAATGGGTTTTGGTAACAACCTTAGCTCCAATAAGACATACATCCTTGGCCATGTGTGACTGCACCATCTCTGCAATCAGCTGCGACTGGCTGCGTGTGCTGATGAAGCGCGGACTGTGGTTGGGCTGGCGCAGTTCATTGATGCCCGACGGTACCTGCTCAAAGAAAACAAAAAATATTAACAATAGTATATAAACAATACTCAACAACCAATCAGAGTACGGGGACCTCTGAGTGTATATGAGCACTTAACAGGGAGTATTTGGAATTAGGAATGGACAATATATCGGTATCAATATTGATATCTGATTTGGATGATTTTTAAACATTTTTAAACTTCTTTTTATACATATTGGGTCCTCAAAAAAAAAAAAAAAAAAAAAACCCACACGCACACACACAAAAAAAGTTTTTGGTGCAGCTATTTTTAATTCTTGGCAAGCACGTGTCAGTCTCACTCTGCCCCCAACGCACCAAGTTTACGAAGAAAATTAACTAGCAAAGGATAATGTGGCTGCATATCTTTTGTACATGATAATGTTGCAAAATGTTTGTGACTTTGTCTGCTGTGCTAAGAATTTTAAAGCAGAACTAAGCTACTTCAGTGGCTCTCTTGTCGAAATAAATTTTTTTGTTTATCTTTTTAAAGTAATAAGGCAGTAAATATATATTAAAAACACTTTACATCATTTTGTGAGAAAAGCAGACCCATGTCAGTGTCTAAAAGCAAGGTTAGGGAAAAGTGGAAAGATTAGGATACATAAAACAAATTTAGGCTGCTAACCGCTGCTCCAAAATGCAAAATTAGAGTGTTCTTTTATTATAGTTTAGCATTTCAGGCTAATTAAAAGCTTGTTTACGTATTTACAATGCATTGGTAAACAAATTCAAATTTGTTTTTAGGCAATTATGAAGCATTTACTAGAATTGAAAAAAAGCAATCAAATTCGCAACTAATAATTCTCTAACAAACATTTTGTACATGACATTGTGTCCTATTTTTTTTACTATATATTGACTTTTTGAAGGTATCATAAGCTAATAAATGATAAGATTATGTGCTTGAAATAGTTTATGTGGTCATATTAATTTTTTTTTTTCCCTTTAAAACACAACCCAGTTTAACAGTGTTTTTACAGAATTTGCTTTTTTAATATATTATATTAGTTATTTTTATTATATTATCATAATAAAATATCAATTACAAGAGAGGTACCGGTATATCACAGAAAGAGTCATTCCATTTGTTTGACTTGAATATGCAGTTCTCTATTATTAGAACAATGTCTTATCTATCAAACCCACAGTGATTCATTCACACACAAACTCCCAAGTGTAAGCTGTGAAAGGCTTTTGCCAATCATCCCCCACTGATGCTAATGCTAACAATATACCGTAATGTTCTGTTTGATGATGTGTAGATTGTAGGGAAACACAAACTACAGTACTGTACTTCGTCTAAATACATTTTTTATGATATATTTTTAAATGCTTTATTACCTCAAATGTGACTTCTTTTCCAGCGACTTCTAAAGTAACATTTGCATAGCCCTTTGTATCTTTGAGAGATGACACGTTCAGAATAGAGGTCGGTGCTTGCTGTCTACGTCCATCCAGGAGTTCAAACCTCTAGAAAAACATTACAATATATTAGTATTTACAAAAAATGCAATTAAGCTTTAAAACTTTGTATAATTTTCCTTACACTTAGAACATTCTCCACGGCAGTGCACCCCTCCTTGCCCAAGATGTTTTTGTAAGGATAAAGTCTATGTATGAGCTGCTGTGATGACAACATGGGAAATACGTTCTACAACAAAAGATTTCAGTCAGTTATGACTGTAGCATTGGTAAATATTGTAAATATTTTAGCTTTGGGTTTTATACCAGCACTTCCAGAGCAGAAGGCAGGTTGTCCAAAGGAAAGTCAGGGAGGCCCAGGCTAGACGATTCCTGAGAGCACAGAGTTGTGGCTAATGACAACAACTGGGACACTCTGAAATAACAACAGGAAAGTTAAAATAGCATTTTACAGTTAAAGCCAGGCAGAGTGAAAATACCTTTCTGCGCCAATGTTTGGGCCAGCTGTGTACAACATCTCCAACTGGTCCTAAATATTTGAGAAAGAGATATTGTGCTTTTTAAAAACAATTCAAATAATTATGAAAAAATAATATGCATTCAAAATTTCTGGCTGACATTCACAACAATTGTAAAACTTTGTGTAATTTGTCTATGTGCTGACCTTAAAAGGTAGGTAATAAATGTCTCGGGCTTGAAAACGAGAGCGGAGGGGTGGGTCCAGCGGATTGCCCTTGTACTTGGGAACAGGAATACCGAGAGCAATGACCCGGAAGTCCTCGCTCACACGGACGATTTTCCAACAGTCCAGCTCGTCTTTGGTGTGCTCCTAGAAAATAACATAACCCATAACCATTACATTTACATAACACCATGATTTATTGAATCCAAAATGTTTAGCAAATGAACAGTAGCAGTTGTGAGGTTTTGAAAGTAGATTATATTAATTATATTTTAATCATGGGGTATAAGGGGAAAGATAATGGATTATTAACTGAATCACAGTAAGGCAACCTTCCCAAATGTTATAAATTATAAATTAAGTTAATGTACTAGGGGGATTTTTTGGTTTATTCATCAAAAACAGTTCACTTTCAAAAAAGCACTCCTACATTAACAAATTTACTAGCTATTTCTTAGGTAAATTATAAGCACAAATTGTGTAACAAAAGCGTTTTCCCAAGTGACAAAATGTTGACCATTTTTTGACCTGCAGCAGTTTGTCGTAGCGCTCGGCCGACATGAGAAAGCGGCCGTCTTCCAGCTGCATCTCTCTGTTCTCCAGCAGATTGTTAAGCACTGGCAGTACGTTCCTCTCGGCCTTCTCCAATCCCTCTAGCACCAGCACACGGCCCTGTGTCGCTGCCCGAACTGCACACTAAGAGACCGAGGGAATAAAATCAGTACATCTGTTTATGTGTATTAACAGTTAAAACAAAAGATACATGCAAAAGTAAAAAAAACAACAACGTAATTTTGAACATACAGAAAAAAAATCTGGTATTTATTTACATGGATTATATGGATGAGTAAAATAGTGAAACCATTATTAATATTAAAAGTATGCAAGCTACAAACTATCTAAACCCAAAATACTTCTATTCCACAAATTTAAATCATAGCATAAACTTCTACCTCCACTTTGTTGTCGTTACTAAATGCCCGTACTTAGTGACAGCCAGCTTGTGACTCTTTTCCTGAGGAAGTCCTTAGTATATTGTGTTACAACATCCTCCTCCATTTCTCTAAACTCCCGTAACCAAGCCTTCGTTTTTTTCCCAAATTAACCAAAAGTTCTTGTTTTTGACACAGTCTTCAGCAGAAAAGGAACATGTGACGTCAAAAAGCAGGAAACTTTAGCTGTCTGTATGGACCACAGAGCGAGTGACCATGTAATTAGGCTAACATGTAAATACTGTAAGTGCCAGGTTGTGTGGGAGGCACAGTCATAAAACTAAAGTGAGAAACAGATGTTCTATTTTTAAACCCTGCTCCGTTTTTGGCACCAACTCTATAATCAGTTAATTGTTCAAAGAATCTAGTGACGCAGGATTCAAAGGGAATGGGGAACCACACTGAGGCCATGTGTTCTGACTGAATTACTGGATGCTGAAAAAATGGGATGTGTTTACATGGTCTTTCACTGCTTTAAGCATTTTATACTGCTTCATTTTGTTTTAGACAGTAAGCCTGGCTTGAAGATGACGGTGAAGAAAGAAAACAAACAATAGCTGGACTAATAACTATGTTTTCTTCTTTCTGGAGGTGCAGGTCCTTCTTACTCCCTATGTTGTGGACTTTCCAGGTTGCCTGCTTACATAATGGCTTGGTGGGAGAAAGGTAATTGCTGATGTCAGAAAGATAACAGTGATTATATCTATGTTAGAAGGCGGAGTTTTATGCTATTTAAATGCTGAGTGAAAAAAGGGCAAGAACAAAAAGCCAAATGAACACAAATTGGATGCTATTATAAGTACCACAATGGGATAACGAGATAGAGCTGGGACCACCATCTGAATATAGGACTGAAAATCAGCACAGAGCCCTAAGGAATACAACGTTCTCATTTGTTTCCACTGTTCATTCACTGGCATTGCATGTGCCACAAAACACAAAATTCAACAACGCACAAGTAGGTAAAACACGTATTACATTAACTAGATTCCACAAATAAAAATGTTGTACTTCAAAGAATACTCTGGAATCAAAGTCTTTCTCTTGCAGAAGGTGGGCAGAAAATGAGCCTTAGTGTTTTAAATAGATTGGAAAAATAAATAAATAAATAAAAATCGGTGAACAGATTTTTAGTTAAAGCACACATTATCACAATAAAAGATTGCATTAACAAATTATTATTTAGGAATAGCAGCTTGACTACAACTTAAAACAAAAAATATGTTTGTTAATAAAATAACAGTCTCTAACGGAAGTGACTTTTTTGCGCAAATACTTCTGTGTGTTCTAATGATTAGCTGAGAACAGAAAGTTCTCCTAAAAAAGTCCAGTTGAAAAAATTAAAAATATGTTGTATGGGTTACTTTATTTAAGGAGTATGAGAGAGTAATAATTGATTGATAGGACAACAGAAAAGTATAAAGCAGAACAAAAAACACGAGAATGTGCTGATATTTGGTTTGTTGTCTGTGAATTCTCATACATACATACATACAAAGTTCATTGCATGTCCAGCAAAGTAAATTCTGACAATATTTGTAAGCATAATCCTCAAATTCACAGCAATCCATGGCCACTTGCATTGTGTTTAAGTCATCAGTGTCGCGGAGAATGGACCAAGGTGTCAATAGTATTAGTTTTGGTTCAATTGAACCAAAACTAATACAGAGATTCTGAACTATTTTGTTTTTGTTTTCTGTGATTGTGATGTTTCGACTAATCAGTGAAGTATTTGAAGGTCCCAATCACTTTCAGCGAGAGCATTTTGTATGAGCAATACACATATCAAATGTTCAAATGTCATTCATTATAAAATTAAGTTTAAGGAATTATGTATTGTGTTGATTATGACAAGGGAAAACTGTTAGTTTGTACAAAAACTAAAAACTTGGGAATAATTCCAAATTAGGTCACAATATGCACCATACAGTCTTTTATTATTTAATGTATTCACCTGGTCGATGTAGAAGGCAGTGCCTGAGCGAATCTCTCTTCTTTGTTTAAGATCAGTCTCTGTTGTGTCTCTGGACAGGGCTACATATTCCACTTCACGCTTAGTCAACTCCTAGAAGGAAAGCTAATAAATTACTAAACATTTTACCCATAGTTGACGATGCTATTCTTCTAGCTAGGTTAAAAGAAAATATAAAAAACACAGTGTTCTACCTACCAAGTACTGCATTGCTATGGAGCGTCTTAGGGACCTGGGGGTCCAATCAGAAACATATCTTGACCGAGTAAATCTTTTTGCATGAGCCATCGCAAATGTTGTGCCACTGTCTGTGGAGTTGAGTCTGAAACTAGTATACATCCATACATATGGGATGTTAGAAAAGGTTCAAATGCACCAAACAAAATTAGTGCAAGCAAATCACATACTGTGTTTGACAGGGACAAGTTCTGGGTTCTGAGGTGTTTTCAGTTTATACGAGATGTCTCCTATTGTCACAGTGTCACCTAGAAAATAATAATAATATAAATATTAATAAAAACAACAACAGCAGCAGCAGCAGCAGCAGCAGCAGCAGCAGCATTTTATACCAATCGGTGACAAACCGTGCTGGCAATTTCCTCACTATAGTCGCACATTGTTTACTAGATATTATTAAAAGAGGGACATTCAAATGCTGTACGTATTCAATGTTATTTTTTGCAATGGCAATAAATGAGCTCAGTAGTTGTCCATCTTGCTTTCCTATATCTCAGCGTGGCATGACATAATTAAAAGACTGAGCTAATACCTGAGGATGTGTTCATAAGTTTGACCTCTCGAGTTCGCCACATCCAGCTGCCCGCGACAGATCCCAAAATGATCCGCATTCTCCTCGCAGCAACAGCCGCAGCTGTACCGCGAGATAGTACGTAAGGTTTCATGCTTTAGTTAATCCAAATCCATACATCAAGAGACATAAATTTTCTAGCTTGGTCAGTCTTCTGTCAGGCAGCTCATGTTGGTTAGTCGGAAAACAACAGTGGAAGGACCTCTTGGTGCGTTGCATAATCCTTCCGTGTAAACTAATTTCTTGCAAAGGTTCCTAATTAAACACACACAAAAAATAAATAAAAATAAATAAAGAGGAAAAAGGTTTTGTGGGAGACTTGTAACAGTTGACAAAAAAATTATATCTGTAATTCTACATCAATCTACAACTATCTCTCTATCCTTTATTTATATTATACAATAACTCTCTTCTCTCTATGTATGTATATGTGGTGTGTGTGTGTGTGTATATGTGTAGCCTATATATATCATAGGAGTCAGTGTTAGTCAAGGGCTGCATTAAATAATAGATCTAATAATCTATGATATTTCATATATGACAATATATATAAAGATGACCACCTTTATATTTAATGACATTACATTACATTATTTTGAATTGTACTGTATTGTGCAGAGTGTCTAAGAAATTTTTAGGGACAAACTGTATGTACTTTGCTGCATTCCAGTGCATTTTTGGTTTTATAGTCACACGTCATTAATATAAACCTTTATTTCCATAAGCTTTTTTCCATTCTGGCCTGTTGGCTTCTTTTTACACAGAGGGCCACTATCAGTATCAGAAGTCATCCTGGGGGCCACATATTATCTCAGGGGCCACATTTCCCACCCATGTTTGACACTCTCTGATGTAGATTTACATTTGTTTTCTTTTCTTTTTTTTCTCCCAAAGTAGACTATGCAAGTTAATTCTTTGACCAAATAAACATAATAATAATAATAATAATAATAATAATATAATAATAATAATAATAAAATAATAATAATAATAATAATAATAATAATAATAATAAATAAAACATCTTGTCAAATAAGTGGTAATCTTCAGGAAACATTTTAGTCTTTCTGCATACAAAACCCATTACCCTAAACTAATTTGACGTCTATCACGTGGATAAAACCCTGATGAACAGACCCGGGAAAAGAGGGGTGGGGGCGCGAGAGGAGAGCGCGCTGTAGTAGTAGAGACGGAGGACAGCGTGAGGAGTATGTGCCCAGCGCACATAGCAGTGGTGGACCCTGGACTCTCAGGTAGCTTGTGAATCTCTCCACCAGCTCCTGAAACATCTCCCAAGTCGTTGTTTGCTCTCCGGAGCGGACACTAAGGTCTGGAGCTATGGAAGATGTCTACACCCGCAGCCCGGTCTGGGAGGAACTGGTTAGTACAATTCAGTTCCTTTTATGTTTTAATAGATTACTCCAAATGTCTCTGTCTATCAAGGTGTTACACGTTTTGTAAAGCTTTGTGTTTTCCCAATTGTCTTGATCTTTCACGTCGCGTCTTTCCTGACATTTTCTGCAGAGATTTGTGGAGAAGCCTACGACAACGTTACATCCCAAATCCTTGTGTCCGCTAACGAGAGTTTAGTTTTTGAAGCTCTTGAAACAGGCTACAAGTAACCGCTAAGCTCATAACACAGTAAGTTGTGTTCTGGCTGTTTAGAGATGAAAACAAAAAAGCTGGTAAATTTGGTCTCACGTAATTCACCTAAAATTATCCAACTTCAACTGGAATCCACGTCTTTTCACCTACTGCTTGTTGTGTGCTACTTCCTCCTTTTGACATCTTAAAAAGTCAGAGCTTAATGTTACACACCGACATGCAGTTTATTGTAAATAAAATAGATTAACGCTGACTTCAAAATTGTTTTACGCGCTTTCCATCACAGTTGCGTCTTGTTGGCTTGCGCCTCCCCAGAGTATGTTGTGTGCGTAAAGCTGCCACTAGGGTCTGCCATGCCACGGACATGTCCACAGAGCGCTGAGTGTGAGGCGGTCTCTGAGCTCTTCATGACTGGAGCCATATCTCCAGCGGACAAAAGAAATCATACTGTTGGTTCTTTTTAAACCCAGCCCGGTGTGCCCAGCCCCACTGTGGCAGTGTCGAGCAGCGACATGCTCCATCCTCTATGCAGCCCACACACTCTCCAGAAAACCCGGGCGTCTTTGTCGTGGAGCCAGTGAGAGATGACAGCGAGGAGAGACGCCTCGCAGCCGCTTTGTAGCCCTCGAAAAGGAGCTTCTGTCGACCGAGACAGGACTAATCCCGAATGTCTTTGTTCCACCCCACGACAGGAGCCCGAGAAAGTTGCTGCGTCCTCCGTGGGCATCCATGCCCATGTGGTGGGCACCACCACCGGGTCTGGAGCTGTGGACGAGTCCTCAGACAGCGATGCAGAGCAGGAAGGCCCCCAGAAACTCATCCGGAAAGTGTCCACATCAGGACAAATTAGAAGCAAGGTAGGTCCTGTCTCTCTTGTGTGTACTTGGCTATAAATAGCCTAAGATTTAGTGGTCTAATCAACCTTTAAACAAACAGATTCTCGTTTCTGAAGACTATCAATATTGTAATACATTTTTTGGTTCTAAGTCTAAACCCAAACTACAAAAATAACACAGACAAGACTTTCAAGACTTGTTGTTATGGCAACTGTTGAATGTTCAGTGTCTGAGTTTTCAGTGTGAAACCAAATTATTAAAGTCTATTCGTGCACAAAAAAGGATTTGAACATTAAGATTTAAAAAAAAAAAATAACTTTTTAACATTTTTTAATAGCTAATATGTGACTAATTGGCAATTGTTATTCACTTTTTATTCCAAAATTTACCCAAATTACTAAGCAGTGTTGACTCTAAGCATAGAGTAGAAGTTTACACACTATTTCTGTGGGTGACATCTAAGCTTTCTTGGCCCACTTATCTTTTGCACTGTAAATGAGTGCTGTCCTCTCACACCAATGGATCCACTTAATTATTGACCGCTCCACTCCACCCTTACCTACATTATTCACAATGGGATATATTTAGAGACTCCCTATCAGGTGATACCCTCGTTATGCTAATCCTACACCTACTCACCTGTCAGTATAGATGACAGGGCAAGCTCTGACTTTAGGTTCTCTGTTCACATTATATATGATTTTATATATTTCAAATATTTAGGCCTATATTTGATATTTGATTTGGGTTCTGTGTACAGTTGTTTTGTGTCTATACACTGAATGCATTTGTTTTAAAGTTAATCATATTTTAGTGAAAGTGACTAAATACACAATTTATTGAAATTGCTAATTTACACACAAAAAGGTATTTTAATCTTGTGGCAAAGGCAAGAAATGTTTTTCTGCACGACTCCCATGTTTACACTAGCCCCGGTCTGAGGGATGCAGTGGTGTGGGTCAGCGAGTCATTTTACCTTGTGACGATGTTACTAATGGATCATGCAGGTTGGACTCAGAGTGTTGTTCCATTGGTTTGTTTGCGCAGCTCTGTGTGTGCACATGCATGTTACTCATCAGTGTCTCTGTCCACACTTTTACATGTACCACTGCACTCCTGCTTTTGTTTCATTATCCTATTTTTGCTTTATTTGGCAAATACCAAAGTTGTAAACAATTAACAACAGTTGATTTTGAATTGAAGAACCAAGTATTTTGTTATAACACATGATACTGTATTTCAATTGCACTTTTAATACACACAAAAATATAGTTCTTCTTATTTTCAGTAGGGCCAGTGCTTGAAGTGGGCATAAAGAAATACCAGTACTGTTCTAAAGAAGTTCTGGTACTCTCTCTTGATAAAATCACAGGGACAACGTGCTGAACGCTCTGAGAAGTGCCAGTAATCAAATGAGGCATTTTTAGTGGTGGAACTAAATACTGAGGCATCCCTACCCACTTAAAGCAGCGTGTAGGGCTGAGCGAGAAGATGAACAAAGAATCATGTTTGACAAGACAAACTTTTAATCTACATTAAATGTAAACTTTCTTTCCTCCTAAGACTGAATATCTCCAAATAAGCGCTTACTGATAGGATTGACTGAGCACTTTCTGAATAAAAAGACTCTTACACTTTGCTTTAGTTATTATTTTAGGAGACAATTATTTACAGTATATGCATGGAGGTTTCCGAGTTCAAGTATGACAACAAAATGCAAACAAGTCACACAATCAACAATGAACTGGCAAAAATATAACTTTATGCCACTTTGGAGGGAGGAGGTGGTGCAACATTTTCATTGACTGAATATGAAAATGTTACATGTTTTTATATCTATATATATATATAGTGGTATTACAAATTTTTCAATAAACAACCCACCGCTAATTATATTTTTTGTTTGTGTGTTTTATCATTTCCTAGTTCATGAGTGCTCTTCCTTGTTGCTTTTAGATTTTTTTATTCGCCAGATTTGTGCTTTGATGCATTACATAATTTTTTTCTTAATGCTGGTGGTGGCAATTGACAGACTTATAACACCCAAAGATTGTGTGCTATGTTCTCCCTATTGTGCTGTCAAAACTAGCTTTGAGTACTCAATCTGCTTTTGTATTTTGAAGCTAATTTGGCTTTCATATTTGCTGATGTGCACCATGGCTGAGTAGATTTTAAACCCCATTTAGTAAAATCAATATATTGACAGCTTTGAATGCTTTTTAAATGGACTACTACTGCACTCGTGTAATCGGGTATCAATTTTCCACCAGCCGTTGTTCCAGGGTTTCACTCGTTGGTTAGGTCTTAATAGAATTTGACACAACATTATTGGAACTTAATACTCCTTCAGAGCCATGAAATATTGTCAGTTATCCATTATGGAGGTTGTAACAATACAGTTTATACACAGCAAAGAAACAGTTGAAATAGGAAACGTGCCTTTCAGTGAAGTCTGCACATCGGCTCTGGGTCGTTGTGTTTTGGTGTGGTTGTATGGGACACATCCTATAAACTTGTTGCTAATTCTGTATCAGGGTGATTGAAAGCAGAGCTGAGAGTGCACAGGAGTCTGCTACTGCTGTTTTGGGAGTTTGAATTGGTCTCTAGGGCTCCTCTGATGATGCACACAAGACAATTTGGGAATAGCATTTTTGTTTTTTTGTTTTTATTTTAAGTGAACTGTGCAAAATCCCAAAATATGAAATCAAGCTTAAAATCAACTTTAACACATGAATACACATTGCTTGCTTATTTTTAGCACAACATGGTATTTAACTGTTGTGTTTTTCTACATATTTAGCAATAAACTATGATCTGTGTAGATCAGTTTACATTTTGTTTATTGTAAAACACAAAATTAAAGGTGGAGTAGATAATTGATTTTCTCTCATAAATCCTTCGACACATGGTTAATATCATCATGTAATCATTTTTGGTTGCCATTATGGTTTAAAAACACTTCTTACAGACGACAAAGTAAAACTGGAATGGACCATCCAAGTACAGCCAATCAGCACGCTGCTCTCAGCCCTGATGAGAGCTAAAATTCTTTATTATTCAATTCAGACAGTACTCATTGATTTATTTTTTGCACAATGTGCTGCATCTACTTTTTAGTGGAAAGCACAAAGGCTACTAATTTATTACTAAAAAATTAGGTACCCCCACTTTAATCTAAAATTGGTTAGAAATATATAAAGGTTAATCATCTTTCCAGTCGAATCTGCAGAAATTATATTAAAAAACTTAACTTTGAAAGCAGCATGTTTTAAATTAAATGGTTTGTTTGAATGTGACAGTATTGAACCCTACATGTTTTACTCAGATTCTGAGTTTGTTGAGTAATCACAAGTAAAGACAAGTGGGCAGACATAAGTGTTGGGTGAAAAAAGGGATTTTCTGAGCACTCAAGTCTAGCATCAACTGCAAGACAAAGCGAGACTAGTCAAACATGCAGGAAATCAAATCCAAATACTTTGAGTCAATTAATGATGAGCGCTGTTATAACATAGTTCAGAATATTACAAAAGTCTCAGAATAAACTATAGCAGAACTGAAAGATTATAATAAAGAGGAAGATAAACTTTGTGGAGATCTAAAGACAAAAAAGGACATTTGCAGAAATAGCACATTCAGTCTTAATTTATGTTGCTTTAAGAAACAAATGTAGAGAATAGAAAAAGAGAATGATGTACAAAATGCTTTAACAGAAAGCTCAGTATCTTCTCGCACTCTCCCACTCAAAGCTCTCTAAATATCCCTTGTACCACCTAGACATGCATATTAATGACACTACATGTGCTGTTCCTGAAACGGAGACAGACTCGCGACAAGGGAATCGCCCCTTCCCACCTCCTGCGTTGTAATTTTCCCATCACTGTGGTGAAATTTAGCATGTGGTGGGTGGTAGAAGTAGAAATGTAGCAAATCATAATTAAACCCAACTGAGAAAATGGAGAATGCACAGATTTCTTTTAGGAGGGGTGGTGTGGGAAGAAAGTATTTTGTGATTCAGCACTTGTCTGTCAAAGAATTGATTGTGCTCCAGCTAGGCACTCCTGACTCGAGCACAAATGACAAATAAGTCCATGACAAATGAATGTAGCACTATGGGGTATAAGGAGGACTATAACTTTGTTAGACAAGCTCGCTTATGGCCTATTGTCAAGATTACTGCACATAATTTTGTTTTTCAATTATTCACAATTTTAAAACATATTTACACATAATCATGCAAAAAACAACAAAAAATGTATTATAAGATACCAATCAAAACGTAATAAAAACCAGTATGGCCAGTAGATACACAATTCAACAGGCACCAATGCTGAGAACAACTGTAAGAATAAAAATTGACCTCCTTGAATCACTTAATAATGGATCCAGTCTATGTTTGAACCAGCAGAGGACCTCACGGCAATAGAGAACAGATCACTATTGTTCTGTGGCAAACATTACACTGATCAAAAAAATATATTTAAAAGATATTGTACAAATTGCATATTGCCTTTTTTCTCTAAATACATGTATATTAGGCATGACATAGCAACTGGAAATGAGGGCTGCACAATTTAAAAATCCTGAAATTGTGATTTTTCATAAAAATATTTTGATTTATGTTTTAAAAATCAAATTTATTTTTTAAATCAGTTTGCAATCTTGCAACTCTTCTGCAGAGAAATGGTCATGAGACATTTGTATGAAGCATAAAATATAAAGTTCATTTATACAACATACACTTTTGGTCAGGCATCTTTTTTGTTCCTCCATAGTGATCCTGTGCTGACAGCTCTATTAACTTCACTGAGAATCTGTTTTAAGTGCATAAGTGTGGTTGTTAAGAGACCAAACTAACGTGAATGGGAAGCTCTCTAAGTTCATACATGGGCAGGTTTTGTGGCCACTGTCTGTTTAACATCAACAAGAACCAAGGCAAGAGGCTGCTGCAGTAGCTTTTGTCCAGTGTAGAAGAGTGAGCTTGTGTGTCCTCGTCAGTGTCTGTGCAGACTGTCGTTGGTGAGCTCAGGTTACTCATTTCTCTGTGGCACAGGACTAGCTTTCTGTCTCACTATTTAGCAGCAGAGGCAAACTATTTATAGATCACTTCTGGCCTACTTGGCAACAGGAAGGAGATGAAGACAAGGAAAGGAACTATGGAGGCCAAGGAGGGACAAAATCTAAAAAGTGGAACATCCAACTAGAGCAAAGTTCTGGCTGTGTGCTGCTCATGCTAAAAAATCTATAAAATTGAAGGTAAACTTTAACTTGAACAATATCTTGTATATTATATCATTTATGATTATTTATGCTTCCTCAGTATTGTGTCTGACAATTATTTCCATAAGTTTCTGAAGCTAATGTACACATCCATTAATTACGCTCAGTGCAGTTTCTCATTGTGAAGAATTATTAAAATAAACAATTTGAACTTCTAAAACATTTTCAAAAACTTCGACTCAGCTATAAATGTTTATAATGTCTTTAACTGCACAATAATAAAATGTGTTACAGTAAAAATATCTATATAAATGCATAGGGTTTTTCTGACTATAAAAGATGAGGTGACTTCATCTGCCATGTCGGTTTTTCAGCCTTAGTTTGATTACGCTTGGCGGCCAGCAGCAAAGTCCTTATAGGGAAGTGAGCGTTGAAGTATTTCACCTTAATCCACTGCAGGAATTCAGTCTTTAAGCACTACCTTCAACAAGGGAAGATGGAATCTATAGTGAATGTTTGTGTATCTCTGTTGAAGAAGCACACATGTAAACTGGAATATAATCAAAAGAATATGTAGCTGGATTATCAAAATAAAGACTGCTGTATTAGTTCTACTAGTAAGTTTTGTATTTTGTGTTGCAAGTGTAGATGTAACTGTTATGTTGCTCACAAAAGGGTTCTAGTATTCTAGTTTTGTCCCTTGGTGCTGTCCGTAGCATGTGTCCATGGCGTGCCTTGTCCTGTGGCAGTGTTTTGCTGTTTAAGTTGACACAGCTGGTGGGCAGGATGTCAGCTTCAGCTCGTGTCACCCTGCAGTTCTCTGCTTAAAAACGCGTCTTTCACCACATTACATATAACACTGTGTATGAGGGGAGCTAATTGATGGGTTATTAGCTTTGTTTCATCGTCCAACTTTAAAGACTGTCGATTTCTTTTAATATAATGACTTAGTTTTTTGTTATTATATTTTACAATTGTAGCATTTTTTGATTAAAACAGCCATATGAATATAACCACTAATTTCTATATTTATCTGAACATTGTGTGAAATAATAATTCATTCTAAATGTCACCATAAATATCCTGTTATCTTAATTGCTTATGAATAATAAATGACTGTTCTGTGTGCATAAAACTGATTATCACTATTTTCTTTCCAGACAAGTATAAAAGAGGGATTATTGCTCAAACAGACAAGCTCCTTCCAGAGGTGGAAGAAGCGTTATTTCAAATTGAGAGGACGAACTCTTTACTACGCCAAAGATGCTAAGGTAAGCTTCTCTTATCATCAAGCTTCATTTATTTGAGAAAGAAAAGTTCAAGCTGCCATCTTTGCGTTCATTAAAATGACATCTACTTTAATGGATTCCTAGGTTGAGTCCCGATCTAACCTAATCCTTGGTTTTGCTCTGTGCATGTGTCTGTACACGTGCACCAGTCGGGCAGTGCTGTGGCACACTGGCAGGAGCGGGCGCTGCGTAGAGTGTCCCGGAGCCGTGTGTGCTGGCGGGTGCTGTCTGTGTGCTGGACAGGAGCACGCCACTCCCCCACATCCATGGGTGCCAGCGGATCTGAGGAAGGCCTTGTGGGAGTTCGGGTCAGCACAGCTCAGTCAGGGTCAAGGGTCAGGAGCTAGACCCCCAGCAGACCATAGTCCCGTTATTAATGCATAAGGGCTGCATTCATGCCACATGAAGATACAGACACTGTATGCTTCATTATTGTTGATGGCTTTTCTCATAAACCCTTAACTTCCTAGTTTGCCTTTTATTTGACAAGAGTAGCACTCCTTGCTTTTTCTTTGACCATCATTTTCATTTATCTGGGCTTGGCTCATTGCTGCTTGTAGCTGTAACAAAATTACTTTACAATAAGCTAAATTAGATTTAGTCTAATGATTGCTGACTTTTGTCAAAAATGTTCAATTAATAAGTTAAGAGCAGTTGTTACGGTTGGGCAACAAACAACACTGTATGTAATATATTGTGTTTTGTCTGATTTTTATATAATGCCATCCATTCAGAACACATAGTGCAGTGGTTCTCAAAGTGGGGTCCAAGGACTCTTGGGGGTCCCTGGGCCATATGTTGGGGTCCCCCAAAAATGTTTGTGGCATTGTTCATTGCCTGAATATACCTTTTCTTAAGATATACAAAATTTGCATGGAAGGTTTCTGATAGAAATGACCATACTATGAGAAATATCATTCTTCATTCAAAAATTGATTGTGATGCCATTGTGAAAAACCACTAGGGTTTCATAGAATAAGGGGTACTGATAAAAAACGTTTGAAAACCCCTGCCCTAGTGTATTTTGCGTAGCATCTGTAAGAGCTGTGCTGTCCTATTCTTTAGAAGCTCCCCAAGATTCAGCATTACATTTCAACAACTTTACTATGCATACTACTACCAATGATATGTAGTTAATTTCCAAACAAAATGTATAATAACTTCCTATCAAGTAGCAGAAAGGCTTGAAATGTTCCTAATTTTTTCATATTGACTTGCACATTGTTGTTGAAATGTTGTCTTTAGGCTGAGAGCTCTAGATTTGTAGCTAAAGGTCAAGATGTCTTTGTCCTGCTTTTTCTGTCAGCTTGTATTAGATCCACACCAAACCAAAAGCCTGTAATAAGTGAGCACTCATGCATGCGTGAAAACATACTTTCCACACACACAAGCCAAGCAGACAAGAGAACAGTCACTGGCCAGTGCTGGTATGCTCCCCTCACCAAGCTCACACATAACACTCACTCACAGGCATTCACACTTGGTCCAAGCAGCGTGCCTAAGTCATGCACACACTGTATTGGCTGAGGTCCCTTAGTCTGACCAAGGAAAGCGTCATTATCTGGGCTTTCCTCTGACAGCTGCAGTGCTCCCTCTCACACTCGGGTGAAGGGTATTCCTGTGAGTGACGGCAGCGGGGTTTTGGCCTGTTGCCCTTTAGCAGCTCAAGCGCCTAAATGCCGTACACATAGCAGAGATGAAAGGATACGAGCTTCCTGCTTGCATATCCCTCTGTATTCATGTCCCATCACACATAAGTTGGTTCCCAAAATTAATGAGTCAGTGTCTATTTTGGTCGTTGCCAAGTACAAGGGAAATCACACTACGAATCTGAAACTGTACAATCATGCTTATGTGTAATAGCTTTTCTTACATTTTTTTTTTCCTTTTTGTGGATATAAAATAATTAGAACAGCCAAAATTTAAAGAGTGGGGACAAACTCAGTAATGCTCAATACATTTAATATTTTTAGTCAATTTTTTCTCGGTTGCAATGCATCAGTCACTTAATCTATGTCCAATTTAAGTTGTCTAATATGTTTTTTTAGATACTAAATTTGTTTCTTTTATTTCTTCTCTTGTACGCTTCCTTCTCTGTTCAGTCGCTTATCTTTGATGAAGTGGACCTGTCAGACGCCAGTGTTGCTGAGTCCAGCACTAAGAATGTCAACAACAGCTTCACAGTAAGTGCAATTTTATGTTGTTTTTCACTACACTTTCACTGTTGCCAGGCAAATTTTTCTTTCTTTCTTTCTTTCTTTCTTTCTTTCTTTCTTCTTTCTTCTTTCTTTCTTTCTTTCTTTCTTTTTTTTTTTTTTTTTTTTTTTTTTTTTTTTTTTTTTTTTTTCTTTTTTTTGCTGTGTGTTTTGTAATTACATTTCATTCTATGGTTCCAGAAATGGCACCCATTCAAACAAAGAATCTTAGACTTCTACCAATTCATGTTTTGGTATAATTAGTGGTTCATATCACTTCTTTATGATTTTTCTCTGGAGTGTACTATTGCTCTAGAATGGTGTACATTGTTGTTCAATCAGACATTTTTCTCAGTTTTGAAGCCTTTATAAAGTCAACTTCACTATTATTCAATTACAAAATTAGTTGACGATTATTTCAATAATCAGTTGCGATTAGCCCCACAAACAAAGGTTATAATGTCTGTGTATTTGAGTACCGGTGGTAGTCATTGGAGGTGTTGGAAGTATGTTGACCAATCATACAGCACTACAAGCTATTTATTTACCTGTCGTCACATCTTCCTTGTATAAAAAACACACTCAAATATGAATAAATGAAACACCAAGATTATCAATGTTTAATGTGTTATTATCTTAATTTTTTTAATTAGCTTTTTATCTAACAGTATATCATGAGTAAATCTAAAATTATGTTCATTGCCACCACATGTTAGATTCAGAACTATTTATAGGTACTGGAACAAGCAGTGCTATTGACAGTTAGATGTGGGAGTGAGGGTTATTGAGCATGATTTGTTCGGAGAATCCAGGCAGACATCAGCAGAGCTACTAGTGTCTTGTCCGTTCTATAAATGTTTCTCTGTTTCTATATTAAGAAAGGAGTAGGAGGAGGAAGCAGGCAGAAGAACAGTGGCTTGAACTGAGCGCAGTTATTTTTAGCAACCCAACCAAACGCTCCGCTGACTGACTCCTCAAGATGGCTTATGTCCGCCATATTCATAAATAAGATTATATATGAGGCGGACTGGTAGTACATGTGTGCAGCACGTGCTCCGCTGTGTGCCGTAAGCAGGGAGAGGAAGACACACCCATTCAGCTTTGCAAATGTTTACGGACCAGGAAAAGAGAAAATAAATGGAATCTTTTTTATATGCTTTTAGTCTGCTTTTAAAAGAGCTGAGAATATTGAATG
This sequence comes from Mugilogobius chulae, assembly GCA_038363315.1. Classification (NCBI taxonomy): domain Eukaryota; kingdom Metazoa; phylum Chordata; class Actinopteri; order Gobiiformes; family Gobiidae; genus Mugilogobius; species Mugilogobius chulae. The sequence continues at coordinate 10,830,995 of CM076415.1, read as the reverse complement.
TCTAGAGACACTTATTATGTTATTAGGAAAAAATTCACTTACTTTTCTGATAAAGTGTCTGCCATGCTCTTCTTTTAATTGCATTGCTCTATATTGTGTTGCATTATTGCATTAGATTGTCCACACTTTGAGTTGTCTTCTATTGTTCTACAGCTGATGCTCAAATGCTTAAAATTTTCCTGTGTTCACATACTTCTTATTTCTTATGGTGTCTGTCTTGTTGCCATGACAACAGAAAAAAAAACATTTTATAAAAGTTCTGCCAATCAAACTCAACGAAGGGGGAAAATAAGAGCACACAAAAAAATAATACGAAGAAAAAAGAAACACATTTTATTTCAATTATGAATTCAACAATTATTATTTCAAATCAAGCATCAAACATGTCTTTAAATGTATTTCTTGAAATTAAATCAGAAAAATTGGTCAACTTATAACATGCACCAATTGATTAGTCGATTAAAGAAGCAAGTGTCTCAGTGATCTGACCAAATATCCTAAACTGCATTCACAAAACAAGCTTAGAAGTTAGCATGCTAATTAGTGCTGTAATTATTTAGTTATTTAGTTGTTTAGGCAATTCATCAGTCGATGGAGTCTTAGTCGACCAAAATTTGTATTAGTCGACTAATTTTAATTTAGATTATGAGATTTACATGAATAACAACAAAAAGGAGTTAAATAGCTGAAGATTAAGGACAAAATCATTAGTCTTTCTGCCTTTTAAATATATATATATATGTTTCCTGTTAAATTTTTATATAAATTTGTTTATGCATAAACTCCATAACATTGTTAGTTTCAAGCACACTTTGGGTCAGATAAATAGCCGGATCTTGTTAGCTCAGAGATTTGCCACGCCCCTTTTTTAGTTGATTAATCGGTCAATGGAACATGTCTTTAGTCGACCAAGAATTTCTTTGGTCACCTACAGCCCTAATGCTAATTTTAATTACCTACTCATAAAAAAAACAACAGAAATTAAAAACATCTAATTGAGTTGCAATCAGTGTGCAATCTGCTTCTTCTAATAAAAATTTTGATCAACTAAAAAAGACCAAAAAGACTAAAATGTCATCATCTAACTTTATATGGATTTTTGCCATGTAATTTGTTGTTGCCTTTTTACTACAAATGATTTGCTCAAGATTCCGTTTTTGCATATCTTCAAGACAACAATCACAAAAATTTGATATGTTGCACACCTCTATCCTTTTCATATTTTTGCCACTCAGAATGTTGAGGAACATTTTTTAAACAAAAGAAAGTCTGTGCATAACCTGTATTAAGGTGGAAAGACAGCAACAAGGTAGAGCAGGAGAGGAAATCCTAGAGTGATGTCAGAGCCACAGCCAAGCGCCCTCGCACACACACATCCCAGAGGGAAGAGAGAGTAGCACAGGCAGAGCAGACTGGAGCTAGCGAGAGCCAACATGAAGACAGACCTGGACTGACAGACTGAGCACGAGAACATTTAACATCCGAGAGGTAATTTGATTTGTGGTTCACTTGAGCATGTGCCGCTACGGTGTGGGATGCCGACAGGCGGAGTCTAGCCTCGATTATGTGATCACCAAAGAAAGACGGCGAATGGCAAGCAGGGACTGCAGAGAAGGCAATGCAGGGATTGGTGATGGTGTTAAACTCCAAAGCCTTAGACTGTTTAGGATTCTTCATGTTAATTTGGATCTGATGCATGTTGCTATGATGGTGATAGGAATGATTATTGTAAACAAACTGCTATGTATTTTTTAATTTATTGTTTTTTTGTTTGTTTGTTTTGTCAGAAGGAAAGAGGTGGAATAGTTTAAGAAATCTTCAGACGTAACCAAAGTGTGTTGATGTTATATAACCACTTTTATAACATACCTTTTTATTGCTTTTATTGAACGTTGCCTCCGGAATGAATATTGTGCTTCCTGCATTCCTCTACTGGAGATATTACTTTTATTGTCATCTAAGGTTTTTATCCAAGACAAGACATTTTCAGAAGGAGGGATTGATTCATGAAATATATTATATTTTGTCACCTTGGGGGCTCACCTTGTACCCTACAGAATTCAGAAGGGAACCTGTGGTTTTGGGGAATCATTGGTAAATTCTATGCATTTTTAGGTATTTGACTTGTTTGCAGTTTGGTGCCATTAGGACCTTAACTTTGTCTGATCATTAGCACTATCATGCATATATTAGGTACAAAAATATTTAGGCTGGTTCAGTCACATTTAGACGCTTTCTATTTTAATGTTTGACATGACAAAGCTGTAGCTATTTTCCTTTAAATGTGTACGGCAACTGGCAAAAAATGGGTCTTTAAAGTCACAAATGTGTGATGCAGGAGTTTAACTGCTGTGCGTGAAAGCAATAATTCAACCTGACATCACACCCACTGCTTGTTACAGTCTGCATTAACTGGGTAATTTGCATCAAGTGGCTGCCAAATTAATGTGGTTGAGGTAAGAAAAATAAACTTAATCTTTAGTTTAGAGCATTTGTGAAGAGGTGAAGAGATAATATGTATCTTGATTGCGTCAAAAAGGTTCAAATAATTGCATAATCGTTTTTTGTCCGTGTCAAGCATTGCGCACCTTCCAGTCCACGTGCTTTGGCACTCAGCCCAACCCAAACCTTGAATCCATTTCCATCTGTCGCTGCCTCAATCGTCTTTATTGCATGGGATTCATTAAAACTGACCACTTCAAGTTCATGAAATCCATGATGAGTTTTGAATTGTGGGTGTATTTGTTCTGGGAAACGATTGAGGAGGTAATGTGAACGCTGTTATCAGTGTATAATGGTCTGTGTGCTGGAGGCTGTGAGCATCTGTCAAAGCAAGTCCCATTAGACACAGGATCAGCGCAGAACTGTCACCAATCCTCCTGCGGCTGTGAGCGTAAAAATACTGATATGCCTAGTTGGTGCTTTTGTTTTGTAGGGCTGCAACGGAGGATTATTTTAGTTGTCAAAAAAGTCAGTAATTATATGGACTTTAGTCAAACCTTTATTTCTTTAGCCCCCTATCATTCTCCCCATCATACGTCACATTTTTTTCTTCATAATTTCTTTCTTTCTTTAATATCTGATTATAAAAAATAAATAAATAAGCACCTGGAAATGGTAAAGATAAAAAGTACATTTAGACCATCTTATTTAGGGTCAATTCAGCCATTCTGGGATGAATCAGACTCAATTTCTACTCTAAACTAAAAATTCCCCAAAAATTCTAAAATAATAAATACATTTTTTTTGAGTAATTTCAGTTCTCCAATACCTTCAGCTTTTGCAAAGGAATAGTCAAAACCCCAAATATGCCAAATCTAGTGTCATTCAGGTCTCAGCTATAAACACCAGATTTACCAGTTGTAGGCGGAAATCAGATTCTATTTTTCTTTTGTGTAAAGAAAGGTCTCACTTCTGAGTCACCATGAAGCTAAAGCTACAGGGTTGCAACTTCACAAAGACTCCAGACATTTACTTGTGCTCCAAAGGGTTCTGACACAATTCTAATTTGAATTTTAGACGGCTTTAGTCAGACGTGATAGGGAAACTAGGCCAGAATTAAAATAAACACTGAAAACTTGTAGGTACATTTTTAGCCAAATGGAGGTAGACCAAAGGCTTTTAAATTTAGATTTTTTTTCCAAGTAAAGTCAAAATATATACAATAAAATATACCAAAGGCCACATGGAGGTATGAGCTTGTAGAGTTATAACTTTTATCTACGCTTGTTGAAACATACTGTGTGCAATTGAAACATTTGTCTAGCTGACTACACACACACAAAAAAAAAAATTCTGATTAGTTGCGATACTTGTTATTGAGATACCCATCCCGTCTGTACATTTGTCAGTCCATCTTTCACTAGCAGGCAGACCTAGCAAAACCTGAAAAGTATTTTTACATTGTGTGTATTAAGTCATTATTGGTGACATTGTTATTTGTTTTTTTATCTCACATCGCTTCTCTATCTTTTATTCATAGCTGCCATGTCACACTTTATCAGAAACACACAGCTGATGAATGTACATTGAAGGTCAGCAATCAAGGGAGGTTTTCCACTCTTGAGGGATGCCGAGAGCCATTTTTGGAAACGTCGTTCCTGTTTCCCTTGGCAACCAATCTTATCACCACATACACACAAAGCAAAACCCTGCACGGACACACTACTTCAGCACAAAGACAGGATGATCTATGTCCGAAGGGATCAATTGGCCCCTGTGCATGTGAATCCGCACAAGCGAGAGTGAGTGGGATGGCTGGTGCGCATGGACAGACAAACACTGTAATCCTTGTGTTGTGGGTAAGACTAGAGATGAGTAGACAGGAGAAGGGACACATCAGCACATTTGGATCTGTAACTTACAGACTTAGAAAAGGGAAGGTAGTAACAGTTAAATCTTTATTCATTAGACTGCTGTTGATATTCAGTTATAAATGAATGAAAGATTTTTGTTGAGACTACATCAAGTTTTGACCAGACCATTCTTTTGTACAGCCAAAGAATACACGAGGCAATGCGTTCTGTGTCCTGTGTGATTAACACTGAGTAAAATCACATGATTGAAATTGAGGTTCTATTATGCTGAATTGTCATTTATTATTCAGTAAAAACTTGTTGTCTGAAGCACAAGTCTGTTCATTGGTACACAGTAAAAGTCTATATAGTTTTCGTTTGTGCAATCATTTCTAGAAGCAATTTAATTTTGTTAGTAAGAAGATATAATAATAGCAATAGGGTGAGGATTATGTGTTTTGTGTTTGGTTGACATTTTGAATATTGCTGCAGCACAATACAGAATCTTTCCAGTAAAACAGCATGCTGAGTGCAAGTTGAAATTAGGAATGGGAATTAACAGCATAGAACTCAACATAAAGTTACCTTGTGTTCATGTTGTATTGAACATTGTCTCTTCTGACATGCAAAAGCAGAATCTATATTCTGTGAAACTGCAGGTGTGAGTTTCTTAACATCTTTCATGCTTGTAAATTAGGATCATACAGTATTTGTTTTTGGCTATATTACAGTATCTTACAGTTGATTCCATGTTTATGCATGCATGGATCTATCAGTCTTGACTTGTCAGGCATAGAGATAACACTAGGACGCGGCCAGTTAGAAACATGAGAGAATGAATAAATGATGCTCAGTTGAAAGCCTTGCTGCATGTCTGTAGGGTTATCCACAGAGTCCTTAGTTTTAACCACACCAACCCACACCAGAGAGAGGACGCAGGAGGGGTGGGAGCGACACAAGCTCTTAGCCTTTTCCGAGGCACTTCTCCTGTCAGCACCAATCTTCCTCAACGCTCCGTGGTCTGAGCTCCGAGTCAGGGAAAAAACACAAGAGGTGAAAGCAAAGTCTAACTAAAGGAAGGTGTGAAGGGGCGAGCGTGCTAGAGTTAATGTGGGAGAGAGAGTAGTAGCAAAATCAGAAGGGAGGGTGTTTCTCATAACATCTCGCTCTTGAAGACAGAGCGGATGGTTACGGACTCGCAGTGGCACAACGGGTTCTGCTGCACCTCTCTGGAAGTCTCCTTCAACCAAAAAGTCATTATTTTTCCTGGCTCAACTAACCAAGTGGTCCCGTCTTCCACTGTGTCCAGGTGATCACTCCGTTTCGTAGACTCATCCTCTGCGCTGAAAACAGAAAAGAGATGGAAGACTGGATCAGTTCACTCAAGTCTGTCCAGTCCAGAGAACACTATGAGGTATGTTCCATTTACAGATGTTTATGTGGGCTTGAGTGCATGTGTGTGTGGGAGAGAGAGTCTATCAACTGTTTGAAGACAAGAGATTTATGTACAGTCATTGTATTCACAACTTTTCCCCTAAGTGACTTTTGAGCAAGTTTAATTACATAAAGTATTTCATTTTCTGTGATAAAGATGTAAAGTGGTTGTCATCAGATTCTATAGTATTTTAGCATTTATCAATGCCCCATGCAATGTTTATGCAAAAGTAAACACTCACTTTAGATGAGCTGTAATGGGGCTGTGGCAGGCTAACTGTTCACAGGTGTATTACTTAAAGCGACATAAAGAATGTTCATGTTTCACACAAAGCTACTGCTACTGCTTTGCTGAGATTTAATCCAGTAAATTCTTGTCAGTACAAGATGTGCTAAATCTTGGCAATGTGTTGACAGTGAGGCACTTGTGGTGAGCACAGCAAAAACTGCGCCATGCATGTTAATGGCTTTTATTTGGGAGGGAATCTTATATAAGACCCTATCCCACCTCTTTATTGCACTGCAATGCAGCAGTACCCCATCGCTGTCACTCCACGGGGCACCACACATGCACACATATGTTTTACTGTGGTGCTTGTGGCCCCCCTGCTGAGATGGATCTGTGTGCAGTAAGTCTGTTAGACCCAATTGAGAGGCACCTGTTATGAAAGGACTTGTACTGTAGAAGTCACTGTATGTACTGCACCAGCCACTGCAGACTCAACACCCACACTGTGCTCTCACCTCCTGTAAGCTGCTGCGTCTCAGAGGAGCGGCCCAATTATATGAGAAGATTCAATTAACAACTTTTGCACTGCTGTTGTCAGCAAGTTGTTCAAGATCACATTTTTACAGCAAAAGGGCCCAAGGACTCAGTATTTACAGTGACAATAATCTTCAAAACCCCGCAAAAAGTTATTTACTGCAAAGACCTTTAAAACATGCAAATCGTTTCTTTAATAAGAGGACTCACTGTACCATTCTGCTGGAGTCACTTATGAAATCAACTATGGACCCCATTTTGCAACAAACCTAAATGCAAACCAGCATATTAGTTGGGAATAACTGCTTGTTTATGTTGTTTTCACAGACAGCACAGTTCAATGTGGAACATTTCTCAGGGATGCACAACTGGTATGCCTGTTCTCATGCACGGCCCACCTTCTGCAACGTTTGTAAAGACAGCTTGTCAGGAGTGACGTCTCATGGCCTCTCCTGCGAAGGTAAATCATTTTACTGGGACTTTGGTAGTACTACAGTTTTATTTTTTTAAGATTAGGCTGAAATAGAAAAAGAAATATGTTTATGTTTACCAAGACAACTGATTTTAAAAGGCAAGATACTGAAGAAGGAGAAATAGAAAACTATTTCATAATGGACAAAGTTGCTGTAGAGTTGTTTTAAATCATTGTGGCATCAACATTTTGTAAACATGCAAATAATTTGAAGTTGATAAAGGTGGAAAACACACCATACAAATGCAAAATTTATCTTTCATCAATATTTCACTGAAATCTGTAAAAATAGAACTGTGTGCTGTAATTCACTGGAGATCCACTCTGTATGTCATATGGTGTGTTATATAAATCCCTTAGATAGAAGCTGTTTAAATTTTCATTTAGCATTTGCATCTCTCCATTTAACCAATGCAGTGATAAGAAAAAAACTGCCAATGACGCCACATCTTCTCACCTCATCTCTGAGGGAACAGCAGGCGACTGAGAGAAAGGGCTGATGGGCTGGTGTGAAGTGTCAGCGACAGGCAACAGATCAAAATAATCTTCTGCACCTCTCTGTCCTAATTCATCCTGCGGCCCCATGTGTTTTGAACGCTGTTTTAAGTGTGTGTGTGTGTGCGTGTGTATGTGTGTGTGCAAGTCTCCATCTCTCCACTCAGAGCTCATTAGCCACTACAATTAGACCCTCTTGTGCAGTGAGTGGGACGCCAAAGAAAGCAGCATAGACCAGTGAAAGGACCAACTCGTTAAAGAAGCCTCTGAATCCTATTATCTGCAATGATCTCCACACCACAAAGGCGCTCTTAAACTCACAATCACGCTGCTGATTATAGGAGGCCAGTTTCAACTCTTCTCATTAATGTCAACACTAATACAGTGGTAGATCAATAGAAAAGCAGGAGTGAGACACTGCTGGTCACCTTTAACCAGCACTATGTAATGGATGGTGGTACCAACATTGAATTCTGATCTGACTTTGAGATAATCTTTCTATCTTTTTAATTTAATTTAGTTTCTATAGCGCCTCAATGCACTAACACTGTCATTTGCTCTTCCCCACCCACTCCTTTAAAAGGTCAGTCTCTGTCGTGCATTTGAGGGAGTTACAGGCAGATTTACTGACCACAATAAACTTTCTAAAGAGGCAAATTGCATAGCATCACTAATTCTAATGTCTTTTTTGCACTGGTTTAATTATTCAGTGTAGTGAGAGCTCGCTTGAGTGATCTGATCCCACAGTCATCTTACTGATAGATAAATAACTGATGTTAATACTTCTATATTTTAGAACTGATTAAAGTTTTCACTGTGTAACTCTGATATTGTACCCCTTGCTTCTATTTATAGAGATGTTATGTTATTGCTTTGCTTGGGATTAATCACATGGAGACATTATGCATAAAGTTATCAAGCATTTATTCAGTTACATGTTATATTGCAGAAAAAACCCACTTGAAATACTTGCATTTTAGCTGTGAGCAGGGTCACTTTTTCAGGCTCAAAATATTGACAGGAATGGTTTCTGGTAAATGTTGTGCTATTATGATAATAACCGACAGCAATAACTGCCAATATTCTCCCGAGATTGTGCAGAAAAAAGCTGCCTTTTCATGCGTTCTTAGTTTATTTACTTTATTTGTCTCCCATAAGGAGAAACTTCTTTGAAACAGAGGTGTGAGCTGCTCAAGATAAAACACATACACAAAACAATTACAACATAACACCAAGATCACAACAGTGGTTACAAAAGTCTTCTCCTCCTTTGACTGGCCTCTTTTCCTCATTAACAAGTTTCACAGACACAGGTATGAAAGAATTCTTGTATCTGTTGTGCTTGCACAAAAAAGTCCGATATCTAAGCCCTGAGTGCATCAATGAAAATTCAAGGTTTAAGATGTGTGTTGGGTCCAATAAAATCCTGTGGGCCTGGCTTCTGGCAGATTCTTCAAATAACTGTTGTGGGGATAACAGAGATGCCCCAACTATTTTACCTGCTGTTCTAACCAGTCCAGAAACCTTAACTATGTTGCGTTTGTTTTTACTTTTTGCAAAGAAAAATTCTGCACTAGTTGTTCAAACACATAACTTTTTAAACTGTAACTATGACTTATACAAATATTAAGACCATAGCAATTTTTTAAACCAAGTCATGATATTATAGATAATTGCAATTATTTTGACTTCGATAATTATGACATACAATTTCAGTCAGTCTTCACAGATTTGGCTCTGTCGTGTCACTTGAAGATACTGAATAAGTTTAACAACAAACTGCTAAATATTTCAGGCAAAGTCACACAGAAAATGTAGAAAATGTAAAACTTTAATATTTTTTGTGTTTGAATACCTTTGCAGTTATAGATTTTTTTAGTGCAGTTTATATCCAGTACATTGTCAGATCATAGTTTTGAAACCTTTTGCCCTTTTTAGTCAACTATTCGATCGACAAAGTTAACCAAGAATTTCATGGTTGACCACAGCCCTACAAAAAATACCCTCCGTTTTTTTTGTATTAAGTTGCAAGAGACAGAAACACTGGTGGTTATAATGTTGCATACACATTTCTTACATAAGTCTTTTTAGTCTATAAATCTTTTTTTCTAGGCACAGGCCCACTATCACAGCTTTGTTTAGCACCATCAGGTCGAACACATGAGTCAGAGACAGATGTGAGGAAGCGAAAAGCAATGGATTATCAATGGCAATTCGATTAGCTTAAGATGCTCTGAAAGGGAGGAGTGTGCACAGTCAAAGAGAAAGGACAACTACGTCTGTATTAAACCACCGGCCAAACAGTTTCACAGCAATCAGCGTGGCTTAAATTTCCCTTTCGATTTCCTGCTCCGGACGCTCTGCCGTGATTGATTTATGATACACCAACACACAAACACACAATGTCTAGCCAGCATATTCACTCATAAATGTTCTCAGTCAAGCCCTAAAGAGCCAGTGTGGTATCATGCCTAATGCTTTGCTAATGCACCATAATAGTGTTTAGCCTAAAACACAGCAAAAGCATTGTACTGTATGTCCGGTAATGTTGTAGTTGGGAGATTTTTGTGTGGCGTCTGTGTGAGTTGGTAGGAAGATGTAATCGTATTATTTATTAATTGCTGGGTTGAACTCTGTCACTGTTGAAGATGTTTTATGCTTGTGATTAACTATCAATAAGAACTTCCATATGGGGGTTACTCTTAAATGTACATACATTTTGGACGCTGACTTTAATTTTGTGCTTATTACTTATTATTATTTACATGCACATTAAAATAGGGTGAGCTGTGCTGTGTATCCTTCTGAAAAGCAAGCCAGTTACATAACAACTTTTGAGTTTGAAAAATTAATTGAAAATTAACTTGTGCACTCTTTTGTCATCATCAAATAGACTGCAATTTTTACTTAGCGACAAGTAAGGCTGGGCGATACAGACAAAAATGAATATCTCGATCATTTTTTGGCATATCTTGTTTATGATATTCAGACGGTATCATTTCAAACCAACTTGTAAATGTTCAGACACATCTTTAAGTGTATTAGTTGAAGATTAATGGTCAGAAAAATGTGGCTGTAGTCGACTAAAACATCTTTTGTCAACTTAAGACATGGGCTATCAATCGATTAGACCACAAAGAAGTCCTTCTTTCTCAAAACTATAGTGTCTCAATGTTCTGACCAAATATTTGACCCGTCACATGACTGAAGGAAGCCAAAATAGCTCTAATTTATATACAAGATGTTCTAATTACTTAAGACTGGTTCAGTACATCAATTGCACAAGGAAACTGCTGTCATTTTCAGATTCTGCCAGTGCTGTGACAATAAGCCCTAAATTAGCTTTAACTTTGTACATCAGAGGCTTACCGTTCCTTTCATCTTCAAATTAGCAGTTTAAGTTAGGGTTTACGCATTCATCTCCTTTTCAAACCATGTATCTGTGCCTGTAATATCATGTTATGAATTACAGTATATGTATAGGTTTAAAATATATCTTCTAAATTTAATTGTGTCGTAGTCAATCAACCTTTTACACTGTTTCCCAGTGCTTTTCAACATACAGTTGCGTCTCATTCGGTTGAAGTTTCTGAGTTTAATTTAGAACCAATACAGTCAGCTCTCAAAAAATTTACTCATTTTTGAAGCTTTTGTCTTGCTCCCTTTAGGTCGACTAATCGATCGGCATGTCTTTAGTTTTTAGAAATGTCAACTTTCCTGTCATTATATGATTAATGTGAATGTAAATTTTGTTTGCTTGTTTTTTTTTTCTTTTTTAGTGTGCAAATTTAAAGCCCATAAGCGCTGTGCTGTCCGAGCCATTAACAACTGTAAGTGGACAACACTGGCATCCATAGGAAAAGATATTATTGAGGATGAAGATGGGGTATGTTGAGATTTAAAGACATGTTTTAGTATTTTATGTTTTCACTATGTAAGTTGTTAATTTTGTGTACCTGTAGATTGCAATGCCTCACCAGTGGTTGGAGGGGAACCTGCCAGTGAGTGCCAAGTGTGCCGTGTGTGATAAGACGTGTGGCAGCGTGTTGAGGCTGCAGGACTGGCGCTGCCTCTGGTGCAAAGCTATGGTAGGACATCTGTTATCAGTGCATAAATCTAAAAACACTTTCATCTTGTTAATTAAAGTCATGAATTCTCTCATATGACTAATCAGAGCAATTATACAATAATTCATTACATAATAATTCATGCTTTTTACTTTATGAGTCATCCTTTCTTTTCAAGTTGTTAAAATTTCTAGAACGGAGGTGTTAGTGCTAGCGTAATATTATTACTGTCAACTGAATTGATAGAGAATTTACATAACATTTCTAAAAACTTGTATGCTAAATCATTTAGGCCTTCCAAAAGAAAGCCATTTTAGCAGTCCTTTTTGATGACAAAAACATTTACTTTATGATGCCCAGTTTGGCGGAACAGCATTATAATATCATGTAAAATGGGAAAGATTTTGAGGTTCATCATTCTCTATCCTCGCTGAGGATTTCCTGGCCTACATTTGTTCATTAATTTATAATCAGCCATGAGAATGATATCAGTCTGAAAGAGATTAAATGTCCTCCTCTCTCTCAGATTTGAGGTTTTCTTACTTAACCTTCACCTCACATCAATCAGAAGTCTAGACAAAAGCTCATCATTTTATGTCCCTAAAATTTACAATGATTAAAAAATATATAACCCACTGTAACGCATTACATTGCCCTCATGTTTTCATTCTTTACACATTTTTTTACACAGTACCTACCATATATTTATACAGAGAATTAATGTCAGCGTCAATTAAATGTATACTATCTGTAACAATGTGTGTACATTATTTTAAATTGGCGTTTGTCATTTTACTCACTGTATATGTAATTGAAATTTGTTATTAGGTTCACACAGCTTGTATGGACCTATATCCTCGCAAATGTCCCCTGGGTCAGTGTAAAGTGTCTATCATTCCCCCACGGCACTCAACAGCATCGACTCAGATGGTAAGCAACACTGACACCTGTCTGAGAGCACCCGAGGGCCCAAAACCAATCTTTGTATGAGCAGCAATAAATGCCCCTTGAAAATGGGTTTCCAGTCCATTTAGTTTTAGAGCGGCTCTTGTGTAACTTTAACCTCCATACTCAAATTAAAAACGGCCTTAAAGGAGCTTATACAATGTTTTACAGTAATTTATTTCATCACATTTTGTTAACCTAAACCTAATGTTCTAAAAGCATCACTTTAATTGTTGGCAAAGTTAGTACAGTATGTTCAATGCCTTTTATCTCCAAGCATGAGAATAAAGTTAATCTTACCTGACATGTTGTCTCACCTATAGCCAGGAGCTAAAAATAGCCTGCCATGTGAGGAGGTGTGTGGACATGTGACCAGGAGGAAGAGCCTTCTTCTCAAGCAGCACTGACATGCAATACATGTGGCATTTAATGAAAATTTAAACACTGTTCATCTACAAACAATACACTCCTCTAGATGAAATATTAAGAGTGAAATGTCACTATACATATGTCAGTAGGATGATAATATTTTGTCATGAAAACTTGTCATGACTTGACAATCTGGCTTAAAACTCTTTCAAAGCCAGATTAGCTATAGAAAATAACCAGGTAAATGCATTTATAGAATTAGCTAGAATTGCTGTTAAGGGATGGTAACAGCACATTATGCAAATTGTTCTTGCGATTAGATCATTTGAACAGTGTGTCTCAGTTTAATTGGTGGATAGATTTGATTTGACATCTAAGGAGGAAAACAAAGAATGAGATGCTTCCTTCTATGATAGGTTTTATTTTCTCACCATCTCAACACATGTGCCTGTACCCCGCTGCAGGATGGATAGAGAGAGAGAGAGAGAGAGAGAGAGAGAGAAAGCAGCAAAAGAGGAGGCTGTGAGGGGGTTTGTAATTGGCTGAGCGGGGGATCAGACTGAAACACGTGCCTCAAGAGTCGTGACTTTCCCTCCGTTTTTTCTCTCTATCCTCCTCCGTCTCCTTCCCTCCTTTCTCTGACAGAATTACAAAAAGAAGGGAAAAAATCAAAGTAGGGAGCTGACTGAGAGCTTAAGAAGGCAGCGGAGAAGAAACAGGCACATATGATGGGGCGTGCACAAAGCCTTTGACACATGTGGGGGTGTACAGTGCAGATTAAGCTGTGTGTATCAAGCCCCTTTGTTGTGTTGTCACCGTCAGATTATCCATATGTGTGTGAGGGATAGTGTGAGCTAAACACGTGCTTCTGGCATGTGCTGTTTTTTATGACCTGTTCGTTTCTTGATTATGGAGGTTAATTTGGATGAGGTTATCATTTCACTGCAAACATTCACAGATAAGTAATAGATGGGGTACAAATAGTCAAATATTGGCATTTAAATCCAACATTTAACAACATCAGTCAAAATATTTTATTGGCAATAGTCCTGTTTCTTCAGATTATTCTATACATACCTTTTTTTTTGGACTAAGACAATAAGAAACAACAGAAGTCACTTGCATTTTAAAGTTTACTAGGCTTAGAGCAACCCTCTCCACCAAAGAGTGCATTGTAAATGTAGCACTTTATGACCCGACCGCTGTGTACTATCTGAATCTGTAGTAATAAAATTGTCATTAAGACCCGAATGCAGTGCTCTGATTGACTGTGCTTTGATGGTCCAATCCAGCTTCACTTTGCTGTATGAAAGAAGCTGGTTTTAAGCATGATTGCATCCAAAAATGAGTGCATGTTGATATTAACAGTTCGCTGAATGGTTTTGAGAGCTAGGGCCAGTTTGAACAGATTTAAACACAGACTGTGATGTAAAAATTAGGTTTTTAACTTAAGGGCCATCATTACCAATTTTGACTGTGTATAAGCAATGTACAAGCTTATTATAAAAGTTCCCTTTTCTACATTTTCCCCAAAGGATTTTGGAAAGCTACATGTCCCCATCATGTGCCAGCCCCCTTCTGGTGTTTGTAAACTCTAAAAGTGGAGACAATCAGGGAGTGAAGTTTTTGCGACGTTTCAAACAGCTTCTCAATCCGGCCCAAGTCTTTGACCTCGTAAATGGCGGGCCACACCTTGGGTAAGGGCTAACAACACTTACAATATTTAAACATTAAATATACACAAATTAGTACCAAATTGTGTGTGTTCATGTGTTTCAGTCTACGCCTATTTCAAAAATTTGACAATTTTCGGATCCTGGTGTGCGGAGGTGATGGCAGTGTAGGATGGGTCCTGTCTGAGATTGATAAGCTCAACCTTCACAAACAGGTATTTTAATGAATCTTCCAAAGAAAGTAAAGTACCCTTTAGGAACAGGATTCTGGCTGTTTCAGTTACATAAAGTGGATTTAAGTGTATAATTGGAAAACAAATACAACATGTACAGGCAAAGGAAGATTCATTATGTGACTTGAAAAAAGTAACCTTTATATAACAAATAAAGTATTGTTAGAATTTAATAGAGTGCATAATACACTGTGTAGTTAAAGCAGTGTGTATTCTTCTTACTCTGCCTTGCTCTCTGCCTTACAGTGCCAGCTTGGGGTGCTGCCTCTGGGAACAGGCAATGATTTAGCACGAGTGTTGGGTTGGGGTCCATCATGTGATGATGATACACAGTTGCCCCAAATTCTGGAGAAGTTAGAGCGAGCCAGTACTAAAATGTTGGACCGCTGGAGCATCATGACTTATGAGATCAAGATTCCTCCTAAACATAGCTGCCCCACCACGCCTGAGGGGGAGACGACTGCCAGGTACAAACAGGCTTTGCCACAGATCAGCACTGACATGCTCAGATAAATGTCAACTAAATATTTGCACATTATTATTTGTTCCTTTGAATTATTTATAGTTTTGGATCTTACCACCAAACTGTGGTTGTTTACACAACTCTCTTTCTGCAGTTTCATATTTCAGCTTATGAAGACTCAGTAGCAGCCCATCTTACCAAGATCCTGAACTCAGATCAACACTCTGTGGTCATCTCCTCTGCCAAGTATGTAACACAGCACATTACATCAGCTCACCTCATACAAGCTTAAACTTGAAAGAATAGAACAAATATTGTGATTTATGTTTTGTGCTTAGGATCTTATGTGAAACAGTAAAAGATTTTGTTGCCAAAGTGGGAAAGGCTTATGAGAAGAGCAGTGAAAATGCAGATGAGTGTGATAGCATGTCTCTCAAAGTAAGCTTTTGGACACATATCCTAAATATTTTAGATTTGTTTTTACTTAATTTTAACACATCTGTATTCAGTGTGCCATCCTGAATGAGAAGCTGGACTCCCTGCTCCAGACGCTGCAGACTGAGTGCCACACTCTGCCCCCACTGCCCTACTCCACACCCCCCATTGTAGAGGAGGAACTGGAGGATGAGGAGGATGAAGAAGAGGAGCCCAGTGAGGAGAGCTTGACTGAGCTGAAGGAGAAACTGGAGCAGGCGGAGAGCGAGAAGGGAGAAACCACTTCACCACATCAGATGTTCAAAAGCCGAGAGCAGCTTATGCTCCGAGCCAACAGTTTGAAGAAAGCTGTCCGTCAGATCATTGAACAAGCTGAAAGAGGTGAAAACAGAGACATAGTGTCATGGCTTGGATTAAGGCTTAAATAAACTTACTTAGTTAGTTTATTGCTAGTTAAACTCCAAAAAAGCTTCTTGGATAGCATGTGAGCAGATATACTGTAAAAATCTACATAAACAAAAACAAATAAAAAAAATACAGATATATTTTGTCATTACAATAGCCTACAATAGTGCAATCAAAACCTTGTCATGGGATTTTGAAGGAAGTCATTGATATTGAGAAATATTGGCAACCATAGCACCAAGCCAAATCATGAACAGCATTAAAATAACTATTAATTAATTAATTAATTGACCTTATTTAACCAGGAAGTCCACTGAGATTCAGAATCTTTTGCAGGGGAGCCTGGGGAAGGGTCAGGGAGGCATTAATGGACATGTTTTAGCTGTAGGAGGAACCGGAGTACCGGAGGAAACCTACGCAGACACGGGAGAACATGCAACTCCACATAGAAAGGCCTGGCGGCCCGGGAGTCAACCAGGACCTTCTTGCTATGAGGCAGAGCGCTAACGCTTGCGCACTTGTCGCCAACTAGATTTCTGATATAGGCTGTATACTGTACTACTTTCTCTTTTCAAGACAGAGGCATAAACCTGAGCATCTCATTCTTTACAGTGGTGGATGAGCAGAACGCCCACTCTGAGGAGACAGAGCTGACGTCTCCACTGGAGTTCAGAAAAGACAGTGAGGAGGAGAACCGAGACAGTGAAAAGGATGAAGATACCAAGGAGCTGGAGTTGTTGCCATGTAAGTCTTCTGCTGTCTCTCTCTGTTATGTGACCTGTTTACAATCCCTTTCACCCAACTTGGCCTGAACGCAAACTATTTCCACCCTGGTTTGTGTCCAAAGCATTTAACCTTTCCGTCCTCATCTGCCTGATCTCCTCACATCGCCAGCTGGCATTGTTTTCAAGCACTTAAGACGTAATTAATTAGGCCTGCGATGCCAGCTAACCTTTTATAGGGGATGTTCTAACACACATGCCTTCACACATTCTTTTCCAGTGGACCGTGTTCATGCAAGTTCAAGGAAAAGACAAACCATAAAGGACTAAAAAGTCGCCCCCTTGTGGTCAATATAATCCTTACAGCACAATCGGTGAAGAATGAACAGCAATGGGAAAAGTGCTTCTGACGCAAATCATATTTCCTGTCATAAATAAACTCAAGGATTAGTTGCTAAGTACAAGCACAGACAATGTTACTGAAGAATAGCGGTGCTCCATCTTAATAGTTTTGAAAATAACACGAGTAAATTGCATGTTTCAAATAATGAGTTTCATAATGTGTGCATGATTGTGCTTAAGCTACAGGATGTATTATTGTCTTAGGACCAGAAGTTCTTCCTGTTTATCATGGGGCAGCTTCCTTCCATGCATTTTCCAGGCTAATAGGAAAGATTGGGGGGTATCGCTTCAGATCCTCTTCTGAGCGTCCTCGAGTTTCCTTACTCTTTCCTGGCCTGCTCTTGAATTCCAACCTCTTCATTAGATAAAACTGTGTGAGGAAGGGAGTTCTTATTTGTATATTATAGTGCAAAATGATCTTGCACATCTACATGTCCTACTTTTTAATAATAGCTCTTTTTGAAGTTTTAATTACCAGGCTGTCAAAAAAGTAAAAAAATATTATGGCTTAGACACATGGGCTACTACTCTACTGTTTTTCTTTGTTGTGTTACTTTAGATTCTCTGAATTCTCAGTGGACTTGTCTCTACTGTCAACTAAATAACAACCTGTGCTAAATGAATGTTCCACTGGATGTCTGTTTATGTTATTGCAAGCGACGCATGGCTCTTTAGTCTGTGCTTTGCCTTAAGCCCGAGTGGATAGCCTAAATGCTCTTAAATAATAATAATTTATTGGAATACAACAATATCAAAGTTTGTTTTTCTGTGTGTAGCTGCCAAGAGTCCATGTTCCCCCACAGAGCGCAAAGTTAGTCGCAGCACCCAGTCCTACCAATCCTTCACCATCACCCCCTTCACCACAAGCAAAGAGAACCTTCCAGTACTCAACACTCGCATCATCTGTCCAGGTAATAAGATACAATTATATGCAGATCTTATACTTAAAAAAAACTGTCACAATAGTAATTTGAAGGTACAATATTTATTGTGATATAGTAAAGAGGCAAACAGAATTGTGGGAATACCTTTTTTTGTCTTGTTCAAAACTAATTGCACTATATGCACAGACATCATTATTTCTTTATGTTGTTTGCCCTGAAGGATCATGGTATATGTAGTCAATAGAAGTCTTTTAGCTGAAACAAAACAATAAATCTGAACAATATTTATCATTCTATTTGTTTTCTTTCTTTCAGCAAAAGACTTTCTTTTCTTTTCTTTAGAAAAAGAAAGTTAAAAACACCCTTTAAAACTTACTTAATTATGTATAACATATATACCATAATGTGAAAAAGGAGGTCCTCCTCTCTGCAAAACAATAGCCCTTTTAGGGCCATTGCAAGCCTGCTAAAAGTAAAGGCACATTAGTTTTTAGTGCAACTGTGCAGCAAATACATCTAAATGATAATATGTGCTCTCATTTAAGTCTATTTTTGTGTGTCACTAATTACTTGTATTTTCATAATTGAGTAGTAGTTTTTTATTTAGTCCACCAGTCAAAACTTTTTGACTATTTGCTATATAATTTTTTTGTGTGCATGTTGCTGTCCAAAATGCAATTACTTTTTTTTGTTGTCAACTAGTTACAAATAGTAATTTAGTTGTTGCAGCCCAAGATACTAGTTTTGCAAGTACATTCCAGGCTAAAAATACAAACTCAAATGCCCTCAATGCAAGTATATAATGAGGATTACCCATGCATCACCTCTCCTGTGTGCGTGACATGCGTGTGTTTGTGCAGGCCTGCGGGCTGGTCTGGCCGCCTCAATCGCCGGTAGCTCCATCATTAGTAAGATGCTGCTGGCTAACATTGACCCATTTGGTGCCACACCCTTCATTGACCCCGACCTTGACTCACTGTAAGACTTTTCTCATGCTCTAAGTTTCGTGTGTAGTTCCCCTGCAATATAGACAACCATATTTTGCATCTCTTTTATGCAGAGAGGGTTACATGGAAAAGTGTGTGATGAACAATTACTTTGGTATTGGTTTGGATGCCAAGATTTCCTTAGAGTTCAACAATAAACGGGAAGAACACCCAGAGAAATGCAGGTAGGTCAAGTGATTTAGAATTGTAACTTTAGAAACTATAGTGTGTTCATATTTTGTTTAATCCCTCTTGTAGGAGTCGTACAAAGAACATGATGTGGTATGGAGTTTTGGGCACAAAGGAGCTTCTCCAGAGAACGTACAAAAATTTGGAGCAGAAAGTTCAGTTAGAGGTTTGTAAATTAACTACTTTACAGTAATATTCTGTAACACAAAACAAATCTGATAAACTGCTCTTCTAGTGTGATGGACAGTACATCCCTCTGCCAAGCCTACAGGGCATTGCTGTTCTAAATATTCCTAGTTATGCTGGAGGCACAAACTTCTGGGGAGGCACCAAAGAGGATGATGTAAGTATTTCCGTGCTTTGGCTTACACCCTATTTTGTTAGTGTCTTTAAGTTGTGAGTAATGAATTATTGCAAAAAAAATAAATAAATAAATAAATAAATGGTAAAACAAATATTTACTGTTGAGGTACATAAAGAGTTATCTCTCACATTTTTGCTGTTCCCTTTGACGAGCCTCGTTACGAGAACCATGATCCTGGTTTAGCCCGACCCTAGTGGCCTTGAGGTGCAGAGTGAGGCACGGATAGAGAAATATGTGTGCTTGTTTGTTCAAGGCTCAAAGCACAAGGCTGCTGAGGGACTGGAGTGTCAGTTTGCACACACATAGACACACACAGATCCAGAGGATACCCTTGTACACACAAATATTGTGCATTCGCTCTTATATAATCGTCATGCTCAGTAAGGGACAATAAATTGGGGGAGGACATTTAGTCTAATTTACTCATGAGCAGATGTACTCAGATGTAACTCTGAACAACATAGTTTGCCTCATTTAAGTATTGTGTTTGGCAGTTCATCCCCTCTTTGATGCCTGAATAAAAGCATTCATTTATTGAAGTACATCATCCACTTTTTTGACAGAAGCTTGGTATTTCAGGGATTGAGACTCATGCAAGAAGAACTTCTTTTGATGCTGTTCTTGATTAAACACATATTTCATATATTTGCTAGTCAACAATCATTTGTTTCCCCCTAGTGGCTTTAATGCCACACTACATTTGGTATTTATAATAGCTCTGTTGTGCATGTAATTAATCATGAATATTTGGCTGTTGATGATTATATTGGTACAAGCAAATATATAATACTGAAATAATAATGTTTTCTTTTTCTTGTAGATATTCTGTGCTCCATCGTTTGATGATAAAATTCTTGAAGTAGTTGCTGTGTTTGGAAGCATGCAGATGGCCGTGTCCAGAGTGATCAAGCTACAACACCATCGCATTGCACAGGTTTGAATTGAATAGCAATGTAGTACTAGTTTACATTTTTAAAGGTTCATTGTTTAACTTTATGTCAACTCCACAATTCAGTAGAAATAAAAGAGAATACCATACTTCTATCTTTAATAGAGTCAATTGTGTGTTATATTATTTTGTGGCCATGCAAGCCAACTCAAAGTAAAGATACATATTTTTTTTATTTATTTAGTGACTTCTAAATGGCAAAAACTTTATTCAGGTGTCTTTTTAGTAAAAAAGTTACACAGTGCTTCTTTAATATATATTTTTTCAACAGTGTCAATAAAGGGTGATGGTGTGGAAATATAATATTATTTTACAGTGAAAATGGTTACTAAACTACCTACATGACAAAAAACAAAACAAAACACAACACTTGTATTTTAACTGTAAACATAAAAAACCTACTAATATCATTTTCAGTATTATACTTTATTATTATACTATGCTATGTTGATGTGTAACTGTTTTGGCGATCTAGTGTCGAACAGTGAAGATCACCATCCTGGGAGACGAGGGTGTTCCCATTCAGGTGGACGGAGAGGCCTGGATCCAACCTCCAGGTGTCATTAAAATTCAGCACAAGAACCGGGCTCAGATGCTGACCAGAGATCGAGTAAGGGTTCAGACTTACCATATAGATAAGGCATTAACAAAGGGCAGAGTGAAGAAGTGTTCTTTTTTAAATACAGGCATTTGAAAACACGCTAAAGTCCTGGGAGGATAAGCTGAAGTATGATAAGCCACCTTTGAGACCTCACCTTTATCCACAACAGTCGGTAGATTTGGCGACAGAAGAGGAGGCCGGATTAGTGCAGATGTGTGCCCGAGCTGCAGAGGAGCTCATCACAAGGTAATAACATTGCACTATATTCAATCTATAAAAACACAGATTTTTTTTAAAGAAAACTAACTTTTTTGTTTGTTTGTTGTTTGTTTGTTTCTGTCATAGAATTTGTGAAGCTGCCAAAACCAATGGACTTTTGGAGCAGGAGCTGGCTCATGCTGTCAATGCAGCATCTCACGCGATTAACAAAACTCATCCAAAGTTTCCAGAGGTTTGTAAAATAAAAAAAGAAGAAAACATGCTCCATTTTTTGAAAGGTGCACTGTGTAACTTTTTACTAAAAATAGACTTGGAAAAAAAAACATGTTTTTGTCATTTAGATGTCTTTGTTGCATGAAATGAATCACAACAATCAAAGTTTTTATTTTGAGAAGACTAGCATGGCCACAAAGTGGACTGTTATTTGGGCCTTTTCCTGTTTGTTTCCATAGAAAATATGTTAATTTTGCTGTATTATTGTCACATTATAGCTTAAACATATTTATTCCCATTCAAAATGAGCCAAAATCTGGGTTGATTTTTTATTTCTACTGAATTGTGTAGTTGGCATTTCACCTTCAAAAGTTACACAGTGCACCTTTAAACCAACAACTTTTGAATCTATATAGTCAAAAAAGCACTGTAGTTAAGTCCATCTCCTTTCAACTTATGCAGCTGTCTAAAGCAAACCTTTTTTGTTCCTCAACATCAGTTTGAGATTTTAAATTGCCTTCTTACTAATCCATTTAATTGCAATGCACTTTTTCATCACTGTCCATTCATCCAAAATGCTGCAGTGAGGCTTTTGGCTGGCTCTATAAAATCAGCCCATTTTTAAAATTTTGGTTTCCTCAGGCATTGCATTTAAGTGACACAGTGAAGGTGAAAAACTACATTAATTTAGTAGAAATATAACATTTTAATGGGAACAAATAAGTTTTATGCCATAATATAAAATATATAACTACAGGAACAGCTATTTTATAGAGGAGGCCATCCTATAGGTCAATTAATACAACATTTTGTGGTCAGGCAATCCTGCCCAACATAAAGAAATGTCTATTTATTTAGTGCAACAAAGATATCTCAATTGCAAATATATATATATATTTTTTAAAAGACTTTTATTTTGTGAAAAAGTTACATAGTGTACTTTTAAAACGGTGGTGTTGTTTTTTAAATATGAGCCCTAGACACTTTGTCTCAGGTCAATCGATTAGTTTCCCTTGCGCGTTAATAAAATAAGTTGTTTCTGATTTAAAGTAATACAGTAACTAATACTGTATTTTTCTCTAAACAGAGTCTAACCAGAAACACAGCAATAGAAGTTGCCAGCACTGTCAAGGCCCTCTACAATGAGACTGAATCTCTTCTTGTGGGACGAGTTTCTCTGGTACATTATCGATAGAGTACATGTGTTACTTGTACAGCATTAACCAGTTGATATCATTAACATGTGCTTTGTGCTACTAGCAACTTGAGCCACCTGAAGAGGAGCAGCTGTCAAATGCTCTCCAGAGTGTGGAGCTTGAAATGGGGAAGCTAGGAGAGATTCCTTGGCTTTACCACATCCTGCAACCAAACGATGAAGAGGTAAATAGATGTCATTTGAACAGTGACTTAAGTTGATAGTGTGTACTGTATACTGTAAATGTAAGCTTGTTTCTTATGCTTAATCTTCACGACAGAGCTGAGTAGCTAAATGAAAGGCTGTAGGTTGACTGTGCTTATGTACCAGGACCACTCACTGGGTTACGGCAAGAGGAACAGTCGCTCCAGCATGTTTCGAATAGTGCCCAAATTCAAGAAGGAGAAGGCTGCCAAAAAGACCAGCCCTCAGTCAGGTACAGCCATGTTCACATTGAACAACATAGTGAAAATCAATAGTAACGCGTCTCAAGGGATAAGGTTTTGGGATTGTGCACTGTTTGATAGTATTAGCTTATGTAAAATACTGTACGTTGGATAATTCCTGCTCTTTTGCCAACAAATGAAGTTCTGATAAAACAGTGTAATGAAATTTGAGTTAGATTTTCAAAAGCATCAACAACAGAGAACCAGATTGCCAATTTTTTGTGACAATTCATGACTCCTAAATTTAGTTTTTCTACCTTAAGGGCATATTGTCCTGCAGACTTTATAGGCTTGGCCTTCCCTTCTACTTCCTTTGTATGTCCAGATATGTGTTGACAGTAAGCATGCCTTAAACCCTCCTGGAATGATCTATGGCCTCTGTCAAAATCCTGCTGCTGCCAGTGCTGCTTCCCTCTTTTCCCTCTGGTTCCCTTCTGAAAACTTTCACTGTTGATTTATCACAGTTGAGTGTGAGAATATATTGTCAGTCTGTGTAGTGTGGATGTGTGAGCCTCTCTCTTCTCTACCCTGTGTGTGTGCGTGTGTTCTTGTGTGTGCTGGTGTGTGCACAGTGGAGAGATGGGGCACAGAGGAGGTGGGAGTCTGGCTGGAACAACTGAGCCTCGGAGAGTACCGAGAAACCTTCATTCGCCACGACATCCGCGGTTCAGAGCTGCTGCACCTGGAGAGGCGGGATCTAAAGGTACTGACACTCCTCTTGTGTTAGTGTGTGAGCCTTCAATCACTTTTCTCTCTGTCTAAATATTTCCACCCATGAAGACTTTGGTGTGTTTTGACACTTCTTGTGTTGCATTGCTCTGCTTGGCTTTTCTATTGCTGCTTGGTAAAAGGACTAACATGTTTAAAAGGGGAAGGTTTTATAGTTTGTGACTTAGGCACAAGCAAAGGTAGGTGGTAAAGGAACCGCTGGAATTCTACCAGTGTAAATCATAGACATTAAGTCCTTAGGGTTAAGGTAACCTAAGGTCATTGATCAAATTCCTCTGTAACGTTTCATTAACATGATGTGTGTGATGTTCTAAGCTTCTTCTCTTACAGCAGTGAAGAACAGCTAGTGTTTTATTTTGTCCCTGAAGTGATGTGTTTACCCTTTTAGGACCTGGGGATATCGAAAGTTGGTCATATGAAGAGAATTCTCCAGGGAACTAAGGATCTGGCCAAAGCCTCCATGATTGACCTCTAAACCTGAGCAGACGCTCCAGTAGAGGGAGCCCAAGAGCTCCCCACCCTCAGTGGACGTTTGTGAGGACCAAGGATGACAAGTGGACTTTATGCCTTGTGGTGACAACTGTTGCTAAGCAGTGAACAAAATAGATTTGTATTTTTTGTGCTTTGGTGCCAATATGATCGGGAGTGCTGCAGTAAAAAAAAAACATTACAGATCTTCAAAATATACTATATAATAAGCCATTTATGGTCCATTCTTATAACATTCTGAATTCAGTTATGCAACAAACCAAACGGAAGCAGACAGTGTGTTGTTGAACAACACTGCAGTAGCAAAGACAAGACTTCCAGGATTGTCCCTGTGGTGCAGAGGTGTCATTTCAGTGTGAGGCATGTTCCTCACATTATAACTATAATTGTAGCTGATTTTCTGCGGGTTGTGGTGATGCTGCTGTCCAGGGGAGGGCGCTGTCTAACACAGTGGAATACATAACTGCATGTGGTTGCATGCAGTACTTGCTCAATATGTTTTAAGTGCATGATTAGTGAGTTAAGTGCAGCCTACACTTGAATATGAGTTGTTTATGACTTAAGTATTACAATGCCATAAGTTACAACTGACAGCCCCATCAGTTCTAAATCAGTCTTTAGTTTTAGTTTGCATGACAATTGTGTCAAAGCTCTATGTCAAGTGCCACATAATTGATCACATGTAAAATGTTTTTTGTAGACAAGTTTAGCATTTTCCTAAACCATAAATATGTTGAGTTAATAGCGGTGTGACGCATCTGAGTGGATGTGAGTATCTGTACCAAAGTGAATGTCAGTTTGACCAAAAAGCCACTCTTTATTCAACAGGCCAGTAGGTCCTAGGTGTTATTCAATCAGGCAAAGATTCAGTTGGCATTATGAGAAATACTGGCAGTAGTAAAATAGTTGGACTCAATCAACTTTTGATACAATAGGAATGTTTAAGGAATACTTAAGGCACTTTTACTTCTTGCATTATGCAAGTTAAACTCTTCATATCATGACAGAAACTACTAAATTTGTTTTACTGTTGGTAACAGTATTTAACACTAATGGAAAGAATAGTTAGATGTATCGGTTTTCAATATCTAATACAGCAGTTGACTAGTATCTTGTAATGTGTTGTTTAAGCGCAGCTTTTTCTTCAAACTACAAATAGAGCATGGGTCAAACACTATTTTAGTTTTTTTAAGACTGGTGGCTTTACAGGGTATATTCATTATAGTTTCTATATGTACATAAGTATATTTGCACTGTATATACAGTACCCCAGGCCCAGTGTATGCAAACAGTGTTTGTAAGTGTTCTAGTTAAACTTCTTTGCATACATAGCATGCATTGTGAACAGCTTACATATTTGAATGCTTGCTTTTGACACCATAACAATTGTGTGTTGTTGATGTGGTTCTAATATTGTACATGATGATGCTGTGTATTTTAATAAGGGTGCAATATTTGATCTATTGTTTTGATACCGTCTTTGCAGCTTTCTGAGATTTCTCAATGGGAAAGGTTTTGTACTCAAACTCATAAAGGTTTAGAAGCAAGCCCCTAAACTGATTTTCTTATCAAGTCCAGATTTCTTCCAGCAATTCACTAACATGTAGTTTCTCTTCTGTGCTTCCAATAGAATACACTTAGATGTTTATCCTTGAGATAAAAAGGCAGACTTGACTGTTGTCTTAATCTTTATGTTACTAAACCTACTTTATGTGTAGGTGAGTGTGCAGCGGTAGGCTAATCTTAGCAGTTGTATTTTTGTTTCTTTTGGTGGTACATTTTAATATTTTTAAATCAGTCTCCAACACAGTTTTTCAATCATTAGCTTCACTTTTGACTTTTACAATGAGCTATAAAGCTATGCTTCTAATTTCTTACAAGTAAATTAATAACCGATGCCCCATTTTATAAAAATTAGAGTAGTTTTATATTTCAAAAACTGGAGGGCCGCCTTTTAATCTCTGTCTTGCAGTTATACTTTGGTAGACTGATACTGAACATAGAAAAGTTAAAAACAATTTAGTCTCATATAAATGTGACTCAATATTATGTTACTAGATCACATTTCTCTTTGCATTTGATGCCTTTTTTCTTGCCATGAATGGAAGACTGAGCTTTCTAAAGGAGCCTTTACATAATGTGCTTTATGTGAAGCAGTGGAAAAAACTGCAGTAGTGTGCTGCCTTGATTTAACTTAAATCTCCACATGCCAAACTCTGTTTCAAAATATATTTTATTTCTGTTAATGGTCGTGTTCAATGTCTACAGGAGTGTAAGGATCATTTTGGGAGCCTTTTTATACGTAGTTGAGGTAGCTGCCATGCACCCTTGCTATATTTACAGTTGTCTGTAAATTATGCTGCAAACTGCCTGGTTTTCCAGAAACCAATAAACTCATGCACGATTCTCTACAGGTTGGGATAGCTACAGATATAGTGTTTGATATAATCCTAAAATGGTGAGAGAAAGTGAGATTAATTTGTTTACATTATGTTTACAATGGCACAGTTTTAATTTGTAAGAATATCTATGAAGGTATCAACAGTTTTGACATATTTATTGTGTAAGGTTTTAAAGATATGATGTGTTTTGTGTTTTTCACATTTTGAATATATTGTTACACCTGTCACTTGTAATATTATCTGGATGACTTTTGGTAAAGTAGTTTATCATTTTTATGACTACTATAAGTGACTGTTCTCTGTGCCTTTTATGGTTAGAATGCATGGTTATAACTATTTATTACAATTTGGAGTCACCGAGATGTGTATTTTTGTATTCTGGGTAATTAATAAATTGTTCAGCTTTTGTTGTACATTTGAAGGTGCCTTAAAACAGGCTACCAATTCATATCTTTTCTCTTCAATAAAACCAAATATGCAGTGTCCTTCTGTCTTTTTCTGTTGTAACTGATTATTTCATTACACTCAAAGCAGTTACAATGTACAGTATTATTCATTTACTCTACACTGGTGATAATATAGTACTTTACTCAAATATTTTTGTCACAGTTGAGCTGAAGCAAACTGGCTGTGTTTTACCACAGCTGCCCCACTGTGGCACAGTCGTCTTTCATCCCGATTTCTTAGGGGACAGGATCGGAAAATCAAGTTGGTATTACGTTTACTTGAGTCACATTTCAGAAAGCATTTTTGACACCTTACTTTGACAATATTTTGACTGAAGTAACAGTACGTTTATCTAAGTAATTATTAAGGCGTTATTGATTGAAACTTTTTTTTCCTACTTTTTTAAATATTTAGCTTTATCTCATCTTTGGTCACATTTTAAGCCAATTTTGATTCAAATAAAACATTTTCTCTGAGTTTGTCTCTGGTGCTACTTTGAGAACCAGAAAATGTTTAAAGTAGATGTGATAATATGTGCCAAGAAGATTAGAGCACATTTGCTACTTTGCCTCTTTGTTTTTCATTCTGAAAACTAAAGTTACAGATATAGCCTAAGTTTTGACTTTTCCTAAACAGGCATTACTGACTTAAATTTGAGTAAGAAAACTTTCTGGGGCTTGCTTCTCAGAGTATGTACTACAAAGATATAAATAGCCTATTACACTAATTTTTGCCTGATGTTAAAAATTCTCCTCAAAAACTTTCCAGGAGTTCAATTAACATACAAATCAAACATGTTTAGGTTGTCTTCTGCTTTTGAACTGAAAACACTGTTCCACTTTCTGATGTCATGAAGTAGCCTATTACTCAGTTGAGCAGCAGGATTTTTGAAATATAGTCTACTATAGATTTTAAACTTTACCCTGGAGAATCCAGTCTGATAGCTCGTATTAACCACTGTGCCACCATGTTGCCCGGATTGTGATCTGGCCTCTTAGCAAGGTCCTCAGTCCGATTTCCAGGGCGAGCATAGGCCTTTATATGTGGAGTTTACATGTTCTCCGCGTGTCTGCGCAGGTTTCCCCCGGGTGCAACGGTTTCCCCTACCAATAAAAACAATCATCCCCCAATAGCCTACTTTACTGAAGAAGAGATTCTGAATTTAGAGGAACAGGTTAAAAAACTGTCCATCAATTATAAACAAGTATGAAATTTATTCTCCCAAAGCATGGAGTGACTTGGTAGAAGATTGAACTTAGCTAAAGGCTAAAACACATAAATTGATACTTTCTAAGGCAATAGCAAATTGAACTATAAACATAAAATTGAGAACATTATGTAGGCCAATGAACAGTATGTGACATCTGCATGCAGCTAAATCAGACAGTTAACATAACACACTTAATGACATCACAAGGTGGCAAAGAGCATTTCAAGCTATGTAGATGGACAGCCTGATACAGCAGGTTTATCAGACATCAGTGTGAATCGTGTGAATAGAAAACAGCTCCAGGTGTATTTCTGACAAGATGGTGAAAAGCTCATGAGTTGGTTTTGTGAAATATAAAGATTGGAAACCACTGAAAGATACACCCGATCAAACTGACGAAGATTCACAGTGGTCCAATGATTTTGTGTTTTAGTTCGATTTTTCTGCACTCCACATCACGGCCTGGATATCATTTCCTGCGTGCGATTGGTGCTGTCTAACGCCGTCTTGTTTTCATGGAAAAGCTGCTGCCAGGCTCTAGAAAATGGAGAGGTGGATGTTAAAACACTGACATCAAACACGAAACTGTAAGTAATATAATTCACACCTACACTAACAGCGGATTGTTGTCATATGTTGGTTCACGGCTGAATAAAATCGTGAACTCTGTTGCCATTGTGCTCTGTCGCTTCTGCAGCCTCCCACCAGTGATAAGCCCCTCTGTGTTGCCATTTTCTGACAGCCCAGTGCAGCATCCTTGTTGTTCCTCTCTAGATCTGTATCATTTTAGTTGAAATAATGTTGACCTGAACCTAAAATCACAGCAACCTTTGACTAATGGCTTGTTTTCTCCACAATATCAACGTGTATGCGTAACTCACATCTAAAACGATCTACTTCTTGTCATAAATCTGTTAGTACAACCAAACTGTAAATCATATATTTGATATTAGAATGCTTGTTGATTCGGATTCTTTCCTGCTTTTTATGGTTAAAGTTAGCTTTTAGCAGCAGCAGGATGTGCGTAAAATGACATCACAGGAGCTGGGAGGAGGAGGCCTTGGCCCTGGCCTGGTAGATTGTTTGAAGAATGTATTTTTATTTTTATTTTGCATACTTCCTTTTAAATTTAATTGATTGTGCGTTTGATATTACTGTCATTCCAAACAACAAGAAATATTAAAAAGCGTTTTAATTTAATATTTTTTATATTCTTCTTCTTCTTTTAATTTTTATTATATGTAATTTATTATTATTATTATTATTATTATTATTATTATTATTATTATTATTATTATTATTATTAAGCAGTCAGCATCATGTAGTTGAGGCAGGAGGCCTCAACTTCAGAAGTTGATAGAAACCAAATGATACGATATGATACACAGCAATTATTATCATTTCCGTGTCCATCTTCAAAAGGTAAAAGTCAGATAGTTAAAATATTTTGGGGGGACTTGTAATAAATGAAAAAAGGATAGACAACTTGATTTTTATTTTGTTTATTTTTATCATGTGGTGAACAAAATGCACCATGTAAAAAGATGGGTCTAGAGTCAGACTGACCTGGTGGACCTTTAAGAGGTATTTAATAAAACCAGTTCATTAGTTTACATTACTTAGAAAGCTGTTTTGGCATTTTAGATACAGGTCAACAACCATGTGTGTTATGGTTTGTTGCTGAAATTCATCTTGACTTGTTGATCTCATGACACAGAGTCAGGGATGCCTTTGTTCAGAAATCATTTACTATTAACATATGACAATTGGCCAATTGCACTTGCTTTAGAATTTAGTTAAGAATGTTTATGTTTATTCTTGTTCTTCTTCTTGTGACACAAAAATGTGCGTTTATTTTCAGTTCTAGGTGTTAAGTGCTCAACAATATTTCTGTAAGTAGGGCCTCTTCTCAACAGTTCAGACTTGGCCATGTGTCCCGCTCCACTCATCTAGATTCTAGATTCTCCTACAATAACTAATTTCCAGCATCACTCTATTCATAAACAGTAGAATAATCCGGGTGCTGTACATAACTAGTAATAGAAAACTTTGCAAGTTTAGTAAAATTATAAAGCTATAACATTAATATACAATAAGTGACAATGGCTGTGATTAAGTGCACTGTAGCATATGGAGAGAATAGATAACAAAGAGACCTCAAAGTAAATTCAGTGTATTGTATCTTTAGTGATTGACCTTGTATTATGGAGTTGCAGATGGTGAAAACTAAATACTGATAGAACATGCAATATAGGGGGCACTTCACTACACCACAATATAGACATTTTTTCCACTACTTGTTTTTCAGTATTGTTCTCAGAGGGCTGCAGTCATAATGGACGTCATTGTGCTTGCTTTTCTTGTGAACAAATTGGGATGCACTACATATTTGAGGTTAGACAGCAGTGTTGTTTTGGTAAAGCCCACCAAAGCACCCGTGAGAAGCCAGGAGGTCCAGGGTCAGCAGAGGAAGCCTGTGGACTCTACCCTCTTGCTTCACAAAATACAAAATGAGCTGATCAATGTCCCTGTCTACTTGTGTCTACACTCAGACATTGGAAGTTACCTCAGAAGGGAGGTTTGGATATCCTGGGAAACTTTTCCTTCTTGTACATTGTAAATATTTTTGCTTCATTTTCCCCACACTCTTGTGCTTACCAAGTGTGTTTTTCCAGCTTTAAGGCCGCCACACTGATCTTTTAGCCCTGCCTTTTGATCTCTGGTACAGGCCTTTGTGGCAACAATAGTCATAAAACAAATTCAACGTTATTACGTTGTTCAAAGATCTGTTGTATAAGAGTACAAATATAAAATAGTGCAAATTGTGCACGTTTGCACTATTGCCTCAGAGCTGTGATGAGTCTTTACACACACTCAATGACTACTTCAAAAATAGCTACATTTAATGTCATTAACACTTGACATATATTTTTTTCAACTTACAAATAGCGTACAAGTGCCATTTGCTATTCCTTCCCAGGGTAAAATAGATTACAATGGAACATGGTATGTAATTGTTGCTTTGTTCAAATGTGTCAAATGTTTGACATTGGCACAAAGTGTGAAAGTGGGTCTATTCTCTTAGATGGACTTTATTCTCTAAAATAACTTTTCTGTTTCAGGTTAAGGTGCTAGAGAACCTGCTTTTGGCCATGGATGCTTGTGCTCGTATTAGAGGAGTGCCACTTAGGTCTCGTGCTACAGTCAGAAAAGAAGTAAGTACAATTAGCATTAGACACTTTCTCATTCCATATTTTGTTTTTTAAATGCTTTTATATGTTCAGATTGTGCGTGAGAGTGGAGTGCACAGTGTTAAAAGCCTTTTTAAAAACAAAAAAGATCTCTGCAGCAT
The DNA here is from genome assembly GCA_038363315.1 of Mugilogobius chulae. Lineage (NCBI taxonomy): Eukaryota > Metazoa > Chordata > Actinopteri > Gobiiformes > Gobiidae > Mugilogobius > Mugilogobius chulae. The sequence continues at coordinate 10,799,147 of CM076415.1, read as the reverse complement.
TTGCCTTGAGCTGCCGATCAGAGACACCACAAAGCTGACTGAGGTTTGTTTCATAAAAACAGTGCAAATGGGAAATATAATCCTCACACACTTGCAGTGTTTTAAACTGACATGTATTTCCTTTTCAGATTAATTTTGTGTGTTTACCAAGTCAGTGTGAAGGGGAAGAGGCCAGTCATCAGGTAAGGTACAATTACCAAAATCTATTACCAATGCTATTTTCAGCTTTATGTTAATACAGATCCATTCTTTCCAGACTCTGTTGTCTTTACCAGTGAGCCTGTGTGAGCTCCTCAGGCCACACCACATTCAAAACCTAAAACAGGATGAAGTTCTGCTGCTTAAAGACAATCGCCGGATATTTGACCACAAGGATGCTGCTTCTCAGGTTGTTCCTAAAATGTCAATACTAAAACTCTTTCAATATTATGCATTTAAAATACAGTATGCATGAGATACAAAAAACAATCAGAATTAAAAGCATTTTCTCACACTCATGAAGCAGTCCAGGTGGCCCGAGAAAGCCTTGTACTTCCTGACCATATGCGTTGTGTTTGGGTTCACACAAGCACTGTAGCTCAATCTGTGGTTTTGTTTTCCCATTTTAGACATTGAGATCACCCACCTCTTTGAATTAAAATGTGGACTTGCACATTTTCTCTTTCTGCTTGTTCCAGTTGTCATCACAAGCTTAGACATAACACGTTGAAAATAAACACATAAAATTTGTGTTTCAAATGTATCTTCATGTCTTTTTGTCACGGACATGTTTTGACATTTTTATTTGTCATAACTGACCTACTTCTTTTCTGTTTTTCCCTTAGGTTTCGTGTAAGGCTGTGTGTGTGATGAGACACAGTTCTACCACTAGTGTGTCCTCTAAGTCCAGTGTCTCTTATCTCCTGGGCCTGCTGGGTTGTTATATGGCAGGCATCCGATACGCTTTAGAGCAACATGTTCCAAGAGGGTTTTCAGGAGGTCATCCGGATGAAGACGACACCAATCAATCAGTGTCATCTATTGAAGATGACTTTGTGACTGCTTTAGAGCATCTGGAGGATGATGACACTTCAGAAAACCCTGGTATATTTATCACTCTTCAGCTATTAGTTTGGCATTATTTTTAGGAGCTGTGAGATATTGACTACTAAATGGTAGCATCTAGTCAAAGTTCTGCTTCTATTTTACTTCAATAACAACTACAAGATATTAACAAATATAGTTAAAGGATTTTTGCCCTATGCAATTTCTTATGCAATCTTTTATTTTTAACAGGTGCAGCCTCCTTTCGATATTTTAAGAAGCGTGATGTGGCATCACAAACCATTCCATCTCATAAGAGAAAAAGGAATTGTTAGGTTCTCGAGTTATTATAAGTTCTGTGTCAAAGAAATCCTCAAAACACAAGACTAGTTCCGACACGTCCGTCACTGTGCAGAGATCAGAGGGTGTGGAGTCTCAGTGGACCATATGCAGCCCCAAAACTCGATTACCTTGTCAGTCTGACCACATTAGTGACTCAGAAGAGTCCGATTGCTCCAGTCCAAGTCCAATCATTTTTCTGGATGATGTAGGTTACCAAAAGAGTCTTTTAGCTAAACTTGACATTCCTCAAGTGCCAGGGGGTCCCAGAGACAGGGTGGAAGACTCAGACTCAGAAGTAAGTGAGTTTTTTGACAGCTTTGACCAATTTGATGACCTGGACGAGCAGAGCAATGAGAGCTGCACTTTGGCTCCTCTATTGGATCCTATATCTGCATCAACAACTCAAAATAAAGCCGCTGATGCCAGCACAGGCCGGGCAGCAGCAAAATATGTGTCAAGGGGATGTTCGACTAAAGGAATGAACCCTCAGTGCTTTGAAGCTCCCACCCTTCCTGCTGACGTGAAAAAACCCACTCCACTTAAGCCTGGATCTCCGTATTCAAACCATTCTGAGTTACCAGACTCTCCCAGACCAGTGCACACGCCCTCTGATGAGAACGGAGGTCCACTCTTTAGCCCTGTCAGTTCCTCAGCATTCAGTCCACTCACAGATGCAAGTGGGAATCTGGAATACTTTTGGAAGACAGATGAAGATGGCAGTGGAAACTCAGAGCTGCGTAAACCCAAGATGTTTGCTCATTGTACAAAACCTATTCAGACTTTGCCAGCAACATGTCCAAAGAAATAATGGAATCTGTCTGTGGCTTCCAGTCTGCATCGACATAAGTGACAATAAAAATCTCAGTTGTGTCTGTCACAAGGAGTTTAAGAACCCGTTGGGTTATGTGATGAAACTTTCTGAAATCCAAGAAACAGTGACTGTGGCCAAACTACAGAAGACATCACAATCTTTGAAAGATGGAATCCAGAGGTTTGCAACAGATTTGGTGGAAATGAGCTTGGGCAGTGCTTTTAGAGATCTTCAAAACAGTGTGTCTTCCTGCACCACGACTTTATGTCATCTTGCAGCCAGACTAACATCATCAGTGTTTCAAATGGCATTTCATGAGATTGGGATGCGACATGCCTATGTGTTGAAAGAAAGAGCCATCAATGGATTAGCGGGTTTCTTGGTGGGGGAGGCACTGTCAGGAGCTCTTTCGGAGTTTCTGACAGTGAAAAAACAAATTTTTCACAACACTGTCACACGTTTTGCTGCTGATTTGGCAGAAGAGCTTGTGTTTGAAGGCATTATGGAAGTGTGCCAATTTTCCCACCCATCAACTCCTCACACACCCAGTGATCGAACCTTTGGTCTGGGACCAGAAATGGAGGAAGAGGAGGAGATAGTTTCCTCTTATGCTTCAGATTTGTCAGAGTCGGTTTTACAGGAAGCTTTTATTCAACTCTCCCAAGCTGATGTAACATTTACCAGCCAGGCAGCTGTTAGCCTATCTGTTAATAATATGTGCTATGTGACTGCAGAAAACACCCACAGCACTACTACTAGTACATATGCTAACCAGCAAGTTATAACAAGCTCCATCCAGGGCTCGTCAAAGAAGGACACAGCATGTACTGTAAAGAAAGCCCTGCTCACTGTGTCTGGTATGGCTAGCTGTGTCCCTGTGCCCAAAGCAGGCCATGCTTTGTCTCACAGTAAAGAACCAGATGAGACTTTACCGGAAAAGTCTTCTCATTGTTCACATGACACTACAACATCTACACAAACCCCCTAACACAGGCAGAGGATCAAGCCAAAAACTCATTCCAAAACTTCTCTGGCAACATGGTTGATATGGTGGTCACTGAAGCATGCGAGTTGATTACTGCCTCAAAGGTAAAGAAGAGCTTTGGTGACTGTGCTGATTTCTTTGGCAAGATTGGAAGCCAAAGGATTTCAGATCAACAAAATGTAGATCCTTTATTACAGTCACGGGAAAATAGAGACACTTTAAAGTATGACTGTAAAGAAAGTAGTTTTTTACAGCATGGACCAGGACCCTCTCGCAATACCTCTTTGTTCCAAGGAAGAACCAAAAGTCACATAGACCCAAGGATCAGAAGTGTGGGTGAAACACATCCCGTGTTAGACACATTGGATGTTCCAAGTGTATCCATAAGTGGACAAAGAAAAATTTCCATCCCCATGGATGAGATAGCTGCGAGCATGGACTTAAAGTCTCGTGGGACCCCTGGCACTCCTCCATCTACACCCCAACAGCACAGTGAGATATCTAAAGAGAAGCAGATAAAACAGTTTTCTAAAAAACTAAAAACCAAGCTGGCTAAAGAATTTTCCCCAGCCACCCCCCGCCCACGCCACACTATCAACCCGAACCTGATCCTAAACTGAAAGATCAACTTCCAGAGGCCGAAAAGGCAGAATTTATGATAAAACTCATGAGATCCCTTTCAGAAGAGGCAGAGGGTAATGAGAATGAGGAGGATGAAGACATGCCAGAAGACTCAGTGGTTTGTGTCAAAACAGAAGCTTGGAACAGGACAAAAGTTATCTTCCCGCCGAATGTCTAACAAAGAAGCTCTTCATTATGCCGAACGTTTGGCCTGTCATATTGTCTCCATGGCAACAGAGATTGACACTATTGAGGCGTCTGATGAAGAAGGAGAAATGAGTTTAAGCGGAGAGAAGCGCAGAGATAGTGTGGCTCAGTTTTCAGAGCAGACTCTGAATGCACTGTGGGTATATGCTGGAGAGGTGGCAGGAGAGGTTATTAATGATGTCAAACAAATGGTGAGTTCAGGACAGCAGTGTCCTTATCACGCTGCTATCAGAAGGAGGAGCTACGACAGGGAAAACTCTGAGCGCTCCGTACAGATGGGCCAAACCGGACGAGCAGACTGGCAGAGCAGTGGTCTAATGATTTAATTGCCTCTGTGCTGCGTTCAACTCCCTCTTCTAGCACTGCCTCCAGCTCTAGCTCAGGGCTGTCCTCAGGGTATCCCAGCTGTGAGAGTGTGACAGATGAATATGCTGGTTATCTCATAAAAGTGCTGAAAAAAGAAGGAGGCAGCAGGGAGCTTGTACTAGATCAGTATGCAAGCCGCTTGGCCTACCGATCCATAAAGCTGGGCCTAGCTCATGCCAGCAGGAAAATAAAGCAAAGATCTCTAGCACACGTCTTAGTTTTTCAAAATCCCTGACAGATGAATCAAAGATGTCTGAGAGTGAAACATCCCCAACCCAACCCAAGCCATTGTCAGAAAATAGCCCTTCTGCTGAGGAAATTCAATGTAGTTGTAAGTCAGAAGAGCGAGATCAGAAAGAATATGTGGACCTGGTGAACTTTGCTGAGTCCTTGGCCTTCAGTATCACATGTGATGTTACTCAAAAGATGCATCGCTCGTCTGTGCGACTGCCTAAGTCTCTGACTGACTCCTGTCTTTACAAAAAGTCCCAACATGACAACATGGCAGAACACCTGATACGGAATTCTTTTTCCTGCCCAGTTTTATCCAGAGAGGGTCAGAAGAAACACCATCACAGTACAGGCAGTCTGTATGACAGCAGCTACAGTAGTAAGATGATGCAAGTGATTGAACATTATGCTCGAAAAATTGTTGATGACACCTTAAAGATAAGCTTGGCTTCCATTGGTCCCATCCGGAGCATCAAAAGATACTAGACCACACCAGACACACTCACGCACAGAGACTGTCAGAAGCTGTTGTCCTGGGCACAACGTTAGAGAGAGGGCATGTCACTACTGTCAGCTTCAGGAGCGGCCCTTCTGCTCCAAGTTTAGCACTCATCAGCACTTTCAGCCTGTGTTGATGAGGAGAAGAGGGCCAGAAGGTCAATCACACTCCAGTGTAGACATCCCTAAGATACACATCCATTTGGACCGCAAGGCTGCTTTTGCAGAAGAAATGGTATCAATGGCAATGGAAGTGGCCAAACGTGAGCTGAGTAACACCAGTCTAAATGCAGATAGTGGCATTGGATACGACGGAACAAGCTTTGCTGAAAGCCTGACTGCAGAGATTATGACCTCAGCGTTAACCAATGTCTGCCAGGCCACTAGCAGCAGGTACATGACATCCTTGTTTATTAGGGTTATATAAAAAATAAAGAGAACGTCGCATTTTCTTTTACCACTGTTTGCTTGTGCACACAGCTCTCAAGGTCGGGAAGTCACAGAGTCAACAGTGTCCCAGCAGTTGAGTGTGGGGGATGACAGTTTGGGAAGCTGGTCAAACTTAAGCTTTGAGGATGAACACCCAGATGACAACAGCAGCTTCCTCCATCTCAGTGACAGGTACAGCACACAGTATTATGCAGCTCTAATTGTATCTGTTTGTCATGTTGTTAACATCAACAAGTCAGTGTGTAACTAAGCAGACAGATGACGCATTGTCATGTTTGAGAAACAGTATGAATGTAAGGGGTTTTTTGTTAGCAGTTTTGGCAGTTGACTTTATATATTGCAATATTTTTCTAAAGGGAATGTCGACAAGTGCTCCTCTTATTTTAGCAGTTTTCATTGTTGCAAAAAGTCAATCTGTAATCAATAAGTAAATACATCCTGTTGAAAAATCACACTGAAGAGTGCATTGTGCTGAAAGATGTATCTCTAACATGTATCACTAAAACCACAAAGAGGCTGAGGTTATCCAGATTTGCGATTATTTGGGGTGTCTATTTTTGGATTTCCTGTTAGTGAGTTTTGGAAAGAGGCCCTATGCACAGAATTTAGCTGAAGGGCTTAGTAACGTCTAATTACAGATCACTTATTTTGTGTGCTTTTGTTGATGGTTGTCAAAGGATTAAGAGAAATTTAGTTGAGGTAAAAAATGCAATGATCTAATGTGTTATGCCTACAACAGTATGTCTTGATTGCAGTGGATTCAGCAAGATGTTGAAATTGATATGGAATTGCAGTGCATCATCTTGCTTTTCTCTCCAGCAGCAATGGGAACAGTAGTAGCTGGAGCAGTCTGGGCTTGGAGGGAGAGGCGTGTGAAGAGTGCTTGTCCTCCCCCTCAGACAGGTTGGTCTGCAGCTGGTTGGCAGTGTTGTTTTCTAAAATTATCTTAAAGCTTTGGTGGAATGAGACAATACATTGAAAGTATTGCATAGACTGAAACTATGGTTTGATCACAACAAACTATCACTTAATCTAAGCGAGATTAAATATATACCCTTCAGAAGCCACAAAATCCTAAAAAAAAATTGTTAATTGTTGAAGTGATTATCGAGAAAGTTAGTGAGATTAAATATGCTGAGCTATTATTTGATCATAAACTGAATTGGAAGTCACATGCTTTTGTAATTAGTATTTTCCAAAAGTATTTCATAATAAATAAAGTCATTTATTTTCTTGTTTATAAATCGCTTTGCATTTTCTATAGTGGTCTAGTGTAAGTGTTTCCTCCTTTATTATAGTGTATTGGGGTGTAGGTTTAGGGTGATACCTAGCAACACAATAAAGCCACTTGTCACTATCTAAAAAAGAGCAAAATGTCAGGTGTAGAGATTATCAAAATCCTATTTTCTTAAAAGTCTAATCTAATTGAATTAGAAGATTTAATTAACTACTACAGTGTTCCCAACAAATTTTGTCTCTAGTACCCCCTCTGCCTTGTCTCATATTTCAAGTACCCCCTAACATATGCAAATAAGTGGAATTTTGTCTGTTGCTAAAAGTTATATATTCTTGTTTTATTCTTATAAAGGTCCAAAATCTACAAACATCCTTAAACAGAAAAAAAACTTCAAAAACTATTTAATTTTGCATTATTTTATATCCTGAAACCATTCCACGTGCCTCCTGCTAAGTGTTTGCGTACCCCCAGAGGTCCTTGTACTCTTGGTTGGGAACCACTGAACTTCTACACTACAAGAATATCTTTTACTGACTTGTAAAGATTTTTCTGTCGACAAGAGAATGGCTATAAATTGAGATTTACCAAAACAAAAAACCTTATAAACCTACTCTGTTTAAAATATGCTGTGTATAAGGTTTAAGAAGGTACTTATTGGACCACCGGCCTATTTTTATTTATTTATTTGTTTTAACAGTAAGGGATGTAGGGATGTGAACAGATGATGTTTCTTGAAATTAAGTGTTACTTATAAGGAGTAATGCATTATGTTGTAATTGTTGTGCCTTAAGTTGTAAATAGAATTGAAATGGTGTAGGTGTACATAATATGGCAGCCTCGCTTCCGTCAGTCTGCCCCAGGGCAGTTGTGGCTACAATAGTAGCTTCCCACGACCCAGTGTAAGATGAATGAATAATGCAGAATGTGAAGCGTCTTTGGGCTTCTTGAAAAGCGCTGTATAAACCCAATGCATTATTATTATTATTATTATTAATATTATTATTATTATTATTATTATTATTATTATTATTATTATTATTATAAGCACTTATATCCACTTTTTTCTCCCAAACAACTGTTCTGTTAATATAGTAATGTACATATATGTTTATAAATGTTTTATAAAAACAACCAAAATCAACAAATATTTACGACCACATTTATATTCTGACGCATGGTATATTGTTGCATGCCAGGAGCCACTAAAAAAGCTTCACCTGGTTTGTTCTGTATGCGCTAGTGCCTGCATTATATATATTATATATTATATATATATATGTATATATATATATATATATATATTTTTTTTTTTTTTTTTTTTTTTTTTGGCATTTTCTTGTACTACAAAGTTTGTAAATTGTGCTGTCATATCAGAGCATTGAACACTAATGACTTATAATGTTTAACTTTAACTGATTCCTCACTATTATAACAGGAAAATGCTCAAATGTAATTTATCAATCTGTAAATAATTTACTTTCATGTATGTGTGTTTCATGATTGTGTTGCATGACTGTTGCAGTGACCTTAGGTGATTTTTGTCCCTAAACTTTGTAATTCTGAGAAATACTGTAGATATTGTTGTATCAAAGTCAGCTTTGCCTTTGTGTCTGTAGCCACAGGCTCTGTCAACAAGACAGTCATTATCTGTCTTATAAAGTGGAGAATGATGTTTACCTGTCGGTACTCACACAGCAAATATTTTTACAAGTGACAAAATTTTGTGCCAAGTTGGCTAGACTTGCACATTAATTGGCATCAAAGTGATGACTCATTTACTTAATGTCTTAACTGACATATCATTATTTGGATTTTTTTAGTTTACCAGAAGCCATTTACCAGAATGCACAATTGGCATTGGTTACGGATTAACTTTTTTTTACAGTTAATTTATATAATTTATTTTACTTTTGTCTTATAAATCTTGTTTTTTTTATTTATATATTTTTTATACAGTGACCACATAGAGGACAAGGATACAGAGAATAAGGAAGAATCTATTGGTAAGAACTTTTTAACAATCTCTTGTCACTTTCTTTATGAGACAGACTTAAAATTGTAATGTTACATCTTTTTCATATTTATTTAAAAACCTTCATTGGCTTTATCAGGCTTTATCCTAGTATGTTATATGATGATCTTGGGGGATTTCTACACCCCCAAATTTAGCCACAGGGTTGTTCGTTCCTGTCTCCACTCCCTCCACAGTCACTCACTCTGCTTTATCTGTGGGTGTGTGTAAAACCATTACAAGGGGGGCTTCGCTGTGAGTAGACTGTGAGTGTGGGAAACCAAACATATCTTAGGCTGTTATTATGATGCAGATAGTCAGTAAAAAGCATATTAACATTGGACATTTGTTTTACAGGGACGGTTTGCACAGACAGGACAGAGGTGCAGGCTCCTAGGTCTGTTTTAGTCATTCTGAACTCTGATGTTTTGGAGCGTGTGTGGGGCCATTCCAATGTGACCCTTGACCCCCAGCTTAGGAGCCTGCTGCAATGGGTGGCAGCTTCCATGGCAGACATACCCCAGCTTCAACTCAATCCAGACAGAGAGCTGCAGCAGGTAATAACAATGTATTGTATAATAAAAGATTGGTGTAACTGTTGTGTTCAGTCTATATTATATTTATGAACTATATCTTTGTATTTTGGTTCAAGCCTACTCTATACTGTTATAGTATTACACTTGGTTATTATCTTTGATTGTCTAACTGAGTGATGCTCTTTCAGCTGCCAGCAGTGGTCCAGAAGCTGCGTGAGAAGAAGTGGCGGGTGGGGGAGCTGCTCCACTCTCTGTTGCGCTACTGTGAAGACAGCCCGGCACAGAGCCAGCTGCAGTTCAGAGAAGAGAGTGTCCAGGCAAGCAGGGAATCTACCCGTATCCCCCTGTTCCAGTGGCTCTTGGAGTATGCCTAAAGTCTATTGTTTTTCTACACTCCTCATTTCCAATAGGGCTTTGCAAATTCCATTACTGCCCCTAGAGGGCAGTATCCAAAACATGTGTTATGAAAATGAATGTGACTATATTTTACACTGCATGTAGTGCCCGAGAGATATTTCTCCTTTTTGTTGTGTTCATTTAGGTGTCACTTATTTTGGTGAAATAGTGAACTGTCGTCCACCTCCTTTAAGTCTCTTCTTAAACCTTACTTCCAGGGCAACTAAGAATGGGAGAAAAACAGAGATCCAACCCATGTGTTTCAAACAGAGCCAATCACGGGCTAAAGGAAAAGTTTTTGTTAGGGAATCCCCATTGCTGCTGGCTGATGACGTCATCAGTTACAGCTCACCTCTGTGGTGGTGTTTCCATGTTATGAGACCAACAGTGCGCTCACTTACACACCACACCCTTTCATTATCAGCCATAAAAACATGCATGTCTGACACTGTTGTCTGACAGGTAAAAATGTCGTTAGCCTCTTGAGCATCCATTTACATAATGAAGACTATCACTGGCCCTGAGACTCTTGTGAACAATATAGTATGCTCAGTGTAATCCTGTCATCATTTGTGATTAATATGTGTTCGGTCAGGAGTTATTATTCTTCCATTTTAGTAGTTTTTCAGTATGAAATCCTAATCCATCAAATGAATGAAGAAAACCTACAATGAAGTTGCTGATAATAGTGTTAATAGTGTACATTTTCTTGCCTAGCAACAATCTTGATTTTGAGATCTGGAGCAGATAGACTATCTAGTGCAATCTAAAAAAATAACATATATATATCTATAATATTTGATGATGTTTAAGTCAAATGTAAAATGCTGCTGAGTTAAGAAAGAAGCCATGATATAGGCTTGATATTGCCAAATGTTACTTGTGTCGTGACACTTCCCCTTTCCGGTCACTATAGTGCGTAAAATATTTTGGTCCTTGTGTCAATGAGTGAACGGAGTTTTGGGAAGATCCAGTGACGCAGACAGTGCATTTAATGTAATTGCTGATGTGCAGCTTTGAAACCACACACTAACGAACATGTTCATAACTCAAAGCTGGGCTCACCGTTCACCCACGCTTCACTGTGCAATGCAGGAATGCACAAACCCCCACGACAACTGTTACTCAGTGCTGTCTGCACCAGTGGGAAACGACTAAGATGCACTTTCTATACTTTAAGAGCCAAGCAGTAACCAGCTTCAGACATAAAAACCATATGATTCCAAAAGTTTGTTTTCTGTTAATTGTTAATTTATGTTGTTTTGGCCCTATAGCTGCACAGCCAAATTCAGGAAAACCATATTTTTTCAGATTTTGGAAACACCCTATTACAGTATATGTATTATTGCAAATGAAGTGTTGCTGACTTGCATGAAAGAATCATCAGTGATATTTTTTAATCAACTTTATTATTCTTAATAACTAGGCGTCCATAACTTGTGCCTTGGACTCATGCAACACAACATTTATTATTCAAAGATAAAGGTTTGATCTATTTAACACATTTTAGTTATACTGTATAGTTTTCATCCAAATAATCCCTCATTATTTGACTATTTAAAAAAAAAAAAAAAAACATTTTTGAATATATTATTCCAAGCTTAAACATGAGTGTAGGCTTGTCTGTCAACAGAAATGTAACCAGACCTTCCGCAATTTTACGGTGTCAACATTAATCTGTTGGCAAGTGTTGTTTTTCTTAAGTTTCTTGAGTGAATGTGCAGTTGGAAAATAGTAAAATTTTGTGTAAGGAAAATTAGGGAAAGCTTGGGTATCAGTCTCATAAAAATTTGATGGGGCGAGAATAGGATATCATGCCAAGAAAAATCTAGTTTCATTTTTCTCTCTTTGTTAGATATACAAATCTATCTCAAAATGTTTTCTTGGACATAAAATGGTCTTTCTCAAAATGTGTTCTCTTTACTATTGAAAATAACTCTTCACTTAATCAAAATATTAGGGGATGCACGTTTGAGTTGTTTGAAAATGTTATATCGCAGCTGCTATAAATTGCTCAAAAAGTATTTTAAACAAGCATTCATAAGGCTTAATGTACAAATGTAACCTGTGCAGTATGGCAACGGTCAGGATTTAAAATAGCACTAATGTATTTACTGCATGAGGTCATTGGCACAAGTGTGGACACATGTTACAGTTTAGTTACAACTGTGTGATTTATTGACCTCTTTTTGTTCATCCTTAATTTTGCTAGGCTGCCAAAAAGTAAAACGTTTTGTCTTGTATGATTTGTTTACAACTTCAAATGGGTTTCTCACAAAATAATTATATATATTTAAATATATTGAAGAAGTGTTTAGCTATTTCTTGGTTTACATTGAAGAATGTATTGAGATTTGTGGACACTCTGCGTCACAATGTTCACATCTGTGAGTGTGCGTTGTTGAGGCAGAACTATCCCTTCTATTGCCTCCCATGTGTTTTCGTTCTATTTGACGTTCTTGTGAATCAGAGCTCCAGTGGTATATTGTTGTATTGTGAACGCTGAATGTGCAAAGACTCCATGTAAAGGCAGATATTGTAAATCTGTTTTGCTACTGTTGTAAAAGTTTAGTTTTACCACTTTTGGCCACTTGCATTTAAAAAAAAAAGTACCTCAGCCACTTGTACACTCCATTTTCTGCGCTATTAACAAATCCTGCCAAATAAATATATTTAATATATTGTGTAAGTTATATAATATCTGACAGAACGTTCTCTATTTGTTCCTGAAGTGACATTGCTACATACAGTAGTAAACACATTCAAACCTGAAGTCAAATTTTAAAGTTGTTTATGTTGAAGCTTGGTGTGAGAATAAAGCTTTTTCATGTGCTCTTATGTCAGCTATGCCCATCTCTTTTTTTTTGTATTTATAGTGTACTACTGTTACTCCATTCACTTAGGGTTAGGGTTATATGTAGCCAAAGCGACCCTGAGGTGGACAGAGAAAAGAGAGAGACTAGTAGTGTGCCTCATCAGCCCCTACAACCACTGCAATCACCTATACACACATAATGTAAAGTGTCTTTCCTTAAGACAGTGTCCAGGTCCAACCTGCTTAGCTCCCAAGATTTGACTAGATAAGACATTGACATGCTGCTATGGCCACTCTTCTTAGTTTTGAGAATCCAGAATGGGATTGTGTCATCATGTGTGTAAGGACTTATAGGATGCAGTTTCTTTCTATTAATTACATTGTCACAAATTAAGTAAAAGTTTCTTCAGCAAATGCTAAAGCTAATCATCTATCTATTCTATCTATCTATCTATCTATCTATCTATCTATCTATCTATCTATCTATCTATCTATCTATCTATCTATCTACACTATTAACTTTTGACTAAGCTTGTATTGTTCTGCAGCTGATGCTTACCCCAGTAAAAATCAGATTCCAACTAAAACAATAAAAAATGAGTAAGGTAAAATGTGCTGCTTGTTAGGTACGTTTGAAAATGAAAAGGCATGGCTTATTAATTCTGCAGTCTTGAACAGAGAGTCAATAGACCTATTTCTATTTCAAATGCTTACTTATAAACCCGCCGTCAAAGTCACATAAATAGTGAACATATATCGTTTACTGTCTACCCTTTTTCCTTCAGGTGCCTAGATATATTTTAAATCTGGAATCAACAACTTCAGTCTCATTGCGCCCCCAAACAAGCATTGTTGCCATGTGATTAGACCTCACAGAAGAGTGCTTAGGTAATGTTTTGTTTCAGTATTTAGAGCCTGTTGGCAAGAGCTGAATCAATGGCTCTCTCTGTCTAAGTCTTGGGGAAAGCAGAGATGAAAGCGAGAGGGTGGAGGACAGGTGGGAAAGGCTAATTGTAGGCTCCACAGTGATACAGTACGTAAGGAATGTGTCTGACAAGCTTTTTAATGTAGCTTCAGAGTAGGAGACACGCAGAAGTTTACAGTCAGGCCACAGAAGAACATAACATGCAAAAATGACAACAGGTGAATGGATGCCATCATGAGAAATTGCTTTGAGAATAAACAGGACTTACAGTAATCCACATAAAAAAAAAAAAAAATATATATATATATATATATCGTATATTTTTTTATCATTGCATAATTGAAGCCAAACAGTACGTCAGATCTGTGGAGAGATGACCTTGTACGGAATGATTCATTACAGCTGGGCGATATGGTCAAAAATGTATCGCAATATATTTTTTCAATTTCTTGATTTATGATGTATATATCTTTGAAATTACATTTTTAAGTCTACGCCTAAAGCCTACTGATTAGAAGGTAAAAATGTAAATGTATATTATATTATGTTTTACTGTATTAATAAACAACATGTATCTATCTGTCAACCAGTGGAGGGACTATGTTGGTCTTTGAAACGTCCTCAATTCCACCATAAAGGACTTTCATTAGGTCAGTAAGTCAGAGTGCCCTGGATTCCTCTTCTTTTTTGTTAATGTATGGGCAACATAATTTATCGAAATTGTGTAGTGGTTGCAAATACCAATTGGAAAAATGCCATTTTTCATCTTTTCCTTCAGAAACAACCAAATATGTGATTGTCTGCATAAGAAACATGGTTAAAGTGCGTATGACAGGTTGGAGTACATTTTTGGTAAAATATAGCAAACATGATTATGATTAAGATTTGACGAAACATTTAGCTTGTTTTTACCCAATTTGGTTGCTTTTAGGAAGTTTATTATTGTCTTGTCTCTTGTCTTGTCCAGTAAATATGACATATGTGGAGGGGAATCTACAAATGTTACCTAGCAACCACATTGTAAATCTGGGCCAAATCAACATAACTAACCCAGAAGTGACAACGTGACAAAGTATTATAACTTATAAAACTTTAAATGTGTTAAATTATTGCTTAAACTCCCAGTAAAAAGTGTCGATTGTGTGTATAATGTCTTTGCATTTTGTCGCTTTTTGATGACAGATGTGGAGGGATTCTGTTATAGAACTACGATTACTTCCTCTAATTTTTACCTTTTGTTTGTCAATTTCTTCATAAATTGCAACTTAACTGTTGTAAAACTATGATAAATATTTACCACAAAGACTAACAAACCAAACTAAGTCAAAATTAGAAAAATGTGTTAATCAGTCTAATGGGCTTTGATCCTGTAAAATAGATTTATACAAGCAAGTTTTAAAGTAGACTACATTTCTAATTTGCCAGTTCATTGAAATATTTCATTTAGTTTATTCTCTTAAAGACCCTTAAAATGTGAACTCCAAACCCAATTCTGTTATTTAAACACATTGCAAATCAAATCATACTGGTCAGAAAATTGCAATTACAATTTTTTCCTAAATCTGACAGCGTTACTCGGTATTCTGAAAATACTTATTTTTGTACTCAGTTCTTTTCCAAAACTGGGCAAAATCAAACATCAGAAATATGTCAAATATTGAAAAAGTTGTGAAAAATTAATAGCAAACAGGTACATACAGTACTGTACATACAATATAAGTTCTTCTGGTAATAAGCTGTTTTCCAAGTTACAGTGACAAATGTATACTTTAAAATACAGTAGCCAATTTCAGCTTGACAACTGTTTGTATTCTGAAACATGACCACAAAAACCTTAATGAAAGACTGGGACATACTCGCAGAGGTACAAGCCACAGGAATGCCACTTAAAACTAGGTTGGTGTGCATGGAGGGAAATGTTATCCTTTTATTAAGCACAACTCTCAATCTCCTCTGCACTGTAAGGCTTTGTGTCTGATGTAAAATAATTATCAAGGAGAGGACCACCCGTCAGAATGCCGCGCAGACAGTCTACCACCCCCTGTCTGGCATCATGTCTCAACATTTCACCACGCTCTCTATATTATCTGCAGGCCTATAGTCGGTGCATCCAAGCTGACATCACTTCCCTCGCAGCAAATGGCAGGGCTGTTGGAAGTGTCCACTGAGAGGCGACTGAATAGAGGGGGGTGGCCTGAGTCAGTCTTTTAGGAATCTGTTGTAAACTGTGCAGTGCTTTGTGTTCAAAAGGGGAAAACCAGCTACATCACTGCTCCTAATCTTTTGTTTTGTCCAGGAAGAAACCTCTCTTTGTTTTACTTTATCAAACTCTTTTCAACACATCACTCTTGTAGGTGTGAGTGAAGCTGAGAGTGGAGCACATACGTCATTTTCAGACAAATTGGACTCGAGTATATCCACACGTTTGACTTTCTGGAAGTCGTTGTAGATGATTAATAATCTGAAGGTGGAGCTGTCAGTGTCTATATATCCGAATATTATGAAACGGAAAATGAAATTGTTAAATGAAAGTCAGAGGATTTCCTTGCTTTGTGTCCAATTTTCCCATTGGTTTAATAAAAAGGGCAGAGCTTTATGAGTTTTGAGTTTCACATACACTTTTTGACCACCTGCACATTTGCAAAGACATGACTCTGCACTCAGCATCCTGTTATGGCTAACAACCCTGGGTCACTAGTGTCCTGGTATTGTTATTAGAGCCAGCATTCTCCTAAAGGTCTGGACAGCTGTTGCTGGAGGCATTAAGAAAAGTTTTGGGATGTCTTCTGGGCCACTTACACGTGTGTAAAAACTGTTCCTCAAAATGTTTTTTGGGCATTACATCAGTATTGGATGTCCTCACTAATAATGAATTTTCATGTATTTTGGAAGTTGCTTGGCATAACTTTATTCAATTTCTTACCCAACTTGGCTTTTATTATTTAAGTCACAATGTGGAATCACTCACACACACTATGCATTCACACATATTTAGACACGGGGCGAGGCAGATCAATTGCCCTGCCAGAGGGTACAACATTATTTTACTAGCCATTCTACTGTGACACCTGCACCAGTGGTCTCCCATCCAAGTACTGACCAAGCCCTGTCCTCCTTAGCCTCTGAGATTTTATTAAATTAGGCACTCACAAACAGATGTGGTCACCACTGCATAATAAAAAAGACAAATTGACACTACAACACTGTGTGCTGGTTTAAACTGGATGCTGCAGATCCACCATTACTGTATCTGAAAACACAGGAGATGCTCAGTGCTGTTTTGGCAGAAGTCATGGTAACAGGAGCCCTGATGGACTTCCTTAATCCTGTTGACTTTATGAGCAATGACAGGCTTAATCACCAATCCCAGAGCGTCACCGTCACCGAGTTACAAACCGTCATCTATAAAAACGTGAGGGAAACATTACACAGCTCCTGCTATTGTTTGGCTTGTCCCATGTAAACTACCGAGATCCAAGACAAGTAAAGGCCGGCGCATGGAGTGGGAGAGGACGGAGAATATGAGAGAAAAGATAAGAGATTAAGTCACAGGGAGAAGCTGAATCATGTTTTACAAAACTAATACAATTGCCTCTGGTGTGTTTTGACTGTGGAGTTATTGAAGACAACAATGTGAATCCAGTTGTCAAAACATCATGTCTTCTGCACACTAGAGGATTTTTCGAATTGATTTTTACCCTGATTTGCCACGTTCCCACATTGGGGAGGAATAGTCAGAGTAATGTGATGTCACTAACTACTACTACAAATGATGAATCTCTGGTTGCACTTTCCATGCAAAATCATTGCCTAATATTATGGGAAACAGCCTAATAACATTGTAATATGGCCTTCACAAATCCATTTTGTATTGCGGAAACAATGCTTAATCCCACCCTTAAAGCAAAAACATTAGATTAGGGCTTTCACTGTTTCATCCGGTTGCTTCACTCGTGTTTTGTCTGTTCTGATCTCCTGTCTGGGACACCCACCTCCCCAGTGACTCAGGTGTGTCTGAAATACTGACAACTCCTTCAAACATGAGATGATCGGATGATGTCATTGGATTTCTCTCGCCCCTGCACTGCACTAAAGGGGGCTTTGTCAGAGGGACCAAGCCTATTAGATTTGACCACAGAGTGATACTGAAGCTAATAGCAGGAAGTCCGAACATGGGCATAACAGTAGATATTGTAAGTCCTGGTTTCCCCTTTATGTTGCACAAGCAGATTTCAAGTTTCAGAGGAATTACAGGTTAATAGTAATGAGGAGTATGTTTCAAACCAGACAAACTCAAATGACATCATTCACATATTGTTCAATGGATAGGATGGATTAATGGTTTGGGGAAGAAGACTTTCTGAACACTTACAATATTTCCACACTGAATAAGGTCTGTGCACATATCGTTAGTTGGCTTGTTTGTATTCAAAATAGCTAACATGTACAACTGAGTATTTCCTGTTCCAATATTTCTATAAGGTTTTCACTTGTCAGTCTAAAATAATAAATATTTGGTTAGTGATTGATGTCTCTGAAAACAATTAAAGACTTTACAAACCAGGAGAACACTTAACCAAAAAAGAGATGCTAACGCCAACAGGAAGTGCACTCATATTTACGTAATTATTTGGAATATAAACAAGCCAAAAGACCTGTGAAAACTTGTGTTTTCGGTCATTAATTGTTTGATGTTAAAAACCTAAATTTGTGCTCAAATATCAAAATGCCTTTCTCTAATTTTAGAAAAGTGGCTGTATTCTGAATACTACTAAATAAAATTTAACTGTAACAAAATACAGTTGCTTAATATAAGTATTATAAATACATATTTTCACTACAAGTTATCAGTTAGTTTTCCAACACTGTAGATTAGTCAGTAGAGATTGTTATCTTAAAGCTTGTGTACTTGATTTTCTTTTGCAAAACAAGAACTGTAAATATTAAAATTGTCCAAGTGTATTCTCAGTCTCACAAATCCAATTCCATTTTGGCTGCACTTACAGCTTAAGAACATTTTTTGACAGTCTTTTTGTAAATGCACAATGAATCGACAGTTGTCCAAATAACTTTATGGTGGCTGTAAGCAAAGTTTTTTTTTTTTTCTTTTGGGTTGTGTGATTTAGTGAAGACAGGAGGCCAAACAGAGACTGAAGAGGAAGCTGTAGAATAAAAATATACAATACACATATTTGCTTCCTTCCAACTGTATAAAATATTATTGGCCTATAGAACATAACCTTATTATACCATGTGGTGGAGAATTTGTGAGACAGTTGTAAACACCTACTACCAGTTTGGCAGCATGAAATCCAGCTTTAAACAAACTTTGCCGATCCACAAGGGAAATTACCTGAGTTACAAGACTGATTCACGTGATGTCCTTATAGCTCTGAATATGGTCTGGTAATCAACTATAACAAGGTTGGACTGATGGATTTATTTAGGAAAAAGGTAGTTTTGATACAACCACAGTCACATGTGTGATATATTTACTTATTGTAAAGTTTGACGTTGCTACAGCTTTCCGAGTGTAATAGTAGTAATGAGGGGCAAGAGCTTGAGTGTGTTTGTGAAGAAAATAGTTGGAGTGAGCCTGTTACCACAGAGGATGTGGGAGTGAGGGGGAAGAGGACAACGTGATGCTCTTCAGGCCACAGCCCTTCACTCACTTAAACAGGCAGGAGATAAACAATGGAAAACCCTGCTGCGCTCTGCTACTTGCTGTATATCCAAAAGAATTTAGAAAAGGCATGTTATTGTTCCCTCATTACATCTCAATACATCGGGGCCATGCAATCAAATATATATGCCAGAGTTGAGCTCAAGTGTTTCCTCATTGTTGGCTCCGAATGTGAAGGGTAAATGAAACCATTCTATCTTTGAAGCTGAAGAATCTATGGAGAACAGTGAGGTTGATTTTGACAGCATATGCCAAGCCAAACCACATATCTGGTCCTTTTATGTGAAATTCATTCTTTCCAAAACCTAAAAACAAATGCAACTGTAAAAGTTGTGTCAGTTCCATGCCCAACTTGATGAAGCTAGAAGGTGCTAAATGTTAATGTGTGAATAAGAATACTAAAGATAATTACCTTAATACAAAACAATTGAATTCTTGTGAGTGTGCTAATAATGTCAGTCTATTCTCTAAAGCTATTCAAAACAAAAAATTAATTGTGTGTGCTGAATCCATTTTGATACTATGCATAAATGTGTTGCAGAAAAGACATGTTTCTACATGCACACTAAAAGCTAGAGTAACATAAAACTAATATTCTCTTTATTGTAAATATCACTGTCTTCCTCATTTAACCTCTGACTACATGGCACAAGATGACTGAGGTTGCTGGGTTTACATGTTGGTGTGTCACAGTTAGCTAACGGATCCTCTTAAAACCACTCCTTGAGAACAATTTAACCAAGAACACCACATCTTGTATTTTATGAGAACGTGCACCAAAAAGAGCGAGTACGTATGTACCTTCAACTTGAGATTTTCTTCTTTACCTCCCCTCACCCTTGTTCTCTCATTCATGCCTTCTCTTGGGTTTTCCTCCTCAGCTGCAGGGTTTTTGGCCGTATGTCATACTCAAACTGCAGCATCAAGTTGCAATGTCTGGCTGGAGACATTGCAACTGGGAAACACAAGGGCATGGAGCGGACCCAAACACACACAACCACACATGTAAAAAGCTCCACATTCAGGAGGAGTAAAAATTACACTGCCAAAGACTGCAAAAATTAGAATATTGTGTAACTAATATATATATATATATATATATATATATATATATATATATATATATATATATATATATATATATATATATATTATATATATATATATATATATTATATATATATATATATATATATATATATATATATATAGGAGGTGAATGTGGTTCAAGTAACAGAAGACATTGTAAAATACAACAGTGGTAGAGGAAATACTCTTAGAGCTGCATAGGATAATGCTTTTTTGTATAAGAAAATGTGTCCTCTGCTTTACCAATGTCACTGAAGCAAGTCTGGAGCTGTGGGTGTCAGTACAGAGCCCCAGGAGCCAAGGACCCAAGCACTATAGGAGACCAATATGTTGAGCTAGACTTGGTGAGGACTATGTCTTAGGTTGAAATTGTGAATGTTTGGGGCATGCATGACTATTTGGTTGAAAATATATTTAAAACTCTTAGCATAGAAATATTTGTGTGACTAGTTCAATGTTTCCAAAACTTTTTTGAGTCGCGGCACACACTTTAGTTGAAATGTTTTAGCGGCACACCACCTACTCAAATTTGTCTAAAAGAAAAAAAAAGTAATTTTTCTGGTTTTGCCTGTTTTTTGTGGTACATGTCAGATGTATGGAGAGGCAACTTTGGCTATAGTAAGATTGATTATTATTAGGGGTGCCAGGTATCGTCTCCAGGATATCGGTTCAGTCAATGGTTGTGTTTAATTGAACATAATGAGACTATTATACAGGCTAGTGTTGATCCAGAACGTCTCATAAAATTGAGCATTTTATTCACTTATCATTCTTTAAATTACTAAATTGTGTTCGTTTTGCTTTCATTTTTGCTGAAAAGATTGTTCCAAACATACATGATACAAATAAATCTGTTTATTCCTCTTTTATAGATTGAAAATTGAATCCTGACAATTTTTTTTTCAAGACACACCTGGCAGTATCTCAAGACACACTAGTGTTCCCTGGCTCACTGGTTAAAAATCACTGGATTAGTTGACTAATCTAATCTAGTCTATCAATCAAATATACCATTACCATTACATTCTCGAAGATTCTTCCAAACAAATGATTAAGCGATTGAAGGTTTTTGCCATATAAAATTCCGTTTTAAGGGGGAAAAATGTATTGAACATATGGTAAATATTCCTTATCCAGTATCCAGTTCCACCTCTTACCACAGCTAAATATATAAAAACAGCAAACATCAGAACATCAGTTTGAGGTTTTCCTTGAGACAGATAAAACTGTTGTGGGAACTCCGTCAGCAGCATTAGCTATATATCCTCTACTCTTTCTGAAAGCAAAACAAGCTCAGGACTTTCCTTCAAATGCATGGCAGAGGAGAGCACTGTGGTCACACTACAACATAACCAGAATCATGTGTGTGGTTTTATGAAGTTTGAAAACCCATAATGATGGTGTATTAAATGATTGTATCGCCGTACGGTTTGATGGCTGAAAGGAACGGTGGGAGGAGCGCATAAGTAGCCAGATTTCTCCCATGAACTCCTCTGGCACCTCCAAAGTTACTAAAACTCGCTCAAACTATAACAGCCCTCTCTTTTTCCATTGTTTCTGCTTTTGAACTTTTTTCAACATCATTTGCAAAGTGGGTTGTAAGAAAGCCTGGCTTTGATTAAATGCAGCAGTGGTACAATGGGCAATAGTAATCAAGGTGGTGACAAAAGTTTCTGCAGAAAAAGTTGGTCTATGTCTATAAGGAAGAAGTTACAACTGCCTGAAGTATTACACTACTTGACAACTCCAAAACTTCAAATGTTGCTTTGCCAACTACTTCAAGCTTTATTTGACGCAATGATGTGTACCTTCATTGTGTAAATATATCCCTAGCCATCTATACATTACAATCAAGTTGTTACGGGCCAAGCCTAGCCAAAAAATCTGCAGACGAGATCCAGAGACATTAAAGGAATGTGTCAAATGCAAAAGACAAATTGATGAGAAGACTTTCCTTCCTAATTGTGCTCATGGCATTATATTATTACCTTAATTATTATTTTTCCCTTTAATGTTAAAAATAAAATTATCAATCACTGTTTCTGAATGTTTATTGTTTCATTGAATGTTTACTGTCTTATTTTCTACTAGGCTACTCATGTTTGCTAAATTAACAATCTTGGGAAGTCCTCAGAGACGATTGTTGTTGTGATTTTGGGCTATACAAAAATACTCTAATGTTTTTTGCATTTTAATTCATTGTATCTTATTATTTTGTAAAGCACTTTGTATTGCTTTTAGTATGAATTGTGCAACATAATATATTTTTACAGGCCTTATTAGACGTTATTTGGCCAAGAGGGTCAAATAATCAAAACAAACTCTAATCAAAGTCAAATCTAAATCACACATATACAGCCATTGATTGGTTGTGCCATTTTTGACGCATTGTGACGCATTTTACCCTTTTCTATTGGAAAGCAAACAATCACACCAAATCTGAAAGTGTATCAAATGTATCATTACTCACACAACTTTGCTGGAGCCATGATGTATCCAGTGTCAAACAAGACCTTCGTGTCACGGGAGGTGTGGACGCACAGAAAGGGGAGGACCACGTGATAAACTCCACTGCGCTGCGCTCACTTGGCGGGCCAAAAAGTTCTCCTTGCCCTCCACAGTTTTGTACCTGTGGCGCCCTATCCTCAGCCTGTTCACTCGGGTCTTTTCTGTCCGCCTTTGCCTCGTCTCTGAGCTCTAATTGGCTGCGGGGCAAAAGAGGCGCCGTCCCAGCCCACCCACCGTCTTTTTAGAGCTCCTTCGGTGGCCGACTTCACCGTAACTTCCTCGCCTTGGGACCCGGGCTGAGCACAGACAGACAAGGCTACAGCATGGCAGCTAGTCACGATTATAGAGGCTACCTACGGGACAGTGTGGACCTGGAGGCGACCCAGCACCACCGCTTCCACTCGGTGCAGAGCTCGGAGAGTCCGTACAGACCCTTCCTAATCGGGACCCTCGCTATTATGGGATTGCTTCAGGTGGCTTCTAGCGTGGCCATCTTATTGCACCTGACAGGTTATCTGCAAGAGGTAGGACTCAGCGTGGCGTTTTCCTCAGCTATTTAAAGTCACTATTTAGCCACAAATTTAAATGTTCAAGTTTATGATAATAATTTAGTCAGTAATCATAAAAGTCGTGGTTTAATTTGTCAAGAAAATCTGGGACTTTATTACTGATTTAGCAACAAACTTGGTGCGTGCTCTGTACAGCTCTTACTTCTTGAATTGTCTCACTAAAAGTTTCATATGGCATAGCAGTTTAGTAAAACCCCATGAACGCGCTTTGGACTGATCATATCTGAGATGCAGCCCACAAATGTCAGCGTTTCAGACGTCTTGTTTTGCAGAATACAGATGTTTTCACTTGAGGCTGAAGAGCTGCTCACTTTCATTCTTATGTTTACATGCCATCTGGAGGTTATAGCTATTTGTAATTTATATGTGCCATAAATTATGATCTTAAACAATTCTGGATTTATGATGAAGGAAAAGCGTGCAGAGCTGGCAGAAGTTTGGCAACAGACTGAAAACTTGATGTTTTAATTTGGAGATGGTGACATATGGAAATCCAGCTCATTCTCTTATCAGATGCAGCATTATCTATAAACCAATGCTAAGTTAATTCAGCATTACAGGAAGCACAAAGTTCACCTGAAAGGCTGAAAACCATCCCTTCCTCCCACCCTGCTGTATGTGTGTGTTTGTGTGTTAAATTTCTTTTGGCTTGTTCTTGGCATAAACACACAGTTGTGCGGTAGTGGCTTGTTATTCACTGGACTTCAGCCAGACGGGAAAAGCACATGAAAAATGAGTGGGGGGAAAGTAGAAAAAAGTAAACACTAAAAGTTTGGGTACTGTGCAACCGCTGTGGTCGTGTATAAGTAATAACAATCCGTGAGATAGAAATGTGATGAGAGTCGAAGAAGTTATGAGATCTTATTCGTTTCTTTGTGTCAAAATGCAGAGGTTAGATGTTTTTGGGCAGGCAGGATTAGACTATTAGATATCTGATCCATCCACAACAGGGATTGAAGACTTAAATTAACAGAACTTATGTGATGACAGGTGTTGTATATGGGAACACTTTCACTATGAGTCAGTAAAATTTGTTGCTGAGTTTGGCACTGGACCATCACCTCTTCTCTGCACCTGTAGCGACACTTCCTGAAGAGCGCGTTGTCAAGGAATGTGCCTAGCTGCACCTTTTTAAAATGGAGAAAATTTAGTTCTAATTCATTACTTTCAGAAGACAATAAATATCTTGAAGTGGGCTGCTGCAGTGGAATGCAGGGTGACATGTGTAAAGTAACTTAGCCCCCTCCTCCATAAACTGGTGCCTGTCTTCCTGTGCATTTTGAAACATATTCCTCCCACACAAAATTCAAGAAACTTAAATGTGTAGCACGTGTAAGAGAGACCTGTTCTTTATCTCTTCATCTGCTGAACTACGCATGTCTTCTGTGTTTTCAGGTAGATTTGTCCTCAACACCACAACGGCCTATAGAGGTGAGTGTGTCTTTAAATAAATCACTGTATGCCTTACATTTCATACCACAACATGCACATGCCTTAATCTTGTCATGCAGATAGCCAAGCTTCTAAGTATAATAAGATATGTGGAGCAAGATAGTGTTTATCAGATGAAAGAGCATCCGCCAAAATATGAATGAAAAATATCTTGCATAGTTTCTTACTCACACACAGATTTTTTTTAGACAAATATTCAAATAAATCTTGAGAACTGTCATAACTTTTCTACAAATCAGGTTGTCTGATTTAATCTACTGCTTTGCAAATGCAAAAAAGGCCAGCACAAACCGCAGCATTTATTTACCTGTTACTTCCTTGTATCTGTGGGAAAGTATGTCTTAATAAGTGGTTTGAGACGATACTTTGATATGGGATAAAAAAACGCAGAGGAGGCGTGTAATGGGGGAATGTGGACAAAACAGCTCAATAGCTTCAACAAGAATAACTTTCAACAATAATAATAATATAGTTCTTGGTAAGTAAAGGGGTTGCATGCTGATTTGAGCGACTCATTTGTGGGCATCAGTGATCTCTGCCTTCATTGCGATCGAATATGGAAAGCCTAACCATTTTCTTGCTTTTTAAATCCTATTTCAAAGTCACCACCCTTTTTTGGCACAGAATTCATCCAGCAAAATCAAATATCACTTATAACAGAGATCTTTTTCTTCAGTAATGTTTTTGCTAATGCTCTTTCTGACTTCCTTTCAAATCATGCTATTCTTTATGCTTCCCAAGACGACTCAAACCACCCAGCATGTGTTTGGCTAAAGCGTTCATTGCGTTGGCTGTTTTCCATCAAGTGAAAGGTTGATCCATTGTGGGTGCTTTATGAGGTGTCAGGGTGATAGGTTTTGGCCTTTCTTCTCTTATAAGTCTCCACTGACCATCCGGATAAGTGCTAAGGAGAGCTGTGCGTGCATCTGTCAGCCCCTCTGAAGCTGGGCTGTGGTCAGTGACATCTCAAAAGTGATGAGAATACGGAAATTCAGATTCACACAAAGCTGCACAAATGACAGTGTCCATAGAGCTTGTTCTACAAAAGCAAGCATCTGTCAGAGTGGCCTCAGTTTCAGTATGGCGTAAACCACTCCTTTAACAGTAATGACTTGAATGACACATGCAGTGTGAAGCGAAAAGCCTTACTGTAACTAAATGTCGCTGATGGACGTACATCATACTCAAACTATAGCTTGTGATGTTGCTCTTTTCTTGCATGCTTAACACAGTGCACAGTGTTCTTTCTAAGTTCATAAGGTTGAGTTACTTAATTAAGACATTTATGTATTGTTCTCGAGTATTTAGTCGATAATGTAACATATGCATATCTTTTTTTCTTTTTAAAACATAATCATGAACCATTTACAACACAAATGGGTTCACTAACTTTCTGTTCAAAACTGATAAACTGACATGCCCAGCCTTTGGTATTTCACTGTAGTTTTTCTTTAATCGTTGCAAGCAGTGGGTGGAGCTAGGGGTTGGATGAGCACACTTGTTCTTTCTTTTATAAACAAAGACACTATAGGACAATGCTGGATTACTCCAACATGCAGTGTATTTCAGTCAAAATACAACTGAGAGCAAGCTAAAAATACTGTTACAACATGCTTAAAGGGGACCTTTTGCATTAAAACTGCAGAACTTACCTCTTCAGTGTAACAAGCAGCAGATTTAAAATTTGTAGTTTTATTGCTGTAATGTGAACCATGCATGCTTTACTATGAATTTTCATTAATCACAATTAAAAACAGACAAGTGGGCGGGGATAGGTGGTAGGTGAGGACAGGGCTTTTCTGAGCCTCAATCATCAGTTGAAGGACAATACAAGATTACACAAAAATGCACTATTCATTCTTAATAAAACTTTTAGTAAACTAAAATGTGACAAGGCAGTTGTAACAACTAAGTAACAACTTAGAAAAACATATTTTTACACAGTATGTCTCTTTCAAAAGCTCATTAATGTTGAGTTGACATAGTCTGTATTTTAACCTCTGTTTTTTTACTTTTATAAAATATAGTCTTTGTAGATCAGCAAAACATGTTTAAATTCTTTGTTTGAAGTATTGTATAATCAAAATGCATGTCTGGTTGCACAGTGATCTGAAGACAGGTCACTACAGCTTAGTTGCTAAGCTTCATAAGAGCTCCTTGACTTTAGGTTTCATTTGCAAGAAGTGTTTATGTTAGTCTCATTCCTGGACACTGTCTTGTAAACACGCTTGAACTGAAAGTTGTTTTGAACAAAAGTCTCATTCCAGTTTCCTAGTATCTACAAAATAGGACAGCAAATTAGTTATTTGACAGCAAGACTGAGTTGGAAAAGAGTTTAAATGAAAAAAGTCTGTTGTTGTTTTTGTTGCACGGTTGCAGGATCGTTTTTGGCATCGTGCATGCCTAAGTAACTCTGTTCTTCAGGTATTTCAAAACTTTATTTGGCTTGTGTCTGTTTCTGTTTTTGTCACTGGTTTGACGTTGGAGTTACAAGAGACTGGCGGCATTCCTGAGAATTTAGATCAGAAGAACAAGTCAAAACTCCTTCAGGATGCAATAAAATACTATTAATAAAGTCTGTATAATCTTTTCTTGACACTTGACTGACATATCTAATTCCATTTATTTTAAATGCATGCATAAATATGTTTCAGACTTTGCATTCTGATAACGCAATGACAGAGAGTGATGTCCTATAAACCAGTAGTTTTCAACCTGGGAGTTTAGCTTCGTGGAGGTTGCAAAATGGTTTCTGGGGGTCCCCGGATCATGTGAGAAATTGAACTTTAAGATCTTAAACAAGGTTTAACAGCTTCAAATACAGAGATAGGTGTATATTCCTATTTACTGGCCTCCAAGATAAATGTATCTAGGCTTATGTGTACAAATTAAAGACAAACATAGTAATGCACACTGATGTCCTTGTAGAGAGGCATATGCATAGAAACAACAATTCAAAATAGAAAAAACTGCATTGCACACTCAAATGGCAGATGTCCAAAACGTTTTTTTTTATTTTCAGATAATGTTTCAGTAATTAGCCTTCATCAGATCCTTTTTCTCTTTTCTCTTGAACCAGGGTGCACTGTGGTTCTCCGTAGTAATTTGAGTGTGCAATACAGTTTTTTCTAGTTCAAATTAAAATTGACTAAAGACTACTTTATCACTTTGCAGGTAGACTATTTTGTGTTTGGAAAAGGTTTAGAACCACTGCTATAAACTATAATAACAACGAAGCTTCTGTTTTCTTGCTTGGAAACAGTGTTTGTCTCTTATCTGTCTGCTCCTTTTTGCCTCAGGTGCACTGCTTCTCGTTCAACCTTAAATAGAACACCATTCCATGAATCCTTTACAAAAAACTCAGTTACAATTTGAAAGGTATTCACCTTTCAAAATTGAAACAAGAGCAAAAGAAACAATTTTTATTAGACATTTTTTGCTGATATTTTAAATAAAAAAATGTGCTAACTTATTACGTTTCTTTGTGTTGCAGGAAATACAATCAGAACCTGTAATGAACGCCTTACAAGGCCAACCAAAACCAAGAAAATGCGGCAACAGGAATCGATGTAAAATTCCTAAAGACAGTGTGCCATCGGCTCATCTACCGATCAGAGCAAACCACGAGTACCAAGTGAGTGCTTTCTGTTTAGCTATCGGCTATCTACTTTAAATACTTGTAAGTTTAGATTCCTACAATATAACCTACATGTTCCTGCAATATAACCTACATTTCTGCAATATAACCTACATGTTCCTGCAATATAACCTACATGTTCCTGCAATATAACCTACATGTTCCTGCAATATAACCTACATGTTCCTGCAATATAACCTACATGTTCCTGCAATATAACCTACATGTTCCTGCAATATAACCTACATGTTCCTGCAATATAACCTACATGTTCCTGCAATATAACCTACATGTTCCTGCAATATAACCTACATGTTCCTACAATATAAGATACATGTTCTTATAATATAACAAGTTTAAAATGTTGTAGAACTGATGATCATTGGCACAGGGCATCACCAGCTTATAAAAGTTTGTAATGAAACCTATGGCAAAATCACCCAGAAGATAGAGATTTTGCTATTGCACTGATAATTCCAGATTGAAAAGTTAGTTTATTTATTCATTTCTTTATTAGAAATAAAAAAAAAAGTCTATTAAAAACAAGTTCTTTGTATATATTACCATTAATGAAAAGAAAGACAATCATTGTGGAGTTGAGTGAGCAAAGGGATGCTTACTTACTAGGGTTTCTTACTTGTGGCACTGAATGTCAGTTGGCCTGCTTTTTTCCTCTAAAGCTAACATTTTAGCAACATGTTCACTTCCTGTTCAGTTCAATTCTATGAAGCTTCCACCACCTCGGTTGAAAAAGTACTTGTTGGTGGTTTTGTCTGACTTACATGCTAAAGACTGCACAAATCATCAGAAAACACACTTGGGTATTTATAAAAGGATGTATTTGGTTTATAAAAGGTAGTCTTTGTCTGTCTAATATGCCAAAACACTAAACACTAAAGTTTAGCCAAAAAAAACAATTAGTTAAGTTAGTTAATTGCTGTGTTTCAAAGTACATCAAATTTTGTGATATTTAATACAGAAGTCAGTTTGTTAATAGAAATTACCACTAATAGAAGTCCTCAGATAAAATGTTTGTTGATTTACCTTTTGCATATTTCACGCCAAAGGCTAATAAATCTTTAGGGAAATCTGGTTATCACTCCACCATATCACAGTATCACATGATCTCTTTTCAGAATCTGAAATTCTTTAAATTTACAACATTTAGAACTCAAATTGTACATATAAATAATTGTGGTATGTCTGTCTGCAGAAGGACAACTTTATACCTTCACTATCGAATGGGATAATAACCAAGGGACCCTCAACTGCATTAAGTACGACAAAGGAAAGTTGTTCATTGATGAGCCTGGATACTACTACGTCTACGCCAAGACTTGCTTCCGTTACTACAATATAGAGGGCCAGGACGTCAGCAACGTTCAGCTTGACGTCAGCAATGTTCAGCTCATCCAATACATTTACCATGACAAATATCAGCAGAACACTAGGGTGACATTGTCGAAAACAGGTAGCACCCTTCGATGGAACAACATGAGCTACAACATGTACTGTGCGCAACAGGGCCGTGGTGCGCGGCTAGAACTGGGAGACGCACTGTACGTCAATGTGTCCAACGCTTGGCTATTGGACCGGGAGAAAGAAGGGACGTACTTTGGGGTCATAAAGTTGGCCAACTGACATGTAAATGAATGGAGTGGACATGCTACTGAACATTCAATATGCCAAAGACCACTGTTATTGCAAACTTTCCTGTCATTATTGTTGTTTTATGTTGATTTGTCAGAATTTCCTGTTATTTTTGATATTTTTTCCTGTTAGAGGTGGTAGTAAAACAAATGAAGTGATAGGTTGTCACTTTTTCATTCTGGAGAATTGCTTGCAGAATTTTCAGAAATTACAAAACACAGAGACAAGCTCTGCTATATCTTTGTACTTTTTCCAAAATGGTACTGGAAATGTTCATATATACTGCACATTGCTGGGGAACACTATTTTGCATTGATGGAGACTACTTGTTCAATTTTTCTGGTTTTAAACAATCTGTGGTATTTAAAACAAACTTCACAGGTCAGTGCTGGTCGGCCTGCCTGACTTTGTCATTAAATGATCATTGGAGCTCTTCTGGCATCTGCTTGCACTTCGCATGGAGCCAGATAAAACTAACAATCCTCTGGACGCGTCCCTGGACCTATGTCTCTGACCCGTAGCAGACACATTTGGAGTGTTTAACGGGCAATGAGGAATCCCTGCTTTATGCAACTGAGGCATGCTATGTAGTAGGCAGTTCACTTTGGCTTTGTTTTATTTAAAAACCTTGAAATGATTTTTTTTACTCACATGTCTTCATGTAAAACCACTGAATTTTATTACAAATGTCAGAACTTTATAATTGACAAGTGATTTTTGACAATCAACATGCAGATAGCTGGACTGTCTGTCCAACAATGACACGAAAAATCTTCTTTAACTTGGACCAAATTGATTTTGGTTCATCATTAACTTAATATTTTTCTTTTTTCATTTGGCTCTTCAGCGAGGTAAATGGGAATATGCACTAAATATTTATTTATTAGTTCTAGAGTTACAGAGATGGGCCACTGTTACAGTGCGCTCTCAGCTGTAGGAAATCAACATATTTCATGTCTGTTTGACAAACATTATGCAGCACTTAGAAGATATAGTAGACACGCTTTTGTTATAAAAACACAGGGGCTTTCAATTTTTTTATTCAATATTTATGTGTCTTATTTTTGACAACTGTGTGTGCACTCGCCTGACATGAGCAGTATGGATGTAATGTTTGAGATTGTACAATACAGTTAGATGTTGTTTATACAATATTTTGTATATTATTTATGTTGTTAATAAAACTACTTTTGTAACAAATTCAGTGCAGAGATGTTACATGACATGTCTTTTCATTAACAAATCAAAATGCTATAATTACATGGCCTGTGCCACCATGTCTGTGATATGAACAAATTAATACTTAGTAAAGTCACTGGAAAAAGCAAAAAATTATAGCTGCAGAATGAAGTGCCACTGCCCCTCTCACAGCAGTTTCCCACCATCTCATTACCTCCATAGATTGTGTAAAGAAACCGCCCACTACTGCAACACCACTAACTCACAGCAGACATTTGGACCAACAGCAGACGAGAACCCATATCAAACAAAATCTGGAGGATTATTTTGTAGAATGTAATGTCGCCTTGATAATTTTTGTTGTGTCTCATAAACTTAAAGTGATGGCAAAAGTAGAAGAAATAGTTATGTAGAGTGTAAGTGCTTTCATATGTTGTGTGCCCTGAAATAGAAATATTTTTTTTAAAAAGGACTAAATGCAGAATAACTTTACAGATTGAATATCTGAGTTATGGCGTTATAGATATTTAGTGCTGGTGGCTGGTTCAGTTACCATATGCTGAGACCTCACACGGTTTCATTAAAAAGAAAAGCAAGAGCTCATATGCAAAGCTGTAGTTCAAAAAGCTGATACCATTTTGGCATAGTCATAAATATCCCGGAGGCAATCATCCATGTCTGGAGTAATAAAACACCAATAAGCAATATAAAATATACAACCCCTATAGGCATTTTGTCCAATATTCCATTGCAATGGGTTTGGGGCCTCTCAGTTTCAGATTGAAATAGTCAAAGCCATAGCAGTGTAAACAGTGGACTTCCGCAGTGTGCCACCATTTTGAAGTGACTCAATTTCTCAATTTTGGCTGGGGTAGAGAAACCATTAAAATGTGTTGTGTCAGTAAACAGTACAGACAGCCTGGCCTCCGCTGTGAGTCCCTTCTGAACCTACCATGTTTAACATCGCTCAAACACAGTACAAAGCATTTCACTTGCTCTCACCGCTTCAGAAAATAAAGCAGAATTTTGGCAGAAAAGAACATTCTGTGCCAACTTCTGTTATTACTCACATATACAAACACAGGGTTGACGGTAATGAAATGAAATGAGATTAGACTAAGTTCATTCTAATCGAGATCTCAGAAAAGACTGCTACTTGTGTTTTTAAAATATTAACTGTAATATTGCTTGGCATGTATTAGTTTTTATGTCAGATGGCCTTTCATTATCACTGTATTATTGTATGTGCTTCTGCATTTAGCAATATTCAGCAATAACTCAATAATAAATGTTGCCTTTGCAGTTCGCATACTATAGTATTATCACTAAAAATAACATGCACCTATGTTTAGGTCTGCTTTACTTATTTTAACAAAGTCAGTGACTTACAAAGTGCTTTATCGATAAACATCACAATAACAACACTGTAGAGATTATAGTGGTAGTGAGATAAGCCACAGCTAACCAGGACAAACTAACAGCAAGGCCACCAATCAGTCCTTCGCCCATTTATGCCTGTCAATGCCAGATTTTAATAGCTAAGTAGGTTGGGCCGCGGCAGTATCTGGATGAGAGACCATTGGAAGAAACCCAGGTGCCACAATGGAGCGGAGAAACTGTTGTGCCCTTAGGCAAGACACTTCACCCATATTGCCTATAAAAATCTGATCTGAGTGTGAATGGTTGTTGGTATTCAGAGATGCTGATGTCTTAAAAAGAGCTATATAAATATATATAAATTATTGCCCAAGTTCATTATGACAAAAATTCTGATCTGGGCTAAAATTAACCTTTTGGCAATTAGACGAACATTTTGAACCATTGAGCCACTGACTTATAGGTCTGAAGCTCACTTAAATAGATTGGATTCTGGGAAGGCAACAGATAATCTACATTTGACATAAATAATAAATTATAGTTGGCGGTAGATGTTTTCAATACATACATTAACAGCTTATGCACATCTCTGCAAGACATTAACTTAAAGTCTTGTCCTCTAAATTAGATGTGGAGATGTTTTGGAAAATATTTTGGTTTGTACCCGTAAGAACCTGAGGCATCAATATAAGAAGTTGGCGCTATTAGTAAAATGGGTGCTAAACTTTATGGGGCTGTGGTTTGCAGGAAACAGAATCAGAGAAGCAGCTGGAGGTCTTTATATAATTGCCGGTACGGTTAGTAAGCATTTCACACGACATTTAAATATCCACACAGTCATTA
The DNA here is from genome assembly GCA_038363315.1 of Mugilogobius chulae. Classification (NCBI taxonomy): domain Eukaryota; kingdom Metazoa; phylum Chordata; class Actinopteri; order Gobiiformes; family Gobiidae; genus Mugilogobius; species Mugilogobius chulae. The sequence goes on along the minus strand of CM076415.1, from coordinate 10,765,706 downwards.
TTGATGTATGTAAGCCCACAAACAATAACAAACAGTTACGGGCAAGCTGCATGCACACTCTCCTTTGCTTAGTCAGTGCACACAACTATTTTCACAAGCCTTGTTTTTTATCCCAAATTCAGCAAGTAGCATTGTTAGCACTGAAGACTGTTTGACGTTTCCATAACTTGTCCATTACAACTCCTGCAAGATAGATGCTTTATGCAAGATTGTGGAGGCATGGACAGGAGCTGAGGCTTGTTACAGTAACGGAGCTGTGTCATCAGTGAGCAGTCTCCATGGTTTGTGTGAAGCAGACAGAGCATGAGAAATCAGATTGCACATGGACAAGTCAGCAAAATAGTTTCACCCTCACACACTACCTGGTCATGTTACTTCATCTTCTGTGTTGGATCAGTTATCCTCTTTTAAATGGCAGACCATGTTATGTTCATCCTCACTGCTTTTAAACAGTATTTCAAAGACACACAACATGCAAATTCCATTCACATTATTTAATTAAATATTGCTTGTGCAATCAATTGTGCAATCCATCTGCTCTCAAACATGCAATTATAATGTTCATTGTCTCTACAGCATACACCTTTTATAAACAAACAGTAAACAAGCTCTCCCACAAATAATCTACAACTGATTCAATTTTAACTTGTTAATAGCATCACAGACAAATTTGACGGATATATGAAACCTTGTTTTATTTGTGGCTTCTCACACAGTAGCCTTCTGTAGATACTTGACCCACCAAAGGCCACACAAAACAATGGACATACAGGTCACTTTCATCTTATTGAGGAGAAATACAGAAAGAGCATTTTGTGAATGAGAAAGAGAAACAAAAACCAAAGTAGACTAAGCAACTTTAAAATAATTGTATATTTATTGCTAGTAATTTTTATGTTGTCTAAAATCTAAAGTAGACCAATAGAACCATTTCTGCTAAAAGAGTCTTGAGTGGAAACAAGCACATTGAGTCCTTGAAAACAATGTGAAAAGAACAGTACATCATACAGGGAATCCCCTTAAAGAAATCCACACTCAAACATTATGTAATCCTGAGTGATCCTGAGTGGATTAAACGTCTCAGGAGGATCACCTGGGTTCCTTCAGATGTGGGGACACCTGCGCCTAAGTTACAGGTAACTTAGATTAATATAATATTTCTGTGTGGACACCTGCAACTGGTCTGGAGAATCAGATTAGACTGGTATGTTGTATTATTAATGGATTAACAAAGTAGGCCATCAGATGTCTTCATGATGGATCACTTAAATCCCAATCAGAAATATGCATTGTTTAGCCCCCTGTGTGTGCACTGATGTTTGTGTGGGTGACGGCCGAGTGGTTCCTTCAGGTAAAAGGTAAACTAGAAAACTGCGACTCTTACCATGTCAATAAATGAACACATACTTCCAGAAGCTAACCCTAACCCTAAACAATGTAGGGTTAGAATTTTCTATGAGAAATAAATTGGTAATTAGTACACAGGTGAACATAGGTGTGCAGAGGGTTGGCCAAATGTGAAGCACTGAGTATCCATAAAAATAGAAACATAAAGCAAAAAGACAGTTAAAATGTTACCGGCTTGAGGATGTGTGAGGATGAGGACTATGTTTTTTATTTCCAAGAGTCAAATGAGAAAACTTCCCCAGACTGACATGGAGATTAAAGGTGAACATATCAGTGTTGGCGATCACTTTGGGTGTCAAACTAGGTCGATGTAAACCACAATGTGCTGCATCAGATCTTAATCTGTGTTACAAGGATATTCTGTCTAGAGCAGCAGAATGTTCCACCACACGCCTCTTCTTAACCTCCGACAGAGAGCAGCTCTGTAGGTCTCCGCTGTCAAACCCATCAACATGGCCTCTTTTGACTTACATTTGTTTATCTGTACATTGTATCTTTCTTCAAAGAAATTATGTCATTGATTCCGAAAACGCACTTTTGAAATATGAATGACATGAACCAATATTTCACATTTTGGATGGGATAAAGTATACAGCCACATACACAGACACATGGACACCCAGCGATAGCTGAAACCGTTATTGTTTGCAATTTACTGAAGTGAATTTGACTGATATCATCTATCCCTACTTCACATGTTCATTACTATTATTAATTACAGTCTCCACCTAGTTAGTTAGTTAGTTAGTTAGTTAGTTAGTTAGTTAGTTAGTTGATTAGTGTATTTTTAAACTCTGGATGCCACAGCCTTGTACAACCCTGACACACCGTGAATGCTTACTATGATATGACAAATCTGCAATGCTCTAAATAAACAAATCATCAATCATGATTTTTGTATTCCGTCTTGAGGAAATAGCTAGAGCATTCCAAGTTTGCAGTATTTGTACTAGCAGCTTATTCAGGGTGTGTACTAGATACCAACAACTAGATGACACTTTGCCTTCTGTAGAATCTCTCTTCTGCCTAATAATTATTCAACAACAGTTTATATTGACTGACATTGACCATTAGGTAAGCATCTCTGCCAACATTTATTTACCAGAAGACAAAACCTTTTTTTTTTTTTTTTTTTAAACTTTACTTATCTTTTTGACACAATGGATCACCACATCTTTCTCACACTGTGACAGAGTCCAAGGTTTAGCTCGGAGTGGTTTCAATCATATCTGACAGGAGTTTTTGTGTTCAGATCAGAGATACAAAGTCCTCTTTAGCAAATCTGACACGTGGGGTTCCCCAGGGGTCTATTTTTGGCGCTCTTTTGTTTTCTTTGTGTTTACCTCCCCTCGTTTTTTTGTTTGTTTGTTTTAGAAGCACGTCGTTTTGCTTCATTTTTTGCAGATGTCTGTCAGATCAATTAACCTCTGAAATCTGACAATGCACTTTGTGTTCAGTTATTGCTAGAGTGTCTGATTGATGTTAAAGCATGGGTGTTACCCATTGTTTCTAAGAAAAACACACATTTTGACCTTCTGATATATGCTTTTATAACAATCTATTTAGAGTTTTGTAATGTGTTGTATGTCAGGTAGGCCTGTCTTTTAAAGCACTTCATTAATGGCGTTGAGTTAAACTGAGATTAAATTCCCATTGTGTTGTCATGATTTACAATCAGGAAGTAGGATTCTTAACCTAAAATGGTGTAATTGAGATAAGAGTTGCCAGAACTAATGTTAGAATAATTATAGTCACAGTATTTTACTGAAAAGTGTAGTTTAACCAGTCAACTGCACTTTAAAAATGGAGGTGAAGTCAATTAGAATAAAATAGAAAGAGAAAACCATACATTGACACATTGTTCATGATAATTGTGTGTTATGTGCAGCCATACTGTATCTTATAATTAAAAACAGATTTTATTAGTTATTTCGGTCATCAAACACATTTTGATGGCTTCATCAAACCAAGACTTGTCAACATGCACTGGGAGGACAACTTGTAGCCCAGTGAGAAGTGGTTGGGATTGCAGATCAAATCAAATCAATTTAATTTTGGTTGTGTCCAAAATCACAACAGTCAACCCTGAGGACTTCACAAGATTGCTGAATTTGCAAGCACAGATGTAAGACTCTCAGAAGATCAGCTCCTCCAAGTCCCTGCTTAGACTTCCATGATCCGGGCCCGAATAAAGCAGAAAACTATGGATGTTTGGCTGGAACTGTTTACATCAGTATACTTGTTTAGCTCACTCCCATAATGGATTCTGAGCCTCCACAATGTGCTTGAAGCACTTTTCACTACTTTTAGAAGTGAATTATGTGGGCATGCTGGGGGAGGGGGTTTGCTATGTGTGAGGGAGCACCACCTGAGAGGGATGTACGTATTTTGACTTGTTAATTCCTGTGCTGATTGAAAACAAACAAGTTGTGTAGGGCCGTTTCTCTGTAGCCTTGGACAGTGTGTCTGCTGCAAACCACGACAGCGGCTGGAGATTACAGAGAGGAATCCACGAATCAACAACTGTCTGTCTGAGTGGTGCGTTTGAGGTCAGTCGCACACAAACACAAAAGCAGGAATAAATGCATAGACACACAGTAAGTCACATGCAGCTGGTAGGAATTATACATGATGAACTCACTCACGGGCAAATCATGCAACTGCCCAAGACAAAGACGTATGAGGGAACAATCTCATTCATCTAATTAGTGTATTGGATATTCTGATTTACAGTCATTGTGCCCGAGTGACTTCTGTTGTTGCTATGTAACTCAAGTTCAAATGATGGAAATTACCTACTTTGAGAAAAAGATAAAAAAAAAAAAAAAAAAAAAAGGGAATACTATTATTAATGTCACTACATAATATAACTTTTTATTATAAAGTACATGTCTTTGGGGACATCTAATAGAAAAAAAAGAGTCAGGAAAAATCAGTTAGTGTTCATAATAACTACAGTTATTCATGATGTAATAATGAATGCTGTAATTCATAAGATAAAACTATTAATAAAGACTCAGGATTATTTACTACTTAATAATACTTTTACTCAAATCTCTAGCCATAACTCCTAACCATAGCTCATTACTCATGTCGTTATATAGTTTGAATAATTAAAAATTACCTAGTTGTTCACTTTTAATTAAATATCACTTTATGATATATTTGTTTTTATAGAATAGACCACTAATAGTTACGGAGCAAGAACTGCTAATATGCTTTGGTACCACTTTATAATTTATACACCTACTAAAGCATGAATCAAAAGTTAATTACTCAAGAACAAATGATCAGTTAATGGATAAAAAAGTTAGTTAATGCTTAGTAACTGCTTTAAGAAGCTTTGGTTAAGGGGTGGAGTTTGGGATAACTAAGCCATCCATAATTTTGACATTTGTTCATGCTTTATTTAGGCCTATTTAAGACTAATCAAGGTGTAAGAATAAATATGAAGTGTTAAAAATATTTTAAAACTGACAGCTTTGGTCCATTGTTGTTCCATCATAAGTGGAAAAGCACCACAAATCAGAAATGTTTGTAAGAAAGGTGAACTAAAGAGCCAATCAAAATGGTCAATTGTAGCCTACTGAAGGCACTATACCGTGTGAAGCTAATATATAAACTGCTCCCCCATAGAGATGAGAGTAGTTAAAAACTCACATTTCCTTCCTGAGTTTGAATTATTTCTCAAGTTCTTGATCAATTCACCATATCAACAATAAAGTTCTTGAGCAGAAGTCATTTTAAGTTATCATTTTGTTCACTACTAAACACACACAAGGTCTAACAATTCTGATGGCAGATGATGTACAGTGTGTCTTTCTCCTTTGCATGCTAATCCTGAACAACTGTAGTTGATCTGTCACCTGTGATCACAGTTTCAAGGTTTGACGAGGGGAAGTCTTTCATGCTTTTGTTGATTGCAAAAACATCAACAGCTCAACAGTCATTTGAGATGACTATGTATAGATAAATGAGAGCAATGCCTTAAAGCTTATGTGAGGCAGTTTTTTGGTCTGAGTATTTATTTCAGGATGAGAACTTGGCTCTCAAGGAATCTGAGAATGCTAAACTCTAAACACAGCTTCTAGTTATTTATAGGGTTTATAAAGTGCTTCACCACTGTTGTTTATATAAAATTATTCCATTACTCTCAAGTCTTGAGTTGTTTTTCTGTAGGACTCAGTGAGAACAATTGGTGTTACAGCATCTCGGCTTAAATATATGGTATTTCTATCACTGATCACAAACTTCAAATGGGGGTCAGAACCCCTGGAGGTCATGAAGCAAAATTATTATGATCATATAAAGCAATAAACTACTAATAAATACATTTTACCCCAATTTCAATTGTTTATATTTTTCTTTCTTTCCTTTTTCTTTCTTTTTACTTTCCAATATTGGCTCTTTTTCAGTTGGAAACTTTGACAGTGTAGGTAGTTGGATAAGTTCAAAGTCATATTAGAAAAGTTTAATAGATGACCCTGAGTTCAAAAGTTTATGAAATGTCTGGATTGACAGCCAAACCAAATCATTCAGAGATCCATCGTCATTTCTGGATGTGTGCTGAGCCAATTCAAGCAGACTTTCCAATCTCTTCTAACTTCAGTTATTTAATTTTGGACAAAGGCAGAACACACCCAAGAAAAGATTTGTCTGCCATCACCCTATAGCTACATGTTTCATCTTCAAAAATGTCAGTCTAGATGAGACTGATGTATGCTTCTTGAGGTTGGTTGGTTGGTTGGTTCATCAATTAACTTTTACCTGAACCTTCTTCCGTCCCACACTTCGACTCTTCTTGGCCTGCTTCGAGGTCTGATCCAGTAAGTGTTTGCTCTAGAGCCAGTCAGAAGGAGCTAGTAGCTTTTACTGTAAACACAATTATTTAACAGTGACCACATGAAGGCAGATCCTCTCTCACGCACACTACTTACTCACTCACTACATGCTCATAAAGAAGGAGCTCGGCTGGACTCTGCACCTGCGATCCCACACAGCCACCAGCGGCGATCTTGGACGCACACCTACACACCATAAACAACTTCCTCTGTGGTAGCATGATTAGAAAGCTCACAGGAGTGAGGAGGTGGTTGTAGCCGACAAGCACACACTCAGACCACAACACACAGGCCCGCAGACCCACTGCAGAAGACGGATGCCCAATTGAAAAAAAAAAATGTATTAATGCAATATAGGTTGTATTTTTAAGGAAAGCAAAATGTGTGATGAGCTCCCAAAATTAAGTCCTGGGTTGTGGTGGGCCTTAAATTAGACACTCAAACTAATTAAAATGGGCAATTAATTTGATTGGCACTGAGCTTTCCATTGGTTCTCAAGCGAACCCTGCAGTGAAGCACTTTTGAGTTTTGGAGCTTCCAAGAACCACTCAGGTAGTTTTATCCAACTTGATTTTCAAAACAAAGCTAGTACCCATTGGCATATTTGTTTTCTCTTTGTAGCTGCACATCAATTGTACCATGATCGAACAGTGTATAATGTAATCAATTATCTAAACATGACGCACTGCATATGGTTATGTTCAAATGTATAAGCACAAGAACCTAAATACATTCAAACTGAATTTACAAAATATAAATTAGCTGCTCATGTAGGTAGAAGACTTCTGTGAGCCAGGCCTACAGCATTCCACCATGAACAGAACTATTCCAAAGTACTCTTAAGTACCGGTTGTAACCAGTACTGGTTGACAACGACCAAACAAATGTGTTTGTTTGAAAAAACAAAAACAAATTAGATAAAAGGTTTTGCAGCTCTATGAGCAGACATTTGTGGCACTAACCTAAATTATGTTTTAATATTTGTAGAGACTAGCTGGCAATGCCAAATGATTCATCTAATCAATCTGTCTCTTTCTTCTTCTTCCAGCAGACACACACAATGGCAGCTTCTCACCTCAGGGGTAGCATCTGTTTGGTCAATAGTGTCATTTACAGCATAACACTTCATTCTTTCCAGTGTGGGAGTGGGCAGGGCTTTCTTTGGTTTCAGAGTCACTGTACTCCCTCTGGCCAATACACGCACAAGCATATTCAATAGTATAACAGTCCACACCCAAACGTTAGAACCGGGAAATAAGGGAATCCTCAGTCTCAAACACGTTAACACTCCTACTTTACAGTAACCGCAGGCTGCAAAAAGACAGATTTATCTTCTTTCCTATTACTTTTAACAACATGCTGAATTAATACTTATGGAAGGGGCACAGGAAGGTCACATTGCACAGTGCACCCAGGCACTGTGTGTTAGCCAGTATCACTGCTAAGCTTCCTCGTTTGGCCGTTGACACTGACCAGACCTAGGCTCAGCTTGTCTGCTTGTTTACTGAATGTTGCTTGTGGGCTTGACATTTCCCACAAAGCAGAACGCATTAGTTTTATTATTCAAACCACCAAGTCAAGTGAAAAGCTGTGTTCAATCAAACAAACGTCCAATGAGAATGTACTGAATGCCTGTAACAACCTTCCAATTGTGACTATGCTTGGTGAAGGCAACCTAAAAAAAGTCATCTAGCCTTAGTTACTGATAAAATCTCTCTGAAAGTGAAACTTGCTGCACTGCTCATGTTTAAAAAAGGTCATGGAGCTCTAAAACCGCCTACAGATAACCATGTCGTGTCCTGTCACTTCCTGTTTCAGATGAAAACTGTTTTGAGATGGAAGGAAAAAGTGGCTTGCATTCTTTAAGGAGTTTATGCATAACCTGTGCAATTTGTAATTATTTCAGCAATAGCACTATACAATAAATCAATGTCAATAAAAAAAGATATATTAAAACATAAAACTACTACCACCGAACCCAAAGTTGTTTATTTTGACAATAGAATTTTGATTTGATGCAATTGATTTACCAGTAATAAACTTGTAGCATGGACAAGTTAAAGTAAGTTGGAGAAATTCTCACCTGAATGGTAAACCAAGGTTGGAGTTGCTTTATGAGGTTGCAGCCACAGTTTGAGAGAATATGGAATGTGAGAAGGCTGAGAACAAAAACGACAATTTAATTGACAATTCAATATTTCCAGCATTATTACAACAGTAAACCTACTTTTATCAAACTAGACACACAGAGAAACCTAATATTGGGTCTACGTTTTGTGGTAATCATAGGAATGCAACTGTGCGGCCGTTGCACAACGGCTCCTAAACTTACAAATCTACTCAGCAAGTCCAAATCAATTTCTCAACAAAACCACTGACAACACTGGGTCAAGATGCTGTCGTCACATGTAAGTGAAGATCGACCGGAGGGAGAACTAATTTAGCCTTTGTGAGGAGCAAAAAACTACACCATTTTTAGCCTTAGCAAAGCCTTCACAAAGCATGAATAAAGAGTTAAAAATTCATGAACAATTTATCAAATAATGGATGAAAAAGCGTTTTAAGGCTTAGTAACTGCTCACTTGCAGAGCTAGACTAGGATTTGGGGTTGAGGGACCATGCTTGTGGTAAGTAAGTTGTTACTAAGCTTGCTAAACTTTTTCAAAATGTAGTTATTATAAAGTGTTACCTTATAAGCTTCAGCTACAGCAGAAAGATCAGTAATTTACGGTGACAATAAATATTAATATAAATATTGGAGCTAAATTTGCTTCACCTTCACTGTCTTGTTAACTCAGCCCTTCTCCACCCCAGCTCCTCCTTTTAGCCTCATCTTTGCAAATGGTGGAATCATAACAATTACATCTTACATTTGAATTATTACCATTCATTATCTACTACTTCATCTACTACATCTCCAAAAACAACTCAGTAAGGATGTATTTCCCTCAATGTTAAGAAATCATAGCCCAATAATGACATACATCTAAAATGGTGCGAGGAGTGTACATGAAGGAGAAAAAGTAAAAAAGTTAGCAGAAAGGTTAATCAGGTCAATCAGTGAGCCTGCCCACCCATTCTCAGTCATGGCAGAAGGATCAGACGGAGACGGTGGGAGGATGAGTGCAGGCTGCAGTGGAGGCAGGTCTTCTGTCTCCTGCACCAGACGAGTGGTGAATTTCTGGTAATTCTCCACTGAGCAGAACAGGACGCCAGGAAACTTGGACGAGTTGTTGTTGTGTGTATAAGGATTTATCTGTGAATAGTTGTGGTACAGATATTTTTATGAACAGCCCAGAACACTCATCTCTTTTTGTGTCTTGTTTTTGTAGATTATTGTGTGGTTATGAGCAAATATACGTTGAAATAAAACTTTTAATCGTCTCCATATTCTTAGCTCTAGTTTTCCAAGGTGTGGTCAAACACGGAGCGTCTCTGATTCATAAACCACTAGACGTTAAATCAGATCACCACAGAAATAAAATGTATATGGCAATACACAGATAATCCTTCTGAGTGTTTTATGAAGCCAAAATGGTTCAGTCACATGTCAAATGAGGATATGTTCTGGTTACACAATCATCTCTAAAGTGCATATGTTTAAATGTTTTACATCTTTGGTGGATAGTACATGTGGAAAATACATATCATAACAAAGGAACACCGAAATCTATAAACTGTGCAACAGTTGAATGTGTGAAGAATTTAAGACATTGCGTCACTCGTGAGCAGCTTCGACAGATCAGTCACAGTCCTATATCTCTCTGAAGAGAACAACAGGATGAAAGCAAAGGAAACAAAAGGTTAAGAAAGAACCACAGAAGATGAATGATTGTCAAAAATATGACTCGAGTGAAAATATAATAGATTTATTTAACAGATGGGCTACTCTTGAGTGTGAAACAGCTAGCTTGAGTTAGCTTCAGTCTAGTTAGTTCCTCCCGACAGACAGAAGGCAGATGACTCACCAGGAAATGAAAAAGCTAATTGGATGAGTGGGAATGTGTGTCTTTAGACTTTTGTCAAAATGGTTTAAAAAAAAAAGACTACTCAGAGAAACATTTATCATAGTTTTACATTAGTGTAGTCGTCAATTTACATTGTGTTGCTGGGTCATGTGAACCAAGAAGAGAATTTAAATCCCACAAAAGAATTCAAACTTTGGAAAAAGAATTATAATAGAGGCTAACTCTTTTAGTAAAGTTATCTGTAAACACACCGAAATCCAGGCTGTCGATAGAAATTTGGGGGCCTGGAGCAAAGGTAGCTCATACAGGCCCCCCACAGTATAAATTAATATAAAAAGTACAAGTACAAGTACATATAGTATAATCTAATGATATTATTATTAGTGCTGTCAAGCAATTAAAAAATTGAAGAGATATGATCTGTAATTAATTATGTAATCTAATTAATCTATTTTTAATCTCACTTAAAAATTGCAGAGAAAAACACCCAACTTAAGTGTTTTCATCCATATTAATTACTTACATTATTGTTGCAGATGGGAATTATTATTATATATTGCAAAAAATGAAGACTTTAGGAAGTTATCAAGTTGAACAACCCTTATTTCCACTTTGCAACTCGCATTATGGAAACAATAGGTTTAAGATTTCAAATAGATTAATGTGATTAAAAAAATGTACTCGATTAATATGTCTGTAATTAATTAATCTCAATGAATGCACTAATTTGACACCCCTAATTATTATATACATTTCAGGATGTAAAATACTGTTTTTGTGTTGTATAAAAGGTGCTAAAATGCAGAGAAACATTTCACATTTCATACATGAGTGAGTGCCTTTTGTGATGCCAACGGGGCAAAGGGAAACATTATGGGAATGATATACTATAGTTGAAAAAGATATACATTCTAATTCACATTCCTTCCAGATAAACAAAACCTAGAGACACGACTGCCGCTTTCACAGTAATATACTGTTTATAGAAGATATGGAAAATGGAAAATTATGTATATCTGAACAAGAGCCCAGTTACCGCCCTCCATGTTTAAATATGTAATTTAGAACCCTAATTACATAAACATAAACACAACAGAAGAACATGAAGAAAATCAATACAAAAAGTCATCACCAACATACTCTAGAAAATATTAACACAGTGTCTAAAATCGACAGTTTGCCCACAAGAAAATACACACATCATTACTGTGTGACATTCTGATTTATTGCAGGGAAAGAAAGCTTTTTGTGTGCCGTATCTTGGACTGGATGAGCCCTGGAGACCTGTTTCTGGTAGGAAGACCATAATTGCATTGAATTGGTCATTGTGCAAACACAGTTGGCTACATTATGCTGAAGAAGCAATATGTGCAGTGCATTCAAACGTGTTCTGCAAGCCTTTAGACTTGATGAGGTGGGGTCCGTACGGCCAAAACACAGAGGAGAATTTAGAGTGACCAAAAGAGGATCCTAGTGAGACAGAGGTAACCACGGATTTGGTCAGGACATGACCGACAGCAGGTCAGCCCAGGGTCTTTGGGGAATGGCTATATTAAGTCACTGAGTTTGTTTCAGGGAATGTTTTGGAGGAGTTGACCCATGTCCTTGGGTTCAGCGTACTGTAAGCTGTTTGTGCTATTCTTTTCCATTACTACTGAATGCAGCCTGTCCAAACTCACAAATCAGTTCTGATTTAGCAATTGTTGGAAATGTTTTTGGTCTGTCTCCAAGAGCATTTGGCCAATCTTGAATATTTTTGTATTCTGCTTGTAAACCACAGAAACAACGAAGAACAAGGAATGTGAAGGGGTATATATGCGGTGAATTATTTCCTCATATTTATTTATGTCAACTTTGAAACTGTGAGGAAAATTAAGCATTGAAACCTTTCTAACTCTTCCATTTGGCACATCACATCCATGTCTATTTTAACAGCTTTTTAAGAGTGAAACACTCTTAAAAAGGATAATTTTCATATTTTATTTCATTTTGAAAAGATACAATTTATAATAAACAGATGACAGTGTGGAGGTCTTGTTTTTCCACAAAGGACTGCTTTCTTATGAGTTTTTAGCCAAGGAATAACAATGTTTTACCATCATTAGATTACTCAAAGCTGTATTTGGATGGATTGATCCATGCATGTTTAAGAAATTTGTATTGTTCTGCAGTTGATGCTTGGCCATGTCAGCTTAATTAAAAAAAATCTTTAAAGCAAAGCCTACTGTATATGATACCCTGGTTTGACAAGAATTTGTCTGTTTTTTTGCCAGAATCCTGTGCATATAAGTTAACGATTATTGAATTAGTAAATTAGTTTGTTGTTATTGTAAAAATCGTTCAGATGTGTTTAATCGATTATTTGATGCAACCCTAGTACGATGTGAATCCAGTCATGACAGAGACCTCCTGTACTGTCCAAACGTGGCATTGTGCTCCATCAATCTTTCACCATCACAGCGCTGTTACTCAGACGGAAGCCAAGTCTCTAATTATCCTCTAAGTCAACTGCTCCTGGACCACATAACGGCACGCTCTGGTCGGGCTGCACTGTAGGTCTTTGTATACGAAATCCACAATGTCTGCTGTGTTTACCAGCATATAGATGCAACAACAAACAGATTAACACCCAGAACAGCCATGCAGAAGCTAACACATCTTGTAAGGACAGAGACCTGATCTACAACCAATAGATTGTTTTTCTATTGGCTCAAATTTGGGTGGGAATGGACAATGGCGCTGAAATGATTGGTGGTTTCAGTCATTTTCTTCCCACTGCATGTGAGTTTGTTTGGGTTCATGGGTAAGCAATAGACAAGGGGCTCCAGGATAACCATCTTGTGGGTGGAGGAAATCTTAAAATACAAAGTGATGATGACATTTCTTAGAGGTCCGTTGGCTTTTTTTCAGAACATGTGTCCAACAGTGATGTGAACTGCTTCTAGTTATTTAAGACATGTTGGTTTACTGAACCCAGTGACTTTTCATCTCTAGTTTATTGGTGTTCACCTGTCAGCTGCTGAAACCCTTCTGTATGGAGTCATGTAGAAACAGTGAGTCACTGTCATTTGAAGGGCCATGTCTTGATCAATTATTTATGGACATCTTTTTAACAGCTGGATATACTGTAGATGATAATGGATATTAGAAACATACTGTGCATTAGGGCATAAATGTGTATCATTGGCATTGCTCTCATCAAATTACATACTAGAATAAAAAAAAAAACGTCAATCATGTGTTTTCCATGTCAGGAATTGAGATAGAGCTCCATGCACTGGGTAAAAATGACCTAACCCTATTCTAATGTTGCAGAAATGGTTCTAACCTAATGTTCTCCCCGTGTCTGCGTAGGTTTCCTCCAGTCACTTTGGTTTCCCATCCTACTAAAAACATGTCCATTAATGCCTCCCCTCTCCCTCCCCCAATACTACAGATGGAAATTAACTGTAAAAGCCAGAATTTGGTACGAGCATCTATCACGTTGTCCTTAATAATTTATGACGTTGTCCTTAATAAGGATTACCTTATTAAGTACCACCTTAACTTGTTTTGTACATGAACAACTTGATAATGACGCCCAAAGTGTCATTTTGCATATACCTCGCTAATTTAGTTGTGACCAGGACACTTTTTTTGTGTTGTGTGTTTGAATATGTTACATAGTATAAGTGTTACACGACTCATTTTCATTCCTGATAACAATAAATGGGTTTTCCTTTTTTAATTTACTGTATTCTGTATAATTTGAAGTGCTTATTGTGTAAATTTGAATGTTCCAAGTACATCAAGCTCCATTTCCATAACTTTATGAGCGACAAATCTGTGGCTTGATTACGAGCCTGTACTTGTGGCTACTTTGCTCATTTTTAAACGACATATAATTACAACCATTTTAAAAGGCAACGTTTTTTTTTTATTATTATTTTATTTCTGACTGGCAACTTTTTTACATTTCCTATGAATTTGCAGCTCAGTAAAATGGTGTCATTGATGGAGTTCAGAAGCCACATCCTAAAGTCTGGGTGGAACAGATATGTATTGCATTTGAAAAGGATGTCTCTGGATGACAAATTAGACAATAAATCTTGATTATTAGAGTAATAGGTGTGTTATGACCCCAGTGCGTCTGAGAGAACAGAAGAGGCCTTTGTGACTACAGACTCTGTAGTCCAGTGTCCCACAAGGCTGTCCACACAGGAAAGAAGTGAGGACAGGCTGCAAAATAACAATGCACATTTTCTGCCTATTTGGTCTGTGTCCCATCTCCCAGAGCACTGATTAGATTGCTCCATCCACCTAATATATTACAGCTATAACTTTGAGCGCACATGCCAGCTGCTGAGTGCAGTGAACAGTGTGGGAATTCGAAGAACTGTCAGCACTGTCCACCAAACGCTTGAGGAACGCCAATTTTCCCCCAGGAAACCAAATGACTCAGTTGTGGTTGGACATTATTTTCTAGAGCATTTACAGTGTGTGTTCAAGCATGTACAATGTATGAGTGTCCACTTATGTCTTCATTTAGGCACAAGAATACAACCCCTTTGAGGAAATGTTTTACTACGTTTAGAGACACCAGAACTCAATGCCCCGAATGTAAAGTCTAACAGGATCACACTCGGGTGCTATGAAAACAGCCAAGCTTCCAAACATGATAAACTTTATAGTATTTGTCTCCTGGAGGTGGTTAGACCCAGACATGATACATTAATGTTCAGTGCAACTGTCCAATAATCTTCCGTTCAATGCAGAGACAGAGAGACACATTTGTATTTATAGTCATCTTATGTCCAGACGTTTGAAAGTTTGATCCCATATCTAAACACTGTTGTTGTGTCTTTGGGCACTTCACTTCACTGTGGGAAGCGATCCTCCGCAGTGGAGAAGTTAGACATTTCAAAGTGTTGATTAAATTGCACTTTGTTCTTCATCCCTTAGTTTTTTGTTTGTTTGTTTTTTGCCACCCTTTGGAACAGTGCAAGGATAAAGTCTTGTCTAATCATGTATTATTAAAAAAGAAAATGCAGAGCTGGAAATAATTATCATATTTTGTTGAGAACAGAGGTCATTTAACTCCTTTTATAGTTTTGGTGATTTCCAGTACTTGAGAATGCTTTTTATATCAACATTTAATCTTCTCCAGAGCTGTATGTAATTGCCAGGGTGTTTCTTCAGAAAACTCAGATAGTTTATCATATTTTTCAGTTTTGCTGTTATTTGTGTGTAATGCAGATCTGAGCAGTACGAGTGATCTCATTCTGTGATTGTGTGAACCGCCCTTTGGGATTCCCCCAACTCCACTCTGTTTGTAGGGCCCTGCATCCACGCATGTGTTTGTTGCTGTGCCACAGGCTGAGGTAATGGCCGATCTCCATGGGGACAACTCATCCTCTGGTGCAGGGTGGTCCTTTGGGCAGTGACAACTGAAGAGAAATGGACAACCAGCAACCAAAATATTTTGTGTTTCTGCATTAAAAATGTTGACAGTGTTGATCTTAGCTCAATGAGAAGTTCAGTTATACAGCTGTGTTGTTAGTTTTTTTCAAATATATTTTACTTCTATTTGATCTTAAGGGATTTCATTTATCATACAAAGTGGAGTTCGAAGTAGAGAGCGGATGTGTGGAGGGTAAGGTAACGGCCAGAGTGGTCTGAGTGACTCATCTGAGTTCAAAATCAACAGCTTTGCGATGCTGGTGAGCAGACAGGAAAGGCTTGGTATCCCTGGGCCCACTGGGAGCTGTGTGGGTGTCATGTGTGCCAAACATGTGTTTGTGTTATGCACTTTGGGTGCTCTGTGGCCAAACGGTTTCCCACTTTGAAGCTCTGGGAACCAAACTCTGTTCTCCTGCACCTGCCTCCTTCTTCCTCAGCTGGACCCGACTTTATGATACTCTACCTCCTATCTTCCTTACATCAACTCTTCACCGCATATTTATACTTGTGAAAATTTAAATTTTGCCATCATAAAGTAGGACATCCCAAAATGACTCAGTATCTATGACCTGAAGAATTGTGGGAAACTACCTCTGTGGCTCACAGACATTTCTAAGAACCAGTTCACATTCACAGGTCACAACTTCAATGATCGCAAACCTCAAAACTTTTTCTCAATCTGCCACTTTTTTTTTTTTTTTTTTTTTTACAAAAGCATATGTCTAAATACTGTATGTGTAAAAAAATCACCCAAAATCAAGCACACTAAAAAAGTTTAATTTGTGATATATTTCATTTTCATCACACTTAAATTTACAACCATACTTTATTGTCTTTCCAACTCCTAAAGAAACTGAAGCACAAATCAGGTAAGTAAAACATAAACCACAATTTCAAACTAGACAATAAGATCTACGTCTCATACATACAATCACACCACCGCCAGATATTGCTTCCATCTGTTGCAGAATCATAACATTTTGATCGTAATTATAATTTGAGCAGTGCCCACACCCCTCTGTGATTAGACCAGATAGAAAAAAAAAAATCCCAAAATCCCCTTTACATTGGATAAGACAGGGAGTATGCTCATGTGATGGATTTGCTGACATGCAGAAGACGTGGAAATGAAGGTCTTTATCAGCACTTTCACTAAAGTATGTGGAATCTGCTGTGTTTTATTTTCAATTCTGTTTTTGAGAACTGTCAGAGCTTGGATCATAAAAAATGTGTGTTTAGTGGCATGTGTTTAGTTTCAGTTAATCCTGCATAGTTTATTTGGCTAAAGTTGCATTGGGTAACATTTCAGGTATACTGTCAATAAAAACATTTATTATTTGTGTAAGACAGAATAATCCTTTTCTAAGTTAGTTGATGTAGAGGCTAGAAAAATGCTATAGTGAAAAACAGTCACCCCATATAATTTTTATTTTGTTATTAGAGTATTTTATTTTATGTAATTACAACGTCATGTGGTTTCATAATCTCTTTTGAGTTTAAGTGCTATTCCTTCACTGACCAGTAGAGGGCGTGTCGCGCAGTGTTGATAGAGACTAGAGTGAGCGCTGCAGAGGAAGAAACAATCCTCGTTGTGAAGTAAAAGCAGCTCAACACATGTGCTCTCTCTTTTCTTTATTAACAGGTTGGTAAACACTAAATTCACATATTTTATGTTGCATATCAGAGTTATAAGATGTCTAAGGTTACACTGTGCACTGTAGTATAAGTGAAACGAAGTTTGTAAAGTGTTTTTGAGTACATTTGTGAACGTGTTGCAAGCTAACCATGCTACGGTCAAGTGTAGGGAATGTACAGCATGGCTAAACTAGTCTGAACCAGTTTTTGGTGCAAGAAACCACTTGAATACAATGATTTAAGGACATTTATGAAACGTTTTTCATACAATGGTGAATTTACTGGGTTGTATGTTTCATTTAAATATGTACATTTTGGGTTTATTACCAAGTACCAGTAAAGCTATTGTTACAGTGTACTAAGCACATGGCGGTCATGTTAGCTTTAGAGAGACCAGCGCCATCTTACAGACACTTGCTGAAACGTCTTTTTCATTCAGCAAGGTGATTTGATTTACTAGAAAATTCATGGTTCATTGTTAAAAATATAAATATGTGTACAAAATAAGAAATAAGTTACATTTAAAAATGGATAAAAACAGTATTTCATTTTGTGGTAAAGTTAAAAGGTAAAAAGCATAAATACAGTTCATGTTTGTGAATATGTAAAATCTGTATTTGGATTCTGGTGAATGTAATTCATGTAGCTTGGATCGTCTGTAAAAATGTAATGTAAATCTTGTTTTGAGGAAGAAACAATCCTCGTTGTGAAGTAAAAGCAGCTCAACACATGTGCTCTCTCTTTTCTTTATTAACAGGCTTACTTCACCGAGGCATATGCCCTCTGATCCGCGTGTCAGAGGAGCAACAATTTTGGGGGCTCGTCCGGGATTAGCGCCACCAGCTATCCGGTGCTAATCAAAGAATCAAGGGAAGCTGACAACCTGTTCCTGAGCCGACGATCCAAGCATCAGGATCCAGAGAAGTAGACATGTCTACGCTACGTGACCTGAGATGGGAAATCCAGCAAGAGCTACACCAGCTGACCAGTGCCCACAGCAGAGACGTTCTCTACAAGCTGGCAGAGTCGTTCAAAGACGAGGTGCAGGAAGAATTGCCAGGTGCAGAATCGACTGAAGTGGAACTCTTCGACTTCATTGTTGACTTTCTGAGAAGTCCACAACTGAAGACCCTTGAGGACCAGGGGATGTCTCGCCTGCTCGCTTTCCGTGACCTCATCGGAGAACTGCAATCGCCACCAGCAGCGGAGGAAGAAGAAGCTGAGGTGCTGCAGGACACTGAAGTGGTCGTTGTGGCTCCTGTGGTCAACGAGGCAGCTGTACCTTCAGTTGTCACTGTGAAGTCGCCATCACCATCAGTAGTTGCTGAACCAGTTGCAGGTTTAGTCAAGCTGTCTGAACTTAAGTCATTTTTACCACACAGAGAGTTTAAGATTCACGGTGGTCAAATATCTGATTTTGATTCTGATTTGAGTTTCAACATGTTATGTAAACAGATTGATGAAGGTCTAAATGAAGGGTTTGCAGAAGCTGAGATTATTAGAACGGTGTTAAAGATAATCAAGCCTGGTACCTTTAAAGACATGCTTGTCACCAAAGATAGCCTTACAGTATCTGAGTTGAAACGTTTCTTGAAAGCACATTTAAGAGAGAAAAGCAGCACTGAATTATTTCAGGAGCTGAGCAATGCTAAGCAATCTGACAAAGAAATACCACAGCAGTTTATGTACAGACTTATGGGTCTAAAACAGCGTGTACTCATTGCATCTAAAACAGCAGTGGTTTTCATTATGACAGTCAGTTGGTACAAGGTGTATTTCTTCATTCACTGTATCAGGGTATGAATGAAAAATGCTCATTTGTCAGACGAGATCTAAAACCTTATATCTCAGATCTGAGTGTCACAGATGACTCCATTTTGGAGCTCATTACAAAAGCTGTTAGTGAAGATGCTGAGAGACAAAGTAGATTGGGGCAAAGTCAAAAACCAAAAACTGTCAATGCTACACAAGTAGAGAAAGACAAAACTTCTGTTGCAATGAAAACTGAAGTCCAAGCCAATCGTGCAGCTATTCAAGAGTTGACAGCTCAGGTGTCTTCTTTAACCAAAAGTTTAGAAAAGGCCCTAACCCCAATGGTCAATGCTGCTACTGACAATACCCATTCAACAGTCCCTGCTGAAAAACTGAGAAAGCCAACTTCAAAACCTGAGATTAAAGGGAAGTGTCAAAAGTGCATCACTCAAGAGACTGAACACTGTACTCACTGTTTCAGGTGCGGAAAGGAGGGGCACAGAGCTGTAGGTTGCCTCCAGAAAAGCAGTGCATCGGGAAACGTGAGGAAGTCACTGGGGAGGGACCACCAGTGACTGTACTGTCTTTAGAGTCCCGCAACACCGAAAGAGTGAAACCAGAACAAGCAACCGCTACTGCCAAGTCCCACAACCCACACAAAACAAACAACAAAAAGCGTGTGGCACAACTTATTGGCGGTAGGTGCATGCTCAGTTGCCAGTTAAATGGAGTACCACTACAGATGTTATTGGACAGTGGAGCACAAGTTAGCATTGTGGAAAAGTCATGGATCCAAGCAGCTTTACCAAATGTGAAAATACAGCCACTCGAAAGCTTACTGTCATGCCATCCACTCAAAGTCACTGCTGCAAATGGTACAGATGTTCCCTTTGAGGGGTGGGTAGAGGTTTTGCTTGAAATCACAAGTTCACATTATGGTTCAGTATCACTCTATGTCCCAATGCTTGTGAGCCAGCAAAGTTTAAGCACTCCACTGCTGGGCTTTAATGTCATACAAGAAATAATAATGGGAAACAGTGATCGAAGTGACAATGTTAGCTTAGTGGACTTGCTGTCAGAGACTCTTAAAGTTCAGAAGTGTAATGTTGAGTCACTTATTTCTGCTGTTCACACAAAGTCCATTGAAAATGAACCAGAAACTCCAGTTGTTAGAGTAGGAAAAAAAGGACTCACTGTTCACAGTAACCAAATTTGTATGGTCAAATGTCACATTAGAGCATTTCCTAGTGGAGGTGAGATGTTGTTTGAGCCATCTGAGAAATGTAACTTACCAGATGGACTGGAGTTGTTTCCAGCTCTTATCGATGTACCCCCTGGTGCTTCTAAGACTGTAAAAATCCCAATACAGAACTCAACAAAACGTGACATTTTCCTACATCCAAAGACAATGTTAGGAATTATTGAGGAGGTTTCTGAATACAAACCCATGAACATTAGTCCTGAAAATGTCAAACAAACAAACCAAGCATTTTGTGGTACAACACAAGTGTCATGTGAAAGTCAGAGTGAGGGCAAAGAGACTTTAGATGCAGCTCCTTCACATTTGAGATGGCATCCAAACGTAAACTTAGACCATCTTTCAGAGAATGATCAGGAAACTGTTCGCCAAATGCTCTATGAACAGTCAGATGTTTTTGCTCGTGAGGAAGGAGATATTGGATGTATTCCTGGATTGCAGCTAAAAATCAACACCACAGATAACACACCTGTGCAAAAAAATTACAACTCCATTCCAAGACCGCTGTATAACGAGGTAAAGGAGTATGTCCATAACCTTTTAAACAGGGGCTGGATCAGAAAGTCAGTGTCCGCTCATTCGTCACCTGTGGTGTGTGTGCGTAAAAAGGACAATACTTTGCGCTTATGTGTAGATTTTCGTGAGCTCAACCGAAAGACTGTACCCGACAGACATCCGTTGCCGCGGATACAAGATCTCTTAGATAGTCTCGGAGGAAACACCTGGTTCTCCATCTTGGACCAGGGCAGTGCGTATCATCAGGGTTTCGTTAGTGAGGAGTCAAGGCCCTTAACCGCTTTTAGCACACCCTGGGGTTTATACGAATGGGTGCGGATCCCATTTGGGTTAACCAACGCACCGGCCGCATTTCAAAGGTGCATGGAGGGAGTGTTAGAAGGGATCAGAGATGAGTGTTGTGTGCCTTACTTAGATGATGTGCTGTGTTACTCCAAAACCTTTGATGAGCACGTAGAACATCTAAAACAAGTACTCTGTAAAATGAGGCAACATGGCATTAAACTTCGCCCAGCCAAGTGTGAACTGTTCAAAAAGCAAATACGTTACCTTGGTAGGCTAGTGTCAGGCGAAGGGGTACAGGTTGACCCAAAAGACTTAGATGCTGTGATCGCTCTTAAAGATAAGAAACCACGCACAGTCGGAGAGCTTAGAACACTACTGGGATTCCTCAGTTATTACCGCTCATTCATTAAAGACTTCTCACGACTGGCGCGGCCATTGTTTGAACTTCTCCAAAGCTCCAAGGACACAAACAGTGAAAACAAACAAGCACCAAAAAGGAGTAAAGGACAAACAAAGAAAGACAAAAACCAGCTGCCATCCCGCACTCCAATAATCTGGACAAGTGAACATCAGGAGATTGTGTCAAAGTTTGTGGACATTTTAACAAATCCGCCCATTCTAGCTTATCCTGATTTTGATCTTCCTTTTGTTTTACACACAGATGCGTCCAACAGTGGCTTGGGAGCGGTGTTATATCAAAAACAAGAAAACAGGCTCAAAGTGATTGGCTATGGTTCTCGAACGCTCACACCTGCCGAGAAAAATTATCACTTACATTCTGGTAAACTCGAGTTTCTAGCTCTTAAATGGGCTATCTGCGACAAATTTCGTGACTATCTGTACTACGCTCCAACGTTTACCGTCTATACCGATAACAATCCTTTAACCTATGTACTCAGTTCAGCCAGGTTAAATGCAGTGGGTCATAGGTGGGTTGGAGAGTTAGCAGACTTTCATTTTGATATCAAGTATAGACCAGGGAAAAGGAACGCAGATGCTGATATGTTGTCCAGACACCCATTAGATCTTGACCAGCAAATGAGCGAGTATACAGAAACAGTTTTGCCAGAAGTAGTGTCTGCAGTGTGGCAAGGTAGTAAGGCAGCACAAAACAATGATGTGCCATGGTTAGCTGCGTTACAACTGAGTGCCAGTGACAACAATGTGCCAACAGACAGTGTTTTGAGCATGACACCAAAAGACATTAAAACAGCTCAACAGGAAGATGAGTCGATCAAGGAAGTGATTTCACTAAAACTCAAAGGATGGACACCAAACGAAAAAGAGAAACGAACACTGAGTAAACAAACAAGGAGACTTTTGTACGAGTGGAACAAGTTGGATGTTGACAATGGACTATTGTACAGAAAAACAGAACGCAACAAACAGCTTGTCCTCCCTGAACAGTTAAGGCCTCTGGTGTTAAAGAGCTTGCACAATGATATGGGACATGTCGGCTATGATAAAGTGATTCATCTGGCTCGTGAACGTTTTTATTGGCCGTATATGCAACAAGAAATTGAAGATTATGTAACTAAGAAATGTCCGTGCATTAAACAAAAACGCCCAAACATTCCCCAGAGAGCTCCTATGGGAACTATTACAACCAGTGCGCCCTTTGAGTTAGTTTCCATAGATTATTTACATCTTGAGCCAAGTAAGGGAGGGTACGAGTACATTTTAGTGCTTGTTGACCATTTTACTCGCTTCGCGCAGGCGTACCCTACAAGAAATAAGTCAGGAAAAACAGCTGCGGAAAAGATTTTTCAAGACTTTATAACACGTTTCGGGTACCCAGAAAAGTTACATCACGATCAGGGACGTGAGTTTGAGAACAGTCTTTTTCAAAGATTACAACAACTGTCAGGTATTGCTCACTCACGAACAACTCCGTATCACCCGCAGTGCAACCCCGTGGAGCGCCTAAATCGTACGCTTCTCCAAATGCTTCGTACCTTACAAGAAGAGAAAAAAAGTGAATGGAAAGATCATCTCCCTCAAATAGTGCATGCCTACAACTGCACGAGGCACGACTCAACGGTTACTCACCATTCTTTCTCTTGTATGGTAGACCCCCAAGGTTGCCTGTGGATCTGCTTTTCGACAACAAAACTGAGACAGAAACACACAACCATCAAACCTACGCTAAAAAGTGGGCTGATAGGATGCGTGTGGCTTACAAAATTGCCGCAGACAATAGTCAAAAGTCATCAGACAAAGGCAAAAGGCAGTATGACAAACGCATTAAAGGTGTCTCACTCCAACCCGGTGACAGGGTCTTAGTGAAAAATCTCTCTGAAAGAGGTGGTCCAGGGAAGTTGCGCGCTTACTGGGAGACTATAGTCCATCGCGTTGTTGAGAGAGTAGGAGATGGACCAGTCTATAAAGTCCAAGCAGAGAGAGGCAATAAAGTTATGCGCGTGTTACACAGAAACCTTTTGTTGCCTGTAAATGACTTGCCTCTAGAAGAAGAACTTCCTGTAGCCAAAAAGCCAAAGCAGAACAGAGCAAAACAAACAGTAACAAATCCAGACCAAGACAAAACAGACAATGAGAGCTCGGAGGACGAAGAGGAATACACTTATCGTTACAACCTCCGCAGCCGGATCCCAGTGTATGGATTTGTAAACCGTCAACAAACTGTCACTCCTCCAAATCAAAATGTCCAACAACCAGCACCTGTCATGCCAGAGCAAAATCCTCAACCTCAGCACAGACTTAATGTCACAGCCAGAGAGTTTCACCCACCTGAGAGACAGGAACTTGTGCCAGTACAACAGGTTGTTGAGGAGCAAATAGAAGGACCAGTTGTATTACAGGAGGAACATGGATATGTGGAAATGGATGGAAATAATGGACTACAGGAGGAACACCAACAAGTGGAAATGGATGGGAATATTGGAGAACAGGAGGAAATGAGAAGGACACAAAGGATTGTGAGGCCTGTAGAGAGACTTACTTATGACACTCTAGGACAACCGTCTTATCAACCTTGGTCAGCAGATGCAAGATCTCTCTTACTCCCCACAAATGTTCCCACAGCTCAGACCTTTATGCCACTCCCATACCCGTTTCAAAACATACCTTATGGTTATAACTGGTACACTCTCGTGAATCATCCTAGTACAGGAAATGTCGGGAGACATTTATTTTAAGTAGGGGAGAGTGTAGAGGCTAGAAAAATGCTATAGTGAAAAACAGTCACCCCATATAATTTTTATTTTGTTATTGGAGTATTTTATTTTATGTAATTACAACGTCATGTGGTTTCATAATCTCTTTTGAGTTTAAGTGCTATTCCTTCACTAACCAGTAGAGGGCGTGTCGCGCAGTGTTGATAGAGACTAGAGTGAGCGCTGCAGAGGAAGAAACAATCCTCGTTGTGAAGTAAAAGCAGCTCAACACATGTGCTCTCTCTTTTCTTTATTAACAGGTTGGTAAACACTAAATTCACATATTTTATGTTGCATATCAGAGTTATAAGATGTAAGGTTACACTGTGCACTGTAGTAGTAAGTGAAACGAAGTTTGTAAAGTGTTTTTGAGTACATTTGTGAACGTGTTGCAAGCAAACCATGCTACGGTCAAGTGTAGGGAATGTACAGCATGGCTAAACTAGTCTGAACCAGTTTTGGTGCAAGAAACCACTTGAATACAATGATTTAAGGACATTTATGAAACGTTTTTCATACAATGGTGAATTTACTGGGTTGTATGTTTCATTTAAATATGTACATTTTGGGTTTATTACCAAGTACCAGTAAAGCTATTGTTACAGTGTACTAAGCACATGGCGGTCATGTTAGCTTTAGAGAGACCAGCGCCATCTTACAGACACTTGCTGAAACGTCTTTTCATTCAGCAAGGTGATTTAATTTACTAGAAAATTCATGGTTGATTGTTAAAAATATAAATATGTGTACAAGATAAGAAATAAGTTACATTTAAAATGGATAAAAACAGTATTTCATTTTGTGTAAAAGTTAAAAAGGTAAAAAGCATAAATACAGTTCATGTTTGTGAATATGTAAAATTGTATTTGGATTCTGGTGAATGTAATTCATGTAGCTTGGATCGTCTGTAAAAATGTAATGTAAATCTTGTTTTGAGGAAGAAACAATCCTCGTTGTGAAGTAAAAGCAGCTCAACACATGTGCTCTCTCTTTTCTTTATTAACAGGCTTACTTCACCGAGGCATATGCCCTCTGATCCGCGTGTCAGAGGAGCAACATTCACACTAAGTCAAGATCATCACATTCAAGATTTCATTAAACATTTTGCAAAGTTCATCACAGTTTAATCATTTTTAGGGTTGAAAAAAAAATTACTCGACATCATCATACATGACATCATGCTAGAGAGTTGCTTAGCAACCATGTCATAAATTGGGCCAAAACTCTTCTAATGTAACAGGTTTTAACTACTTAGACATTAAAATACATAACAACACGCTCATTTTGTTAAATTTATGTTTATAGAGTCTTAAAAATATGTTCATTGCGAGAAAATGGAAAATGTCTTTGTCTCCCTAGTGTGATGTCATCAGTTTAGAAGTCTCCTCTACTTCCTGGTATTTTTAACATATTTTCAAACTTTTTTTCACAAACTTGTTCTTGACTTGATTCATGTAAAACTGTCATTTATATTTACAACTAGTGTTCTGCTAAATTAAAATAAAATTTGAAATTTGTAGAACCCTGTCATACGCACTTTAAGTGAGTCAGGATGCACTTGCACATGTTCTTCCAATCATTTTAACAGGGCAGAGTTTCTAAAATGAAAATGATGAAGCCAGCACTTACTTTTGCCCACTGACTGTGATGTTCAGTTCCATATACTCAGCTACATTTTCTTATATATGTGTGGATCAGTAATTTAGATTTTGCTTTTTGTAAATCAGTAATCAATGATCTAAAACACCTTAGAAATACTTTACTTCCTGTGCAAAACTGATAAGCTCCGCCTCTTCAATGTTAAATTTTAAGGCAACAAGCAGCTTTTATTGTTGTAAAGTGGCTATGTGACTTTTTGACCCATACATGCTTTACTATGACTCTGAATTCATGAAATTAATTAAATACAGACAAGAGGGCGGGGATAAGAGGTAGGTGAGAACAAGGCTTTTCTGAGCACTCAATCATCAGCTGCAGGACAACACAAGATTACTCTAACATGCAAGAATCAATCTTAATAAAACTTTGAGTAAGAGAAGGCAGCTATAACAAGGATAAAAAAAACCATACAGTAGTCTAATTTTTGGCCCCATAGTCTAAAACATTAGGCTGATGCGGATCTGATAATACTTGAAGCTGGTAGCATTGCAGTAAACATAGATGAGGAGTTATATTTAATCTATAAGCAATGTTTTTGATCATTATGGGCAGTAGGTGACTTTTATGCTCCAAAAATTGCATGAAATAAAATATATTCAAACATGGACCACCATGATCTCTTCATAAACTTGTGGGAAACACTAAATTACTTACTTGGGTAATATTTTATTTTATTGAAGAAACAGCACTTTAATAAACATTTTGATTGCTCTCTGAGTGAATCTATAGGTAAGAGTAGAAAACATCTCTTTAATGCACTGCTTTTTATATGATTTAGTTTATCTCATTTTTGTGATTGACAGCTAAAGAATTGAGGAAATGAGAAAAGAGATTAAAGGTGAGATTAGTGTTTATATACATTGATGCAGTTGCTTTTGTGATGTTCAGCTTGTCTTCATTTTTAGCAGCAGCATTTTATTTCTACTTCTAAAGAAGCTCAGAGATACGTAGCATCCAAAGCATGTCAAAGGTAAACACATCCCACGATCAAGGTTGTCTGACTACAAAAAATAAGCCACTACTATTGATTCAGTTGCAAAGCTTTGAAGTTGGAACTTGTTATGTTTAAATGGAAAAAATCAAACCACCTGTAACATAACATTTATATCCAAAAAGTCTTCTCTTCCATTCAGTATTTGCACTTCCTCATTAGTATTGTGCTCTTCTCAGACAAACTCACCTCTGATGCAGGTCCAGCAGTCCTCTCGTGTGTTATGTTTCTGAAGTTCTTCCGGCGTCACTTCGATGAGTCGTCCTCTCAAACCGGTCAGATCTTTTCCACTCTTCGCAAACCGGATCCAGTCCATCAAACTGTGGCCCGGCTTCAGAGCAACCTGCAATAAATAATGTTCAATCTGAGTCATGTCTCCACAAGCTTCCTAAGGTTTCAATAAGAATGAACAAGGAATAATTCGTTTTTAATAAATAACTACATATTCTGAATATTTTATGAATTGTGAGAGAGTTATTTTGGACTGAGCTGTCTTTGTTTTCAATTTAGGGGAGAATTTAAGGTAAAAGGAAAAAGCTAAAAAATAAAAAAAGCTTCCACTAAAAAAGACAACAAAGTCAACTTTTCACTTAGTCCTATTTTTTTTATTTTTTAAGTCTGGTCACCGTAACTAAAACCATATTAAAGACTGATATCAAAATACACCACATAAAACACAGGTGTCCACCGTTTAGCATGAAGTAGTGGTAATTGTTGTGTCTTATCTGATTCAGGAAGATTAGTCAATGCTTTAAAATTACTATTTATAATATGAAATCGATATTTTTACCCAAAGCAAGACATATCATATTGTGTAGATTGATATGTACTGGTTTATTGTTCAGGTTTATAATTATTGGAGCATTTTTGGCCAGAGACAATTACAAGTTTATAGAGCATTTATAGCCTGATTTTGGCCTGTCACAGCACAATTTACCGCACAAACCCATGCTCGGAATCTATGACTGTCTCACACACCTTGTTCCTCCCGGTACCGGCCGATCCTCCCGGTGAAACTCGCTGTTGAGAGCTTGGAGCCGGGAAAGACTGGGTCGGAACATTCAACATGTTGAGGACGTTTCTAAAACAGCTCCAATTCTGAAGAAAATCTGCCAAAAATAAATCCGACGTCACCACAAATCTTCAAATTAAACAACAGTCTTCATAACTGCTTCCTGGTTCCAGCTTTTCTTCTGTCGATGATGATTTTTGGTGATTCATTTCTGTCAAAATTGTCTTGAGCAATGTTGTTGTTGTTAGCTTCGCGGCTAGGCTAGGCTAACAAAACAGGGCGAAATTACTTCCGTTTAATTAATCAGAGCTCTATTTTGTGTCGTAAAGATGGTATTAAGGCTTAAATACAAGACTGCTGTAATAAGGCGTGGATAAATAGCGCATTTGAGGAGCTAATCTGGCGTGTTGTTGCTTCTTTTCAGACACTTCCGGGTTGCGTAAAAATAAAACTACAAACGCTACGCATGACACGACGTACGGGTGCCTATTAGCAATTTCCGTATTTTGATATTTTTTCTATTATTTATAGAGAATCATAGACATGTACATTTAAACTAATTTATATACAGTATGTAATAATACTGTGGTGCTGTCAGGTGAAGCAATGGATATTTTTCTTTTGATAACGTGATTGTCTTTTGCTCTGAAAAGGCTGTAGGCTTTTACAACTTGTTGTATCCCGCTTCTACGGCGTGGAACATCTGTATTGGCATTAAGAATTTAATGTTATTGAGAACCCTTGCTCTTGAAAAGGGTTTGTCCCAAGTAGTGTAATTTGTCTAATCTGTTGATTTTATGATTAACATAGACCTATTTTATTTTCATTAGGCCTATGTCAGTTGGGCAAATTTGGAAAGCTATATTTGATTCATTATTTATATTAATTTAATTACAACTCATTAAACAGCAAATTGTTATTGGGTTAACATGTTTTGGTTGTTCTTCGGATCAAATAGGCCTACAAAATAATAGGCCTAACAGTCGCATTATATTTTGAAATCAAACGTGGTTTAAATGACATTACTTTTGTGAGTGTAAAGCCTAGTCATTTCTCTGTCAATTATAATCTTTATTTTAAAAGTTGGTCTTAAATAGGCCTACTCAGGTCCAGATCTTATAGACATCAGTGCAGCACTACTGCTTCCACGTCAACATAACATTAGCCTTGTACCCTGACTGATTCTCTCAAACAAACAAAGAATTTACCTGAAAATAATTTATTAAAGAAAGTTGATATGGCTCCTTGGCGTTGGCTGGAGTCACTGTCGCTGTCCTCTTCTTCTTCTTCTGAGTCACTTTCTGTGCTGTCGTTCATGTTTAAACATACATAAATCTGTTATTTACAGAGTCACTTCAGCGTGGCAGCTCAAGGCCTGTTTGCTCTAATCTGCTGCTGCTGCTGCTAAGAGGATTTACCACATTTCAAATTAAAAGCACAGGAGACTATTGGGTGAGTTAAAAGTAAAGTAAGGCTATTTTGCCAATGATAGAGGGAGGAAATAGATTTGTGATTAGATTTGTCCAAGATAGTAGCCTAAAGGTCACATGTTCAAGTCACCTAAACGTCTGAGTCTGTTTTGCAAGTCTCAAGTAACTCTTAAGTCTGAGTCAAGTCCAAAGTCAAAGAGAGGCAAGTTTAAGATACTGTATGTCCCAAATCAGTGTCCCACAAGTTCAAGTCTCCTCAGGTCTTTATATCAACTTACTGAATACATCTTTTATCTTTACAATATCATTGATTTTCATATAAATGATTCTCATTTAAAAAAAAAAAGTTGAGGAGGGACATGTTCCAGTTTGTTAAAGGGTTGTATGGATACAGTCGGCATCAAAGGCCACGCCCACTAACGGACCTCCGAGAGTGAATCAGAACAACAGTTTTATCAGTCACTGCTCAAAAACTACAACAGCAAACATGAACTTTAGGAGATATATTGTGTCAAATACAGACACGAAGACATGAGGATGAATAAAGTGATTCAACCTTCCAAGTATGTAAATATATCTAGCAATGCTAACGGTAGCTGCGAGCTAAATGCTAACGTGATGCTAGCGCCGCCTGGCGTCTTTTAGCATTTTTTTAACTTATTGTTTACTTTTTTGACATAACAAGATCTCAGTAACCTTCGTTTAAACCTGGTTGTAACTCGACTTGAATTAGTTATCTAAAAATACTTTTAATTCGCCAGAAAACGTCTTAAAAGAGGTAAACAGTTTAGCTTCCCATTCTGAGGCAGGAGATGTTTTCCCCCTCGGCAACCAACAGTTGCTGCTGAGGGGGAAAACAACAATGACGCGTTGCCGACTGTATCTATGGAGGATTTTTCAAATCCAACAACTGTTTGCTGTTTTTCAATAATGCGTTTCCACCCCTTGTTTTTAATGCGCATTAAGAAGTATCGAATAAGTTCTGGGAGGTGGAAACGGCAAATATCGCATTTAGAATCCCTAATGCGCATAAAAGTTTATACGCTCTCTAGAGGTGGATTTTTTTTATGCGCATAACGGCTGAAGCGAATTTTGAAAGCTGGAAACGCAGTTATTCGCATTAACTCATGAAGCGAATAAAAACCCACGGGACCCTCGGGTTACATACCTGCTGCAGCGGCTCTGGAGGAGGGATTTAGGTGATAAACAAGGCAAAATAATCCATACAGACTGAGTTGTTTTGTCCAAAATGCTGCAGACACGCAGCACCGTTACACACAAAAACAAAACATGTTTGCAGAGGTCCGCCGATCAAAACTAACCCGGAGAAACACAGCGCTGTTTGATCAAAAAACTCCGTGAAAGTTTTTGTTTGTCCAACACTGCGGTGATTCAGAGCTCGTCCTTTCCACGGCGGAGGATTTGTGTTAAAAACAAACACAGCAGCCTTTTATTTTCGCTGTTAAACAGATCCATCGCATTAATAAAGTGATAACCAGGTAAAGTTTGCAGAAGACGGAGCAGTCTGCCGCTAACAACTTAATATTGAAGAATCTGCGGCTGTGAAAAAAAGTGAGACCAAACAGACTGTTCACGTATCGCCCTCTGCTGGATCAGCGGTGTTATGACAGCTCATGTTGCCATAACAACACCCAGTTATGCGCTTTGATGGAAACGATTTTAATTCGCCTTTTTTATTCGCTTTACTTATGCGAATTTAGACAATAACTGCGTTTCCACCCTTGTTTTAATGCGCATTAAGAAGTATCGAATAAGTTCAGGGAGGTGGAAACGGCAAATATCGCATTTAGAATCCCTAATGCGCATAAAAGTTTATACGCTGTCTAGAGGTGGATTTTCTTTTATGCGCATAACGGAATTAAGCGAATTTTGAAAGCTGGAAACGCAGTTATTCGCATTAACTCATGAAGCGAATTAAAACCCACGGGACCCCGGGTTACATACCTGCTGCAGCAGCTCTGGAGGAGGGACTTGGGTGATAAACAAATCCAAAATAATCCATACAGACGAGTTGTTTTGTCCAAAACGCGTCAGACACGCAGCACCTGTTACACCACAAAAACAAAAGATGTTTGCTGAGGTCAGTCGATCAAAACTAACCCGGAGAAACACAGCGCTGTTTGATCAAAAAACTCCGTGAAAGTTTTTGGTTGTCCAACACTGCAGTGATTCAGAGCTCGTCCTTTCCACGGCGGAGGATTTGTGTTAAAAACAAAGACAGCAGCCTTTTATTTTTGGCTGTTAAAATCANGTCGGCTATGATAAAGTGATTCATCTGGCTCGTGAACGTTTTTATTGGCCGTATATGCCAACAAGAAATTGAAGATTATGTAACTAAGAAATGTCCGTGCATTAAACAAAAACGTCCAAACATTCCCCAGAGAGCTCCTATGGGAACTATTACAACCAGTGCGCCCTTTGAGTTAGTTTCCATAGATTATTTACATCTTGAGCCAAGTAAGGGAGGGTACGAGTAATTTTAGTGCTTGTTGACCATTTTACTCGCTTCGCGCAGCGTACCCTACAAGAATAAGTCAGGAAAAACAGCTGCGGAAAAGATTTTTCAAGACTTTATAACACGTTTCGGGTACCCAGAAAAGTTACATCACGATCAGGGACGTGAGTTGAGAACAGTCTTTTTCAAAGATTACAACAACTGTCCGGTATTGCTCACTCGCGAACAACTCCGTATCACCCGCAGTGCAACCCCGTGGAGCGCCTGAATCGTACGCTTCTCCAAATGCTTCGTACCTTACAAGAAGAGAAAAAAAAGTGAATGGAAAGATCATCTCCCTCAAATAGTGCATGCCTACAACTGCACGAGGCACGACTCAACTGGATACTCACCATTCTTTCTCTTGTATGGTAGACCCCCAAGGTTGCTGTGGATCTGCTTTTTGACAACAAAACTGAGACAGAAAAACACAACCATCAAACCTATGCTAAAAAGTGGGCTGATAGGATGCGTGTGGCTTACAAAATTGCCGCAGACAATAGTCAAAATCATCAGACAAAGGCAAAAAGCAGTATGACAAACGCATTAAAGGTGTCTCACTCCAACCCGGTGACAGGGTCTTAGTGAAAAATCTCTCTGAAAGAGGTGGTCCAGGGAAGTTGCGCGCTTACTGGGAGACTATAGTCCATCGCGTTGTCGAGAGAGTAGGTAATGGACCAGTCTATAAAGTCCAAGCAGAGAGAGGCAATAAAGTTATGCGCGTGTTACACAGAAACCTTTTGTTGCCTGTAAATGACTTGCCTCTAGAAGAAGAACTTCCTGTAGCCAAAAAGCCAAAGCAGAACAGAGCAAAACAAACAGTAACAAATCCAGACCAAGACAAAACAGACAATGAGAGCTCGGAGGACGAAGAGGAATACACTATCGTTACAATCTCCGCAGCCGGATCCCAGTGTATGGATTTGTAAACCGTCAACAAACTGTCACTCCTCCAAATCAAAATGTCCAACAACCAGCACCTGTCATGCCAGAGCAAAATCCTCAACCTCAGCACAGACTTAATGTCACAGCCAGAGAGTTTCATCCACCTGAGAGACAGGAACTTGTGCCAGTACAACAGGTTGTTGAGGAGCAAATAGAAGGACCAGTTGTATTACAGGAGGAACATGGATATGTGGAAATGGATGGAAATAATGGACTACAGGAGGAACACCAACAAGTGGAAATGGATGGGAATATTGGAGAACAGGAGGAAATGAGAAGGACACAAAGGATTGTGAGGCCTGTAGAGAGACTTACTTATGACACTCTAGGACAACCGTCTTATCAACCTTGGTCAGCAGATGCAAGATCTCTCTTACTCCCCACAAATGTTCCCACAGCTCAGACCTTTATGCCACTCCCATACCCGTTTCAAAACATACCTTATGGTTATAACTGGTACACTCTCGTGAATCATCCTAGTACAGGAAATGTCGGGAGACATTTATTTTAAGTAGGGGAGAGTGTAGAGGCTAGAAAAATGCTATAGTGAAAAACAGTCACCCCATATAATTTTTATTTTGTTATTAGAGTATTTTATTTTATGTAATTACAACGTCATGTGGTTTCATAATCTCTTTTGAGTTTAAGTGCTATTCCTTCACTGACCAGTAGAGGGCGTGTCGCGCAGTGTTGATAGAGACTAGAGTGAGCGCTGCAGAGGAAGAAACAATCCTCGTTGTGAAGTAAAAGCAGCTCAACACATGTGCTCTCTCTTTTCTTTATTAACAGGTTGGTAAACACTAAATTCACATATTTTATGTTGCATATCAGAGTTATAAGATGTCTAAGGTTACACTGTGCACTGTAGTATTAAGTGAAACGAAGTTTGTAAAGTGTTTTTGAGTACATTTGTGAACGTGTTGCAAGCTAACCATGCTACGGTCAAGTGTAGGGAATGTACAGCATGGCTAAACTAGTCTGAACCAGTTTTTGGTGCAAGAAACCACTTGAATACAATGATTTAAGGACATTTATGAAACGTTTTTCATACAATGGTGAATTTACTGGGTTGTATGTTTCATTTAAATATGTACATTTTGGGTTTATTACCAAGTACCAGTAAAGCTATTGTTACAGTGTACTAAGCACATGGCGGTCATGTTAGCTTTAGAGAGACCAGCGCCATCTTACAGACACTTGCTGAAACGTCTTTTTCATTCAGCAAGGTGATTTGATTTACTAGAAAATTCATGGTTCATTGTTAAAAATATAAATATGTGTACAAAATAAGAAATAAGTTACATTTAAAAATGGATAAAAACAGTATTTCATTTTGTGGTAAAGTTAAAGGTAAAAAGCATAAATACAGTTCATGTTTGTGAATATGTAAAATCTGTATTTGGATTCTGGTGAATGTAATTCATGTAGCTTGGATCGTCTGTAAAAATGTAATGTAAATCTTGTTTTGAGGAAGAAACAATCCTCGTTGTGAAGTAAAAGCAGCTCAACACATGTGCTCTCTCTTTTCTTTATTAACAGGCTTACTTCACCGAGGCATATGCCCTCTGATCCGCGTGTCAGAGGAGCAACATTGACATAGTAAAACTTGGAGAGCTACATGTTTTGAGATTGAGGAAGTCAAAAGGCTGTCCCTGACAGTAACATTAGACACTAGTCACATGTTTTTCTGATTATGTAGTTGTCTAACGTATCAAAAATCAGATATTGATTGATGCTAAAACTATATATAACCATATATATATATATATATATATATATTATATATATATATATATATATTTATTTATTTTAGTGCTGTCAAGCGATTAAAAAATTGATGATTAATGAATTAATCAAATTAATCTATTTCTAATCTCACTACTCAACTTAAGTGTTTTTGTTTTGTTTTTATCCAGTTTAATTAATTACGTTATTGTTGCAGATGAAAATGATTTATATTGCAAAAAGACTTTAGGAAGTGTTTTGTTGTTATCTTCTCATCATGGAGTTTTTGAACATAAAATTCCCGTTTATCAGTCCACTCTTGCCTGCTCAAGTTGAACAACCCCTATGTCCACTTTGCAACTTGCAGATGAAGGCAATGAAGTTAAAGATTTCGAAATAGATTAATGCGATTAAAAAATGTAACTCGATTACTGTCTGTTATTAATTAATCTCAATTAATGCACTAATTTGACGCCCCTATATATTTTTAGGGGCGTCATATATATATATATATATATATATAATATTATATATATTATATATATATATATATATATATATATATATATATATATATATATAGTTTATGTTGTTTGAACCTCATAACCTGGCACACATCTCACATCTATTTCTATCAAGGACTTGCCAACTGTTGCACTCATTTAACCTTCATAAACAGTTATGCAAACTCATAAATTCATCTGATAGCACTGAAGCAAGTAATTAGCATTTTGCAAACATAAGAGGCTGTCAACTGTCAGACGCTAATGACAGTTACTTGGAATCTCTAGAATCTCTTCCTGTCTTTATCAACACATCTGAATAACTACACTCACACTTCCACACAGACTACAGCTGGGTGATATCATAATGTATATCATACTGTGGTATGTGTGGTGATGAAATGTGCTCTTCAGCTGATATTCCACTCAGTTCTGAGAGAGGCTGACTAAGATTGTAGATAAGTCTAAATTCTACAGAATATTTAACTGAATGTGGTTATCTCTATGGAACCAAACAGGTCACGCCAAGTTGGTATTTTAATCTGCTCAACTAGTTCCTAGTGCTGACAAATTCTTCAGCACATGGTCACTATCCACACGCACTGATTTTTGGCTGCATTTACAGTTCAAAAATATATTTTTACAGACAGCAAAGTGAAACTAGAAGTGACCAGTCAATCAGAATGAATAATTTATTTATATAGCACATTTACACAGACAGAGGTCTCCGACCAACACCAAGCATTCCCTAACCTACATGTTACTGGTTGGTAAGGAAACAGGAGTATATGCAGGAAACCATCCAGACAGGGGGAAGAACATGCAAACTTCACACAGAGAGACCCTGGCCATGCGGGAGTTGAACTCGCAACCTTCTTGCTGTGAGGCCAGAGTGCTATCCCTTCTGCCACTGTGTTGCCTAATCAGAGCACTGCTGTTGGCTATCCATGAAAATGAAACACATTATATAAAACACCTTTTTAAACGTCAAAGTTTTCAAACTTAAATCTAAAAAGCCATAGCATAAATTAAGTAAATTAAAACATGTCCTATTCTAAATTTTGCACATCTCTGCGTTATTCTGGAGCAGAACAACATAGAGCTGGTAGTGGTCTAAACCCCTGCAGCAGTCTTCTAAAATTATACCTGCGTGAACACCTATGACACGATATCTATGCAATAGCTGCGAGCTTAAATGACGCATATCTAATTAAATAAAAAAAGGTGCTGTCATTCAAGTGGTATTAATGACAACAACAGTCTGAAATTCTATGACAGGACTGACATGTGTGATTTCTGTCTCTTTACTTCCATCTCGTCTTGGTGTAGTTTAGCCAACTACACTCACCTGGTTTAAGGGATTCTGCATACATACAGACACATCCTATTTGTAGATAATTTATTTTACTACTTTTCTATGTAGTACAGAACTGATTAAATGAAAGTGCTTTCATACAAATCTAGTACGTTCATGCATTTTGTCATTAAATACTGAGTTGAAGCTACAGTCGTAAACAGTATTTTTGTTGTAGGTTTTCATGTTAATATATTTGCCGACAGGTGATGAAGATTAAAATTCATGCTAGCACACTCAAAGCAATGCATCTGGCTGGGTCAATGTGATTGTGATTTTCATAATAAACATTGCAAGAATAGGTCTAACTCGCATCACAAGGAAAGTTGAAGTAAACCCAAAAAATCACGATAAAGAACTAGCGGGGCAAAACTGGAACCAAACAAGAACAAGTGTGAACATAACTTAAGTAACCAATGGATTGAGTTTGTCCCACCCAGGCTTGTCTACAGGGAGGTAAATTAACAAAATGAAAAGGTAATTGTCATTTTTCAAAATATTGTCTTACATAGTCATTTATGCACAGTTGTGGTACTCTCACTGTTTCCTTTAATCTACAAATAGAGGTTTTCCAGATGACATCAGCAGGGCCCCTGACATGACTGCATATCACAGTAAGGGGATTTCAGCTCCCCCACAATAGGAACACCACCCTCTGTCCTTTGTTCTCTCTGTTAGGTGAATAAACTCTTTCTATATCCAACTGGGCCCTGCTACAAGTCACACATTTCAGATCACAAATTATTTATCTCATTAGGTGTCTCATAAGGATCCTGCACACATTTTGTAATTAGTATTCCATCAAAAAATGTATTAGGTATCGGTGTTTAGTAAGAAATTATGACATATGTAGATCAGTAATTTAGTTTTTGTTAATTGAAAACACAACATCTAAAAAGCATTTGAAATATAAACAGATTTATCAACTTCCTGTTCAAAACTGCAGAACTGATAAATCCTACTTCTTTAAAAGCTGTAGATTTTAATTTGTTGGATACATGTCAATCCTACACACTACTTTTTTCATTTGGGATTTAAATTTTTCAGACACATTTATGACCTCTGACAAAAAAATATACTTCATATATATATAATATATAAATCAAACAAAATACAACTTGAGGTAAACTAATTAGGAGAAAACGTGGCTAAAAAGTGGGTTTTACATGATGCATGTCCCCTTTAAAGTAGAGTAGAGTGAATCTAATGTGGTCTCAATTTGACAAGATACATTTTTTAATTGATTGTCCTGTTATCTAAATGAAAACTGCATTTCAATTTTACCATACATGGAATTTCTTTTATCTAGACGTTTGAAGATATTTGGACCAAAACATGTATATATAATAATTTATTTGGCTTTACCCTACAGCAAGCACATATATTGGCTGCAATAACATTGACATTTGAAAACTAACGGTAAACTGTGATAACAAATGCCTGATGCCCAAAACATAAAAAGTGGCACAATCAGAAGCACAGCTACACACACTATAGCGTTCAGCTTTACAGCCACTCAAAAAAAAAATTAATAATAATATTATAAAGACAGAAGCTCGTAGGCCTGTTCGTAGTCACCACTGCATTGATTGAGAATATCTTCAAGTGCATCTTTGTTAAAGTCAGGGAATTTAGTCATCAGCTTCATTAGAGCCCACTCAAAGTCTGAAGCTGGAACAAAAAAAGAACAAAATAAATCAGAAAATAGTAAAGAGTATATATATATGTATATGGATTCAAACAGCTAGAAGGTCATATGAAACTGTGAGTTTCCATCTCGGGGCATATTTATGAGTGCTCTGTGACACATTTAGTTTATAGAATTATCTCAGATCCATCACATGTTCTGTTCTCTGAGTCTGAGCTTTAGCCCTCAGTCAGATATAAAACTTATCGATTTACAAACTAATTTGTCCCATCAGCCATAACACTGCTGAACAAACTGTAATAGAGTTTTGAGCAGATGTCAATGTCTTGTTCTTGTTTGTGTTATGTTATAGCTGCTGGCTCCTCAGCCCAAGACAAATTTCTCTCTCGGGACAACAAAGTCATTGAATGACTGATTAATTTACAAACTTTTTAAGGCAGGGAAATACCTATGAAAATACCTTTAGAACCCCCTAACATTCTCCACAAGAGCGTTACAAAACAAATTGTATGATTCAGATCATAGACAATTTTACAATTCTTTTTTCTTTGTGTGTTTATTTCCATCAAAAGCATTGTCTTTGAGATTGTTTATCATAACAAACTGCAATATTTGAGTAATAATATATGTTTTTCAAAATTTTGGGAGTCCATCAACACGTGGCTTAGGGACCCCCAGAGGTATCAAACCCCACTGTGAGAACTATCAACTTATATGACACGTTAGAATTACTTGTTATTTTTATTCATTTTTATTAACTTGGATTTCTTTTACATTGTTCTTTCTAAGTACTTCAAAGCTAAAAGTGGTATCATTAACAACTAATAACGTGACTAAATTTACTCCAACCTAATTATAGCAAACATTACTCACATATTCTCAACATAATCTTTTAGTGGCACGAGATGCCAAGAATCACATAATCATGTCACGTGTTTGTAGGAGACAGTTTCTTGTTTGTTTTTTTAATTATTGGGGTTAGGGTTAAAAATATCATTAGTTGAGGCCACAGCAAAGAAAAAATATATATGAGTCTGTATGATTCATCTGGGTTTATTATTTTATTTTGACATTCATCTAATTTTCTTTTGCTAATCTGAATGACTGAAAGATTAGACCGACATCAGTTTAGAGAATTCTTACATACCAACATGAGTCATAGCAGCCCTAAACAGTGGATGTGACAAAAACGTTTTCTTTAGCTACTGTAAAACTAAAGGTATGTGTACTATGTATTTTTTTCTGGTGGATAATCTGTCACCTGCTTTTTCACTGTAGACATAGTTACTTTGCCTTGATGTTTCACAGTATGGTATGTAACACATCTTACCTCCATGAAGACCTCACTCATGGGAAAAATATGGTATTTTGGAGAGAAAAAGGCTAATATGAAAATTAGAATAGTATAGTAAAATATTATTACTAAAGCGAGTTGCATACTTTCCACTGAAAAATGTTTAGTGCATACTGTATTTAAAAATAAAAAAATATTTAAAACAGACAGCTGTGGAAAAAACTAGAGCCATTTTTCACAAATGGTAATTGTCCTTGCTTCTTTGAAAGTAAATGTATTTTAAGCGGCCCATTACAACACCATGGCCTAATTTTAGACCTTCTTTCTAACATTTATTTATGGAATCTCAATTTAGTTCCCACAAGCTGCTTTGCCTGGAGGTATGACCTGACTACAAGTTACGCATAAAGTGCCTGTTCTTGTACTCACTGCATAAAGTCTTTGATTCATCACAGACTAAACAGTCCATCACACTAAGCATGAGGTGGGCATCGGTGTCACAGATCTGATTTAGAGTCGGTTTACCAGCGCTGGCCCACAGTATGAGTGAGAAGGCGTGAGAAAAAGTTGGGTGTATATGTACCTGTGTTTGGCTCACCATCTCCAGCTGTGCGTCCAGAGCAGAGTGGTTCTGGAGGAGACTGAGAGGGAGAAGATGATTCACCACAAATGTTCATCTCAGTCTTCATTTGACGCTCGAGTTTGTCGAGAAAAGCTGTGTTTGTTCTGTAAACAAAAATATCAACGTTTGTACAGGCAATTTATTTTAGGTCCAAAAGATTGTCAGAAAACATCATAGTTAAAGTTGAGGGTAAGTTTTTTAGTTGTAAACTAGTAAACTTTG
Organism: Mugilogobius chulae; assembly: GCA_038363315.1. Taxonomy (NCBI): domain Eukaryota; kingdom Metazoa; phylum Chordata; class Actinopteri; order Gobiiformes; family Gobiidae; genus Mugilogobius; species Mugilogobius chulae. The sequence continues at coordinate 10,725,512 of CM076415.1, read as the reverse complement.
TGTTCTCACTAACAAGTACTGTATATGACAAATGCAGCACTTGTTGAAAAAAAAAGTCCATTTAGTGTAAGGATTTATGAGAGGAAGTAGTCAGATTTAAAACTTAAATCGTGTTTGCAGTGTAAATCAGATACCCCACCTTTAAACTGAAATTATTCTTATGCAGCAACTGCTAGTTTGTTTGGAGATTTATTTCATTCACATTTTTTGTATTTGTAACTCAGTACATATGACATGCATGTAGAGGGATTTTCGGTCAACGTCACTTCTGTCCTACTGTGCATGCTCCATGCAGAAAGACACGCCGTCCATCTGGTTAGCTTGGGAAACTTTGAATAAAACAACAAAACGGAACGAGAGCAGCTGTTTCGATCAGGTATGAACTGGTCTGACAAACGTCTGTCTCCTGAGGCTTGAGACAGTGTTTTTCTTGCAGATTTTTCACTCACCTAATGTATCTTTTAGGATAGTAGGGTCAAATTTCATTCATAAATGTTGAATTAGCAGCAGAACTTTTGTTTTCGCACGGCTTGAGTCTTTGCATATCGGGTGCGCGCATATCACCCATGTTGATAAACAAATGATCCCATACAGTATTTTTTTTCATGTTTTATAACAGTTTATTGTGTTTTCCAAAATTGCAATACATGCAAACCTTTTTAGTGTTTTACATTGTATGTGATAAAAATACTGTCAAAAAATAGTAAAACATGATTTTCAAAAAAATGAATACCTCTTGTGTTCCAGTTCTTGTTCTTTCAGACTCATTTTCACCTTTGGTGTGACACTCTGTGGACAAAAAGGACCATGTGAGCTTTAGGTAAGGGACATCACTCTTGTGGAGAGGTTTTCTAAAGAGGGCATTTGTCTGATGTTTTTAAGTGACACCAGACCTTAAATCAGGCTTGAAACATTTATATAAGATTTGTTTCACACACAAGTATTGGAGAATTAGCTAATATGTATAGAACATTTAAACTTGCAGTTAAAAGTACATCACAGGTTCTCCCATTAATAAGTTTGAAGTCAGCTTTTGCTCCTCAAGGCCATAGACTGGAGATTCGAGCTCCATGGTCTTATCGTCATTAAACATACAGGCTAATATCAAAGTCAGTGACTTAGTCTCAATGGCTTTGCTTTCAGGAGCTGGGGTTTGTTTGTACTTTATCTGCATTAATTTGTATCAGCTCCAGTTGATTCATGCTTTTTCAACAGCACTGGGAGAACTAGAAACAGGAAAGCACAGCCCACCTGCGGCAGCTTAACAGAAAATCTCCCATTTACACAATAGTGATCTATGAGTCTTATGAAGCATTACTAAAAGAACAACACATCCCATAGTCCTGCTCCAAACCACTTCAAGAGACCTGACTTCTGCTGCCTTTGGCCTCACACAGCTTTCATCCCTTCCTCATCTGGGACGTCCTACTGAGAACAGAGCTCGCCCCCAACAAAAGGAGACAAGAGAGAGAGAGGAAATAAGAAAATACAGAAAAGAAAGGGAACTAAAGAATAACCTGCTACACCTATTTACTGTATTACTTACTACAACATTACACTACATAATCCTTTTGTATTGTTGTACTGTTTTGCAAAATTACACTTTCCTGGTGTTTTCTGAGCTACATGCATTCACATGCATACACATTATACACATCTTAACAAACCTGACCAGAAACATAGCCTGCCCTGCCAATCTCTCTAAAGATACTGTAGATAGACTGAAAGCTACACTACAGAACAATCCGGGGAAAGCAATAACATGGAGACAAAGAAATGGGGGCCCTGATCATTACAAAATCAGATTACAAATTATCCATGTACAACATCTGTTTCAATAATATTAGTAACTACTGCTATAGCCTTTATTAGATTTGCATTGCGCTACAAAATTTCCAAACCAGCACTAGCCAGCATGAACCAAGAGTGACCATCATTAGGCCAATACCAGAAAAGAGTTTTTTGCAGAATTACACCAAATCAAAATAGGACAAAATCAGGTCTATGGTAAACCTAGAATTAACCCTGCTGCATAAAAAACTTAATCCAGACCAAAGAAAGTCATGTCTGTCCCATCCACTCAGGAAGTTGGAGCACTTTCACCCTTCATGTTCACACTAGACTGAAACAACATCAGCTGTATGAAATGTCAGCAGGCCGCTTGACGTCATTCACAGTAAGACAGGTGACATCATCTCCAGGAGAATGCATGCTTCCTATCGTTTCACTGACTCCACTAAATCTCAGCACGTTTATGTTGTGCCACTTCTTTTGTGAACTCTGGGAAGTCCCTAGCGCTCTAAGTCGTTCACATGCTGTTTCTATGGAAGCACAGACAGACAGAGAGACAAGATTTCACACCAAGGGTCGACCTCAGAAAATATTTAGTTTTCACAGTAGCTTTTACAAGCTACTTTAAAAAAAAGGACTAAAAGATGAATAAACCACCTTGAAAATGCTCAGTCTGGTCTGATGTTAAAAGCTATGCAGGGTTGAGTCTGGTTAGTATTGGATGGGAGTTATCAGGTGCAACAATGAGGCAGAAACAGCTTTATTATTAATTGTAGTAAGGGTGTGAGAGATTGGCAATCAAATAAATATTGTATCAAATTCTCAGCAGCTTTCCGTTGGGAAACTATGTAAAATCCACTCTTCTGAATATTCATTAGTTGTATTTGGATTGATTGATTCATGCATGTTTGAGTAATAGTCCCGAAGCTGACTTGAATGCTGAGAAATGTCCTTTTTTCACCTGCCATTTATCTCCACCCATTTGTCTGTATTTACTTCCAATAAAAAAATAGAGTCTGAGTGAAACATGCATGGTTCAGAAAGTAGACACTTAAAAAATAAACCACTTGTCATCCCAAAATCACTAAAGAGGACAGTGAAAATAAAAGGAGCAGTGGGATTGGCCAAACACTTTATTTATAGATCTAGATTATTTTACTTGTTTCAAACTGTTTTGGACTTGTTTACTTTGTGCCAAATTACTGTATTTATCATGGATAAAGAACATTTTACAAAACTGCACTGGCAAATTTATTTTCCTATTTTACGCCAATTTCTCAGTTAAAATTCTTTAAAACTGGTGAAATATTGGACAGTAGCCCTTTTAAGGAATGAGTAAATTGTATTTTTACTGTATTGGTTTCCGTAACAACCTCAAAGCTTCTTTGTTCAGAACTGCTCTGTTGTGTGTTCTAAGTGTTTTGTTTTTTGTTTTTTTTTGGTGGTCTGGATGTGCTTTTTTTACTGCTCGAACTAATTGCCCTATGCGGGATTAACAAAGTTGTCTGAATCTGAATAGAGGCAATTAAATCTTATCTGGTTAAAATGCCTCAAATTCAGATTAAAGGACTATACCTAATTTTGCATCCTTAAAAATGTAAACAAACAGAAATATGTAATTTTAACTTCTTAATTCAGTCTACATGATTTGCTCACTTAGCTAATGCATTCTGAGCTTCAGAATTGTTCATCAGGATGAGTTTTAATGTTTTTCACAGCTTTTAGCGGCGAGTGACTCTCCATGCTAGCAACAGTTAGCCACAATGCTAAAAAAAAACAGAAAAAGTTGGCCACAAACGAGATTTATTAGACATAGACAGACATTACGGACTAATTTCCACCTGAATAGACACATTAACCAGACATCAGTGCTAGGGGAAATGGATTTTAAGTTATATTGTTGCAAAAAAATTGAGTATAGTCCCTTTAAATTACAAATTCAGCTCATTTTTGGCAGTCTTGTAAGACACCAAGAGTCTCTGCCACTTGTTAGGTCTCAAACTCACTAATCCTACTCCTGCAGTAGGTGTTTGTAATCAGAAACACTTGCTGTAATTAAGACAATCCAGCGTCATGTCAAAATATGCAAGGAATTAAAGTAGAAACTGCAGTGACTCTGGATAGCTATACCCGGAATGATGCTCACAACAGTGGACAATGCCGTTAAAATATCTCTTTGCTTGTCTTTTTGTTTTCCAAATTTTATGCTGCTGCTTTTTTTGTTCAGCGTCACACAAAATATAGCATTTTTCCTCTATTAGATATAACTTCCTTTTATCATACTTTTTATCATTACTATTGGAAAAGTGCATGGTAAAATTTCACAGCAGTTGACTTAGGATTCAGCTCTCTTTTAACTGTCTTTAAAAGCTCTAAGAGAGCATAAAGCATTGTGATTACTATAAAAAGTAGTTCTTACAAGTGAGCAGAGCATTAAAAAAACACAATATGAAGTGGACTGTCCATAGTTGCTCACATAACACTCTTTTACACTAAAGTGTGGCAACAGAAACAACTCATAAGAAAACCTATTGAGCTTAACACCAGTCTAATACAAGAGCACATCTGGAGGGTAAAACTCAATGGTATTTACTTAGAAAACAGCCTTCAAAGTCAGGCATATCACAGGGAATTACAGCACCGCCTGTTTCCGATCCAGCAGCCAAGTTATGGGGCTTGACACTGAACTCTAAGACCAGTCAAACAAGACTAAGCTTTTGGCTTGAGACACAGACACAACTAAATAGTCATTTGAGCGGCAAACGCAAAATAACATACAGTGTTTGGAGTGGGTTCGGCAATTCCCAGTGGGGCATTTCTTGAAGACATTTGCTGCAGGAATCTGTCATTCAACCTGTAGACAATCAATTAATCAATTATTTCATTCATAATTATTAAAGAAATAATCAGATACAATTATCAATAAAGAGATCGCATTGTTTAGGTCACAACTCACATGTTTGTTTTCAGTTACAACCTAAATGTTTATATTTCTTCAACAGGTAATGTATTTGTCTCTATTGATGGACTGTTGTGGGTCATGATACCAAAGTTATTCTTTCCCATTCCTCAACCTTTTATTGTATTTTTCATAGTTTCATGTTGGCTTACTGTCTCCTGCTTTTGTTTTACTTGTAGGAAATCCAAAGACGCTCCCTGACAAGCAATTTTCCTGCCATGTGTTGTAATCTAATAACCATTGATTTAACCATACATTACAGGTTGGTCTGGCTACTAGGAAATCTGTTTTATGCAATGCAACTTCCTCTAATGGGGTTTTCAGATTTCTCAAAGTTAATTTAAGTGGAAAGGTTAAACAATTTTTGATTGATTTTGAAAAAGCGTAAAAAGCAACAAATCTCGAATAGAGCTACTTTCATGTTTAGATTTCAGCTTCCTGAACATGCAACATTTTAAGGAATTTTCCCTCTCTAAAGATACAATATTTTGTTTGTCATTTGCTAAGGCAGCAGCCTAATTTCTCATAACAGTGAAACTCACTAATTCATTTTACAAAATCAAATTCCTAAACACATTTTACTGCATAAACTTTGACACACTTACTTTCATTAATACTTTCGGTGGACAAAATATGTAAACACTTATAGGAAGTGTATTGTATTCATGACAGAAACTTGGACATTGTGCCACTTTGTCTAATATTAACTGTTTGAAGAGGAAGTATTGCCTCAGAAATAAACAGTGATGTGATGAGAGAAATGGTGTGTGACCTGTGGTGATCCGGAGCAAACTGCTCCCTCCTCCTGTCGTCTTCATGTTTCCTTCTCCGTTCTTGTTGCTCAGCCTAAAGATACAGAAGCAGCCTGTTATATATAACAATATGTGCAACATATTTAGACAGAGGGTTTCACATTTCTAATGTGTGTCCTCTTTTCATACCTCTACCTTCAGATAGTGCATAGTTCATCTTTATTATTTATTTTGCAAATGCCCTACTAAAAAACACTCATGAGTGACAAAATGTATTTAGACTTAGCAATGCAACCAAAAAACTACTTCAACCACATAATAGTGGCATTTCATTTGAAAGAATCATATAAATGTATAATGTGGGCAGCCATCAGCACTTTCAAACATGTCTGAAAAGCAGCCAGTTCAGAGGTGTAAGACCAACATCTAGTGGCGAGCAAGAACACTACAAGACTGAAAAGACAACTAGATACAAGAGAACAGCCAATATTGGACTGTTTACAGTAATATTTCTGATTCATGTCCTATTACTTATCTGGATCATGACAATATGATTTGCAATAAAAGCTTGTGAATCAAGGATAAAAGAGCAAATTCTGTTGAAATACTGTAAGTAACTGAAACTGATAAAACAGTTCCATTTATATATAGGCTACTATATATTTTATGTCAAAGCACAGTGTTATTAATCAGGAAATTGTCTCATGCCTTTCATCTGGCCTCATGACATTAGTGAATGCACAGAATGCCTAATATTATTAAGACACTTGTTAATAAAATGACCTGCTTGTCAGTCAATGCTAACACTAAACTTAGAAATATGACAATAAACAGCTCCAATTACCTTTTGTCTTTGCTGGTCTTTGAATTTTTGATTCTCTCTTTCCTCCTCTTCTTTCTTTCTCTTCTTTTCTTCCTCTATCTTTAGCTTTACATAACAGATAAAACATTCCATTAATCAATTACTAAGCATCTTACAGTCATGACTGGAAAAGTACGTAGTAAAAAAAACAAAAAATACTCGTTTCTGCAGTTTAGAGTTGCGTTGATTTAGACACTGCTGCTCACGGGCTTCAGCAATTGTTACACTTCCTCCTGGAGACAAAAAGTCAGTGTAACCCAGGCTAAAAAAGGATGTATTGTGCATCTTTAGTGATTATTTACCCAGTCTCTCGGGATTCATATGGACAGGAGCAGATCTTTGTGCTTCTCTAAATCTCTGAAAATTTTCATCTTCTCTTTGGGCCACTACAAAAGACTTGGATGTGTCAGTAAAAGGATTTATTTGAGCAACATGACAACACACCTGTCAATATACTCCTTTGACTTACTCATTCTCAAATTGTTCCTCCGTGTTTCATTTGGGGGATCATAGTATATGCATTTTGGCTGAAAGAAACGAAACACAAGCTATAAAATTATATTTAGCAAAAAGACATCACACCTCAGTAGAATGTTGTTTTTAAATTGTTAAAAATAACGTTTTTTCAAACCTATTCTGATGGTGATAAATTTACCAGTAGCTACTGACTCCGTTTTTCGGGTTGTTCCAAGGTTGTTTTGTTTACATTTTATTATAGTTTTTGCTGAAGTAATCCTAGCAGTAAATAAATCATAAAAATCTACTATTTACTTTGAGAAGACTTGGTGAACGGTGAAAGGTTGCCATGGAAACCAAAAATAAGCTCTCATCTAGGCCCTATGAAAGTCTTTTTTGTGGCCATGCAAGTGTTCTCAAAGTAAAAAAGCAGACTTTTATGATTTATTTACCACAAAACAAAGAAATCTACATGAAAAAAAAAAAAAAAACATCAAAAAATTTCTATTCTAATCAACAAGCAAACCGAGAGTCAACATTTCCCAGGGACATTAAACGTTTCATTTTCTGATTCAGTGAAACGAAAGTGAAACTGAAAACTTGACAAAACACAACCTATCACTGACACAATATTTTCAGGATTAAGCTAAGTAATAGGCCTAAATCACAACAATTTAGCTCTATATTACGGCAGTAATTGGATACTAAAATTATGTCGAAAAACTAGACATATTAAAAAACTTACTACTGTGGCTGTTGTTGTTGTCGTTCATTATTCCTGTTTGGGTTTTCAGATGGGGAGTTATTGGCCGGAACATTTGGGTCTGTGTAGTTCATTTGATCTCTTTGGCTTTGATAAGGATCCATATCGCTCCTAAATAGTCTGGGTCTGTCACTGCAGCTCCCGGCTTTGAGTGTTGTCCCGGTAAAAGCCTCTCACAACACTGAGATCCAAAGGCACCGCTGAAGCACTGGATCTTCTGACATCTGCTGGACAACTAAACATATTACAACTTCTACAAAAATATTAAAAAGGCCAAAGGCAAGGCAAGCAAAGACAAGCTACTCTACAATGTGTTACTGGTTATTTAGGGAGGGTTAATATTATTTTAGTATAAAAAGTAAAATAATAAAAATAACAATAACAATAAATAAAGTAATAAAAAATAAATTTGTTCTAAGACTTCACACCGAGTATGAGCTAAGATAGTATTTGAATTTCTAGTTACTTTCAACTAAACCTTTTCTAGTTAGACTAAATTATATTAAACTAAATTGTGATTGTTCTGAACAGAAATGTACTCAAAAACAACAAGGACATTAGAAAACTTGTCTCTAAATTAATCAAATAGTCAAAGGGCTTCATTAAGTACCATCAAGCAGCATACCTCAGTTTGAGAAACTGATTTAGAACAGTTTGTTGTATGTAACCCTAATCACAAGTAAAACAAATGCATAATATAAACAACAACAACGACGACACAAGCCACGTTTAGTCTCGTTTAAAGACCCAAAGTTGGGACAAGAGCATTTTAATGGCAAGTTTGAGTTAAGGACATACTGCATTTACTTGTAAATAAAACCAAATAATGAAGGACAATTACATATAAATAGTTTAAAAGCAAGATACATTTCTATGCTATTAATGCATTTGCTACTAGATTGCATATTAAAAATATACCAAAACACTTGCATGTTTTGACACATAAATTCATGGACAGCAATGTTGCTCTGACAAAGGTTATAAAGAACATTGTAATGTATTTTTTGTTAAAATTGAAGTGCACAGTCAGTAATGCAATTACAACAATTACACAATTGAATTAGGTCTTAAAACTGGTTCCGTGTGTAGTTTTTGCCACAGTTATGAGGTATATGTTTGCAAATGTTTGGCCCAAAGTAGTCAAAAACCTCTCCTCTCTCTCCTCAGGAAAAGGCACTGTGTTTGCTTGGATGGGTCTCTTCTTCAGTTCATCAGAAGGCCTCAGAGTCTCAAAGTGGGCCTACAGCTGCAGATATTATGTTGGTGTGTTGAATATCTGTTCTCCTGTGTTTTCTGCCCCCAAGAGCAATCACAGCTTTGGCTGGTTGGCCATCTTTGCCTTCAGGTTATCGGCCAGTTTATCCAGAAACTCAAAGGTGTTTAAGTAGTCAGCTCGTGTCACACTGGAAACACAGAACAAAAAGCATTACTATTCAATAACAACAGAAGATATATTTTTAGGTGTAAAGGTCCAATATTAAGCAAAATTGACTCCTGTGAAACTTTTGCTATGTTAGAAAGTTGTTTCATCATCAAAAAACAATTGTTTTGATACATTCACACAATATCTTGCATGATTAAGCTACCCAAATCTCAAATGCCCTTATGATGTCATTAAGGGACAATTGTAAAAATATTTTATTTAGTCTTAACTGAATTACTCAATAATATACAAAAATAATACATACATTTTGTTACAGTTGTTTTGTTGAAATTAAGTCTACATTGTGGGTTTGTGTAGTTCTAGAGATAACCTAATTCTAATTTATGAAGAAAAAATAAGACCCAAGGCACTATTCATACAATAAAAAGTTTAAAAAGCCTTTATTTTACCATAGTAATTTATTGTTATTAATTATACATTAAAAACGTGCTGATTAACTTTCCACATGTAGCGGCTCACAGACAGCCTTCTTCAGTGTGTGATATAATGCTCTTTACTATCTCTAATTTGATAAGATTTGTGTGTTAAATATGTGAATCAAATAAACCACAGCTTTTGCTATGCTTCTGGTGAGAAAACACCATTTTAACATAAACTATGCATTTTATCTTTATTTCTTTAATTCAGACAACTTGTCAGAGTAATATTTTTCCCTTCACATGTTTAGCCTGGAATGGCTCACAGATTGCAGCTGAAAGTCATATCTCAACCTCCGACCATCATCAAGCGTTCCCTAACCTGCATGTTAGTGGTTGGTGGGAAAACCAGAGTGTTCACTCAGACACGGGGAGATGCCACACAGAAATGCCCAGGCAGTGCGAGTGTTGAACCCGTATCATAGAAATTTAACATATACAGTATGCATACACATGTGTTAAACTTACTTGGGCAGCCCTTTAATGCAGATTGCCAAATCTTTGGTCATAAAACCAGCTTCTATAGTTTCAATGCAAACAGCTTCCAAAGCTTCTGCAAAATATTTCAGCTCCTTGTTGTTATCCAGCGTGGCTCTGTGGAGCAAACCTCGTGTCCAGGCAAAGATTGAGGCTACAAAAAACATCACCAAATGTTTTTACTAATCTGTGGCAATAAATACAGTGAGAACAAAAATGAGTCATAGTTGTTGTTACCTATGGGATTTGTGGAGGTTTCTTTGCCCTGCTGGTGTTGCCTGTAGTGACGTGTCACTGTACCATGAGCAGCTTCAGACTCTACAGTCCGGCCATCAGGACAGATCAGCACACTGGTCATCATACCCAGGGAGCCATAGCCTAAAAAATTATGGACATAAATTCCACAACTTTATCTTAGAGCATTGTGAACTTTAGAGAATCTTCACAAGATACAAGTTATGCAAGGACACTAGCAGTGGGCAAATGGCACAGATAAGAAGGAATACCAAATGGTTGCTTAAAGGTAGATATCATGTCATAGTATTCATTAACTATTTAAAAAATGTGTTTGCAGTGTCACATCTGTGTCTAATAATAGGCCACTGTTTGTTGTAAAGGGACAGCAAATCTCGCTCAGGCTTATGAAAGTTGGTAAAAGTGCTTCTAAGCTTATTCTGGTGAAAAATCAGGCAGCTTGAAATGCACAAATTAAATTGGGAAAACATACAAACTGCAGATTTTTTTTTTTTTTAAAGGTTGTATGGAGGATTTTCAAAATTGTTTGTTGTCAGTCTTGGTCAAAAACAGTTGTATAGATTGTAACAGCCTTGTACTTATACTAAACAAAAAGAATTATAAAAATATATAAACTGTGGACACGATGAGGCCAGTAAAACGTTGACCAATAGATAACGAGGTACCTCGTTATCTATTGGCTTGTGAACCTGTCAAGCAAACCCTCAGTGTTCCTAAGTGTCATGGCCCAGTTGCAGTGAAGAGCGTGGCCCTGGGAGGGAAACACATGTGCATCATTTAAAAAACAGCAAGCAGTTGTTGGATTTGAAAAATCCTCCATCACCTTGAAGACAGCAACATTTTGGTACTGTGCCTGAATGTGACATGATATTTAAAGGATAAAGATTTTGTTTACTGTTGTCACCTTTGGTATTGTATTTTGTACTTTTTATTTTTCTTGTTATGCAAGTATTATACATTTAAAATGGCATGGAAATAAATGTATGGATCAATGCAACCAATGAGAAATATTCTGACATGTATTTCTCCTTAGTATACAAATACAGACAACTAGGATGTCACTAACCTTGTGCAACTGAATCGGACTGTACATCTCCATCATAGTTTTTACAGGCCCAAATAAATCCACCATCAGACTTCATGGCCTGAGCAACCATATCATCAATCAGTCTGTGCTCGTACCAGATCCCTTTAGCCTCAAACTGAGCACGGTACTCCCTACGAAAAATAATTAGTTAGGAAAAAAAAGGACAGTGTACCAGTATTTATAATAAATGCAATCATTACTTTTCATAGATCTCCTGAAAGATGTCTTTAAATCGCCCGTCATACTTTTTCAGGATGGTGTTCTTGGTGCTGAGGTAGAGAGGCCAATTTTTGTTTAGGGCCATCTGGAAAGAGCTGTGCGCAAAGTCCCCGATAGATTTATCAGTGTTGTACATACCCAAAGCAACACCACCTGTGCCTAAAATCACAAAATAAGTCAGTTCAGTAAGTAAGAACATTTTTCCACTTTTTTATATGTACAATTATTCTTACCTTGAAAATCATGAACTAAAAACTTGACTGGCTCTCCTTCAGCGGTGTATATGTCATCTCAACTTTCCCAGGCCCAGGCACTACGAAGTCGGTTGCTTTATACTTGAAACAGAAAAAAAAAATAAAAAGCATACAGTAAACATTTAGTTAAAAATTCTACTTTTTGATAACACAGTTGTGTCCAAAGTCTCCTTAAAAAAGTTTTGGGTCAAAATTTTAGATATCAGTCTGTATCCAAAGCATTCAGTATTATGCAATCTGCTATTCCTCTCTCGCTCATAAAATGCTGTTGACTTTGGCAAAAGGCCATAAATTGGATGCATGTGTGACACAGGACAAAGACCATCAATGAACAAATGATAATCATTGACCAGGTTACAGCTGACAACCGTAAAATGTTTCATGTCCACCCTGATCAGCTATGATATAAACCGTAATAAAAGCAGCTATCTTCTTAACTTCCCACACACATATTTATAATACCAGCATAGTTTGAATAAGAAATCTGAAGGTGAAACTTGATAGTAAATCATAAGACGTCAGTATACCTGATCTCCATGGGCGTGTCTACCGATGATAATTGGCTTTGTCCAGCCAGGCACCAGACGAGGAATGTTTTACAGATAATGGCTTCTCTGAACACTGTCCCTCCCAAAATGTTCCTGATGGTCCCATTGGGAGAGCGCCACATCTGCTTAAGCTTGAATTCTTCCACTCTCTTCTCATCTGGGGTGATGGTGGCACACTTGATTCCCACATTGTAGCGACGCACTGCCTCCGCTGCCTCTATGGTCACTTGATCATCTGTTGCGTCTCGATTTTCCATGCCCAGATCAAAGCTGTTGAGCGTAAAGAAAATGAAACTAGTGTATTTGCTTTATACTGTAGTTGCCTAATGTTTAAATGAAGGCAAACCTAATAAACTCATTAAAAAATTATAAAAATCATTATTATTCCTCTTTGCAGTTGCAATGTGGATTTTTTTTTTTCAATTCTAAAAAATATCATAAGGCACACACTTCAAAATTGGTAGGCCTCAAACTACATGGCTAGGCTCAATTTTTTTATTTAATATTTTAATTTGAGCGCTAATTGAATTTCATAAAGCTCTAGGATGCTTCTGTTGTCCTTCTGGCTACACATTCTATTGCCCATTATGTGAGTAAATTGTAGCTTTGTAAGCAGCCAAGAAAAAAACTAGGAACAAATTGTGCAACTGATGGAAAAGATAAGGCACTGATTAACAGTTTCTTTTTTCTTCACTTGTCAAACTTGAATGATCAAATTTCACCTCAAACTTTGTTCAAGTTCAACCTCAAAGTATGCACCATTTGGGGGACAGAGCCTCATTAAGCACCCATTGGCTTTGTCTGCAAGCAGTTGTGACCTTTCACACAGATTAGTTCATTGTGAAAGCCAAGCCCAATCTAGGCAACTAAACAAACCATGACTAAAGGGCGTTTATATGTACAGTATTACAATTGTAAAATTGTACTTACATCCAAACTAACAAGTTTTAAAAAGTTTAATCTAAGTGCTTTGAGTGAAAGGTGGATAAATTTACCTCTTAATAATTGACTTATACACTGTGCAATAATTGGACAGAGTGCAAACATATATAGAAACCATAACAATTGCAATTGCTACACTATTATGGATAATTATTGCTACATTACTATGAATCATTAAAAGTTTTTGTGCCTTAACAATCAAACTGTAAACAAGTAAGTTTTTTGGTAAACTTACCAGAACATCTTGAAATACCAGTGTCACAGGAATGACTAACTGTCATTTGTTAAACAAAGTGCTATTGACCCTGTGCATGAAAGCTGTTTATTTTTAAATTGTCAGATTTAGCATTAGCATTGACAGATAAACACATCTTTTTATAAACACAATTTGTTCTTTTGGTGAAATATTCTCCTCATTTGTGAAGTATTTAATATGTTTTCAGAGAAAACCATCAACAACTCACTGTTTACTGGCCGATATTTTTCATTTTAGGTTGAGGCAGTGAAACCCCATAGAAATGAATTAAACAGGAAAAAAAATCTGCTGACAGTTAGCACTTTTGAAAATAAATAAGCCAACTGACTTCTGTGCACAGAGCCAATTGCACATGTGAAATACTGTCATGCTTTCTTTCCTTTTTAAAGAACATTGTTGCATTTTCAACATGAACAGTTCCCTAGGTGACTGCAGCAGTCCATCTCACAGCATGAGTTAATTACACAGTGTTTACCTGTGCATATCCAGCTCCAAGTAAGGTAAGATGAGCTTCTGTTTGATGAGCTCCCAGATGACCCGGGTCATCTCATCTCCCTGCATCTCCACCACTGAACCGGCCTTGATCTTCTGAGACATTTTTGAGGCTGTAGTTTGACAGCACAATAGACATGGTATAATAGATATGATAATAGATATGCTACAAATTGTTAATTTTCAAAAACCAGTAAAGATACCAGTAATCATTCAACAAAAATCAATATTAAAACATATATATATATATATATATATATATATATATATTATATATATATATATATATACATTAGCATAACATAATTTGGCTTTTTCTGAACAGCTTTAGAACAATTCATTAGAAATTTCTATAAAAAACTTCCTTGCTTAGTATAGAACAAACGTTTTTTTTTTTTTTTTTGTATTGTTACAACACTGTAGATTGACTAAATAAGCTAAACTCAACATTTTCTATATCAGATGCCTTATAATAGATATAATAGCAGCTATCTTATCCCACAAATCATGACTAGTTCTGAAGCATAATTAAATAATTTTACCCTGTTTGTAATAATATAACTGCTTTTTAGATAACAATAGTTAGAGCAATGACTCAGCACACACAAGAAAATAATCTCATGATCCTCTTAGCCACTAGCCAAGCATAACAAGTCCCAGGTTGCAGCCAGAACTGTCTGGATGTTCAATTTACAGAAAAAGGATCATCAGGACATGCTGAGTGCAATACAAACATGCAAGGATAATTTCTGCATGTAGCATAGAAAACATGAACAAATTCTTGGTGTGTAGTACCATGCTAGTACATAATTGTATGACAGGGTGGAGACTAAAAGAGCCAACAGGAAAAGAGCAGTGTGTCAAGTGAGCTAACGTTAAAGGCTAAAGCTAGCACAGTTGGACAGAACAGACAAAAGTATCACATTACACATTGAAAGAAGCGATGTAGCGTATAACTGTGTACTCCCAGTGTATATGAGTATATATAACGCATGTTAGAACATTGTCTGCAGCTAACGGCAAAATATATTGGGAGAAAACAGTGGTTTGACATTACTTCCTCATCACCGCTTCAACAATAACATCGACGAATCAGATGCCGTCTTACCTAATACAATTTGCAGTTGCAACAGGACGAGGAGCGGAGGCAGATCTCGGTCCGTGGGTCGCTGTGGGGTGAGCGATCCTAGAGAAGGAGCTCCAGTACCCGCTTCCTCCTCCAGAGTGCGGAAATAATCACAGCCAATGAGAGGAGAACAGTTGGAGCAGCAGCCAATCAGAGCAGAGGCGTACAGTAGAAGCCAATCAGAGAGGCCCTGGTGTTAGTGGAGCGGTTGTGAACTAACACGTTGGAGCAGTAGGCTTCATTCATTTGCTGTATATATATATATATATATATATATAATATATATATATATATATAAATATATATATATAATATATATATATTATATATTATATATATATATATACTATATTGGGAATTAGAAGCTGAGGCATCAGCACCTTACAATGAAAATAAGTTCTTTTCTCCTTACAAAAGAATGATGATCGTAAAATGCCGTAAAGAGTCACTTTTTCACACCCAAGGAAATGCAAACATAATTCTTGAATGTGTTAAGTGTAATAATCACAATAATACACATTTTGTTTAAAATCAAACAGCAATATTCATAGAATAAATGAAAAATTGGCTCATTGCACTGCCTTACTTTAAATAAAATACTTTTCAAAGTAGACCAACTGGAGGGAGCCTGCAATTTTATTCACTTATTTCCTTTATGTGTCAGAACCAGAGCCATGACATCAATCCAAAATCCACATTAACAGAAACAGAATAAATTAGAAGTTTATTTTTATAGTATAGCATGGTACCTTAAATTGCAGTCCTAACTTTTTTGAGTTGTGAATAACTGAAATTTGTGTTTTCCTTCAAAAAGTATATGATAAATGCAGCACTTTGTGAAAAAAATTAGATCACTGATTCCTGTCTGGATTAAATAATAAACTATTTTAATTCTCATCAGGAGCCGAAAGCAGAGCTCTGATTTGTCGTTTGTAAAAATACATTCATAAGCTATATTGTAACCAAAATGAATACATTATTACAGTATGTGTCGAAGTATTTATGAGAGCAAGTTGTTGATTTAAAACCTAAATCGTGTGGAAATCAGTTCCTTCTTTTTCAATAAACCAGTTTAACCTGTGAAAGTATTTAGTTTGGAATTTGAGAAAAGTAATTTCAATCTAAAAACAAGTTTGTATATGGTAAAACCAAGTTATACCAAACAGTTCAAATCTGACCTACATTAGACCAGTTCAGGAAAAAAAAACTAATCCAAAACGCAGCTGTTGATCAAAACTGATTAAACCTAATTTCCAACATGAAGAGAGAAATTTAATACTGGAGTTTCCATGTCTTTGTGAACGAGTTGAGAGGGGACAATTGTGGATTTTGACTAGGGATGGGCATATATCAGTATTGGCACCGGTATTTTTAAGAGGAGGTTCTCCAGTCTCTCTGTGCACATATACCAGCCACAGTTTGACCAAAAAACATCATATTTGCAATTTTGGAAAGACTAAAGAATAAAAGTTTATATAAACAATTAAGCTAAAATTTGTCTTTTATTACATAATAACACCACTTTTTTTTTTTTGTTTGTAAGTTTTGATCTTGTGAGTTTTGCTGTGGATTTTAAAGAACCAAGCAACTTCAGCAGTAGAGCTACACAGTTCTCTTCTGCAAGTACCAGCATCAAACCTACAACTGAACTTTTTTCCTCATGTTATTATTTTTTTAAAATTCAAATAAGGCAAGGAAAAGTACATTAAACATATTTCACTGTCAAATGTAAAAAGGCTCAGGGTTTCTCAAATTACAAGTGTAGGTTTTATAGGCAGCAGAGAGCAGACGTTTGCTTCAAATGTGAAGAAAATACATTTGTGACCATCACACAAACTAACAAACACATTTAACAAAGTCAAAGTGTTATTTAGATCTGCTTTAAAATATAATTATCGGTAACAATTGGCAATTATCGGTTATTGGCCAGAGCAGAAGGACGGTTATCGGTATCGACTCCCAAAATTCATATCGGCCCATCCCTAATTTTGACCAGTTTATAGAGTAGAACAATAGGCTATTAGAGGAAATTAATTCTTCAATTTTATTGTTTCAGGCAAAGAGAAAAACATTTAGTAGTGGTAATAGTAGGCCTATAGTAGCCCTAAATTTCTACTGTTTCAAATTATGACAAAATAAAGACAATATTCAGGGTACGGATACAAGAAAAAAATAAATAATGACAGAGTAAAATTTACATGGATAAATAAAAATAAAAAATAGAGAAAGCGCATTTCAAAAATCTGATTTTTTTTTCTAACTGAAAATTGACTGTGCACAGAGCGTCATTTGGCTTATTCTTGCCGACATGTTCATTTGTTTGTTAGTTCATTTCTATGGGGTCTAAAATAAACTACTGAGGCACAGAAAAGTCACTGGTATAATCTGACAACATGTTAAATACTTTACAAATCAGGAGAAAACTTCACCAAACAACCAAAGAGCATTTATAAAATGCATTGGTCAAACTCAAGACCTTCATTTTTATAACTCCTCATGAAATGAGCTTGACTGAATACTTTCAATGTTCTACAATCACATACGTAACATCCTGCACTCAAGTTTCGGCTTTCCTGACTGGCAGAACAATTTAGGTTTGTATAACAGTATCACGCGTCTTTCTTTGCAGTACAAAATAGGAGCCACTAGAGGGCAGAAACTCACTACTGTGCAAATCACTCTCCTTTTCAAAGTGTGGAGCGGCACAGTGCCATGTGGACCTGAGGAGAGCTGAGAACAAAGCAGGCTTCTTGCCCGTGCGCTTGGTAAGACCAAATCTAAATATGTTTTGTTTTTTATGAACGCATATTTCTGGTTTGCTTTGAATATGTTCGGGGTGCACATGGGGTGTTGTTTTATTTGTGCATGACAATTTATTTAAGCTAATAGTCTTAGCTAAAGGACTATTATGTACGTAAATGGTGTGGTGTTAATAATTAACACAGGGGTGTCGTCCAGGGCACGGCCTCTTGTTCCCTAAAAACATCTCTTTGTTGTCCCTCACCTACACCTACACAGGACACAACGTGGAACCTGAAAGGAGTCATGTGACTGTGCATCTGCTACAGTTGTGGTGAGATCCATGCAACCAGGGAGTCTGCACTGTGCTTGTAGGACCTGTGTGCAGGAAGAGAGAGAGCAACGAGGAGGAGCTTTAGCACTGACTCCACGCACCATCAGCACCAAAACTTGCAGCCTCTCCATCCTTCCTCCATCATCTCTACCAGCAGAGCGCACGAACACTTGCAATTTAATTTAATTTCCGTATCTCCTCCTCGTCGAGTGGTGCTCAGGTGCAGCCCGCGGTTGTTACTCGCTCTCCGCTGAGTTGATTATGGTCACAACCCCCGCGGTGCCAAGGTGGAGCCACCGCGCGTATCTCGGATCGGTGCGCTTCTCCAGGGGCTGGGATGCGCACCGGGCACCTCTCGTTTCCTGCCGGGTTTCGGGTCTGAGCAGGAGTCCAGCGCTGCCCCTGGGCGCCGGAACAGGAGGACCCAGTCCACCCGGAGCAGAATGCCGGTGATGCGGGGGCTCCTCGCCCCGCAGAACACCTTCTTGGATACCATCGCCACTCGCTTTGATGGCACTCGTGAGTAGCAACCGCATAGTTTATTTATTTATTATTTACGCACAGACAAGGAGCAACAAGTTATTTACACAGAAATACTAATGCATAAAGCCTTTATTTGGCAGTTTCTTTATGTAAAGTTAATTGGTGCAGATTTCTCCGTGTGGTGCATAAGGGACTTCTCTCACCAGTTTTAACACTTGCTTTCTCTGTCTGTCGCCCGCGGTATGCTTTGTGAACAAACGATTTGCGTAGAATATTCTAGAGGTGGTACTCTATTGACCAACCCGTTGAATTAGTCAATTAACAACATGAGAACAAATGAAACTAAACGTTCACATTTACTTTTTGTTGTGTTATTTAGGCAGTAGATGCTGTGTTATTGATTGGTGCAGGTGTGAGTTCCTCCTAACATAAGTTGTATGTTGCTGGTATACATTTGATTTAGTTGGTATTCTTTGTTGACATTTTATTGGTGATTTAGCTGATTGAGCTGTAGTTAACATGGGATGACCAAGTTAAGCTTTACACAACTTGAGTAAATTGTTTGTATCATGTAAAAGGAGCTCAACAAATGATATCATATTTGAATGAACTGTTAAAGTGTGAAAAACTCCTGTCTTTTTTTCCATAATCAAGTTCAATATTTCTGTTGTGGAATTTGAGTAGCCTAACTGGCAATTTAAATTTAATTACCCAAAATTTCTCATACAACACTAAATGTCCTACACTGCAACAAGTTACATTTTGCCTTGCTAATTCAAATTGATGACACCAACAGGCTGAAAGGAAAATTTACGTCATCAATATAGTTTTCAATGTGTGAGCAACCACAAGTGTAAATTTCAGTATTGTCCCCATCCATTATCTTTATTATTATATACTTACAAGGTTGAAATAGGTATTTATTTAAAACACATTCATAGGTGTCTATGTGGCTAATAGAGATTAGAGGGATCCAATTTGGTCTGAAAGTGTAATCATCTATGTTACGATCACAAATCCACCCCCTGCTCTCTTCACATCAAAACCACACTATGCAAATGACACAATAGCTTTTCACGATGAGCGCGCCGTCACAGTCCTAAAGTCATCACTGTAAGCCATGCTATTTTCTTTTTCAATGCCACAATGCAGGGCTACCATTTGCAGAGGTGCCGATAATTATATGTCTCCAGCAGTGCATGTGCAGTCATTGTAATTAACTAGCTGGGATGTCAAGAATTCATGGTGCCCTTTCTGGTTGTCAGTGGAGGAGAGGATGGTGTGAGGCTGAGGGCTGAACTGTGCAGTTTGGAGATCTTTCCATTCAGAGAGTCGGGTTAAATGGGGTAAAAACTAATGCAAGCTTTTAGCATTAGAGTAAAGAGTGAGACATTGATTTCTCTTTAAATCTTTTTACTTGTAGTTTTTTTCCCTCGAAAGAAATACTTTGATAACTATTCTGGTATGCTTGGAATGGTACTGAAATGAAAGATAATCTGTTAAATGTTTTGTTGAGCAATTAATCTTCTCTTAAAACATTAATGCACGACGAGACCTGGTCTAAATATTATTTGTAAATGGCTGGATTTCATCTAAAAGCTTAGCATTGGAGAGTGATGCTAACTTTAAATTATCAAGTAAATACATGAAAGGCCATTTAGTTTGGTTTGTTTGTTTTTGGTTTGGTTTTTACCTCAGACATCAGTAGCTTTTTATTCTAAAAATACACAACTTTGAGAGGTATAATTTGCTTTCCAAAGATCTACACCTTAAAGCCAATTTGTAAAAACAGTGCTAACTTTGCATCTAATTGACATTGTATTTACAGGAAATAAAATAGTATAATCTATTTTATTTAATAAATGAACAGCATGATTGACAAAACTGTCAATCAAGGCAAAACTGGCTAATATTAGGCACAGATCACAACTTACAATCAGAGTGAATGAAAATCATTTGGACATTATTGTGAGAGAGATATAGTTAGCAAATTTATTTTTAGCATTCTGCAGAAATGTTGGTTTGAAGATAATTAGTTTTAGATCCAGAATGAAGCTGTCTGTAAGTGTGTCTATATACAGAGGCTGTCAGTCTGGTCACCACTCCTCACCTCCCCCACGTCTCAGGCCAAACTCAGACCGAGCCGTGTAATCAGGCTTGTTTATTTCAGTGACGCATGGGAAATTAACAAGCTAATTGATTGTCTATCATTTAAAACAAAATCAAACTTCTCTCACCTCAAAAAAAAAAAAAAAAAAAAAGTAGTGCTTCAAGCGCTGGGCATTTAATTAAAAAAAAAAAGAGAGAGATATTGAGATTCTGTCATGTCAAATCGTCAATTATTTGGTTTGAGGTTTTGAACCGAAAGATTGACAGTCGATCCTTTGTCAGTAAAAATGTGGTTTAGAACACTGTCAAAAAGGAATTAGATGGAACTTATCATATGTTTTTCTAATCCTATTTTTATTTTGGTTTTGAAAATGTTAAACAGAATCAAATAAAAAAAAAAAAGAGATCAATCAATGAGGAAAAAATTTGATTATATTTTTTCCAAGATCAGTGCTTCACTCACTGATTGCATAAAGTTGCTATTTATATTCTTTTTTGTTTGTTTGTTTGTTTATGTTTTATCTTTGTAAAAGGTAAACCGCACGTGCTTTGAAATAAACAAGCAAACAACGTCCCTGACTGGTAAAATGCCCATGTGAATTGTCAATAACGAGATTGTTGTATAGCATATAGGGAATATGAAAGTGTAGGCTTGGCAAGCTGCTTTTCTATCTTTTTCTATCTCTTCACACCAAAGTACCACCTAAAAAAAGATTAGGCTTGCCGATTACCACCAGATCCAAACCAGATCTATAATCACACAATTTTGATTCTAAAATTGGACTCACCAAGAAATTACACAATGGAGGATGAAAAATTGGTTTAAGAAGAGCAAAAAACAGTTTAAGTGGAGCAAAAATTGTGTATATGTATAAGTATGTATGTATTCCACCGACAGTCTCGCACTTAGATTACTGATTCCTTTCTCATCTCTGCAGGCTTAAGACTGCATCAGCTCACTCCACATGCTTTTAGGGCTAATCACAAGGGCCACACATTGATAGTGTAGATTTAGACTGACCTTAAATTTGAGCTCATTGTTGCATCAGTGCACAGTTTGACATCACAGTCGCTGAATCATACACTTGTTAAAAGGTTATTATTTATAGAGGCGCCTCATGACAAGCGTTACAGCCAACACCTTGTTCACGCAGGAACACTCACATACTCTCAAGATTTGAACATTTGTTGAATTGTTAAGCACTCAGACCTTTTTGTAATCAAGAATCAGCACATTCATTATTGTTTTTACTGAAGTACACGTGATGGTGTGGACCAGCGTGACAGCGTATATATCTAAAGCATGGTTGATCAGTGCTGTGCTCTTAACCAAGGCAGCAGCTGTGAAAGTCAATTGGACCATTAATTGGGTGATATACTTGGCCAGAGCCTAATCAAGTTGAAGACTGATTTCTCCTTGACATGAGATATGCTTGGCCCACAAATGGTGTTCTGTATGCTTCAACAGTGAGTAGTAAGTAAAAAGGTCGTCACAATTATTTTTTGGAGTCATAGTTTTGTAAGAAAGGATTATGATTTTCCTTCAATGACAAATTTCATTAGCAAGGACCATGACAAACAGGTGACACTGAAACTCCATGGAAACAGATGATGAAGGACTCAGTTAGCACATCTATGTTATTCAGATACATTGTAAATACTATAGCTATCCATTATCTTATCTTATTCGTTTGGTTATGGTGATAAACATTGCCAAAAATGTCATGTATGGATTTTTAATTGAATTATTTTAATACAAACAAGGCAAAGGAACAAGAGAAAGATCATCCACTGACTGTGTGCTCACTGTGGTGACAATGTTATTTAGATGTCGTGTAACATTATCATGGATTCCCCACATTGCCCTGGTCCTCTCCATTGGCATCCTCTTCTTTCACCCCCTCCTTTACGCTTCCAGCACTGCCAACTTTACCAGCTCTGATTGAAATGTGGTTGTGGATGGAGTTTAGGGATTCACAAACACTTTAAACGTGATTCAAAGAGCAAATGCAAGACCACTAAGCAGACTCCTAAGCTCTGCTAACAACCAACCATTATCAAACGATGCTGCTAAATTAAGCAACACCTGGAGACTGAAGGAAAGAGTGACTGTAGGAAATTTTAATACTTGTAACTCTTCTGAAATACCTGCTGTAATCTGGGCATTCCAGTGTGATGTCACAATATAATTCTAGCAGAAATGTCAGTCTCAGTCATTCATGACTGCTTTGACCAGTTTGTGCTCCTTGTGTTTCAGAATAGTAAATACTCCCAGTGCTAGGCAAGTTATTGTAAATTGTAATAACATATACTACAGTAGTTACTGGGAAAAAATGCATTATATTTGTATTAAAACACAGTCTCTAAATTGTTAAGTTACACTATACTTTGATCTACTGTTAGCTAATCAACCATTGGGGTTATGCTAAATCATGTACAAAACTTATCCTATTACATTTTGTATACCTTGTGCAGGTTAATTGATAAAAAAAAAAAACCCAGACCAAAATTTATTATTTTATTAAACTATTAAACTATACTGTATATAGTACAGCAACAAAAAAGTAGGCTTTCTGTTTCCTGCTTGTTTTTGGGTTGTGCCTGAAAAGCATCTGACATGTGGACAGTCAAACACCTTCCATACCTTTTCTTTTCCACTGCACCCACTTCAAAGTTTACATATAGACTTCATCATCACTTTCTCCCGGCTCCGTATCACACAAACATACTCTTTGTCTGTAATCCTATTAACTCAACTCATAAAAAACCCTCTCTCTATTCAACAGCTTTGATAAGTGTCAAATTATCTCCCATCTCTCTCTCTCTCCCCTCCACTCTCTCTGCGCCTCTCTCACTGTTGTCAGGCCTCTATAACACAGCACTCCCACCCCCTCCTTCTGCTATTTTCACTGTATCCTTGTGCATTTAGGTAGGAAAAAGTCCAGTCTGTGGCCCTAGGGCTTAGCAGTGGAAGACTTTTGTGTGGTGCATGTGGTCGTAGTACCGATTACGACTGTGCCATTGTTACGTCTCCGGTGTGTGCGTCCCCTGTGGTGCAAAGTGCTGCTGCCCACCCCCGGGCATCAAACCGCTGTAATGGTAGATTGTTAGCTTGGACCCTTTGTGGGGTTTGCAATCTACAGCTTTTAGTTATTGATAACATAACATACAAAAGAGTGGGACTGTGGAGTTGAGTTGTGATGTGACAGGAAATTCTGATGTCGGAAAAAACTATTACAAGATTGTGGTTGGTCTAAATGGAACATGGAAGGATTTGTGGAATGGGAATTCACAACTGTAGAAAATGTGACTTGTATTGGTTCACAACAAAGGAAAATGAGTGATCAGTATTGTCAACATATAACATCAGTGGCTTGTTTATTGCTAATTTTGTCCTGAGTATTGTTCAATTCATCTCTAAGGGGTCTAAAATGAATAATTATTATAAGGCAGTGAACAGTAAGTTATGCTGGGTGTCTCTCACTTTATGTTTAAGGCTTCACAAGTCAGGAGAATACTTCACCAAGCACATTTGTGAGTTAATAAAGTGATATGTTGGTGTCTCATTATCCACACAACTTAATCATTTAAAAATCTGCAGCTTGACGGACGTTTAATTCACAGATTCACAGATTAAAAAACGTGTCTCTTACAGTTAATTTGTGACAAAGGTTATATTATTTATAGATAAACAACAAACCATGAAGCAGACTGCTTTTTAACTCTTTGTCATGCTTTAATACAACCAAGCATTCTAAGCATTTACACAAAGAAAATTCAGATTAATCTCAATAGGCGCATTTAGCAAATTGCAATGGCACCAAAATTTGAATAAAGTTAATTTTATAATAAAAATAACTATATTTCCTGTCATATTCAGACTAAACATGGTTTAAAATACATCTGCAAAATCATGGTTTAAAATACAGTGATTCTTTTATTAGTTTGTCTGACTCTTGGGCACGTTAATTGACACTGCAGGTAAACAGGAGTAAGATATCAAATCAGAAAAAAAGTATTGGTGAGAGAGCAGCCAAAGAAACTGTTCTCAACTAAGAGTGAAGCTACTTCAAAATAATATTACTGAAGTAAAACAAGACTTATTTCAGTTTCTTTGCATTTCTCCTAGACATGTTTGAAATATGAACAAAATCAAGAGTTTTTAAACATACATCACAAATTGAATCGCAATCGCAGTACTTGTTTCACTCAGATACTGTGTTTTTCTCACATTGTGCTGCCCTGGATTAGACCAAGCAACACAAAACAAAACAAAATAGACTTAATGCATTTCATATTCTGTAACTTTTTCCAAGTTTTCTTTTAAAGACTGCAGACGGCACACGGACCCAAAGGTTTAATGGTTAAATCATTGCTCAAAGTCCTCTTGAGCAAGACAAACTCTACATTGAATTGAATCTCTAAGCCCTGGCTGCTGTAATTTTGACTGAAGCACTTACTGTAGCAATTGCTCTGACTATTCAACAACGTTTCACTCTGATGGGAAAACTGAACAATCATGTTTTGGTTTGCTCATAAAGGCGAGAAATCCTTTTCAAACTTAAGGCCCAGTATGGGCATGTTGGTGACTGTGGCTATCTGAAACCTAATACAAAGGCTTCATAGCCTAGTTTAGTGAAATTGTTCATTATGAGCGAGTGAAGCCCATTGAGTGTGATTGTATGACTAGATAACCACCAGAGATGTGTCACATGTGTCTATTTATGCAAATGTGGTTCACATCATCATCGCCAGATCCAATAACTGTATTTTTTATCCAGTGATCTGAATCATGCGACAGACTGCAGGTCAAGTGTTACTTAAAGCAGTAAGTGATAGACTGTGATCAGCGGACAAGCATGCAGCAAGGACAAGAGCCAAAGACATGAGAAGGCTAAAAGATAGGAGAGTAGGAAGAGAATTAACAGGTAGGAGAAAGGAATTGACTGTAATATTATGTGCACACATTTATTACAACTGAAATGTCCTTTTTTATTCCCCTGAAAAAGTTACTAATTTAAAGATGATTCTTGTGAAAAGATTTAGGCAGATTATTCACAATTGTTGACACCAGAACACCAGAACCACAAACCACGTTTTACAAAATTTAAATGAGTAAAGCTATAGACATAAACAGCTAGATAAAAAGGACTTTGAATTTTGTATACCCCTTTTTATTTTACACTGAATTGAATTAACTTTAGGCTTCTTCTTACATTGTCACAATTATTAATTTTTCTTTTGGTTGATTTATTGAGGTCGCAAATCGGAATTAAGCAGCGTTGATTATCTGAAATTATCTGAATATTTTATTTATTTTATTTAATTCACTGTTGACCTAAAGAATGCTGACAATTCCTGAGTCTATCAATCTAAAATTAGTCTAAGATTACATGACTCTGACAGACTGTATTATGAAAAAAATATTGCTCAGTTAGTGCAACATCTATCAAAGTTGATTGATATAACTTTGTATTTTCCTTGATGTGAATGAGTAAAACATTTGAACTGCATCTGTTTCTGTAACTCGGATTGAGGAGGGGAATTAATCAACCCATCAATTAGGCGCTTCGCTCTGCACCTCCTTAATCAAGTAACGCTCTCCGAATGTGCTCAACATGATTAACAAATCACTCGATTACTCTTAAATGTAAAAGCCCTCTTTTAGCTCATCCGCTTCACCCAAACGTATTATGAAGTTGATCATTTGTACAGTTAGACTTCAACAGATGGGATATTAAGGCAACATTAAAGCCAAAATCTGCAGGCTTGAGGGTGCTGCTCCTTACTGACACACTGGGGGTCTCTGACTGACTGATACCGCAGTGACCAACCACCTATATGCATTTACATCATTGTACATCATTCTTACTTGCATCATTACTTTCTTACATTTTAGAATTTATGGCAGCTATAGATCAGGTTTGGGGCAAGAGGCAGTTGTTCCAATTAAAAACATTGGATTTGAATTACAAAAGTAATTCAAACAATATCAATTTTAGCTGCCCCCAATCTAACTTGTAGAATGTTGTGATGTTATCTGAAACCCAGCAATATTAAAAAAATAGTAACTAATCTTAAAGCATGTTTAGCTGACATTTTGATTTGATAAAGTTTTAGATCTTAATGGAAAGGCAAAAGCGTTTTTAGGTGGTCCTTGGTGTGAAAAGTTTGAAAACCACTTTCAGAGGGACAAATCTCATCATTATTCGAGTAGTAATGAAAAGAACAATACTTTGAAGTTATTTTTTGTACTGTATATATATTTTTTATTTTTTTTATTACATATTTTTTTTAATTGCTAGAATGATAGCACATAACTATAATTCAATTAAATGCATAGTCTTAGAGCTCACAGTTTAGGTCTGAACATCAAAATTTCAGACACAAAGTTTCTTAGTGTAACATTTGCATTGATAGTTATGGCTTTCAATGACAAAAAAGCTTATTATTGCAAGAACAGACTTCTTTTGGTGTCTACAGTTGATTGTTGTTGGTAAAATTAAGTAAGATTGACTTGACAATAAAATTCATAATTACAATTTATTTCTTTATTTCTTTATACATAATAATAGTAAGCACTAAAATATGCAAAGAGGGTTATGATGCAAGCAACACTTTTATCACTGATAAGAGCAGGATGAGCCCGTGCTCTTTAAAAAGTGTCAAAATGTCTAAAGAGATTTCGTCATCTTCTATTCGCCAAATTACACACATTTCCATGGTGTATTGATGTTCAAAGATGCCTTGCCTTCGAAATCAATTTCTTGAAACAATATTCTTTCTTATGGCGGCATTATTGTGACGTAGCAGGCATAAGATTGGTGTGGATGCTCAGAGAGGTGTTCAAAAATAGCCGACAAACCAGGTGGGCTGTGGCTTGTGCGTAAGAAAAAGAACTAGCCTAGGACTGTAACGGAGGTAAATGAAAGTGATGAAGCCGGAGCGACATGGTGTACATCAGACTGCTGCGAGATAATGTGTCCAAATGGGAAGCAGATGAATCTTGCCTGTGCTTTATTAGAGACAGGACCGGCAGTCACAGAGGAGCAGCTCCGTACACAGGACAAATGGACTTTTTGATTGGCCCCAGTTTCCAGGTACAAAGTAGTGCCTATATACGGTCTATGGCCAAACAGTCTAGTGCAGAAACCACTCAGGGCCAGAGAGTCACAACCTGCGTCACAGATGCCAAGTGCAGCACAGACTGAAGTTTTCACTAGAAATATAAATATCTATGTAACCTACGGTATATTACGGGGGTTCAGGAAAAGGTTTGCTTGTAAGGCAGATATTAAAACAGAAAAACCTTTTGACACTGGTTTTGAAAAGACTAAGCATTGTCATTTCATGTGTACAAGTGCAAAATCTGTTGCCTTTATTATTATAACCAGAAAAGACTCACTGAGATTAGAATCTCATTTTTAAAGGAGACCTGGGGGGATGGTACAAGTTTTTAAGCATATGTGCGTGTCACAATATCATGTTTTAAACTCAATTTAAAAAGAAGTTGCGTGATTTTTCTGAGTTGACTTTGATATCACAATGGTAGTTAAGATACCCAATTTTAGGTCAGGAAAATTGTTTATTAAACATTGTGGTTTTGCTAGTTCTTCCACAGAAGGTCACAATTTTATCTTGTTAAAGTGACATCATTTCAACTGAGTAGTTTTCTTACTCTTAGTATTGACTAGCATCTGGTTTTTGAAACAAATCTAGCATTAAATCTAAAGCAGCAGTAGGCCTAAATGTAAGATGGAAGCTCATATCAACAGATGGAGTAGTGTTCCTGAGGGCTGCCTCCTGTCTCGATTTGAGAAAAGAACATCCACATATGCAAACATCCTCCACATATGGATTCACAGACCTCCTCGGGCTGCACAAAATAATTCTGCTGACATATATCCATTAAAAAGAACAAGGAGATGACACGAGTCATTTAGTCGCATCTGGGCTTCCCTCGCATGTGCTCTCAATTTATTGACGCAGTTCTAAATGCCAAGCTCAGACACATGTTCTTAAAAGGGAAAACACACCTCAAGCATCAGACAGTGAAGAAAATAAATCACCAGGCTCTTCGCTGTGGAAGCTGGGGAATATTTGCACTGGGTGAACATTTTGTCCTCAAAAGTTGATGGAATAAGTGGTGTAAATGGAGTTGAGTGACACAAGCAAATAGTGCTGGTTAGTTCTGGAGCATCTCTAAAAATGCAATATTCAAATGTGTCAGGAACTGCACACAAAAGTGAAAGATAAATCTTTGTGTATTTCTGTATATGAATTATTACATAGGATAATGCATGGGAAACTATTAGCAACATTGAACCTGATATGTGTGCAATAGACAGAAAAATGGCCTAAATATATATTTTGTTGAGAATGAACACTTTTCATCAAATTGTGAAACACTCTTAATGTCGTGCTTGGCCTAAACTGGAAAGTAGGGAATAGTGTACAAAAAAGAAAACAATATGAACTCATAAATACTTAGATAGTCAAGTCCATATACCAATAAAAATATGTGCAATCTAGATAAAATATTTGTTGACTAATTCAAAATTTAATTGACTAAGGCGCTATTGACTGATTACTTGAGTAAACGACTGAAGGCTTATATGGCGTCAAATTCATTGGAAAATGTTGTAAATACAGTTTTTTGAGTAATGTAATTAATTAAGAAACACTGTGGTAAGTTCATAAATGGTGACTTTGCATAATAGGTCTTCTTTAAAGGTGAAGTGTGTCTGTTTGAGAAGCTTCAGTCACCTCCACAGTGAAGGTGACAGGCAGAGTCAAAGGCAGAGGCCCCTGACAGGACGAGGCAGAGGCCGCAGTGGGACCAGCCCGCTCTTCTCCGCCTATCACCCCATTCTCGCCCTGTCCCTGTCACTGTCACAACACCACACAGCTCAAGTGCACATCCATGTTTTCACGAGTCAATAACTTCATACAAATTTCATTTAGCCTCACATTCATTTGTTTGTTTTGTGATTGATGACCGTTCTGTCGCTTGCTTTTGCTTAATTGTTGCAAATATTGACTTTGTAGAAGGGGCACTGCCTTGTGTCTCTTTCCTCTCATCAAAGGCCGGTGGTGACTAAGCTGTGTGCTCCAATAAAGAGAAATACAATTGTTGTTTTGCACACCAGGGCTCAGGGAGTGGCAGCTGGTTACATAGAGTTTGTTCCAAAAAGCAGCTTGCACCTGTTAATTGTTTTAAAAGCCAATAGGTTTTTGCACTTTAAAATCATGACTACACACAATTAGGAGAGCAAAAGAACATTACATTTTAGGAATAAAAGCTTTTAGGCACCATCTACCTCCCTTGGACTGCATTTGTGCCATTTTGTTTTGGATAGACCTCTAAATGAATCTGTTTTTTCACTTTCTCTTTTTACTCGTTCTTTGTGCCATTGATTAGTTAATCGCCTATCCTCTAGTTTTGTTTCAGCCTAAAGACGGATGCCCTTCCCAACACAGTAATATTGGATCTGGCCATTTATCAGCTTGCAAATCATTGTTTGCTAGACATATGATGTGATAATAGATTACTTTGCCCAGACAAACGCGACTATTTCTTGATAAAACTCACAGTTACACTCAGCTTAACAGCTCATATATTTTTGTGCAGAGGATAAAATGTTCTGAGTTGCATATGGGAGGATTCAGGAATAAAGTGTGATCAAACTCTGCCTATTTTGGGCTCTGTCTGAACAACCCATTCACCGCAGACCTTGAGTAAAGTGAAATGTCAGTCACTTAGTAAAACGGCATGTCTTGCTCATTCAGGAAGTTAGCAAATTTGTGAAAGCGCCATTAGACCGCAATGGTTGGTGACTGTCTGAAAGGCCTGGCTGACTGTAAATCTCTCCATTGTCAAACTAATTGGCCGATGGGACAGATGCAGCACTATTGTATGTATATGCAAATGTCACGCTCTGTTTTTGAGACTTGAGCTGTTCACATTATTATGGCTTTCTCAAAATAGCTTGCCCTGGCCATGAGGATACACACCTGCTGCAGAGTGGAAAATTCTCCTGCAAAATGTTCCTGTATGTTTATTTAAGATCTGTTAACAAGAGGCATTGAGTTACTTTATTAAAGTGGTATAAGACAGACCAATAAATTATATTTCTAAACATGCACAAACCAAAATCTCGATTAGGTTGTACAACCATTGGTACAGGTTTATTGCAGAAACTTCTTAGAAATGAAGAACCAATGAAGACAAAGAATGAATTGACTTGGTAAATAATTGCTACTTTGGGGCTTAAAGAGTTAAAGACAAATGAAAACTTAATCATTATTTTTGCAGTTTATGAGCTGAGAAATGCTCTTAGACGCTCACCAAAAGCAAATTATCTGCTTCACTAGACTCTCATTCACCAACAGCCACTTCAGGGAGAGTGGGCCTGAGTTGACAGAGACACATTTCTTTATTCAACATGTTCTCGGTTCATACTATTGTAGGTACTTTTGCAAAGGGACTTTTCTTAAAGCTATAAGGCCTTAGCATTTTTGCATTATTAATTTTTAAACATAAATGTACTTATATTTACACTGTAACAATCCAAATGTGGAGACTGGATCCTCTCTGGTGACTGAGTGCACTTCTTTCTTCCTGCATGTTCCACACTGCTCTATGACTTAAGATAACTTTATCTAAACTTTTAAGTAGAATATATTAATCTCAGCAGTGTTTGTTTCCTGTTTGTGCTGCTTTTTCACACCCTTCAATTGCTCCTATGGATGTGTATTTTCCAATAGACAAAAGGTCAGACTGATTTCATGTCCATTGTCCACTTAAGCGCCACTAGAGCACATCCTGTTTTAACCTCCCTGACATGTCCCTCTCGTTTGGACACTTAGAGCTACAAAATAGTGTTTTCAAGAAAATAGCGGTGACTTTTAAACTTTGCAATCCTTTAGGGAAAAATGTGTTTACTTAATATCAACCTTTTTACCAAGAGCAATGTTGATATACAATTTTCCAACTTGCAGTTTACTGGATATGGCTGTATCCTCAAAAGGCAGGGAAAAAAACAAACTAGATTGAGTGCAGGCATAGAAACTCAGAGACACATGACTTGGAGCAGACTGATAAGTCGTGATGGGAACATGAAATATTTAGTAGAGGTAAATGAATGAGGAGGCATTAGGTAGTACTCTGTCAGCCTCAGACACACCTGCTGTTTTTTATCTGAATACATTAATATAAACATGATCACTGGCCTCATCTGTTAAAGAGAGCATTTATTTAGTTTTTTAATGTCCACCTTGTTGTGCCTTCAAACTGCAAACTTCTTTTTGCAAAGTGCTTTAGTAGTGAGTTTTCTTTACACTTTTGCCAGTTCACTTTCTTTTGGAGAATACACCAACTTTTTGTCTCCATGGATATAATGTTATTTACTTTACCTGGATAAATCCACAGTAGCATTCATATTTTCATTGGAAACATGCAGACCTCACTCACAAAACGAAGCTTCAAGCTTGAATATACAACTATAGTGAGTTATAGGTGTAGTGACCTTGACCAGAAAAGTTACTTAATGCACTTTTAAATCATTTCAGCTCGATGTGACAAAACCAAATAATTGTTTTGCATAGGTTTCATTCATGTGATCTCCCATACCAATAAACTTACTGTCTAGACATTTCAGTATAAAGTATAAGTTAGGGCTGGGTGATATATCGATATATATCGTATATCGAGATATGGACAAGTTAAGAATTTGGCCATATCGTACATTTCGAGATATTGTATTACTGATGAAAAGAGCTCCTAGAACTGATGAAAGGCAGTTACAGTTACAAAGAAAAGTGACAAAGAGAAGGATCCGTTTTATTTTCTTTTTGTTGTAATAGTCAAATTATAAACTTGTGCTATGCATAGAATGTAGTTTTACTCAGAATAAGGCACAACTAAAATTCATCTAGAATTTATTCCATGAAAATTGACATTTCTACTTTCTATTTAGCAGACTAAAGGCTTAAAAAATACTTCACTTAAAAATTAATTTCAATGATATCAAGATATACGTATATCGTATATCGGGATATGAACAAAATATATCGAGATATACATTTTTGTCCATATCGCCCAGCCCAATAAAACTATAAAAACTGGCTTTTCCTCATCATTATAACTTTATGACATTGTTATACTCTACAATGTGAATGCAACCTTTACTTTATTAGTCGTAAAAAGTTATGTGCAGTACATCAAAATCATCATCATCATCATCATCATATATATACATTTTTTATACGCTGATTTACCAACTAATTGTGAAGACTATGGCGCTGCAGTACATATCTCCATTACTACAATACTACATTTGTGTATTTGAACACAATACCAGTCCCTTGTAGAGAAAGCTATTACTTTACATGAGGTGATGTTTTCCATAGTGGTTTCTATACAGTTTCCAAAGCCTATATGTAATTGTACTTATCAGCCAGCCCTGCATGTACAGCTCTATTCATCCCCTGTGTGTGTCCGAGCCTTTATGAGCTGCCTGTCTGTCTGTTATCTATTCATGTGGCCATTGGAAGTGTTGATCCACCTGTCTCTCCATCTGTCTGACTGCCTCTAATTATGATTGGTGCTGTCACTTACAATGGGCCAGCTTTGATCAGCAGCAGTGTGTTGGTCACTACATTTACATATGACTTCACCAACACCACCGCCATTGACATCTGTTTCCGTTCACTTGTGTTTCCCACTACTTTACAAGTAAAAGATCAGGTATTGTTACTTTTTCCAAGTCCATTCTCCGACAGTCATTGTGCTGAACTGAAAAATCTGTTTGTCTCACTCACTCTCACAACAATTTTGTTAGATCGCTGTTAGAACTTCAGTTTGCCCTCCTGAAACTCCCAAAGCACACATGTACAGTAAATCTTGCAATTAAACGTGTTAAGATTATAAAGTGGGCTGCTAGCATGTGCTCTTTCACCGCTCTTTCCCTTTGACGTCATTCAGTCTAAAAGCTGGTCTTGATAGTTTTCTAAAATGTCACTGCTGTATAATTTTTCATTTCCAGCTCTGTGTCAAGATGTAGGGTGATTTGCTCACTCCTGAACTGTCAACCCACTGTGAGTGTTTCTTACATTATGTTCCTTCAAACAATAGAACAAACTTCTGACAACTATGGCATGAGCAATAACAGCACATTATTATACTGTAATATATACCATAATCGTGCATGTGAGGTGAAGAATAAGCTATAGCTTGGCTAAAGTGTGACTTCAGCTTAAAGATTATTCTCTCAGCTGAAGTCATGATTTAGTCAGTGGCATATACTGTATGTCACTATTCCCCAAGGGTAATGGTATTTCTACATCAATAACAGATTATGGTGGGAGTGCATCCAACAGTGTTTTCAGCCCCATTAAGGGATTTGAGTTATCAAACTATGGCCTTGGCTTAAATATTTCACCTCAAGAAATGTCTTCTTGTATAACATAAGTACTTAAAGCAGAAATCCCAAAAGTTTTTCTAGAATATTGTATAAAGTATAATAAATGTATATACATCTTATCTAATTCTTGTAAGAAGCCATGAGAGCTAATTATCCTACATCAGTAGTTCTCCCCCACAGCTCATAGCAACTTTAAAGTTGTGAAAAGCACTTCTTAGCTTATCGTGTTCAAGTATTACCTTACCTAATGATCAAATGCATTAGGCAAGAGAGCAAATCTTGTGTACTGATGTAATAACATTTTAAATGAGATATCTCTGTGTTTTTTATGCCTAGAGAAACTTTAAAGTTCCAAGGCTTCCAAAATTCAGTTCTCTGCATTGATGACCACCAGTGGTCTTCTTTGTGGTAACATCCTTTGATAAGCTTGGACCCTCCTGCTGTACTCTGTAACAATGTAATTTCATCTTGGGTTTATATGCTTCACTGCTCACACTCAAGTGCTTGTTTCTAGTACTTTCCATCTGTGCTTTTGAATTACAACTGGTGCCTCAGGACTCATGATACAAGTTCATAGACAAGTCATAGACAACACAAACAATGCACGTAGTAAGAGTCAGTGCGCTGTTTTCTCTGTGCTCCGGTGCAGTCTGTTGTTTAGTGTAAAACGCCAGATCTCAGATAGCCACACTTAGTCATTTTAGATGCACAGGCGCCCCAGCTGGACTGCAAGTACAAACATTGTACTACTGTCTGTACACAGATATCTAGATCTTGTTTTTCTGACATGTTGTGGTTTATTTAACAAAACACCATAGTCGAAATTGTTGGTTTTGACACATGCAAAAGTTAATAGAGAAGTACATCATCAATACAAAAAACTGAGAGGACCAGTTTTAAAATAAATGTGATCATGTGAAGACAAAATGATAAAAAAAAAAAAGTTTGATATTTTGTGTCATAATGCACGGCACAAAAACACATGTATTCATAAATAATTTCTTCAGTAAACATGCAATCCTGATGTGCATACAGCTATCTGCAGACATCAGCCGCTCAGCGTAATTACCATAAACACCAGCTGATTTGTCGAGCATGAGTCTTATGCTCTTTGACCCTGCAATTATAGTGAGGCCTCTTCAGTATAAGCAACCAGATCAAGCAGAACCCCCTCTGCTGCCTCCAACACTCTGTGGATAAGTAGTTAGCTACCTGTCCCTCACGCGTAGCACTGGAAACAGCTCTTACTCATAGGAATTTTCTGAATCAATGACCAGAGTAATGAACAAGCCTCTCGGACGACTAATGATTGATTGGATCAATACAGCAATATTTACCCCAAGCTGATGGCCGGCCAGCACCAATCCATTCTGACTGATATATTAATTGGGACATACTCTAATGCAAATTTCAACAAACAACAACCACTGACATACAATTTGTTTTGTTTCATACAGGCAGCATGCCCATCCATCAAACCAGCCGCTATTGTGTATCATTAAGAACTTGGCAATTGATTTATCCACTGTTCGTGCTATAAGTGCTTTGGGAATAAAAGAGAATAGAAAATACAAAGGAACTGTTTTCTCCTTATCAATATAGAGTCTTTGCTCGGTGGGTTAGCATAGGTCTCTGGGGTAAATGAGCCTATATCACTGCCTAATGATGATAGAATGTTTAAAATTTCATTAGTTATACATTTGGGAACATGGCACGTCACATCTCCCTCATGCTAAGCGCCTCTCACTTATTTGTCAGTCCAACCTTATTAAAATCCATTAATTCAGAGTGCTCCTTGATCTTGTCTAATGTATTTTTGTGGTGATCGTTTATTTCTCGGCCAATAAAGATTTTTCAAAATTCTGAGAAACCAATATCTGCTAATCTCTGTATACCGGCACATACATTTAAATTGACACAAACTCCTTTTTTACCACAAATGTGTTAGATGGGAATGTAGTCATGTTTTGTGCAGATTCCTTATCATAATTAAATTAAGCTTTATGTTTTTTTAAGAGCCCAAACGATTGCATTGGTCTTGTACAGTTAAAATGAATAATTAATAGGCAAATCAATAGTGGATTTGCTAAAGGGGCAAATATTGGCCAGTATTAGGGTATTTGGCACAATAAAAAATAAACCTCTTGGCTGTTATTAACCTTTTAAGTGCTAAAGTATAAATTTTGCACCAAGTCATTCCTGACTCTAGACGCTCTAGACCGAGGTTCTTAACCTTTTTGACATCGAGGCCAAATATCAATGTGCAAAGTAACCTGGCCTAATTTCATATTAAATGTATTGTATTTTACTAATTGTGTGGCCCTCCAGGAGCTGCTCGTGGCCCTGTGGTTAAGAATCACTGCTCTAGATTGTATCTGATAAATTTTGGTATCTTTTAGCATTTCCAACTTCGAGGTCGAGATGATTCTGTTTTGTCACAATACTTTTTTTTTTCTTGACACGTGGGTAAAAATAAAAAAAGAACAAAAACTATTGTTAATTTGCTTAAAATCAAACTATTTCAATAACAATTGTGCTGCTTGAATGTAGTATATGGAGAAATAAGTTAAAAGTTTATATATTGAATTTTGAACATAATATCTAAAAATATTTTATTGAAATGTGAAGCCAAAAATAATCAAAAGTTCATCCTCAGTAAACCAAAAAATGGCAGAAAAAATTTTACGCAGCTCTGTTTGAACACAGCAGCTTTACGTCTGCTGTTAATGACCTCAAACTGCAAAAAAATTGCACAATAGCTCTTTATTAACAGCACAAAAAGGACCTCACAAAGCTAGGAGGATTGAACTCAACATTAGAACTGAATTGAAACCGATATCGAACTATTTAGCACTATTTTTATAATTGTCCAATCCCTAATTAACTCATTTTGATGAATAATTAAGATGCTAAGTGTGCTCGGAAAAAAAGGAATTGCTTTATAGCTTTGAATCTCTGCATGGAAACAGTTTAAAATGAACTCATTCCTTTTTTTTCACGCTAAAAAGCAAGCACAACATTGTCTATAAAAACATACTAACAAAGACTAATGTATTAATTATGTGCTATTTGAGTGGCTTTGAAAATAATTATTAAATAGGCCTTCAGCTAGAAACTCTGACATTGAATAGCGATGTTGTTATGTAAAAATTCAACCAGAAACACCAATTTTGTATTTCTAATTGCCACCCATTTACTATTCTATTCATCATATTTTTGTACTTGCTAGGGTCACTGTCATCTGCTTTGTTTCACATCGGCGTAGACACAGGAGAGGAACAGAGCGGGCTGGTCTCGCTCACTCTTTTGTGGGATATAAATGATTACCTGTTGTGGCAGCGTGACAAACTCTGGATGTTGACTCTATTTGGTGAAAATCACAAATGAGAAGCACAGATCTATTATGAAGGCCGATAACTGCCAAATGACACCTCGGGCCCACCGCTGGCTCTGCAGATGGGATAACCGACAAAATAGGCGAGGTGTGGAAGAGAAAAATATTGTGAGAATATTGAGTAAAATTGAATGAAAGTTTAATGGATCACTGAGATGAAATACATGTGGTGCTTTGAACTGCTTTTCTGTTGTCAGTGCAATTAGCTCAAGTTGTAAAGTGAAATATAGGTCATTATTTTCAGTTTATGTCTAATAGTAAGAGGGGAGGTTATTGTTTTAATGAAGAGATGTAATTACTGTAGAGATAAACTATGTAACTATTGCATAGAGCTTGCAAAAGAATGGCAACTTCAAGCTAAGTATCAAGACGTGCCCTTGATAAACTACTTGCTAAAAACTAGTAACTGAAAACTGCTTTACTATTGTGATTACAGTTTGATTTGGGCATGTCTTCCCACACATATTGGTGATTTTATTTTGTGTTTTGTTTTGTTTTTTGTACCACTAGGCCAAGTTACAAGCTAGATCTGTGAAGATGCGATTGCGTTCATAGTAAGAAATGAATGCATGCTTTTAGAGTATTTTTGAGCCAGAAATGAATGTGCCGGATGCACCAACCCAGCTTTTTCGATTACAATGCTAATTCCGGTAGTTTTGCTGAGTGCAGCAGGTGTGGTGATCGCCAGATGTGTGGGGTACAATTTCAATTAGTGAACCATTGGCCTATGTGACACGTCTGTGACACGTGAGCATTGCAATAAGATCACAGGCAAAAGTTACTGTAGCAGCAGCTTCAGTTTGGAAAAAAAAAACTCTATTAATCAAAATCTAAAAAAAAGTCTATTCAAATGACAAACTTTAACAACTTTGTCTAAAAATGTGTCTTTTCTTTTACATAAAGCCTGTTGACTTAATATAAAAAAGAATTAGATTATAGAGTGAACATGAGACAGTGTTTGATCTTGTACAGGTTGAGAATTTCTACTGATCAAATTACTGAAACTGTTGAAACTGTTTTGTTTTGATAATGGCATGCTGCTCAAATAAATTCATTAATTCATTCATTCAGTGTTAGTGTGAATGCAGCTCTCCCCACGACACAGATACATGAGATAAAGTCAGGAGAGTGCGGTGCTGCGTGAGCTCCGGTCCCTTTGGGTCAGAGTGGGCCGCGGCCACGCGCACCAGGCTGTTGGACGTTTCTGACCAGAGGCTGTTGATTTTACGGCAGTGACCACTGTGAATGAGCACGAGGAAGCTACACGGAACCGTTTGGCACAGTCTTGACCAGAGCCCCGCTTTACCTGGACCACCGCGCGCATCCAGACACCAGACGGATGGACACAACCCACGCTCGTCTGTACAGGGGCCACAGACGCGGTCACGCACTAAGGACCCTCCGTCGGCATCACACCGGGACCGGGAGCCTCGTTATGGGCAGTTATCGTCTCATTCAAAAGGATTATAACAAGGACACGCCGCTGCTTTTTTTAATAAACTTTTCACACACGGATCAAGATTCTCAGGTAAGTCTTATCACAAGCATCAGATCATTTTATTATAACTTTAGGTCAACAAAACAAAATGTAGTTAAAGGAAAAACATAAACTTATTGAAGCCAAGTCTGACTAAAGTGAATTCATTTTATTTTACAAATATATTGCCTAATTCAATAACGGCATTTAACGTGCCTTTTTCAAACACAGTAACAGAATTATTATTGAATTAGGCAATAATAATTCAGTGATTCTTGTGTGAAGACTTACCTGAGAATCTTGATCCGTGCGTGAAAAGTTTATTAAAAAAAGCCGCTGCGTGTCCTTGTCATAATCCTTATGAATGAGACAACTACCGGTAACCAGGCTCCCGGTCCCGGTGTGATGCGTGCGGAGGGTTCTTAGTGCGTGACCGCGTCTGCAGCCCCTGAACAAACGAGCGTGGGGTTGTGTCCATCCGTCTGGTGTCTGGATGCGCGCGGTGGTCCAGGTAAAGCGGGGCTCTGGTCCAGACTGTGCCAAACGGTTCCGTGTAGCTTCCTTGTGCTCACTCATAGTGGTCACCGCCGTAAAATTGACAGCCTCTGGTCAGAAACGTCCAGCGGCTTGGTGCACGTGGCCGCGGCCCACTCTGACCCAAAAGGGACCGGAGCTCACGCAGCACCGCGCTCTCCTGACTTTATCTCATGTATCTGTGTCGTGGGAGAGCTGCATTCACACTGATACTGTCTCATGTTCACTCTGCATCTAATTCTTTTTATATTAAGTCAACAGGCTTTATGTAAAAGAAAAGACAAATTTTTAGACAAAGTTGTTAAAGTTTGTCATTTGAATGGACTTTTACCAAATAGATTTTTATTAATAGAGGTTTTTTTTTTCCAAATTGAAGCTGCTGCTACAATAACTTTTGCCTGTGATCTTATTGCAATGCTCACGTGTCACAGACGTGTCACATAGCCCAATGGTTCACTAATTGAAATTGTACCCCACACATCTGGTGGGCACCACACCTGCTGCACTCACAACGGAGCTCTAGGAGAGAGCGCACTAGAGGCCAACAGAGGAATAACTAAGACTGCCCGCTTAGACTGAGGAAGGCTGATGGGGCAAGATCGCGCTGTGAAACTTTATGCAGGTCAACAACAAGAGAAACCTAAAGCTATACTTTGGAACATTCTTAATGGGGATAAATACATTTTATGACTATGTGAAAATGTATTGCTAAAGGAGCCCCTCCTCCAGACTAAAAATAGATCATTTTAAACCCTTGCCAGCCTGCTCAAAGACATAGTTTTAGTATTTGTTTAGTGCCACAAAGACACAAAAACGTGCATTTCCTTAAGTGTATGTCACAGTACATCTTAGCTGCGTCTTATGTTCTGCTTTTATTTAAGTGTGCTTTCTCCTTGTCTCTTTGGCCTTATATAGTCTATTTCAAACTGTATTATCTAATGTATTTGTGAAGCTTGTCCTTGGGGCTACAGAGACAATGGCAGATTTATACCTCTTTGAAGGGACATATTTTGCTTTAGGATTCCCCTCATGTAACCTACAGTATTTCTCCCATGGTTCACTGATCTTCTCTCTAAGGAGCTCTTTATGTGAGTGGTCAGAGTGTAGACCACAAAGCACCTCCTATGGCTAAAAAGACAGAAGCCTAAAGTAAAAATGTCATTTTAATTCCTCATAGGCCTGAGCCAGAGGCCACTTCCATCAATTAAAGTAGTGCCTGTGGTAAATGAGATTCTCCTTCTAGGATCCATACTCGGCCCTCAGGCTGGAGCAAGCATTTGGACTTTGAAAAGCAGATTTATGTCATGTAATGTCCGATCGTCAAAGTACAGGGTTTAGGACATTCATTGTACTCTATTAAAGGCACAGAAGGAAGTTCAGCCAACATTTAGAAATGGCTCTGTGGTATTTTTCTATCTGATTGCAAAATGTGATTTGTTTGTTTTTTTGCTTGTGAATTTTTGATAATAGTATACAATTCTTTCAACTTTAGACATCCACAGTTTAAATTATTAGTGTCTTTTCATGGGATGCACAATCTAGCTTTTTCAGTTCCGACATCAATTTCAACCATTTAGTTTTGTTTATTGAATTATTGACCGATAGTGTTGGTATTCAAATGGCTTTTTAACTTATTATCCAGGTCATGTTGTGATCTGTAGCCATTATTTATTTATGTGCAGGTAACATCTTAACAACTTAATGTGAATAGAAACTTATGACACATTCTGGGTCAACATCAGCCACTAAATACTCCCATTGCATCCAACTAAAGACAAAACTATTACTGACAGAACCGATGTCAAGGAATTGATAACAAATCCAGCACCTATATCCTATTCTAGTAAATATTGGTGCTTCTTTAAACTGGAATAATAATCAAGCACACATAAAACACATTACAATTCACAATGTTCGCCATGTGAGTTTTCCTTCAGGTTACAGGTCCAGGCATTCCCCTCAAGCGTGATGATGACTACAAACTGAATGAATAAATAACTAATCTCAATTTGTTGGATCTTTCTGTAATAATCACATTGCGCAGCTAATACTAATTTGATTGTGAATTTAGTTTTATTCTGTTGTTCACATTGGACTTAATTTAAATATGAGAACACATCACTGCACATCATTTGCAATTTATCACTGCACATTGACACTTCAATCACTTTCCATATTGTGCCCAAATTAGCTGCTGCTGCTGCATTTATTTAAGCCCCAGCCGATGCAGCGTGACATGCAAAGATAAACGTGCAGAGCTGTAAATAGCATGGAGATGGTGGGATGATGTAAGGTTAAGAGAAATGGACTTAAATGTTAAATATGATGTGCATACCTTGGAGGGT
Organism: Mugilogobius chulae; assembly: GCA_038363315.1. Taxonomy (NCBI): domain Eukaryota; kingdom Metazoa; phylum Chordata; class Actinopteri; order Gobiiformes; family Gobiidae; genus Mugilogobius; species Mugilogobius chulae. The sequence continues at coordinate 10,683,574 of CM076415.1, read as the reverse complement.
TGAGCGCGTGTCTGTGCATTGGACTATCTGTGTGTGGAGAGCTTTGAAGATGATCCAAAGTGAATAGTGTTGTTGAGCAGAGGTGACAATCCCACCATGCAGCAGCCATGAGCCCTGTGCAGCTGTTCTGTGCTTCATTATGGACCATCTCTACCTATTAAGTCTCAGCCGGATCAGCTTTCTGCTTGTGCAATGTGCGTCACTGTGTTTAAGTGACAAACGCAGCAGGTAATCTACGGCTCAAGAGAATCAGTCGGCCTTTCAATCAATGTTTGGATACATTTAACCTTCTAAATACAAGGCTTCAGCGACTGACTGTAATGTAAGAAATGATTTAACAGACACAACTGGATATTTGGACCTTTTCTATCTTTAAAAGGCCTATTTGATTGCTTTTGATTTGATTTGATGTGTTTCTGTGTTTTTCATACATCTCCATAAACATTAGTTGAAATATTTGAAATGTTTGCAAAATTAATAACAGATCAAGAATATCATATTACCAGATTATAGATACAATCTGCGTCAACAGCCACGCCCACTAATGAACCTCCATGGGGGAGCAACAACAGTTTTATCACTCAACAACTGCAACAGCAAATGTGTGAAATATATTGTGTCAAATATAGACACAAAGACATGGAGATGAATAAAGTGATATAACGGTCCAACAATGTAAATATATCCAACAATGCTAACAGTAGTTGTGAGCTAAATGCTAATGTGATGCTAGTGCCGCCTGGCGTGTTTTAGCATCTGTTTTTAACTCTCTGTTTACTTGTCTGACATAACGCCACATCAAGAACCTCCATTTAAACGTGGTTGTGACTCGACTTGTATTATTTGTGCTAAAAATACACTTAATTCACCGGGAAATGTCTTAAAAAATGTAAACAGTTTAGCTTCTCATACTAACATGGTAAGGCTTGAGACGCTTTGAGAGGTAGAGCTGTTTTCAATATAAATAATCAATTATTTACATTGAAACAGTATGTTGTAATGAATTTCAGTCAAATAACACAAGAAACAACTAAAATAATTAAGATTAAACACTTTTTGCCCAGATTTACAACTTGAAATCATTAGACAAGTCTAATTGATTTTCAAGTGGGGGTCGTGAGTTGCTGGCATGGTAGTTTTGGGGGTCCCGGTTTGAAAAGTTTGGGAATCCCTGCTATAAACGATGTCTTCAAAACAAGATTCGTGGTGCAGTCCAAAACTCAAAATATTGACTACTCTGACTGTGTTGCACATTTCTCCATTGTGGGACAAAGAAATCGAATCTTGTATGGGTCAAACATCTCCTTACAATTTATATAAATCTTATCTAAATCTAAAGTTTGGACTCAATAAAAAACTAAACTAATCTCAACTATTCTCTTGCTACTTTATAAGGATTATTACTTTCTAACTTTGGCCGTACTAAACAAAATCCCCACTGCACAACACACTGAAATATTAACCAGTTAAAATATTAACAGCCCATGTCATTAATCTACATAATATAGTGTATGCAAGGACAAGCACTTACACAATCTCATCATTAATGTTAATCACACCCAAGACCCTTTTATCTGTGCAGAATAGATTACTACAAGATAGTTACATAAAAATATATATAGTCACTCATATCTTTCATTCCCATAAAATGTATATAAAAACTCAGTTGATCTCAAATCAGCACAAATGAAATGATTTCATATCTTTGGCAACAAACTGAGTAAAAGATCATCTGCACCAGTAATCAGTGGCAGCAATGGAAATACTCGTTCACTCTATAAATTAATAAGGATACACAAGTAGTCTCTAAAGACCTAGACACAGCTAATGGACTAATGAAGAGGAAAGGTGTTGGCAAGGTCGAATGCAAACGCTAAAATAGTGTGTTAATAAGACACATTCAGACCCAGCTCTGCTGCAAAAACACATCTTTTTTCAAGTACTCATAGAACATTTATGACAGTACAAATCAAATTGTCACAATGCTGTGTGCACATGTAAAGAACATTCTCGAGAGATTTTCTTCTGTTGTATATACTGGGAATGAGGCGTATCTTTGAGCAGCTGAAGCTAAAGGTCTCATACAGATACAGACTTGATAGAACCAATATTGATATTGAGTATAATTAGTCCTAAACATTATCAAAATTTGTGCAAAAAATACAGTTGATGGAACTGTATGCAGCAACAGATATAGAATACATGGATAGGCTGATATGGATTTATTATCTTGGATGTCAAATATCCTCGGCCACTAATAAGCTAATATGCTGCCATTTTTTAAGCTTAAGTGTTTGTTTGTTTATTTCTATTTTTACTCTTTAATCTGTCCAAAAATAATGACTTTTGATGTTTTGACACACATCACACAGTGCTGACGTTTTTAAAATAAACCCAGTGACTGAATTCTACAGGCTAACAACAGCTAAACAGGAAGTGAATTGTCAAGGAAAGTGGGCAGGGCAGAATAAAGTTAATAGCCAGGCGAATAACCCTGAAAACATATAAGGCCATGAATCCTTCTCACAGCATCACACTTATTCTGTCAGTCAAGTTTGTGGACCATCAGCTTTAAGGATGTAGAAATGTTCTTCAAAGGCAGTCATATAACAACTTTCATCTTTGTTATCACTGTTCATGCCCTTGTAACCTGCCACTTTTGTTTTGATCTTGGATAGATCAGAACTCTCTCATTGGTTAGCCTTGTCTCAGCCATGCCCATCGGCGCTCATGGATTGAGAGTGGAATTTAGGGTTTTCCGACTAATAGAAAAAAAAATCTTGGCAGGTCGATTTATAAATGTTGTTGTTTTGCGGGTAACTGCTAGAAATCCCTTGTTCCACACAGGAAGAAACTCTCCAAAATGAATTATTTAGTGTTTTGTATCACACAGAGACACACTGTAGGTGACCAGTTTGTGAATCAAACCCCAGAAAAGCAGTTTTCTCAACACTTGGTCTGTGTGAGTAATTTACATCAAACTCATTCATGAATGCATTGTGAAAACATCAATTTACTTCCCTTAATGCTACCGTGCCATCTTTGCATCTGTTGTTGTGAGAGTGGAGAGTTTGCTTGGGCTCACGCAGGAATAATCCACTCTATGAAGCGACAGGAGTTTGATGCTGGCTGTTTGTGGCAGCTGTGAGAATGGCATTGATCAGCCTCACGTTGTTTGGAACGTTTGAAAACTTTCTGCTTCTGGACACTGCTCTGTTTTTCTCTATTCTCTTTATGGTGTAATCTTTTTTGTTTCTTTTTTTCTCCGAATGATACTGTGCAACATAACACTTTTAACCTTGGACAATCAAACAGCATGAACAATGCAGTGTTTTGCTTTAAGGTGTTGCTCAATAATGGCAGAAGTTTGTTCAGTGTCCACTAAACTTTGTTCAGTTTTCAGCCTACCAAGCTCTACAAGACAAACTTTTGCTTGTCACTTTTAAAGTTAAGTTACAAACTGATCATTTTCCAGCCGTACCAAACTTGAATACTTTTGCCAGATTATTATACAAGATAAATGTATATAAAGTGGTTTTCTTAGAATATAATTCAGCATATTAAAATGGACTCAGATCCTGCTCAATAGGGTAGTTCTCAGCCCTTTATAACCGTGCTGGCAGACACACGTTCAGTCACCATGGACCTGTGGTTGATTTTATTTTGACGACATGTATGACTTAATGTGTTTGGCTGACAATCAGGAATCTAGATTTACCACTGTGTCAATTTAATGAAAAATATCTCTCTCTATATATATATATATTTATATAAAAGTCTAAAATAAGAATATTTCTTACATTTAAACTTTTTCTCCATTATCTTTTTGTTCCCTAAAATAATTTTGTAACTCCAAAGTTGAGAATCTGTGAACTACACTTTTTGTGTTTGTGGCTGATACAGTTATTTAACCAGTTAAAAAGCAAGCTAGATTTATTTGAATATAAAATTATTTTTGCAGTACATTCTATATTTTTCTATAGGTACTCTCGTTTCCTCCCACCTCCAAAAACACGCCTGTTTAAGTTAATTGGGCATCACTGTTAATTTCCCCTAGTGAATGAATGAGAGTGTGAATGATTGTCTGTCTGCGACCAAGATGTCCAAGATGTTTCCCTGCCTAAGGCCCAAAGTCACTGGGATAGGCTCCAGTCACTCCCGACCCCTAATGGAAAAAAGCAGTAGAAAAATGAATGAATTCTATGTAGTCAGTGTTTCTGTACGATATGCATAGCAAGCATCAGCATATCAACTCTGGTGCACAATAAAAAAAGTGTGAGAACCATCACATTAGATCATCCTATTAGCAAACCTAATATACACAAGCCATAAACTACAAACTAATCTACAAATCTGAGGAGTTCCTATATGCTCAGCAGCAGCACCACTCCCAGCATGCTTGGCCGGTGTACAGTAGAAGGAGCTGTTTCGCGGCTTCATCTCTTCGCTTTCGTGGCTGGTGGTACGAGTGTGGAGACATATGGAGCTCCTCAGGCTGACTTCACCTGATTCCTCAACTCCTCTCGCGTTGCCAGCGTTCCTGCTTGTCTTCTCAGTTCAGCTACAGATTGTTGTGGGTGGATGGTGTTGCATGGTGTGAGAGCAAAGCATTATCAAACAGGCATACATTTGCTGCTGTGCGCGTTTGTCTTGTCTCGGCTCCCTGTATTTTTCTAAAGAGAGTGAGGTCTTTCATATGAGCACACAGACAGCATGCACACGTTGGAGACCACACAGCTAACAGGGATTGTCAGTGTGCGATGTGAAGGCAGAGGCAGAGGTAAAAATAACAGATGGGCCAGGTAAGATGGCAGGCTTGTCTTGAACTGCACTGTTTTATTCTATAGCTTGGAATACACTTTGAATTTCAATGAATTCATGAATTAGTGAAGCAGTGAGACCCTGTGATACACTGGTAAAAAGTGCCCAGACTTATAAGCAACTTTATAGTTTCCTCACTCCAGGCAGGAAAATCACAAGACTGTGCAATGAATCAAATGTTTTGAATTATGAAGTTGAGGTGCGGGAAGATCTCAAAATGAAAAATTAAATAAATAGAAAAGACCAAATACAATACAATGTTTTGTTGTTTTTTTTCTCTCCATATTTTCTAGTCCAGTGAAATGCTCATTTAGAAATAAAATGATTCAGTGGTGATTTTACGTGTAGAAATAATATAAATGAAATTATTCAGCTTAGTTTAATTTTTTCTTAAACCAAGATTGTTGAACAATTGTATTCATACACTATCTCAAAGCAAACCATAAAAAGCTGGACATCAATTGAGACAGTTATCATACTTTCATGGTCCCAAAAAGACTTTACCATCTTCAGGCAAAAGTTATATTCAGTGAATAATAAATTGCCTATGTCTTGCCTATTCTGCAGCAGCTATTATAAATATACCTACTATCAAGTAACAAGAAGCAGTTATACTCACCACTGCCTTACAAAATGACATAAAAAGGTCCAACTGAAGAATTAACAAGACTAAATAATTCATACATTCGTATATAAAATGTATGTAGTTCTTCAATTGACTGTAGTAAGTAATTACCTAAGCGCTGCAGGACACTGTTAGCATAATAGAAAGGGCACAATATTAGTAAAACCACATCCATATCACAATTTGTGGCTATTGGCTGCTTTATTATGTATGACTTAGACAAATTTTGGTTGTAACAGAAAATCAATTTGTATTAGTCCTAATTGTTCATTGACGCCTTGGGGAAAGCTGGCCTTGCAAAACTCTTTGGTCTTTTATGTTCTTAAAGTCCACCATGAAAATCGCTCCACTGCAGCCGAGACCAGATCAGACATGAATGTTCAAAGCAGCTTCTCCTTCTCTCTGCATCTTCTCTCCTTCGTCTGGTCCTCAAATCCCTCAAGACGCCAAAACAGTTGAAAGTGTTATGGCAGAATTCAGACTACAGGGGCCGTTTTCATGTAGAGGAATTCACTCTGACATTTAAAAGTGTGTTTAGCAATCAAATAGTTTGACTTTCCTTGTCAAATTGTCAGTGCTATAAATATACAGATTCACAGCGAGCTGGAGCAAATACAGTTGTTTAAAGCATTGATTTGTTTGTTTGGTAAACAAGTAGGTCAACTTAAGATCCTAAACTAGGGGTTAGATTTTGTGTAAATTAGTAGGAGACAGTAATGAGTAGTGCATTGATACTTACAAAAGCATACTTTTTTTTTTTTTTACATTTTGAAATTCATACTAGGACTGGGAAACAAATTTATTATATAAATATTAGTAATAGGGGGCTGTCATTTTTTTTTACTTATGGTTTCAAATCAGTATTGTACTCCAGTTTTACTTTGTATTATTTCAAAACAAAAACAAAAAAAAACAGCACGGTCCATCCTTGTATTGACAATTTCTTGTGATTATGAATAGTAATTGTTATTTGCTTTGTGACTTGTGTCAAACTACGTATTTCAGAAATTTCATACAGATCTAATCTATAAGGCTAAAAGACTTTATGCTGTTTATGAATAGTACAATATATGTTGTTGTTTATTGAGGAAATTGTGTTTACAGTTGTTCCGATTTATCACAGCGTTCATCCAAATGTAACTCTTTAGTTTGAGCATATTCTTGCTGCCCAAACAAGAAAAGTAATTAAATAATTGTGAAGTCTAGAGCTAGAATGGGATCTATGATATTGTGAGTAAGTATTGGATGAAAGTAATAGATAATTTCTTCCTTACCTTCTTACTAAAAAGCAGAGCTGCTAGCCACGGCATTGCTAAACCACAATCAATTCATATTTTGGTGTATGATAATTGATTTTCCTTGTTTGTTAGTAGCGACAGCCAATTTGCCCTTTCAGTGTCCTGACCAATGCCTTGTGATATGCCTCGACTTGACAAACGTGTTGGACTGGAGCGCAATGACATGTTAAAAGGCTAATAGTATCTGACATTATTCCCATTTTCTTTCTGCTCTTCTTTCTCTAACCCTCCACAGATTGCATCCAGGGATCGGCCACACACATAAACTGTTACCTGTCCACACTGCTGTCCTCTGAGATGTTATGGGTCAAACCAGGAAAAAGGTTGTAGTAGAAGAAATGACTATTGATCTCCCATTGTGCGCAGCAACGGGACTCACAGTTGCTGGTAATGGCACGTACAAGGTTGCGTAATCTGCCATACCATGCAGCACGCACACATGGAAGAGTCCGGTGAGCTTTCATTGATTTGTATGCTTCTGTGGTTGTAGCCTGAGCCGCGAAGTGATGAAAAGCCAAGAAAATGCAGCGTTTGAAAACATTCATTGGCTAGTCTCACCTTCGCTGTCTAACCACAACTCTCAAATGTGATTTCAAAAGAGGGTAAATCCCCTTTGAAAACCAGCTCAAACCAGTGAGGTGTGAAATTTGTGCAAATAATAATTCTTCATAAAGCAGCTATTTGTGAAGAGTTTTGTGCAGCTTTTGAGAGTTTGTAATGTATTGTATTGCAAAATGACCCTGAGCACACTGGTATATTTATATTTATGTTTTATGGCTTATTCCTGTAATAGTAAGATCTATAAAACACCATTACAACAATATCGCTAGACCAGACTCGACTCAGTTCATCTCCTTGACAAAAAGAAGTTTGCGGTTAACTAATTTACACTGTGTTAAGTTATTTTTTTACTTTAATGTTTTGTTGGACTAAAAAATATAAACATTTATTTCCGTGAGCAGGCTTGCATCTTCTTAGAATTTACTCTGTTCTGTCTAGGGCTTCAACAAGTTAATCGAAGATTGACCGAATTAACCGAATATTGAAATAATCGTCAACAAATTTAGTAATCGAAAAATGGTCAACTCGTTTTGTCGTCAGAATTTTAATTTACTGTTGTATTATTTCAAACTCACTACTTTCAACACTAAGGACAATAGTACAATTTATTAAAAAATGCTGAAATATAGTTTTTGGTTGTTGCAAATGTATGTTTTGTTCTTGTCATAGTATTTGTGGTAGTTCATTCTAAAACTAAAAATGTTCAGAAAAGGTCAAATTGTGTTCTCTTAATGTATTTACTTTTTCAAATGAGAATATTGTTTTTTGACTATAGCTTTAGTATGAATGATAAAACGATCAGATTGAACAGGCAATGATGTTTGGTGTTGATGACAATGTAATTGAAGAATGTTGTGATTTACTAATTTGGAAAAAAAAAAAAAAAAAAAAAAAAAAATTCAAACGTCTTTCATTAAACAAAAATAATAATTGAACAACTATTGATTACCAAAAATAGTTTGTGGCAGCCCTAGTTGTGTCTCCTCTATTTTCCATGGAAATCTTGCTTCGTTTATCTTGTTTGTTTAGCTTTAATAAACAATATGTGTATTGTATGTGTTTTAGCAAACATGAATCGCTGATTGCAAGCAGTGTTAATAAAATGCACAATAACTTGATTTGCCATTACTGTATCATTTAGAGAAAATTCATTACCGACAAAGATTCTTGCTGCTCTCTTAAATAGCTAAACTCCAATAAAAATGTATTATATTTTGAATGGTAAAAGGGCCTCTTCAGCTTCAAGGGCCTTCTTAATGTTCAAATTAAGAAGAAATATTTTGCCTGAAACCCATTAATTGCCCTTGGAAGTGAATAAGATCATTTGTTTCTTCACAAAATGTATACATCACTGGGATTGGTTAAATCCGGCTGTCCAAAAATAGACTGTATTTGAACTAAAACTAATAACTATGTTGCATTACGATGGACTTATTCACCAAATTAGCAGATCACACATGAGCTCACATTTGGACTTTTATCACCGTTTTGCCCAGCCCTAATCAAATCTCTAAAACAAGTGTGATAACAAGCATAGACAGATTTCTCATGGCTGAAGCTCTCATTTTCCCTTTAAACTCAGTAGAACACTAGCACATTTCTGGTTCATTGGTTTATTGCCTAATAGTCCTAATCCTAATCTGAATTAACTTCATGTTCCTATGTCACATGTCACCTCTCCATTTGCCACCCACACTTCACAGATTCTGCCATTTCTTCATCCCCACATTCCTTGCTGTGATGCTTTTCACACATTTCATCTGGGAAGCCTATGACTGTCTTGAATCTCGGTAAAATCAGCTACATGATTTTACATAGAAAGTTACATCTTAAAAATAGCTTTAAATTTCCAAACACAAAATATGCCAATGCTGGTGTCATTCTGCACCAGGCTAGTGATTTCAGCTATACTGCTTCTTATATTTACCATTGACAATTTTAGGCAGACTTAAAACCTGATGTTCTTTAGTGCATAACTTCTTCTCACTTAAAACTTGAGTCACACAACAAAGGAGGCTTAAATCATAAATCCTCAGCTTCACAGTTCAGCCATTTGTTTGTGCTCCAAATGGTTTAGAAACACTTTCAATTTGAATTTTAGATGATTTTAATCAGATGTTTTAACAAAACCAGGCCCCCTCATAATTAGATGCTGAGAAAACTCTACGTCAGATTTCAAGTGTTCATAACAGCATGATGCGTTCTTATGCCATAAGCTCAAATTCACCCAGCTATGCACAGCACCTCACTCATTAACATGGTAATATTTACATAAAAATGAAAATGTATTTGCTAAGAAACAAACTCTAAACATCCATATACAGACTGGCACTTTGCAAGACTCCTACCGGAGAAAGAGACAGAAAAAGTGATTGAGGAAAGGCAGTAGATCAGGGTTGTTCATTTTTTGTTCTTACGAGTGCTCCTGACTGTTCTTAAGACAAATTTTGTGAATGCCAAAAATGTTCAAAGATCAGAACTAAGCAGAATGTGTCGTGTTAATAGGAATAGTTGTTATTGTGCAAATGCTTTTCCATTCCATTGAGACATAAAAGCATGTTGTTGTCATTTCTGAAATTATTAATGTAAGTAAGTAAAGTTTTTACTTGAAGCAGGCGCATCTAGACACAAAATGAATGTCTACTCTAAATTTCTCCTGAAGTGTGTAGTTTAAGACAATTCATTAAATCTCTTAAATACAATTTTCATAAATATTTTAATTGTTGTTTCACAGTCGATCTGCGGCTGTTTCACAACATTTTCTCATCAGTCGATTTGTTTAGCTAATTTCTGTAATTAGCCAAATGCATGGGTAATATGTGTAGGTCTAGTGACAGTGAATAATTTGATGAAAGCTGCCTTTTATGCTCCCACAGCTGCAGGCAACTAAAGCCACTACATCGCATTGATTAAGTATTGATTTACCTCATTATTGACAGGTTTCAGTCACTGCCTTCTGTGTCTTTCTGTCCTGTAAGATTAAAGATTATTGAGCAGACAGGATCTTCTGACGTAAACCCTTTGTGCTCTATGCTCAGTACCTTTTAACCTGTCTTCCTTCTTGCCTGTCACTTGCGTATCACCTTTATTGTTCCCTCAGTCCTCTGCCTTGTCTGTTCAGATCTCCCTTAGTGTTAGCTTTTATCACTCTTTTTGCTCTTTTAAGAATTCCTCAAAAGCAGACAGCTGGAATCTGTTTCTGAGTAGAATTTGGTTGAATTGTGGCTTTTCACATGTTAAGAATAGCTCATTCATATTCCTCGGCATGGACCACACCATCGTCCTCGCTTTGGCACCTAATCTACTACTTAGGCAGATTATCTGTTAATTTACAAAAGGGTTAAAGCAACGCTTGACATATATTTTATTGTTGGTCTGGGGAATGTTCACAAAGGAAGCTTAACACAGCTTTTGATGAGATCAGCTTCTCAAAAGTGATACTCGCTTACATTGATTTATAGGTGGGCAATAAGACTTTGAATAGGAATCTTTGTTCAACAGGCAATCAATGCAGTTTCACAAGTACAAGAATGATATAGAAGAACCTACTAGATCTGGTCAAAAGTCTAGCTGCAGAATCTTGGACTAACTGTAGCTGAGTTAAGACATGTTGACACCAACGAAGATGGAGTTGCAATAACCTAGATGAAACACCGCATGAATAATCAATTCAAGTTCGCTAGGTGATAGCATACTTCATACTTAGTTTTAAGTGTGTATAAAGATTTTGTGGCATATTCAAATTCACGTTTTTGAATGATTCACCACCACCTGTGACCTTCTACATGTCCAGCATGTAGCCCTTAAATTCTTGAATGTGCACCATTATAAAATCAAAAATAACAAATGCACAGGTCTATTAAAATTATATGATTTTAGTTCCGATACTCTTTTTTTTTTTTTTTCAAGAAACCAAAATAAAGAAGAATCTCACACATTGTCTACTTGTAAAAAGGTAACAGTTATTTACATGTGGTTTAGCACAAGGCCTTCATCAGGCAAATGGTTTTCTGAAGCAGAGGTCATCTCAAGTTGACATCAGTGACAACAAACAGAAATACAATACTTTTCATATGTCGCTGATTATATTTGTCAGCATTCACCTAGTTTCTATGCAGAGTTTTCAAACCTGAAAAGTGTTTCTAAGAACATTATTGTGATTAATCATGAGGCTTTGAATGCATTATGTAAAATAATATTTTTGGATTAGTGAATGCTTTTAAATCTGTATGCCACAAGTAAACCATTATATACAGGAACACTCATAGCTTTTATGACAGCACTGACCCTTGCCTTGAGCCTGATTCTTATTACCACTTGACAATCTGCTGTTTTGGCTGCTGTGGTTGACTGAAAAACATCATTGAGCCGTTGACATTTTGCACCCTCACAGTTAATAGCAGCAGTGTGTTTGACCGGCCTTCAGGTTAGGTCACAGTTGTATTATTGAACCATGTGAGGCCATTTGAAAGGCAAAAGCAACACATGAGCTCTGTAATAGAACTGTGCAATATCGAGTATATCGTTTATTGTAGAAATTGCCACAAAAAAGCCAAATAAGTGAATAATATTTAACACAGATGTTTGGAACTCAAATGAATCTTCAGGTTTTTTGTTGTAATATTAAAAGTGAATGTGTATACAGTAGTCACTAACAAATATATTTGAAAGAATCGTTTAGATAATTCATGGCAAAGCACAATGTTATTAGTAAGAAAAACTGTCTTTTGCACATCATCTGACTGATGACATCATCACATTCATGAACGCAACCTAGATGTAATAATTGTCTGAATATCGTTATGGGATATGCCCAAAAAATATCGAGATACTTATTTTTGTCAATATCGCCCAGCTCTACTCTGCAGCTGTGACACAATGGCACATTATTTTCATATTATTCATAATTACACATATTGTGTAAAGTAACAAAAGAACAAACGTACAAAATTTGAGTTTACTGAACATTAGTGTACTTTTAGGTAACTTTACAGGCATAAAATTGTTAAGCCTTTAGATTAAGCTTGTACAAACAGGTTTTTAAAATCACACACGCTCACGTGTGATTATTGTCTTAATTTGTCTGTTCATTAACATATTTCATTTTGTCAGTTCTCACTGTAATCGCCTTATTGGTCAGAAATATTGCAATTTGATATTTTTCCTAAATTATTTGATATTTTTACGCTAAACTGAAAGCCAGATAAGTAGTTTTCTATGTGAAGCCCAAATATTGTGGATTCCGTATTAGTTACAATAAAGAACCATAAAGCAAACAAAAGAAAAAAACACACATTTTACATTTGTCTCAGTTCTCAAAGTTATTTTCTTTTTAATTATTATTTTTTATTTTAATGAAAATAATCTGTTTCTATGCAGTGTCCCGTACATCTAGCAATAAATCTTTGGTTCACTTAAATCTTACATTGTTAGCATTTGGCTTACTCTTGTTGTTAGCATATCAACACAACAATATACGTATGTGTTGGCTTCTTAAAGTTGTGAAAAAGCTTTAAAGACTTTGTGGTGCAAAATGAGGTGGAGAACTTATTGTATTTACTACTTTTATGTAACGTCATAAATTGTGGTAAAACTGATCTGGCTGAAAGAATATCTTTATATTCATTTTGTGCCATATACTGTATTTGATTATTTTTGCAGTATATTAGTTGTTTCTTCTTTTTCCTTGCCAAGCTCATCTCATTATTTGCAGAATATTGTAAAATGTATTTTATAAACCACCAAGGGAGAAGCATTCATAGCATTCATAAACATATTTCTGTGCCGAGCTGATTGTGCAAGTTTTAAACTGTGATGAAGAGTATGTGCTGTAGATTGGACATAAAGCGATGTAAAAGGCGGGCTCAGTAGAATAATAATCATATTTCATTGAACGGGCTCCTGCAGACAACAGCCCAATGTCCTCTGTATGAATGAATGGAGATTGAGCTGATTTCCATAATGTCCTGCAGGGCACTTTGTCACCTGGACGCGCTCACTCACAGACAGGACAAATGCAGAGTTATCCTGAACTCATGATGAGATGGCCGTGGTCCAGCAGTTAATCACATGGAAAGGGCTGACATAGTGATTTGATATAGACCTATTCATTTTTAATACATCGTTATTAAGCTGTCTTTCTCATTGATCTATACACTTCTGCACTTGTGTTTTTAACCACCAAGACCACAACCACTTCTTTAACCACCACAAAAAAAAAAAACCTAGTCCCTCATACAAAGTCTGTCTTTATCAAATTCAGTCTGTTTACATTGCCACATGGTAACCCTTCTTATTGTCACTTCACATGCTCTGCTTTTGTATGAGTAACACAGCAACAAGTGACTGATTAACCACAGCTAATTGGTTATTGAAATATTTATCATTTGATTTTAATACAATTTCCAAAACATGCCATGAGCTAAGAAAAGCCTCACATTGAACAACAATGCCAGGGACAATGTGCACATTTTAGGCGTTATCGCACATGAAAGTGCCAAAACAAGGCATCAGGAACACTTTTACATGCTTAAAATATGGTCGAGGATGGGAAACCATTTGCTGTTTTTACAGTTTGCCTCACTCTGGCTGCTGTGGTCCTTGATTTTCTTATAGTCCTGTTTCAGTCTTTTATTTTTCCACAGCATTGCTTAGCTGTGATAAATGTCAACTTGTGCAAGCTCATCAGGTAGCTTGCTGAAGATTTGTACGTTTTGTCTGGGTCTCTCCCAGACGTACGTACTTAGCGGTGTTTGTACCTCTGCATTCGTCCATCTCTCACCTAATCTGGCTCACACCAGATGGATATGTGTTGAACTCCTATCTGAGTTCTGGAACTTTACTAGCTGAAGGCGTTCGGGAAAAGGCGGGGCGTTTAGTGAAATACTTCGAGCTGATTGGGTGTGGGGCCTACCTTATTTGTGCTAGCCAATCACAACAACAACTCGTAATGATGTATCCAATGTCCGCGTGGGAGAGAACAAGTAAGTGTCACACACACGGCTCTTTTTTTAAAAAGTAATTATTTCGTATTTCTGCTAAAACCGCATCAAAAGAAGCAGAAACACGTACATCTCGGGAGCAGCCATCTTGTTTAGCTTGAATTAGAATCGGCGGCAGCGCCAGTGCACTAACAGCCCGTCTTAGCCCGCCCTGCTACAATGTGATTGGGCCTCAAAACCACGCTGCTGTGATGTGAGTGGGCCGAAACACCGCTGTTTTGGACTCTCAAACCAACTGGAAGGCCAGATGGTTTATCTCGTATTTGTGGCTGGCCAGGTTATCTCTCACCACCATCAGTAAACTTTAATGCTATTATTATTTTTACAAAAACTTTTCTACGTGCCTGGCGTTGTTTATGAGCATCGCGTGCGTACATGTGATTTTTCTGGGGCCATAGTTTGGCAGCTTCACATCAGTCAGTCCTTGCCTTGGCTCTGGGCACAAACCATCCTGGTAGGCTAACACTACATGTTTTCTATGAAATTAAGAAAGTTTTTGAGGCCCCTTCATGTACATTGCACTGTACAAACAAGTACCATTTACTCTCAGTCTTTCCAATAAAGCAGTGTAAAGTAACTTCGGGTGCCTCAAAAGGACTGGAGAACATCATAAAACATAACCCTATACTCGGACAGCAGCAAAAACAATCTTTGTTCTTGTTTGCAGTGAGTGTTTTCCCCAGAGGTGCACGCTGAAGCGCACTGTGCCAGGGCAAATTAACACTGGCACAAGCTCGGACTGGGCCACGAGGGCAGAGTGAGAGGGAGGGAGAGAGAGAGAGAGCGAGAGAGTGAGAAAGAAAGACAGAGAGGTGGGAGAGAGAAAGAGACTCAGAAACAGAGAGAATGTGAGTGATAGACACGAGGTGAAGACAAGAACAAAAGAAGGATAAAGGCCAAGTTTCTAGCTGGGCTAAGTGCTCGCCCTGCTGGGTTCAGAGCGAGCCGCAGAGCACACAAGTGTCTGTTTTCAAAAAAATCACACACCGGTTAAGATTTGAGAAGTTATACAAAGATTTACTCTAAAGCTCTGTGGATTTGTAGAACTTGATGTGGTAGCACGTCTAATATAGTAGATGAAGCTGAATATGAGCATGCATTTGCAGCTATTGTAGGCTGTTACAGGATTTCCACGGGGCATTAAAAATCATTCAATTGACTTAGTCAGAAATATTTAAAAAGCATTACCTTAAAAAGCATTACATTCAATTTTCACAAGCATCTAAAACATGTTTATATTTCTTTATTATACTGTAAGCATAATTATTATATGCAATTCATATGTTTAGTTGTTGTGACAACTTCTAGCCATATAGTAAACAAGAGTGATGCACCAATCTGATATTGAGATCGAATATCAACACTTATCTATGAAATTTAGTTGAATCGGGTTTCGGACCCATGATACTGTATGTGTTCAGTTGATAGTAGTGTCTTTAGTTGAAAGTAATAGACTATTTATTCTCTGATGTTGACCCAGAGTGACTCATAATGTTTGAACTTTTAGTCACATGAGGTTGTTAAAGTAGAAGTAACTAACTTTTTACTTGTACATTTATAAACGTTGTGTTTTCCTATTAAACGTTTATGGTAAATGCAGCATTGTGAAAACATGAGACCATGTCCTCCCTGCATTGAATAATAAAGAGTTTTAGTTGTAATCATGAGCTGAATGCTGCTCTCTGATTGGCTGAGCTTGCGCTATCCTTTCCAGTTTCACTTTGTTGTTTGTAAGAAGTGTTTTAAGTCATAATTGGAAATAAAATTAAACCATGTTGATGTCACCTTTATGTTGAAGAATTTATGAGAGGAGTTGTGTTTGTAAACTGTGTTTGTAGTGTGAATATCAGCTTCCTCCTTTAAGTTGTTGCTTACACAATAAATAACAGTTGCACTTCACTCTGACTTAAGTTACAGTAACTGAGTTTAAGAATAAAAAAGGTATTTTCAGTCCTACTGATATCAGTCGATATGAGATACAGTATTGTCAAATACTTAGCCTTGATGTCGAAACCAGAACTGAAAAAGCTGAATGCATGCATGATATCTTATAGTTTTTTTTTTACATGTGTTTGACATTAATCACACATATACTGGTCTGGATTTATTCAACTTGAAAGGTAAGAGTTACCTCGAAAAATCTAAATTATAAAATATATTTCAAAACATATGTAACAAGTTTATGATGTAATTGTGTTGTACTGGTATGGGTAAGACATAATAGTTTTGTAGTTTTGCCCGTTATGGCTTTCAAAAATCTTGCAATAAAAAGCAAATTATAGTTTTGATTAACTGAAACCTTGGAAGGTGTGCGCAGTGCGTCAGTTCTCACTTTGATAAAAAAAATAAAAATAAAAAATCTATGTAGTGAAACAGCTTGCTTTTGTAATTGTTGAGAATTTCAATATTCTTCTATAGTTCCCCACTCCTCTGCTGTGTTATGTCTCCCTCATTGTTACTTGAGGTGCTGCAGATTAAAGAAGTGTCATGGCCCATTCCTAATTGAGGCATCCTTCAAAGCAGTTATACTAAGTTCATTTATTTGAATGAAGTGTGGGAAATGATATCCTCACATTACCAGTTCATTCTACCATTCTCACAGTGCTTCATTTTAATGTTGTCCTTCTTCGCCATCACACTCTCTTCTCTCTTTAAAATCCTTCTGATCTTATAATTGAATTAGCCCTGATGCATGGACCGTGCATATCCAGCAGTGTGAAACCCCAAACTCCCTCTCTCTCCTCTGCTCTCAGTCTGGCACCTCACTGCTGTTTTTCTTGGCAACATTTTCTAACGTTTGGCTCCGTTAACTCTATTGGAATGAGAAAATGATGTACTATAAAGTCAAGTGTTATTAGAGGTCTTATTAGCCTTGACACTTCAAAGTTTAAAAAACATTTTGAAAAGACATATGCTTTTTACAGATACGTATTTAACTATAACATAATTAGACCATGCATCGATTTACTTTTGGTTCATTGCAAATCTTAATACTTGAAATTGAAAAGGCTTGAAACATGCACAAATCAATAAAATCAATCACAATTCAATTAAAAGCAACATTGATTTTGCTATATTTCTTTTTTAAGTTTTCCTTTTTAGTGGCCGTAACAAATCATGGCTGCCAATATAGTCAGTAACTATCGATTGATCCAGTTTATTCCTGAATTTTACTTTATCTTAGTGCTGTTTTTGCTGTTTCAGTTCTTGCAAGTATATTTTTTGAGTTAACCCCATTCTTTAATAACCAATTAATGTTTTAGGTGGAATAATGTTTGACCTCATTTCTCTTTTTAAGGTGTAGTTTTATCTGAATATTAGCTAATCTTGTGTCAAAAAATGATCTATCAAAACAGATAGAGGTTTGTCTTAGAAGTTTACCATCAAAACATTGCTGAGGCGCATTCATCTGTTTCATTAAGTTGACTCTGCAGTCATAAGCTTTAGTCCAGATAAAGTGACCAATGACAGTCTAAATGGAACATTTCAGTTTAGACTGTCATTGGGATTCACACTTTATATAAATGAATTTGTATCTGGAGGAGTTTTGGTTTATTGTCTAAATTCTGTCATACTGGTTAAAGAAAATAAGGGATGAAAAAGTATTATACTGATTTGTGAACTGTATTTTGTTTTCTATAATATACACCTTACTAAAGAGTGAGAGATGTCAAACAAAAGAGAAAATACACACAACACTTTGTAAAGCAGAATGTCGGATAAATGTTTGAATCAAGTGAACAAACTAAACGAGGTTACAGTAAAAATAGGCCAAAGTGAAAGAGAGAGAAAATCGTAATTTCATTAGCAATATTGGCAAAGACATTTTCTTCATTGTTAAGACAATAGTTACTAAGGTTTTAAGTTTTAAAGTGCAGCATCATTTTGAGAAAATACCAGCTCTAAAATACCTCAAAAGATAGCCTTGTATTGCATGGATTCACATGAGCGAGTCCGGTGACCCAATGTTCCCGGCGCGCTGTAACTGCTCCCGCTGTGACGACTGCAGAGTGTAACCTGGAGGTGAGGTTAAGTAGGGTTCTGCTCGGCCCATGAAATATGCCGCTGCTCATTCAGAAACAGCTGACAGGTCAAGTATTAAACTTACTCCTGCAGTCTGCGCTGACTTTAGTTTCACCTCTGTGTGAGGGCTAGTGCGGCACTTCTGCCTGGATGTACAGTAGTTTGATGAAGGTGTATGATATTATTGTTCAGTCATTGTACAGATGTGGGAAATGTAAGCCTACCAAAAGCTCTATGACAGACTGTGTATATCTAAGTCCTCATGACTTGTCAGCAGTTCTCACACTGTGACTGGGAGATTCCCTGCTGTGTACAGGTCAATAATCTGCACAGCCACGTTTCAGGAGGAGAGTGTGAACAGGCTACAGGAGGCACTTTCAGTACCACACAAACAAACAGAGCACAAATGCAACTAGTTTAACTCCTTAAGAGGTGGAAGGCCCATCCGTGGTCCAGCCCTCCCACTTTCCATGTTGTCCATCATCTGATAAAAACACATTATTTTAAACAGGATAAACTTTTGTGTATCTAAATAGCCAAATAGTGGATAGATTTTGTTTTCATCCAAGAATCATAGACAAGCCAGTGCGACTCACAAATCAGAGGCTGATCACTTCAGTTACTTGAGTGTTCACCCTCAAACTCAAAGTTTGTCAGTCTACTTTGACCAGTGTATTTCGTGACATTGGACAAGACACTTCACTTTCATTGACTAAATAATTATGTGGTGTGTATAAGTAAATCAGAGAATTCATTGAGTAAGTCCACTCAGGGCTTATATGTGAATTTAAGTGTAAAGTTTTTTGTGTAAGACATAATTAAATTAAATTAATTACATTTACAATTAGCAAAGGGGAATCTTGTTTTTTTCAAACTCTTTTGGTTCAGGTTGAAAATGCCTATGTACCATAAACCAGATTTGAGTGCTAGTTTAAGATCTTTACCAGTGGAAGGTTAGGGTGAGTGGCAAAGGCGATTGGGCTGCTTGCAGCTTATAATACCAGGTATATTGGTGCCCATATCTTTGTCCAGGTCACACCCTGTTACACTTACAATCATTCACACACACATTTAAAGGTCAGAGGTTCTTATTTATTTGATTTGGACTTTCCACTGGGTGACCTTTCTTTGAACATCCCCCAGCACATCTGACGGTTTGGAGCTCCTCCATCTCCACGCTGCAGGCATCAGTCAGGCAAAGCAGCTACAAACCACTTAGCAGTCGCACAGTTCCTCACTCTGACAGAAAATCACCTGCTCTTTGCATACAGAGATTTGCACATTGATTTGATGTGTTTATGCTGGATGGCCTTTTCCTTCCATCTATTGTGGATGGAGGCTATCATTCACTATCATTGGCTTGTAACTTTGGAGATTCTTGCTTCAAAACTGCAAAACCTTACTCATAGAATGCACTTGACATAAATTACTATTTGTCGTTT
The DNA here is from genome assembly GCA_038363315.1 of Mugilogobius chulae. Lineage (NCBI taxonomy): Eukaryota > Metazoa > Chordata > Actinopteri > Gobiiformes > Gobiidae > Mugilogobius > Mugilogobius chulae. Next base: position 10,663,803 of record CM076415.1, on the reverse strand, counting down.
TAATTCCACTGTCTTTTACCTCCCAATTTTCAACTACAGTATGCTTGAAATAAATCAAACAAACACTTTCAAAGAGATGAACGCATGCTCTTGATGAAAATGCCAGCTTGTAATTATAACACTAGCAATTTCAGAGTGCATTGCCATCATTTTGCATGCATCAGTACAGAGCAGGCTCAGGTCTGTTTACATGCAGTAAAAGGTACATAAGTGCTCAACGGTTTCCTTTTATCTGTCTAAAGAAGCCAAAGAGATATAGAAAATGATAGAACGAAATGGACAGGCACAAAAAGCACTTATCCTGAATATGCCAAACAGACTGCTCTCATTCACCAAACGCAGCATTTGGACGACAGCATAACTTCAGCTTGTATTGCCTGAATCCGATTTTTGACCACTCAGAGAGAAATGTATCAAAAGATGCTGCTCAAAAAAATATTAGAGTGTATGTTTATTTTTATTTTGAGCTAGCTGTATATACGTAATTTACAAAATAGTTGGATAGAATGTCTTGCTTTGACTGAAACATTTTTTGGCATCAACTATTTCTCAAAAATGTTGTGCAGTGTCAAATATTTCATAATTTACACATTCAGACATTTCATTGTATTTAGCTTCTAACAGAATACCATAACACTGAGATTGCACAGCAGCCTAGATTTAAAATCCCATCTTGGGTCGAGTTATGTAATTTCATTTTTTCCCCTCCTTAATGTTTATCAGAAGTCACAATCTCTGTGAAATATCACTTGTTGTAAGGGTTTATTGTTCAAAACTCAGACTTTCAAATTAACAACAGAAGTCTACCATGAAAAGTTGGTCCAATGAACATTAACATTTAGCTGATATTTGGCATCAATCTATTGTTTAGCCGATTTGTGTGTCCATATTTGTGCGTGTAGTTTTTTTAAAGAACTAAACACTAACAGCCTCATTTATCAAGCCTGGTGCTAAATTGCAAGTATAAACTAACAAAAACAAAAAATCATGTACTGTTGGCAGGCATTTTGCACTCAATTTACTATTGTGAGAGACACATGTACCATCTTAGATGAAACAGATAAGCACCACCTGAAATTTAGCATTTTTATTGTCTGTTTTTGCTCCTGTTAACTCATTGCATGTGCATGAGCAAGTGCTTGATAAAAGAGGTTCCAATTACACTATTACTACAGTTGTTTATTTGTTTGTTTGTTAGTTAGTCATTTTGTCCATTAATCAGTCAATGGAGTATTCGGGTTAGGGACCAAAATTAACAGGATTTATACAGCAACAAAAGATAGTGAATTAACTGAAGATCTAGGACAGATATATTGGTCAAACCTTCATCTTTTGATATAAAATACTGTTTTGTTTTCTGTATAAATTATTGTTTTTCATGAATGTTAGTCTTTTAGCATAGTTTGGGTCAGATAACTGGTCAAAATAATCCACCTTTCTGTTTGTATGTTTCTTTCTTTCGTGTCTGTGGTGGGTTTCTTTCAGTTCCAGGCACTCCCCACCAACCAAAACCTCCAGCAAGAGTAGTCCTGAGCGCTGCACTGTGGTCTTCACTGTTCCTAAGAAGATGACATTGAGGGATGCAGGGGACAAACTGCCTTACAGGGACAATAAAGTGTTCCATCTTTGGTCTACAAACAGCCCTACAAACTAAGCAAATTTGCCTATTTCAGCATTAAAATAACATTCCAACAAAATTGACTTTCTGCAGTGGCCAGTGCAATGTGGCTTCTTTTTTTTCTTTACAGCTAAACCAAAGGAATCGACTCCAAACCTCCTTATCAGACCATCTAAAAGTCCAGCTGTAGAAGTATGTTTACCTTTGGTCGTTGTTGTTCAGGATTGTGAGTGGAGGTTTGCCATTATTGTCACAGTCTCCACAATCACTGTGGGAGGGCCCTGTCAATCTGCTGTTCAAATGATTTCTTGTTGCTTCGGCACAAGGCACAAACTCCATTTCTATCTCATGCGCTCGGTGTTTATTGCCTTTGTCAAATTTGTGTGCCCCTCTATAAGCCGTTTCCCTAATTGAGTTTTTCTGTGGTGAATTACAACAGGGAAAGCTCATTGCATGCTCAATTTGTCACAACAGAGTGTCTGTGATCCCACACGACCAGTGCTTTTATGGCTTGTGTTGTCTTGCTTAAAGAAAGATGTGACTGAGGCAAAGGCGGTTAGAGTAATTTGATTTGGTTATTGGTCATTCACGCAATATTTGATGCTGCAGAATTACAGCACAAGTGTCTATTATTTGCTTACCTTTTGTGTATTGATATCTGTTTGTAATTCTGTGAACAAAATTGAGACTGAGAATTAATGTTTCCTTCACAGCTTTGTGTTTTTATTGAGTGAGTCTTCTATTGCCACGCTGTTTCTTTTATTTGAGTTGTATCCCTGTGGGTTTTCAGCTTGCTAGTTTATCCCACTTCTCAATAGTTTTTTGCCATTTGTGCTCACCACATTTATAAAGAATGGGACAGATTTCTGACAGTTTGAAATGGTCTTTTGTTCTTTCTCAGTTTCATTGAACTTTTTGAGTAGATCATCTTGACATTTTTCAAATCCACAAACTCCTCAACTAATCACCAAATTATCTTGCAAAGTAATGGTTCATTTCAGATTGGCTATAAATTGTGGCTATAAATTTCTGTACATTTCTGCCGGGTGTACACTGAGAGCGAATCAGGCGCAGGTCGAGACTTACACAGGTCCAGCAGAACTAAGATAGTGCTTGAAACTAATCCACCCTGTTAAATGGACCTTAGTGCGAGAGCAAGAGTCACGTTTGTCTATTGAAAGAATTCGCAAGAGGTCTATTTTTCCCGGAGACCACAGTTGTCTTGTGCGTCATTATACGAGTATTCTACGAGTTTGCCTAGCTGGTGTAACTTTGTATGAAACTCACATGTATCCCAAATCAAACCCAGCACTCACTGTTCAGGTGGCATTAGTCTGAGAGAACAGTAACTCACTAAAAATACAGAGCTGGTAAGTAATGGTTTTAGTATGTACTTCATCTTTGAATCAGTAGACACAGTCGGCAAAGGCCACGCCCGCTAACGAACCTCTGTGGAAAACCTTACATGGATAGTGCATCAGAACAACATCATTGTCAAATGGGGATGCAAAGACATGGAGATGAATAAAGTGATCCCCAGTTCAACTATGAAAATGTATCTAACAATGCTAACCGTAGCTGCGAGCTAAATGCTAATGTGGCTCTAGCACCGCCTGTCGTGTTTTCCACATATTTCTTTAACTTTCTGTTTACTTTTCTGGCATGCTACATCAACAAGCTCCATTTAAACATAGTTGTGACTTGACTTGAATTAGCTAGTATTAATTCAACTACATAAGCATACACTTAATTTGCCAGAAATAATCTAAAAAGTTTAGCATCCCAAGTTTTAACATGTGACGTGTTGTGGGCTCATAGAAATGACTAAACCTTTGCCTGAAACCTCTGTATTTACTTATTTATTTTTTTACTAAAGCTGCATGAAACAATTTTTTGTTGAGTAGTCAGCTTTTTTTTATAGTTAAGTAGTTGAACAATTGTTTGTTTGATTGCTTGATTGTTTGTTTGTTTAATTGAATAAGAATGCCATTAGCCTGAACTAAACGTCCTTTAACATTTTTGTCTTTTTGTGTATTTTTCAGTCTGTATCTATGGAACATTTGATTACAGTTGTTTTTAAAAGTCACCTTGTCACAGTTGTTCTGTCCTGGGTATATCTTTTGAGACAGAGCTTTCTTCAAAGCTGGCTCCAAATTGTGGAACTTTGATCTTAAAATGGCTACTGTGTTTGAGAATTTTAAATGATTTTTGTGGCACAGTGCCCATAGTTCACATATGCTTAGCTCTATATTTTAAAATGTATTTTAGAGTGGAATTTGTTACTACATTGAGCTTTGAGGCAGTGGCCGCTATTTTGTAAAATATGCTTTTTAAATAAAGTTGGCTTTGAGGAGAAACAAGGTAGTAAATATTTGTTTAAGAATTTAAGTTTATGGTTAAATATGGCAAAAGGATATCGCTCTAACAAAGATTGTGGATATGTACAGCCTAAGTTACTTCTCGGAAGGTCTGTTTGTTTTTATCATTGTTAGCAGTCCCTATGTAATTTGACGGACCTGAACGTGACCTTCGCTACCACTCAGCCCTGTTACCACGGCAACGGCTGAACTCCATATTTGGGTGAGAGAAGGGGGTGTTAATCATCAACTTCCTTTTACAGCTCGACTACTTCCTAATGAGCCATTTAATGTTGTGATTGGGCCGGAGCCAAGATATGCAAAAAGGACACTAGCCATGGAAAGTGTTTGCCACCAGTGACTCACACTCTATTTATTTCTTATTCCCATGGCCTTATTTCAACACTAAACGCAGGGGGCCAGCCAAACACTAAATGCTTAATGGAGTGAGTCTAGAGAGCTTGGACACAATTATTATTAGCCCTTTTCCAAGATGCATGATTAAAATGAGCAGAAGTTTGGCACGGTCTGATTAGTGTGTGAAATGGCTGCGTAGATGTTCAGAAGCCAATTTGATCCTTGGAAAAGTTCCTCTGTTTTCTTTTTAGTTTCTCTGACTTCATTTCTTATCACTTTCTGTTGCCATGGTAGCTCCCAAAAACATTTTACTAAAACATTCCTCACTTTTCTAAATGATATTGTTTTAGGTCAGTTGGCGAGTGCAGTGTGAAGACGTGAGGCGCTAAAACCTTGGATGATGTTTTGGCGGCCATGCTTTTTTGGCTCTCTGTGTTTGAATTCACACAAACAGTCTTATATTTGTTGTTTACACCATGGATTAGCAGTGACAGAAGCTGCAGTACAGAGCACACACAAATGTCCCCTGGTGTGGGGCTGAGGTGAAGGTGTTTTGACAGCTCTGACCAGCCATCCACAATCCACTTCTTTTTTTTTTTTACTAACGTTTGTGGACTGGTTTTCTCGTGGAGTGAGAGGATGCAGCGTGTTGAATTGAATATAGATGGACCAGGGCATCAAACTCTGACCCAATACAATCAAGAAACATTGTGCTTTTGCTGCAGTCAGAAAATGTATGATGATAGATTTCTGGACCATGTACCTCCTTCCGAGAGGACTATTTGCTCTTGGATTGATTTGGCTGGCGTTTGATTGGCCATATGCTGTCCCTCATGTCATGTTGGCTCCATATAATAGTCATTAGTCAATCGCCTTACACCAAGCACCGTCAGCTGGTCTTGTCTTTGCAGAAAAGCTTCAGAAAAGATCCTGGTTTATATTTATGTCAACAACAACAGAACTATTAGAAAAATGTACTGCATTAACCTTTCACCTGAAAAAGGAAATATAATTCAAGTGGATTTGCGGGTGTCATTATATTCAGTCAGGCAGCTTAAATAGTGCAACCAGCTGGTCTCTAAGGCAATTTTTTATTGACCTTTATTGATGTTTCGACAGTATTTTCTCAGTATGCCATAAAATGTATATATGACCACACCAGGCCAAGTTAGATGATCTATGTGTTTAATGAAGCTCTTCACCTGAATAATTCAAAGTGCACCTTTAAATTAGGGCTAGGAGATATGGCAAAAAATTTACATCACAATTTTCTCTTAGCCAGATCACAATTTCGATTTTATCACTATTCATGTAGACCATTTATTTTCCCATTGTCTTCGAGGTAAATACAGTTCACTATCAATAGCTAAATCCAGCTGTCAAAATTCAACCAGTGTTGCCAGATTTTCAGAGAAAAACAAGCAAACTCAAACAAAGAATCAATCAATTAGAACTCTGTGTGTTGCTGCAAAACATATGTCTTTTTCTGACATTAATAGTGACTTTTAGACATGAAAACATGCTAAAATCCACGTTTCAGTTATATAAATTGATATATTTCCATAAAACAAACCTGAAAAATTGCTAAAATTCATTCCTTTTATGAACTAAAAATGCAGTCCAAAAGATACTTCAAAAAAGAAGCCCAAAGTCGCTGTAAAGATTTGCACTTGGCACCTCTGAGACTAAATGTAATTGGTTTAGAAAAAATAACATCTGTCTGTATTCAAACAGACGAATACATCAAATAGAAAAAAGGGAAATCACGATGTGATGATTTCACCAAAAAAGCAGATTGTCACAGAGATGAGCTCACGATTCATTTTTATCACAATATTGCTCAGCCCTATGACCACACCAGGCCAAGTTAGAGCTGATGTGTGATGTAATCAATCTCTTCACCTGAAAAGTTCAAAGTGCACCTTTAAAAAGAACTATTCATGGAATAGTATTTGTTTCAGACTACAACATATTGTATTGTGCAAGCTTTAAATTGGCAGTGGAAAAGCTAAGCTCACTCCTCCGTAAAGTTCACCAGAGAAGTTTTTGTGCTTCTGATTTTTTGGCTGTAATGATCTTGCCTGAAAAGTCCAGAATGATATCTCTGTGTATTTTTTGTTTAAATCAATATCAGTCTGGTCACGGTGTTCATCTCATGATGGACAGGAGGATTAACTAGTACGAGACACGCATGATTCAATACAAAACATCACTATGAAGGAGAGGGAAAAATATTACAGATTTCTACAGAAGTGTGATTTAGTTCTAAAAGATATCAATAAGCTTCTCAATTTAATGTGTGTGACCGAAATAAACAGTCCTGATTGCACAGTACTGGTTAAGCCTGAGCAGAGGGAGTGGCAGCGACGTGCGGTCAGGGGAGACAGGTGAGGCAGTGCCTCACCAGTCCAATGGGGAAAAAATACTTGATGTCAATAAGACTAAATATTATATTTTTTGTATGTAAAATGTTTCGTATTTGTCAGATTTAGTTATTTCGTGTGATTTCACTGAGTTTGTGGTTAAAACCCCCAAAATCTCCAGGATTGCCAATATAACGCAGGTCTACGGCGCTGAGGCTCGCCTCACTCAGACCTGCGCAGACACATACACAATGAACAGGGCGCGTTCATGCAGCGCGTGCGCTCACTGTTTCTCCACCAAAAGCGATAAAATGTGTTTGGAGACGTACTTTTTCGAGTGCTTTGTCTTCTAATTGTCAAGAAAGAGAATATTATGTGAAAGTGAGCGCTTTTAGTGAGTTAATTTGATAGTAAACGGAGTTTATACAAAGCCCAGATGAGGCACGCCTCACGCTCCAGCTCTGCTTACGAGGGAAATCTGGCGGCTTTCTACGGCCAAAATACGATTAATACGATTAAATGTGTCTGTGTTAAACGTCATTGTGCGGTTAAACAAAGCCTTAAGCAACTATATAAATCCGCATGAACAAATATTTAACAGCAAAAGTCTAAAAAATCGTAATAATCTGTCCCAACTATTGAACAGTGGCAGTCATTAAGACTCCCGCACCGTGATGACGTCATCAGCTGTTTAGCTCAGATGGATGAGAGAGTGATCCGCGGTGCAAAGGGTCTGGGGATCGAAACTCGCGGCAAAACATTTTTTTTCTCATCCTTAATTTGCGTGTAGAGATAAATAGTCACATAAGATACATGCTTCTGTTTGATATACACGTCTGCAAAGTAAATAAAAAGGCATCCTGAAGTGAAAATAAGCAACTAGACCTGTGTGGTTCACAGTGCCTCACCAGTTGGAAATCCCACCGCACGTCACTGGGAGTGGTAATCAGACACTCCGTTAAACAAGTGTGTATTCTGGATCCCAAACAAGTAAAGACTCCGACTTCCTGATCAGGCCTAACTCCAGACAAAAGTGACTGAGGTTTATCCGAGTTTTAAAAGCTTATGCACTCTTCTGCTCTGCTGTGTCAACCTGGGATATACTGACACTCTCATACAGTTATTCTGCTTGTACATGTACATGCTGCAGTTCTTCCTATAAGGGATTTGAAATATCTATTAGTAATGAAGCAGGAATAAACTGAAAATACATGAGCAATGCAGCGAGCTCAGTGATAAAATATATAGATAGAGAGATGAAATGATCAACATGCAGACTGAGGTTGCAGTTTTTTGTTTATTGTCTACTGTAGTCATCCAGATTTTAGTCTGGAAGAATATACAGCTAAAATCAATACTTTAAGCACTTGACAGTTATTGATTATTTGAGTGCCATACTTAAATTGACCAGTGGAAGATTGAACCTTTATTCACCACAGCTTCATTATGAAACCATAACAGAGCTAGGATGAAGCTGAAAGTGCTAGAGCTGAACTATGAACCAAAACACCCAAAATAATCACTTGAAAAGAAATCCACTGAAATGCCACAAATGAAGAGGCAGTGAAATGAGAAGTGCTGACAAACTGACAATTGAAAAGGAAGCAGCTGATGACAAAAGTGCCGAGAATAGAGATGAGCATTGTTAGCAGTTGTTTCATTTATTTTCATCTTATTGTAAAACTGTTAACCTTCACACTTTTTCTGAATCAATTACGTTTTATCGGCCATCTGTTTAAAAGAAGCTAGAATTGTTAAACAAAAAATGAAAATTGAAACCTTCTTATTTACAGTAAAATCAGCCATTCTGGGTTAAGTCAGATTCAGTTTGTGCTGTCTCTAAACATGCATAAAAAATACCTCGAAAACTTTACCACATTTAATAGGATGTTTTAATGGGCGCTGTCGAAACTTTTTATTTTTTAGTTATTACAGATCCCCAAAACAAATTTTAATAGTTCCAGCTTTTGGAGAAAATTGTCAAACCCAAACACCCAGTGTCATTCTGGCCCAGATGATTAACACCAGTTATACTACTCCTTATATTAACAAAGGAAAACTCAAAACAACCTACTCTTGAAGGTTGTTTGTGCGGAGCTTGTTACTTGAGTCAGTCAGTTATCAGAGACCAAAACTAGCCTCAGCTTCACAAAGTCCAGTCAATTGTTTATGCTCCAAAGGGTTCACAAACAGATTCAGTTTGAATTTTAGACCATTTAGTCAGGTGTTTTATGAAAACTGGGCCCTTTGATAAGAGGTTAATATTAACAAGCCTAAAATGCAGGTAATTGAAATGTTCTAAATTCTTTTTGGATTCCACATACACAGCTGGACTTCCTTAACTTTTATAAACTACACTTACATACAGTAAAGATATGCGCCTCTGTGGATAAAGTGATTTTGTAATGCTGCCCTGCAGGTCACTGTATGTTATCTGTTATGCAACAAGGCAGCAATGAGGAACTGCTTTAGTGTGTGTTAGAAGTTCTGTGCTGTAGTGTGTCGATGTGAGACAGTCTGTGTTCTTCTCATCAAAGCCCCGCCCTGCCCACGGTCTCCACAGAAACAGAACACAATTGGAACCCGTCTCCTGGCAACATGGCGCGGTATCTTTGGGACAGAGCGGCTGTGACAGAGCTGGTTTGTTCGACTGCCTTGTGTGCACTTATACCTTTTAATTTACACATGATGAAAATACACACTTTTCAAGTTTAAGCAAGCTTTTTGAGTTTCCTTTATAATAATCTTTGAGCTTCAGCTAAATTATATAGCAACTGTTTGTGCATGTAATATAATTAAATGATCTGTTTAGTTGGTGGGAGCATAAAGTGAGAAGACAACATTCATAGTCTATTATTACAATTTCATGTATTTTGACAGCATAGTTTGTGTTACATAATGTGTCTTCACCCTTAGTAGATCTTTAGTGAAGTCTTCAAAGCACACGTCAAAGTCAGAGCACATTTCCCAAAAACTGATTGCAAAATATTTTCAAAGTTCCTTGGTGAAACTATTAAATATAACTGTCAGTTCATTTAGTTCACTGTGCACTGCACAAAATAAAAAAGCAAACTTTCCAAGAACTATTTAGGCTTAGGTAAGAAGCTTTACATTAAGTAGCTCTGTTGTTTACATTTTAAATGCGGAAAAAATTAGGTATAGTGCCTTTAAAGTGAACTTACTGAAGGATTTGGTTTCGGTCACAAATGTTCTCACTATTCTTTGTACAACTTCACTTGTTAGACTTAAAGCCCGTATGACATCTTACCACATTTATTTTTTTTTTACTGGGACTTGGTTTGGTGTGACAGTTTTACAGCAGTAAAGTTGCACATTATGAAGAAATTAATTATGATATAAGTGTTGATAAATAAACAGTAGGCAAATTCAAGTTTTAAAGCGAAATCTCTTTACATGTCATCAAAAAGCACCAAAATGCAAAGACAATTTACACACAACTGACACAGTTTCCTGGGAGTTTCGACTATTATTTAGCAAAGTGTTGCAAGATATTATCACATCATTCTGCCTGTCATTCATTGGGGTATTCCCACTAGCCCTGTAAGTACCTACTCGCCGCTTCTTGGCTCTATTCAGCCCTGTTTCCACTTGCCCTTTTCTCTGGAACCAGGTACTTTTTTGGCCCAGGGCCAATCTGGTACTAAAATGTTCTGACACCTGTTGACCCGACTGCTGGTGGAATCTACGATGTTTCCATAGATAGTTTGTTGTCCACAGTTGCTCTGGAGATAGTACCACATTCTCAAGAGTAAAGGAAACACAACCAGACTGACTAGAGTAGAGCCGAGTAGAGTCGAGTAGGTACTAACAGGGCTAGTGCAAACATGTGGTTTTTGGCCTATACAATGTGGTTGCTAGGTAACAGTTGTGGAGTGACCTCTACATACTGTTATGTATGTCAGTATTACTGGTGTGATTCTTAACCATCCTTTAGCAAACATTTATCAGCACATAGGCCATGTTTGGACCCATGCAATCAGAGCCGTTTGAATGGCATAGGAGAAAGGCTTTCGGCCAAGTGTGAATTGCTCTGACGTTGGTGCCCAGTTCAGATGATGGATGAGTGATTGGAAACATTATGGCATGTCCTAAATTCACATTCTGCTTCAGACCAAGGGACAATCGCCTGAGGAAAAGTTCAGCTCCAGGTCAAAGAGTTTGGTGATGATGGCCCATGCATCTGTCCCTTTAGGCCTGGCACTATTACCTTTTATTCCTCCTATATAAAAGCACACAGACCCTCCTGTGAAACCCTCACACACACTGACCCAGCAGCAGATGCAGAGCCCTGATAGCGCCCTATCACACGGATGGGTGCCCTCTCCACTGCAGAGACGCTGAATTGATTTGTAGCACCTTCTACCGTTCACACCTTATCTTCTTATGTCTTTATGATCCAACGTTAGATAGAAGATGTGAGAAACAGAATTTAATTATGTTTATAAATGTGTCTTCCTTTTGTAAGGCATAAATCCCTTTTACGAGCGCTACTTATAAGAGGATTTATTTTACCACCTTAAAATTACATTTTTGGCTTCTTTAGAATATACTTAATATGTAAAAGCTGAAAGTAGGTATTTACTCACTCCTAATTCTCACAAACCCTTTGGCACAGTCCTTAAATTCACATGCATAATTTTTTTAGCACTTTGCACAGCTTTGCAGGTCCCACATTATGGACAGTTGCTTTATCCCTGTTAGAATGTTTCCATTCCACCTCATTGAAAACATCCCTGGACTTGTGTTTTGTTTTCTTATTTCAATAATTAGGCTGTTTATATCTTCAAAGCTCTAAATACACTGTTCCACATTCTGTGTTACCCCTTTTTTCATACAGGAGATGATGCATGTCATTGATTGGCTAATTAATCTGTTAATCACGGCCACTGAAATTCAAAAGAGAGACTGTGGCTAGACAATACATTTTTTAGTCAAATAGGATGGGACTTTTAAAAGAACTTTTTAGGAGCACCACATTCTTTCTTATATTGTTTCATTTCTGTTAAAATGTTTAATAGTTTAATGCAGGCTGTGTGTGCAGACATTTAATTTTCTCATATTTTTAATATTACAATACACTTGAAGATACAAATTAATAATATAAATGTTTAGGTATTAATAAGCTTTACATGAGTTTACTGGATTGGACAAAACTCAGATAATACCTACATTTTTACAACCTCAAGTTTGTGTGACAGTCAAGCCTTCTCTGCTGCTGAAACTTCAAAAACATGTTGCTTCCTGTTTGCAGTGTGTCCATTCAGAGTGCACTTGTTTGTGATGTGAACTTGCTCTGATCTAAACTCAAGCACCCTCCACACAACAGTCAAATGTACGGTCCTGTCCGGCAGAGCTGATGAGACAAGATACGATGGTGGCTCAAGAACAGAAATCAGACATGCACTCCAGTGATTGCTGTCCACATAAACAGAGGAAACTTTGCTGAATGTCATTTTCTCTTAGCTTGTTGTTTTGTTTTGATATTTTTTTTTTCACATTTTAATACAAGAGAGATGGCTGTGGCTGATGTGCATTCATTAAAATCTATTTTACTGTCAAAGTTTGAGCTTTTTCACTCCATACCTTGTTCTTTCTTAGGTTGTGCTTGTAATTTGGACTGAGAAAAGTTTTTTTTTTATTCATCATATTGGCTTTTTCTCAAAAATCTATGTTTTTCTCCAGATCACATTTTTACTCACAGAAGATTGCAATCTCTCGATCTTTCAATTAATTGCATAGTGCTTGTTTCTTGGCATAAATAAAGCACGCTAAATTTCTTCAATATGACAATAAACTCTTAAAAATCCATCATAAATTATTCTTGATAGCCCTGAATGTGACACACAGAATCCAAGAAGCATTGTCGAATTATTTTGAAATGTCCTTTCTTGTATTCCAGGTCACAAATAACCTTTTTGGACTTGTCAATTACATTCCTCGTGTACGCTTTGGTTTATTATTATTTTTTAAAGTATTATTTTAGAATGTGCCCAAAATAAGACGATGAAACCCTGCTTGAGCCCTCCCCTGCTGCCATCCCCATCACAGCATGTACTTTCTTTATCTCCTCCAAAATAACAGGAGGACCCATGTTCTTTTACTCTGCACTGGTCCCACACAAGGGTTCCTGTCGTCTCCTCCTCTGTTCTGCTCAGAATTCAGATGCCATCATCATAAGTCGCAGCTGCAATTTTTTTCTTAACACCATCCCCTGCTATCAGCCACCTCCCATTTAATCTGACTGCACTGCACAGAATCTCAGTCTGTGCAGCAGCTTAATCATGTCTGTCAGCAAACTAACATGGTAGGGAATGGTATAATGCTACTACAGCCTGTGGAGATGCCATGGTAGCGCAGCACACACATGTACGAGCAGGAGCGCAAACAGCCGGCACCATTTGCACTGTTGTTCCCAAGGTCTCTTCAAAGGCCCTTTGAAGACTCCCTGATTACGGCTGCAACCAGCTTTAGCACTCACACACAAATGACCACTGACATGATGCATTCTACCAACTAAAGCACTGGATGTGGGCTCTTTTAGGGGACACGTTTGACCTTCCCTTTCTTTTTCAATGTTCAGGTTTTGTTACAATGGGCGTTATTTTTCACTAGTAGCCTGTACATATAAATGTACTATAGGGCTGCTTATGCAATGGTATCGAAAAAGCAAGTGTCGTATGTATCAAATTGCAAGGCTGCATTTATTTATTATTGTTGCAGAAAGTGTAGTCTTTGCTGCAGTCTTTCAGAAATGCTTGATGTCTCTCAAATCTTTATGCTGAATGTGCTGTGTGGGCTGATCTTGCTTTCATGTGTAAAAGACAACAGAAATTACAATTGAGTTTCTTCAAGTACTTAAATAAAATATGTTAATAAAAACACACTTTACCTGGATAAAATATGCCATAGTGTACAGCTAGCAGCATTAACAAAGAAACAGAGAAAAGATATTCAAATAAGAGGCTGATTAGACAGACACATCACCTATTTGATCAAAAGAAAACTGCTGGTTATTTTGTACATATTAAGGGCCCTCACAGAGTTGTAAAGCCTGCTGCTGTGTGTCTGTTCTGATTGAATAATAGCCTACAAAGTTTCTCAAAATGGCTTGACATAAACTCATAATTGAGTCATACTGACCCATAAACATGACAAGTAATGAGACCAATAATCTTGTGAACTTAGAAAGGCACATTGAGCTTAATATGACGACAAACCTCCACTAAAGCAGAAAACTAAATAAACTACACAGACTACGACTCATGTCTGTCGATTATGTATGCATCCAAATAACCTGCCAAAGGTGTAAACACATTCAATATGCTGTGAATTGTGAATCCTTTGCTGCTACTCATCCTGGTAAAAGGTCAAAGGTCATTTTATCTCACCAACTTAAGCATCACATTTTTATTCCCAGTTTCCCATTGCTAATTACAACATGAAGTGGCATTCATGTGCAATAAGCAAGTGGTATTTTCCATAATTCCCATATCACATAACGGAAGCCTCAGTCAAAGGTTAAAGTTATGATCTTCTTATTTATTAAACAGAAAATGCATGTTTTGTTACAATACTTAAACAAATTACATAGTTTTTTTCATTCACTGTCTGTAAGCTTTCAACACATTTTTTGCACGAGTTTCTGCAGACAAGAACAGTGTCTGATTGAGAAGCATTCATAGTTAATACATGATGTTTTGGTTCAGGATTGCTTTTATTTTACTTATTTACTCCATCCTCAATCTCACCTGTTTTCTTCACTCAAGTATAAAACATTGATTTTTGTGCGAGATCTGAGGCTGCCCTTGAATACAAATAAACTAAACGTATCCATCTATTTTGAGGCTAAGATATTCTGCCATTCATTGGATAAATTTTACAAAAATTATGTTTCAGTAAAATTATGTGTTTTTGAAATACAGGCAAATCATGTATTTTGTGCATTTTGTGAATAGATTCATTCTGTTTTGTTCTAGTTTAAATTGTTTCTTTTTCAGACAGAGTGTTTTTTTTACCTGCTTTACTTTCAGCTACTTCTGTAGCTTCCTCAGAAGGTCACTATTGTGCATTACTGAGATGGATGGAAATGACAGAAGAGGCCTGCACTTCCCTCTTTGTAGCACACATCCATTTACTATGAACTTTGAGCAGTGGAATATGATCTCAAACTCGAGCACAGAAGCACAACAAAAGCTGATGGCTGATGTAATAAAGAAAAAAAAATGTGTATAACGCTCTTGTGTATTTATGTGGTTCGTTCTAACTAAAAATGGGTTATAAAATTACTGAATTTAAGACCACTCAAACTTCTATATTTAAGCTTGTGTATAGATAGGTTATGGATGGACACAAAAAGTGCAAATGAATAATTTTCAGCAGTGTGAATAAAACACACCTGCTAACAGATTGAAACAATGATCCATGATGGAATTCAAAAACAAACCATGATTCACCAAATCATGTCCTCTTTATAGAGGAGAATTGGACCACACCAACATCTTGCATGTAGATGCCAATTGTGTTAACCGGAATGAGTGTCTGTAAAACTGTCACAGTCAGAGGCAACTAACTCAGTTAGTTCTATCGCATCAGCTAAAAACGGGAAGTCAGTATTACAATGATTTAAAAGACACATTTTGTATTTGTTTGTGTTGCTTTCTTCCTTCAAACATGCTCCTAAGTACCCCTCTTTGTAATCTCTTGCACCAGAAGTGTAGTGTAGAGTAGTGAAGCACACAGTCATGTGTTTCCCACATCAGGAATTGAGTCAGAATGGTGTTTTGGGGGGAAAGAAAAATTTCTCACTGACAAAACTTCAGCAGTGTCTTTTATTGGGAAGCAATTTTAGAATAGGAAGAAATGGATTTTCCATAATATGTCTCCTTTAAAGAACAACCTGTATTTAACATGGGCATATTCTAAAAATTAGCTGTACTGAAGTTAGACGGGAATACATTCCTAACAGTCATTCTGCACTTTTCTAAGTTTTGGCTCAAGCTGAATGTAGCTTTTCTGTGTGACAATATGTTCTGACTGTTTTGGAAGCACCAACGTAAAACCCATTCATTCTGCACCTGTTGTTTTTAGCCAAACCCTTAACTAAAACTAAGATCTGCTTTTTGATTTATAAAATGTTTTTCTGCCTCAGCTCTTAAACCTGGGAGGATTCAGATGTCTTTGAATAAACATTTCTATATCATATCATTTTATAAATTTGTACAAACAATTTAATCGCATGTATAAAACTTTAACTTTACATGGAATTCTGAAAGCGTAATTTTAATATTTGTTTTGATTTAGCTTTTACAGTGAATTTAAGATTTTCCAGTATCTTTATCAAGTTCTAAAGCAAACTTATGAGTGATCATAGCTGATTGTGTATGTAGAACTGCTGTATGTTTGTTTGCACACTTTATACATCAGACCCCTGTGTATTTGGACATATTAGAGGAACATTGACTGTTTTAAGAAGAAATAACAATAATTACTTTAGTGCCTGTAACGCACCTCTGTCTTACAATAACAGAGCAATGTTTGCTACTGTGAAGTTGAGGAAATTATAACGGCGGAAGTGGTGACTTAATTGCAGATCAAATTGCTGAAAGAAAATGAGATTATTTCTTCAAGCCATTTCTCTGCTTCCAATAAATGCTATTACAGCACTAAGTGGAGAAAAGCCTAGATAGTGCTTATTGCCGTATTTTATTTTGTAGCAAGACTTTATTGTATCCAAAGCTTAGCAGTCTCTAGATATAGATTTGACTCATCTTGACTGTCCTCTGTGGGATTCTTCTGAAGCGACAAGATTTAAACTACATTTACCATTTCACAAAAATGTCATGTATCAGTGCACTCGACTGCAAGGTTCTCGTGATTGTATTTTTGCTCCACAGTGAAATACTGGTTTTGTTTATACTAAACTTTGCCATAAGTACTATAAGTTCTATAAAGTATTTTAAAAATCCAGTGACAAAATGTTACTATTTACACACTTTCAGCAAAAGCAGTTTTAAACCAGTTCATCAAGCAGGAAAATGTGGTTGAAATTATTGACTGCAAGAGTTGCTACAGTAACAGGTGTGCAGATGAATAAATTATAATTACAACAGAATGAAAGGAATAGAGTTGTGTTGCATAGCTTTATGGTTATTTGTATCTGTAACTACATATATAACATGTTGTACCATACCACATATTAACTTTTAATACATATTTAGTAATAGTGTATTTATAACTCAAATGCACCAATACCAATACTGAGACCAGCTATCAGCGACAATCCATGTTGTTGTTTTTTTTTTTTTTTTTGTTTTTTTTTCTGGATCAGATATCTGTCCCATAATATCAGTTCAGCTGATATCCTGGTTAGTTCTTTAATTAGATGGACTGCATAAATCACAAAAGAATTGCTTTACACAACTGGAAAAGATCTCCTAAAATCACCAAACAAACAATAAACATAATCATCATAAGGGGTGCACAGAAGCAGAGTGTCAGAGCTTGGCTTCCCAATAGGGAGATTGTGGGTTTGAATCCCGGGGAGGTTTCTCACAGTTTCTCTGGGTGGAATTTGTATGTTCTCCTCATGTTACAGAGGGTGGATTGTTGAAAAAATATCGTTGGACAAAATTCTGTGAATGAATGAATGAATGAATGAGAGAGTGAATGATTGTTTGTCTGTGTTGTTAACACTGCAGGCTACCATTCAGGGTGTTCCCCGCGTAAGGCCCGAAGTCACTGGGATAGGTTCCAGTCACCGGTGACCCCTAACAGAACTAGCAGCAGAAAATGAATGTATAATATTCAGAAAATTGTACATAAAAGAAGATACTCCATGTCCAGACATAGAGACA
Source organism: Mugilogobius chulae (assembly GCA_038363315.1). NCBI lineage: Eukaryota > Metazoa > Chordata > Actinopteri > Gobiiformes > Gobiidae > Mugilogobius > Mugilogobius chulae. The sequence continues at coordinate 10,646,234 of CM076415.1, read as the reverse complement.
AACAGATGTTTTGAGCCTTGATTTGAACATTGCAAAAGCAGAAGCCTTTGAGTTTCTTGAAGGCTGAAAAATGCTGTGAGATTGTGACTATTTCCCATTTCACTTGTTTTTACTTTACATAGCTTTACCTTCAAACTGTTCACTTCCTCCCATGGCACATGTTTGTACCTGTAAACAGGGAGAGACAAGCTCATGGTCAGGTTCTGCAATGATCCTGAGCTGATGCCAGAGTCACGGTGTGGATTATTCATCACAACTGTACATCTGCTGCTGCTTCAGGCAGGGTTCACACTGACCCTCTCCTCCTTTCCTCCTCTGCACACCAATCACTGCTTATCTCTGGTTTCTCAAAACATAGCCAAGCAGAATTTGTCCAGACTAAGAATACAAGTAATAATTTAATCATAAAACAACACAAGATAAACAATTTAAATGTCAATGTCGTCTCTTTGATCTTCTGTAACAATAAATGCAATCATGTAATGCATTTCAAAAGATTTTCATACAGAATCAGATGTTTGTTGTTGTAAGTCTACAATGCTCAGACAAATCTTTGAGCATCATGGTAAACTTATAGGTCAGAAGGTCATGCTACTGTATGATATTGTAATTGTAGTAAGCTCCATTCACAAATATTTTATTCTCTCAAAACAATCCCAATCACAAATCAGGCCATCTCCGAGCACTCACAAATCACACTATTTACATTTTCTACAGATTGCTGCACCACAAGAAAAAATGTGTTTGTGCAATGTGCAGTCATCACATAGGCTTGGCTCTATTTGCATATTTATGTAGGACTTTTTTTACTTGTCTCACTGGTGTAACTAAGTAACATTTTTACCATTTGAAATGTATTTTTAAGTCTCTGTAATGGTTACATATGTAATATTTTCGGGGCATCTTAAGCATGTAACTATCTCAGCTGCCTCCTGGTGCAAATATGGCATATGCAGAACCTGAATCCCACCCACATTCCCGACCCAGCTCTCCTTAGAAACTCTGCCTCTTTGATTTTTGTTTTTAGATATATAATATGTGTTTGTGTTTTTGTTCCTTTTTTCTCAACACTAAAGATAAAAAAAGAAAAATAATGCCACAATGTGTCCAGTTTGAGATAACAACAATCATTATTTTTCCAGTGAAGCAACACAATTCAGTTTTTGAAATTATCTTAGACCATCATTGGTACAGAAGCAAAATGTCTGCATTGTATTTTTTTATTTTATCAAATTTATTACATTAATCAACGCTTCTCTTTCTTCTTTCTAACTGTAATCCAGTCAGAAACACAAATGTACGTAACATGGTTTACACAGCTGTTTCTTAGACTTTATTTGAAAGACTTTGAAACACAAACACATTTCAAACTAAACTTGAAAGGAGGGGTTGAGGGTGGATAGCAGCAGTGTGATTGGTTTGGTTTGTAATCAGCACACAGTTTTGAGTGGACAAATTAAGTCACTTAGAGTCTTAAATCATGTTTTTGACTTGAACTAAAAATGGCTAGTTTAAAGTTTAAATTGATAAAAAAAATGACTCAGAACACTAAGCCGTGCTATTTAAACACCATATGCACAGGTTAAACAGCCAAAAAGTTGTTTTTGTGTTTAGCTTCACTTTAAATTCTCTCTTTCCCTGTAAAATTCCTTTCTATATTGTTTTTTGTTGTTTTTTTTTTCCACTTTGCTTGCTGGTTACAGACTGTGAGCACTACTCTCCTTCTACACCCTGGGAGATTTGTGATTATGCCCCAGTACGAAGAAGTCCTGTTGTTTTTCACTCTGCTTTATTATGGTGCTGTTGGGACACATAGCCCAGGGTGATCAGGTTTAGAGTGAACAAAATGGTGCGTATAGCTGGTGGGTGGGAGCACGGAAAATCCATTTGGTGATGCTGTTGAACAAATTGGCCTTGTGGTTGAACAAGAAAGCCCAATCATTTATCATTTTGAAGATGTATAGAGCCAGAGTTACTGCAAAATATTGTACTGCAACAGGAAATTTAATGGAGATTTATTAATGAGCTAAACAAGAATAATATTGACTCTAATTACCAAAGGCCTATTAGCACTTTTGTCTGGCCATTTTTCTTTTAAAGGTGATTTCAGATTATTTCTTGCAAAGTAAGTGGTGTATTAACAGAATTGTAGAATATCTCCACTTTTATTTGAAACAGTATTGTGGGCTTGATGGCAGCTTGTCATTTATTGTGACCTGCAGACAGTGTCCCTCAGTGACAGTTTGATGAGATTGTAACGTCAGCGCTCTGCTCAGGGTCCACATCTGTCTGAGTTAGGCCTCGCCTCAGGCCACACTGTCCAAAAGGTACATCTGGGTTTGTCCAAGAGCATTGCTTTATTGTGCTGAATGGGTAATATTCTTTTACGGTTACAAGCAGATATGTTTGGTTCTATCGTCACATGGAAACTGTTAGCTTGGCTGGGATAGTTGAGGGTGACAATTTTTAAGCAATGAAAGTAATAATATTATCAAAATAATCAAATCAACAAAATCAACCATCTGGTTCACAAGCTTTTGACATTAAACTGTCAGCAAAGTGTCATGTTTGGGGGCGTGGCCTGCAGTGGGAGAAAGTTATAGCCAAAGTTTTATGGAAAATGTAACTTTTTACCTCTTTTAAGACGTTTTTTGGCAAATAACTAATTCAAGTCAAGGCAGAACAAAGTTTAAATTGAGGTTGGTGATGTGGAGTTATCTCAGAAAAGTAAACAAAGTTCTGTATTGGTGAAAAGTCCCGGCAGCATTTGCATCACGTTTGCATTTAGCCCACAGCTACTGCTAGCACTGTTGGATATATTTACAAGTTTGAACAGCTGGATCACTATATTCATATCTATGTCTTCGCATCCATATTTGACACAATATATTTTCTTGAGTTCACTTTTGCTGTTGTAGTTGTTGAGTAGTAAGTGATAAAGTTGTTGTTTTGATGCACTCTCCATGTTAAATTTCCCCCACGCATGGCCATTAGTGGGCGTGGCCTCTGATGTCAACAACATTTATTGGCATTAATGGGTTTATTATCATTCTTAATAACTTAAAAAATTAACATTTCTGTCATCTGTTTGAAAAATGATTGTGTGACTGACTGACTGACTGACTGACTGACTGACTGATTGAGTGATTAGAATGTCCCACAGTTTTTTTTTAGTAGTAATTTTCGGTTTTTATTTTGTAATAGAAAAACTCTTTTTGGTGTTGTGTACTTGTCTCAATGGAAATGACTAAGTTCAAAGTCATTCTGCGACATGTTTCAAACAAAACAAGAACAGCTGCATTGGAAATAGAAGGTTTCAGACCCTCCACCTAAAAACAGTTTCTCTGTAATTTGTTTAGCTCAGCCTTTAGATTTAAAAACATTTGTTTATTGTTTGTGTTGTGTTGTGTTTCTGACTTGAGGAGTCTTCGGTCTCAGTCGTGGCAGCATATCCAAGCAGAGCGCACACTGTGACATCACCACAAGCCTCACGGGACAAACGGAGAAAAGGGGCGGCCTCCAAGCTGATAAAGGAGTGGTCCGGTTACTTCACTGCAAACTCATTTTAGTCGGATGTTTTTCTGGGTCCCTGAAGGCCACACAGTGAGAAGTGAAAGGAGAGAGGTGTGGATTTGTTCAGACAAGGGAGCAATTAGCTGCCAATATGGATGTCACTTTGTTGTGACTGATTGAGACTAATTTATGGAATACTATCCCACTCTCCAAATCTCTGATGGATAACTACCCATACTAACTCAGGAGACAGCTGTTGTGTCTTCAGTTTATTTGAAGTGGCTTTTCTCAAGCTCAAGATGAGTTTTTAACCGTGTTACACCAATGTTCTTTCATCATTAGTTTACTCATTTTTTTTTATTTGGATTGATTCCTGGATGTTTGAGCAATCTTGTCTTGTTCTGCAACTGATGCTTGAGTGCTAGAACAGTTGAAAAGCCTATCCCTGTCCATTTGCCTGTATTAAATTGATATTATAAATAAAAAAATCTTTGAGTAAAACACGATTTAAAATAGTTTTGTAGCCACTTTTCAACAAGCAAGTAAAAATCTGCTATTTGTTACATCAGATGCTCTTCCTGGCACATTTGTGATTCGATTTATTTTTATTAGAAGATGTGAGAACCTATAGTATACTAACGTTTTGTGAAGTTTTCTAATTATCTTCTTATGTAGACAGAACATTGTAAAGAAAAAAAATAAAAACAAAATTAAAGAAAACGTGATTGGATTGTAGAAAAAGTCCTAGATTTCATTCAGCGCTTTGTTTGTTGATCATTAATTATTTAGACCAAAAAGTCTGAATTAACATAAAGACAAAGAATATCCTTTTATGCAAACCTTTGATAAGAAAATACTACCATAAAACATCCAATAAATTATGCATTTATGTTGAATATACATGTATATTTTTCCTCCTCCCTCAGTTATTTTCTCTTCTGTCTTGGCTGTTTCTAAAAAGAGCTCATAGCTAAACATTAAATATTTAGCTTGGAGGTCTGGAGGGCCCACAGAATTGATGGATCAATGAAAAGGCCTGGGCATACAGCGCTAAATTCTTTATTTTAGTTGTTCACACATTTATTTGCCTGGGGCCATTAGCTTAGCACAGCACTGGAGAAATTTTCCACTTACTTTTTTATGCACACGCACACACACACACACACTGTTAATCACCCTCCATCAGTGAGGCGTGTGTGGTGAGTGAACTGCCTAAAGCACTCTCACTGTGCCTCCTATCATCCATTGATATCACCAGAATATTGACACCTTCCAATTTATGATTTCTGTTTTATTACAATATTTTTTCTAATTTCCCTTGTAGACATTTTGTTTTAAGTTCCGGACCTTATTGTTTTTGTAAATGGGTGTATATATTACCTGGACTCATTGCACAGTTATATTTTTGTGTATTCATTTGTATAATCAACAGTGTAATCTCATATTTTGTTAATGAAAGCCAAGCCCGAATTGCTTCTGCAAAGTATCTGATATTTAATATATGCACTTGGGAGAAAGCCTTTCTTTCTGCACGTCAACATAAAAAGAACCACTTGACATCAAAAAGAATAATGGAGTGAGGGCCATCGCTGGCTAAGGTCTTGATTTTCTGAGTGCTATCAGAAACAAATTAGAATTAGATTGATTTTACGCCTAAATCTGGTGAAATTACATTGGCTTCTCGCTTTGTTGTAAGCTGTTCTTCTGTGCTGGAAGACTTTTGCTTATCTTATAAAGTCACATAATATTATCAGTGTATAAATATCTATTACTTTGTCCCTATGCTCTATTGTGATGTAAACACTTTAAGCTTGTTGTTGTTTGTAAAGAACCCTATCAAATCATTTTTATTCCATCTCTTTGCAGATAGTAACTTTGTCCTGGGAAACGCGCAGGTGCAGTCGCTGTACCCATCGTCTACTGCTCGGACGGCTTCTGTGAGCTGACGGGATACGCCCGGGCCGAGCTCATGCAGAAGAGCTGTGCGTGTCACTTCTGTACGGCCCGGAGACCAGCGACAGACTCACGGCTCAGATCCAGGGGGCGCTAGACGAGAGGCGGGAATTCAAGACTGAGTTGGTGTTCTACAAAAAAGAAGGTAAAACATGTTTCATTGTGTATATTTTTGAATTGTATATAAAATTGTGGTAAAAAAAGGAATATAAAGTAAATCATGTTGTACAAAATGCTACAAAAAGCAAGTTAACAATAAAAAATAAACTCTAAATGAGGTCATAAAGGCAAGTTGATATGTATTCAAAGTTTATACAACAAGTAATTCAAATGCTTTTTTAAAAATAAAATAAAATAAGGGTACAAGGGAGAATTGCTACACATTTCAATATGGTTATATCAACCGTCAGCTAAACATTTTGAAGACACATTTATCTTGTTCTAACAGATATCATCTAATTATTGTTGATGAGATATACTTTGAAAAACATGTTTTTTGCAATCTTGCTGAGCCTATGTGTGACATATAATATTAAAGTATGAAAACAACACTATAATCTTTTCATTAATGTCTCAAACAAACATTTCCAAATGTTGCTGTTTTCTGCTCCTAAAAAGCCTCTCTGTGGGTTAACCTCCCTTGCCCTTTGTAATGCCCTTACCTATCAGATTTTGAATGCCTTTTTCTCAGAGTCTATCCAATCAGACGCAGCTTACATGAGCAGTCAGGTGTGAATCAGACACGTTAGCTGCGTGAGAAGAACACGGCGTCCCTCAACTAACAGCCCTAGAAAACCTCTGCTTAAATAACAAAACACACCAGGCTTTGATCAAGTAAATTACATGTTAGCCTTTGTGGTAAAGGCACTCCTGGGATGTTCAGATAATCAACACAACTGGCGTAAATCAGAGAAGTTGTGATGCGAAGAGTGACTTACTTACTGTAATTAGTATTGCTTCTATAACTGTTAGTTGAGTTTGTCTATAATAACTAATTCTGACTGCGACAATAAAAAGAGTTAAATTTTACACAATTTTGTCTACATTGTTGTTAACTCTTTCGTTAGCATGGCTTGCCACAAAAATACATAGCTTTTCCCACACAAGCATCTTTGTTGCCATGCACATGTTTGTACACATTCTTTTATAAATTATGCTTGGCTTTTAATTATTGTCTCAGTGCACACATTGACTGTAATTAAATGAAGATAAGGTGTGCATACAGCATGTTACAGTTGTCCTATAGCCGTATGTTCTGTTATGGATTGAACAGTGGACATACTGTACATGATGTTCTTTACGGTCTTGTTCCACTATAACAGGGGCCAGTCTCGCTTCATTATGCACTAATATGTTTGTTCAAGGCCAGTCCTTCCATTGGGTTTTTTAATGCATTATTTGCATACATAATGCAGTGCAGCACAGTGATTCTTAATGAAAAAGTCTTGTCTTTTCCTACGATTTATCACAATGGTTTTCAACATTTTTCAGTCACGACCCCCATACTAAAAGCCATTGGCATCCGTGACCCCAAGCACAAAATGTAGGCTTCTCGCAAAGTGATAAAATTGTCTCTAGCCTTTCGTTTGATATAAATCTATTGAAATGCATGCAAGACAGCCAATAGGAATCTACATCTAGAACCACTGTTTTATCATACTAGTTCCTTATGTTTCAATTGTTTTACACAGTCCCTTAAAGTTACTCCATGAAATGTTCTATAAAAAGTACAATAAATAAATAAATAAAATCCTCTTTCACAGGTACAGTATTGACTGTATTCTCGTACATTCATCTCATTCTCAATACAGTGGTTTGTTGAATTGCTGGAGCCATTATTAAAATAATATAACTGTAGTGGGTGGGCTCTTGAATCTGATGTGAGAGCCTCAGGTAGGAGTTAATATTGGCCCTTTTATCATTGAGTATCGTGTAAGTTTCCCATCAAAGACAATGCACTGGGAGACAGAAAAGCAACTTCTATTTCCCTGGAGTCGTTCCCTTTGAGAGTGAAGGGCTCATTTGAAGTGTGCAGAGGCAGGAGACTGTGTTTAAAATCACACAGACTCAAACATGAGGCTTGGTACAATGCAGGTCTGTCACTCAAAGCACACTGCATTCATAACATTCACATGGGAAAGAGTCTGCAGATCCGTGGTTTCATCTAGGACTCAATGTAATCTGTGTACTGTGTGTGATTCAGTACTGCATGGTAACTTACAAGTATAAAATGTGCCACATGTTGAAACATATTAAAGGGATCTGAGCTATAAAAAGTGGGCAAACAATTATTGGATTGTAATGAATGAATTAATGGTGTATTTATAAAGCATGTAACGGCAAAGAAGTTGAAGGATCAAGGTAATAAAATATAAAACTTTCTGTGTTGCTAAAGTCTTTTTTGCATTCCTGTTGTTGTGTTACTAAGTTTAATAAAATACCATCAAAGTTATAAAGGTTGCACTCTGGGAGTATATATATGCATCCTTATGTTTAATTTGTCAGAGATTATGTTTAACGGACAGGGACTACTTAGTGACAATAAGGCTGATCTCATCATAATTAGAAAATGTACCGGCTCGTTCCCTCTTCATTTTCTTTATGTGCCTAAAGCTGCTTTCATTTTGCAAAACTCATTTGGGAAATCGAGAGCAGCATTAAATGGCTCTTTAGGTGTAGTTAATAGACCGACTATCAGTTTGTTTGTGTGTTTCTATAGGTACTCAGTTCTGGTGTCTATTGGACATTGTACCCATTAAGAATGAGAAGGGAGAAGTGGTTCTGTTCCTCGTGTCCATAAAGACATCACAGACAAGAAGAAGGAGCAGAGTCCAGAACAAGGGCCCGAGACAGGTGAGAAATATATTACTACACTATTGAGTACTGCAGAAATGTAATAATTATGTTTTATGTCCCAAAGCAAATATTGTCCATATTCTAGAGTAATCTATATGTTTCATAATCATAAAAAAAAAAGCAAATTCTCTTCTAGCTATTAAATTGGCGCTCTGATTAAATTTGAAAGGAAATGTAATAATGGCATTTAATGGAGGCTGACTTTAAGTTAATTTAGTACTGTTACCGTGGCAACAAGCAGAGCCCTTAGTTGGATAACACAAGTCAATTGTAATCAAGCCACGTAGATCAAAGTGTAGCATTCAGCCTGGCTCTTTCACCTCCTCCAAGCCACATTTTCTTATTTACCTTTACCAACCCTCAAACACTCATTAGGCCCACACAAGCACCTCTGTGATTGACGAGGCCGTGGGCTCTGTTTTTGTCAGAACCAAATCGGGGAGCACTTCACACACTGCAGGGGTCCAGGCACCAAAGAAAAACTATATCTGTATGCACAAGCTGTTTTTGGATGCATGACACGCAACAATCACCATATACAAGTAGAAAAAGGTTGTCCATGCAGCTTTAGCATCAAGAAAGCTGAGCTAACACTTCTTTTAACCTTGGATCTGAAATTACCAGAACTGACTTGTTTGAGATTTCACCCATTTTAAAATTAGGGGCTTGACCTTGACCTCTGTGTACTGTCTAATGAAATCGTTAAGTATTTTATTTCACACAGCAAGCCAAAGCCAGTGTTCTGATTGGCTGTGCTTGGGTGGTCATTCTTGTCTCACTTTGCTGACTGAAAAAAGATGTCCATAAGCTGTAGTTGCAGCCAAAAATAAATGCATGTAGACATGGTTCATTTGTCGAAGAATTTGTGAGTAAGGAAGAACGAAAATTAGGCACTATAGCTTTAAATTATTGTTCTTATATCAAAACACCCCTGAAGTTGCATTTTGCTTCATTCATGCATTCATGTTTCATAATTCTGCATTTTTAGGGTGTTTACATCTCTAAAACTGTATATGATCTGTTACACCCTGTGAGTTCTAAAGCTGTTTTTAGCCACAATTGTGTTCGGTTGCAGAAAAAATTTCACCTAAAGTCTCTAATATACAGTATGTGGAAATACTATAAGAGCAGAATGGAAAAAAATAAGGATTTAAAGGTTTACAGGTTAAATGTGTGTGTATAAGGCAACAATATGAACCTAAATAATAATAAAAAAAGTTTAGGATTTCTTCTATTTAAATGCATAGTTTCAAAATTGACGGAACAAACAAAACATCTTTTACTACAAAACTCTAGTCCTGATGACTACTTTTTAGAGTTGTGTAAATCTCTGTTTTTCTCGTGCTAAATCACAAAGAATTCAGTTCACGTTCTCACTAAGGCTACTGTAAACACTTCCATATACAGCCACTTAAACAGCAGTCTGGGTGTGTGCTTTATGGCAGCCTGAGTCATTTGTAAAACGTGACCCTTTCCCAGGAAGCTCACCTTGTCGAGTTCAACCTGAGTTTCCTGTCGCCATTGGTAACCATTTGCCATCAGTCTCAGTGACCTTTCACACTGCCTCTTTAATCTTTGTGAGTGCGCCTTAAATCTTTGCCCACTTTTATCTCTTTTGGTGCCATTATGTTTGGTAGTTTAAACCTGTGTGGACATAGCATTACTGCACCTGTCCGCTCGCAGCCCATCTTTAGCTTTAGAACACACTGCGCCGTTATTGCAGTATTTTATAGACTGCAATAAAACCTTTCCAGACAAAAAGATCGTCATTCTCAGTTCTGTGTTCTGCTGCATCAAAGTCGTTTCAAATATCCTGTACAGATACAATGAGCAAATTGGATTTAGTGGCCCAAATGAAAATGATTTGGTTACAAGGAAGGGTATTTACCAAACATGACATGGTAATAGGGATGGAGCGGATGATTCAAAATGCTAAAGTGGATGGTGGACAATATATAATAAACAGCACTCATTCAACTAGGGATAAAAGATCAAATATGACCAACATAGTGAATTGTTTTAAATCTATTGGGGAAACAAACAACTGTGACTGATAGTGCAGAGCAGTGTGTGATGTGAGAGCCAATGGCCAAAATAAATGGCGTTTTCAGACTGCAAGGGCCGTGTAGCACGTGGCCAAAAGGGACTTCAGTCTGCCTTGTTTTCTTTGTGTCATTCTTGCTTCCGTTTGCCACTTGTCGATGTCAAAATATTTCATCTCAGTCTCAAAAAGAAAAAAAATGCTTCATGACTTTTTGTGTATGTGTTCCCCAGATGAGGAGACCGGGCTGGAGGTGCACCAGGTCACTCGACCTCCTGGGTTCAATGCAAACCGACGTCGCAGCAGAGCTGTACTCTATCACCTTTCAGGACACCTGCAGAAACAAGACAAAAGCAAACTCAAGATCAACAATGTGAGGCCTTTGCAAACACTGATCACTCATTATACTGTTATGTCATTTATTTGATATGTTCTTATTTAGAAAACTTAGAAATCCCCACCATCTCCTGCAGAAAAGCAAGTTGTTCACAAACATGCTTCACATACAAAAAGGACACAGGATTGTATTTCTTGTAACATAGAGCAATATGTCAATGACTGTGACTGTGATCAATGATCAACCAGCACGTAGTCAGAATAAAAAACACCGTTTACCAGAAGTTCCAATTTATTTTATTATTAAATGTTGAGTTAAATAGATGCTAGAGCAGCAGGCCATACACACTAAACAGATGGTCTGAAGGTCAACACTCTTACACACTGCTATGGGACTTCAGGTTGTGGTGCATTAAAATCTGCTGAACTCAGAGAGTGAAACTGCAAGGACAGCTATACTGAGGAAGATGCGTTTTTAAAGTTTATTGTGATTAGTAAAACTGCAAAAAAAAAGTTAAATCCTGCCCTCCACCGACCTTCCAGGCCTGGCTTAGTACTAATTCTGCTTTAGACCTGGTTTAGTTTTGGGTTGGTCCTTGTTCAGAGACCCAGTTAATGTCTAGTTTTGCACTTTTGGTAGAAATGAAATGGCTGTGTAGAGTAATGTCCTTTATATTGTATTTTTCCACAAAATACAGTGTTAAAACACATGATGATCTGTGTGATCCAAATTGTGTTGAAAGTGGTGTCCTGGCTTAAACCTATGGCCAAACCTTTGGCCAAAAGCCAAGTTTTGCAGCAAAACATGGCCCTTGAGAAAAGTTGAAAAGCCTTGCACGACAGTAATTATACAAAGCAAACTGATCACTTATAGGCAATGTGAAAAAATATCTTTTTGTGATACCTTGTAAAGAAAATATGAACACAAGCACAGTACAGACCAAAAGTTTGGACACACCTTCTCATTCAAATACTTTTTTTTTTTTTTTTTTTTTCATGACTATGAACATTGTCGATTCACACTGAAGGCATCCAAACTATGAATTAACACATGTGGAAGTATAGTACATAGCCAAAAAGTGTGAAACAACTAAAAATATGTCAATATGTCAGTTCAAAGAAGCCACCTTTTGCTTTGATTACTGCTTTGCACACTCTTGTCATTCTCTTGATGAGCTTCAAGTGGTAATCACCTCAAATGCTCTTCCAACAGTCTTGAAGGAGTTCCCAGAGATGCTCCTTCAAGCATCTCTGGGAACTCCTTTACACTGCGGTTCAGTTCACCCCAAACCATCTCGATTGGGTTCAGGTCTGGTGACTGTGGAGGCCAGCTCATCTGGCGCAGCACTCTATCACTCTCCTTCCTGGTCATTCATGGTGTTTGTATCTTCAGTGTAAATCTACAATGTTCAGAGTCATGAAAATAAAGAAGATTCTTTGAATGAGAAAGTGTGTCCAAATCTTTGGTCTGTACTGTATGTTCATATTGTGGAGATCAGAACACAGCTCCTCAGATCTTGTGAAGTGTGAAAAGTCTTCAGGTACTGATGTTATTGTATCTGTACAAATCTTCTGTTTGTTGCTCCAGAACATGTTTGGAGAGAAGCCCCCGATCCCCGAGTACAAGGTGGCCGCCATTCAGAAGTCTCGCTTTATCCTTCTTCACTACGGAACTTTTAAGGCGGGCTGGGATTGGCTGATTCTTCTGGCCACCTTCTATGTGGCAGTCACTGTGCCCTATAACGTGTGTTTCACTGTGGGTGGGGGCGGGACGAGGGGAACATCAATGCCCCTCGAAGCCCCCCTAGCGTCAGCGACATCCTGGTGGAAATCCTGTTCATTTTAGGTCAGTTCTTTAATATTTTACATCACAAAATATTTCACCTCAACATGTTCATGATCATCTTTAGGTTAGGATCCCAAAGCTGAAAGATGGAAACTAATCTGTAAATTACCAGTCAGTTTAGGTTTTGGAGAATTCTCTTATCAAGTCTCATATCAAGTTTAAAATCAGTGATATACTGTCTTTGAAATGTCTGCACAGTAAGGTATTTTGTAGTTTTCATTATAAAGAAAAAGGTAGGCTAAGAAATTACATAATAATGAAATTATTGAAGCATACCGGGTCAAAATATTCTCATAAAAAGTTAAATCAACTTAAGCCTTAACTTTGAATACTGAAGTTTAGTTCTTTATTATTCCCACGCAACAATAAAAAGATATGAGGCATTATAGTGGACAATTATGTCTGACTGCAAACTCATTTTCCCTCGAGTTCCTCTCTGTACACCAATTGTACAAAACTTATGAGTGCACTTTAAAGAACCATTTGGCTTAATGGAACCTAATGACTCCAGTGAAACTACATGGATGCCCTACAGTAAAGATGTGTCACTTATTTTCAACAATAAAGCTTAAGTTAGATTGCAACAAAAAGGATTATAGAATGGATTTCAATCAGTGGCTGTAGTAGTTAAATAGATTTTTGCTATAAAACTGCCAAAAATTGCTCTTTTCTTTTTTGAATTGCTAACCTGTTTTGTTCACCCACACAGTATGTTGTAAACTTAGCACTTTGTGACAAAGTCAGACAGCCATGTACTGTAAATAAAAAAAAGTATTTTATTTCACATTGGTAGTCTAAAGCAGCGCTCTCATTAGCGGTTCCAGGGTTGTTTACTCCAGTTTCACTTTTCTATGAAGAGGCTCTTAAGTACAGTAATAATTTCAGCCTCAAATGAATGAATATGTATATTAATTATGTGCGAAAAGACTCGTTAAAACTAGGAAGTAGTTGGACAGATTTAAATACCTACTTCCTGTTTTGCTGTGTGAAAATGAGGTGCCTCAGCTTTAATATGACAGCTTAGAATACCTAATTCAGATATCTTGTTTTAAATGCAGGACTCAGTTTCATCAATGTCTTACTTTAGATCTGTGTTACTGCTTCCAGACATAGTGCTGAACTTCCGCACTACTTTTGTGAGTACGTCCGGTCAGGTGGTGTATGATGCTCGCTCCATCTGCGTCCACTACGTCACCACCTGGCTGTTTGTGGACCTCATCGCGGCTCTTCCTTTTGACCTGCTGTATGCTTTCAACGTCAGTGTGGTGAGTCATGCCTTCGTGCACCTCCAGGGGGCGTAACACTTGTTTATATTCATCAACAAATATACCAGACATCTGTGACACACTACAGGGGAGAGACAAATCAGCATTCTCAACTAACATCTACCACGAAAGGACAATCTCATGAATCTCAATAGTTCATTTTCCGTACTGGCCGTGGCCATGTGCCAAGTTTTGAGACAGAACACAATAGAGCCTAATGTCAAACCCTCCCCAGTGAGTCTCAAGTCCTCTCCTCATCCAAACTCCTCCACAGGAGACACCTGGCCTTAAGCCAAGCAAAGATGGTGCTGATATTGATTTCCCCTGTGCTTCAGAAATGACAAACTTTGGCCTAAATTACATTTGAGATAAAAATCGCACACATCCACTAAACTGATTTTTCATATTTGGCAATATGTGTATAATTAGAAGTCTAATTTCCCCACATCTCAGAACAGAAATCTGATATCTAAAATTATGCATATTTTTGTTAAACCACTCAAACAAGAACATTCTGGGAGGAAAGAAAAAGAAACACTGGGTGTATACAACCAGTAGAAATTTTACTAATAAATTTTACTTAATCCAATAACCCAGTTATTACATTTTGTTTTTGCAGTGCATTTACATGCATAAGAGAGTTTGTTATCCAGTTAATCAATCAGTCTCTCAGTCAACAATCAATCAATTAATTAATCAATCAATCAATCAATCAATTCATTTGTGGGTTTTTCTATAGTATTCATTCTTTCAGTCTTAGACATCTTTATTAAATTTGTATATTTTTTTCTTTCCGGCATAGTTTGAACAATCAGAAAGAAATCAAAGATTGAATTTTTGATGTGAAAGTAGACATTGCCACAGTCTTTTTTCCGATCTTTGTAAGATAAACTTGGTCTTTGTCTTTTCTTGTTTGCCTTATTTGCAGTACTTTGGGGTGAACCTGCTGAAGACTGTGAGGTTGTTGCGGCTGCTGAGGCTGCTGCAGAAGTTGGAGCGTTACTCCCAGTACAGTGCAGTGGTGCTCACTCTGCTAATGTCCATGTTTGGGCTACTGGCACACTGGATGGCCTGTGTGTGGTACTTCATCGGACGCCGGGAGATCGGGAGCCCTGGCTCCTGGGATATCGGTCAGTGTTGTTTATACTTTTAATCAGGCATAGGACTGTGACTACAAATAGATATGTTTTTACACAATACAGTATATTTTAGCACCAAGTTTTATCCTTAAAGGTTGTATGGAGGATTTTCAAAAATTGTTTGTTGTCAGTCATGGTCAAAAATAGTTGTATAGATTTGTAACAGCCTTGTACTTATACTAAACAAAAAAACAATTATAAAAATATATAAACCGTGGACATGATGAGGCCAGTAAAACGTTGACCAATAGATAACGAGGTACCTCGTTATCTATTGGCCTGTGAATCTGTCAAGCAAACCCTCAGTGTTCCTAAGTCACTGATTGGCCCAGTTAGCAGTGAAGGGCGTGGCCCTGGGAGGAGAAACACATGTGCATCATTTGAAAAACAACAAGCAGCTGTTGAACTCGAAAAATCCTCCATACAACCTTTAAAGGCTATATATATACATACATACATACATACATACATACATACTGTACATACATACATACATACATAACCTTGTCTCCTGAGAATTCTCTCGTCCCTTAATCCTATTTAAAGACATTATATTAGATATCGCAGATGTCTAAATGTAGCCTGTGTAGACGGGTATTATCATTCCAAAGAGAATTGTACTCCATTTTCTCTTTGGTTGGAAAGCTTTTAGCCTGTATTTGTTTACTGCTGCCACCTTTTACTGCTACTCACAGTGTGCTTTGAATATTCACACACAACAACTTAATAAGAGATGAGTTCCGTAGAGAACAGAAAAGCTTTTCGAATGCTGTTGTTCCCTGATTAAATGGTCAATTTGCATTTCTGCTGACTTCTTTTATCTAATCAACTTTATTAATTGAATCAGACACAATTCACTAAGACATTAAGACAAGAAACACAAAGCATTGCAGTGGTTTGCTTTTTTTCAAGTTTCGAAAGAATAGCGATAAAAAAAAAAAAAGATGGTGATGAGACAAAAATGTTCCGTGGTTCAGATTAATTTGCACTTGACAGGGGCTTGAACTAAAGATACTTAAGACAATGTGGAGGAATATAATTTGCAAAAAAAGGTTTGTGAGTTTTGGAGTGCTCTGACCCAGACATTGGGTCATCACAAATTGTTCTGGTCAAACTCATCATTACTTGCTGCCTAATAGATTCCTTCATTAGCGTGAAGGCACTTTTCACTTCATTTCTCGAGGGTTTTAATGACCTGTGAATATTCTAAGTCATCTTTCTGTTTTATACACCGCCACACATTTGAGGCTCATATTGATGTTAATTGTATGTAGCACTATTGCGGTCAATGTATCTGTATGCCCCATCAATATTGTATTCAGAAAGATAAAAGATCCAGTGGACACAGAAGAGCAGACTGACCTATTGGTGACACAAGCTCTTTCACCACAGCGCTGTGATGCATGTCCATACAGCCAAGGCTCTTTCTCTGCCAGTCACTGGGATACAGTGTATGTCAGTGGCACAGTTTCTCATCAATATTTAAAATGGAGCAGAGCTGAGGTCGTTCATATAACTGCTGCTGTGAACGTCAGTCTTCATGCGTATGCAAGCCAAGAAAGTGAAGAGTGACACTTATTGCAATAAGGCACATTATGGATAATTACAAAGCACCCATTGCTTAGAGCTGTTATGTAGATATTATATTTCTAATTCTTACAGTGCTATGTTGAAGAATTTTATTTTTTGCCTTTTTAGGGCAAAATCACATTAACAATTCAAATGAATTATAATGTTTTCCTATGTTTTGTCATTAGCCCTGAATTCACAAACTAACCACTGCCTTTGTAGTATAAATAGCTTTATCATGTATTTTTTTTTACTTTCATTTATCATGATCCATTTCTTTGTGCTGCAACCTTCATCACCAAGACTTCATATGTAGCATATCACCACTCAAATTACTGTGAAATCCACTCTCTTTCAAAAATGCTCAATATAGTCTCCCCTGAGAAGTCGATTCAAGCACACTACAGGTTGGACAAGTGTCATACATACTCTGTGAGCTGCTGTGGAGTGGCTAGCACCATGGACAGCTCATGATTGTGAATTCAGCACCACGGACAGAGGCCGAGGCTGAGCACTGTAGTTTCTCTGTGAACATCAATGAAGTGTCACATATCTGCAGCTCTGCTCTCCATTACACCAGCAGACAGGATCATTCTTTCACACAGAGCGTGAAATAGTCATGTGTAGTTCGTAGTTTATTCCATTTTGAGGCTACATTTTGTGCCTCTATTTTAACACATCGATGACGCAGAGTATGCTGGAGAGCATCATGAGACCTGTTTTTGAGAAGAAAGTTTTCTACCTTTTTTCAAATTCCAAACATGTAATTTCAATGCCTGTCATAGCAATTAAACTGCCATGAAACATCTACGAAGCAAATTTTAAGACACATGAAGATAAAGTTTTTAAATAATGAGGTTGTCATGGCGGTGGGTCTTGTTTGCAATATTTGGGAAAATACTGCTGTCATTACCTGATGTGGAATGCGGTTCGATTCGTCACATGAATGCCTAGACACTTTGACAAAAATATTACTATAGTAACTATAGTAATACTTGGGACAAACTCGAGATTCGTTCAGTCAGATTTATTAGCAGAATGTAAACAGAATATATTTTTAAACTGTTCGTGCATGTTCGACAGCAGGACTGAGTAATGTCTGACTTAAGATTCATTTGATGAAGATCATGGCTAAAATTATCACTTTTTTCTTGTGAATTAGTTAAACTTTGATTATATTTGCATTTGAAATCTACTTAAATCACATCAAACAGAATTGTTCCATGTTAGGTGATGAGATTCCCTAATAAAACGGTTTAACTTGGAGACTACACCAGCTTACCTTGTACTTTACATGGTCCTGATACAGAACAGTCGAACGTTTTAATAAATAATTTATGGTCTGTTTTTGTGGTACTGGCACAGTAGAGGTTACTGTATTTCTGTGTGACACATCAGATTAAATGGAAGGCGTAGCTTATGCTTGTATGTTATCCCAGAATCCATTACCATATGACAACAGCATGAGTAATGTACACAGAGCTCTTTGTGTTTCCTTCGTGACTGATGGGATAAAAGGAAGTCCTTGTACATTATTTGTTTTTAGTACACACACAGTTCAGCCTTCGAAGTGTCCGTGCCTCCACAGTGCTGCACAGGTTAAGAACTGCTAATGACAAAGTAATTAGAAAACTACTCAGGTGTTAAATCTTTAATGTTGTTTGTTTGGTTGGGACTGCTCCCGGCTCAGTTGTCAGAGTGAGCAGGCAGTGACACTTGACAGCATCAAGTACACACCAAGTTGTTACGCACACACACAGACACACAAGGTCGCTCTGGTCCCTGGATATAAATATGTGAGTAAAGCTCTGCATTCTCTATCCTGTTCTGCACAAACACTGTTGCTCTGATTCGATTTGCCTCTGTGTAATTCAGGGCTTATCTTTGCTGCTTTTCAATTTTTCAATGTAGTTTTACCTTTTGTTGTATTTCCTTTGAAGCTTGTCTGTCCACAGCTTCATTGATCTCTTTGCAAAGATAGCTCACATACTTTTGATTGTCTACAGACAGAAACAATGTATTTTCCAAGATATCAAATACTTGCTCAGTTATTCTGAAGGACGAAGAATAAACAAGTGACCTTTTTAATCTAAATATTAATAAATATTACTCTCTACAGTGAAATTTCATTGAACATGATAAGCACCTTACAATGGATATTAATATCATTATTTCCCTAAAAAAAAAGAAAGAAAGAAAAAGTACATAAAATAAGCTTTTTTATCTTTCATTGTTTAGGTTAATGGCCTATTTCAACAATTTTCTTGACTTGATTTCATGTGAATTTTTACTTGAATCCTAAAACTAAGTGAAGTAGTAATCCTATTTTTTTTTATGTTTTTTTTTTTTTTTACTTAGTCTTTACTTTACTTTTTTTATTGTTTTAAAAGATAAAAATACTCCCAAACTAACTGAAACAAAACTACTTTTAGACTGTGTTTTCCACATACTTACACATACATACATACATACATACATACATACATACATACATACATACATATGCCTAACATGATGCTTCTGTCTTAAACAGGTTGGCTGCATGAACTGGCCAAACGTTTGGGCACCCCATACTTCCTGACCCCTTCTCCGACCCTGGTCCCAGGAACAGTGAGCAGCCTGCAGTCCAACAGCAGCCAGTGGAACATGAGCGGCTCTGAGGTGGTAGGGCAGGCCTCCTGGAACTCCTCGCAGTACTTTGGGAACATCTCCGCAGCAGATGCTGTGACCGGGACAGGTGCAGGGGGCGGGGGCATGGGGGTTCTGGCCGGCGGTCCCTCCATGCGCAGCAGCTATGTGACCTCTCTGTACTTCGCCCTGAGCAGTCTGACCAGTGTGGGCTTTGGGAATGTCTCAGCCAACACAGACTCGGAAAAAATATTCTCATCTGCACCATGCTCATTGGAGGTTCGTGATCTCATGTATTATTACTATATTCTTATGTTTTGTTCATTGTAAATTGCAGCTTTTATAATAAGTGAGTCTCTATCTTGTTACACCTGAGTATACATTTGGCTATGCTATATTGGTATATTAAACAAAGTCCAGCCCAGGAAATAGTACCATGGTAATATACCACAGAATCACGTACCACCTACAGAACCTCTTTAGGTACACACAACATAGTTTAAGACACATGATCTAAATAACGCAGATGAAGTGTGTACCAGTGCCAACTCTATAATTACACACAACACATATAATTTCACACAAAAACATTGTTGCTTTGCTGTGTGCAGTAAAGCTTGCAATTCTTATCAACAACGTACTGAGCAATTAGATTAGTTATTTGCATGATACAGGTGGAACAAAGGAGCTGATTGGTCGTCTGTCATTCAGACCAAAATCTAACTTCACTCACCTCACATTAAAATACTTTTTTGCTTCTATTAATGATTCTGCAGAAATCTGTGATGTTTTTCAGCCCACCTAACCCTTTTTTCCATATTTTTCCATGCATTTTTTTTTTTGTCGTAAGCAGTCATGCTGGTTTTCCTATGGGAGACAATGCGTGTCCCTGATATGCTAATGGCTAATTAATCTGACAATCACGCTCACTGCAACGCACTAATTCGAAATATATTTTTTATATATTGTCTGGATTTTCAGGCAAACCGGTAATGGGACACTACACAGTTTGCAAAGCACAATTTGTTCTTCCTCAGGTTCCAAAAAAATAACAAAAACATATTTTTATTTTCCACTCAATGGTAATCTTTAGGAAAAAAAGTTTTACCAGTAATTTGTACAAACTTCATTCATAATGCATTTTCCCATTTCCATTTTACTGATTGTGGATGTTGAAAAAAACACCAATTTATCCGAAAGAATTGCCATCCTTTAAACATGTGTATATTTTATATTTTTGCTTATACATATTAGCATTTTGTGTCCAGATGTTGCTATTCAAAAGTAATGTTGGTGTCATTGGGCAGTGTGAGCTTGTCGGTTGTTTAAGTCTTCTGCAGCATCAGTGTAACTGCTCTGTTGGTCTCTGTGCTGAAGGGAACAGTCATTTAGATGTGAGGACATAAGTCAGGGCCGCACTGGTCTGTGTAGGTGGCCCACTGGAGGACGCATTATCAGCAAGTTCACATTTAGGAGCATTGTCAGTGCACAGATGGAACAGTGTGCTTCTTACTTTATTTTATCTTCATGACTGATTGTTATATTTGCACCGTAAGCAAACTTAAACAGATGAGTGTCCAGTAAAGATTTAGAGCAGAAGGCAAGTCCAGTTGCTTAATTTTGTTTTTCTTATAAATATCGTGACCATTTATTTTCTTGATTTTAAGCTGAAGGTAGAAAACTATATTGCCAAAAGCTATACATAAAAACAGAAATGATATTTTTCATGCCTGATTAGTTCATAGTGAGTAAATAAAAACTTTCCTAGCAATAGCATTAATACAGAATCTTATGATGATGCTGGTGATCTCTGATGGGAATGTTGAAGATTGTTGTTGAAATATTCATTCAAAAAATTTTAAAACAGAATTCTTTAAACTATGATGATTTTAGTCACAAATGTTTCTTACAGATACAATATATATATATATATATATATATATATATATATATATATATATATATATATATATATATATATATATTATATATATAATATATATATATATATATATATATATATATATATATATATATATATATATATATATATATATATATATTTTTTTTTTTTTTTTTTTTTTAACATGTCTAAATATTTTTCTTATTTTGTGTTTTTTAGCCTTGATGCATGCTGTGGTGTTCGGTAACGTGACGGCCATCATACAGAGGATGTACTCGCGCCGCTCGCTGTACCATACACGCACAAAAGACCTGAAGGACTTCATCCGGGTTCACCGCCTGCCCAAAGCCCTTGAGCAACGCATGCTTGAGTGTTTCCAGACAATGTGGTCAGTCAACAATGGAATAGATGTCAGCGAGGTGAGGGTCGAATCTGACTGATTTGTGCTCTGACTTTTCATTATATCAAATAGAGAGTTTAGGAGAAAAAATGGAAATAGATTATGAAAACATGAAAATTCTTTAAATGCTATAAATTGTCTCCAAAACTCATGACCAATTGCTGTTTTAATTTGGCGGCTATTTTTTTATTCATTTAATTATTCTTTTTATTTATATTTATCCCTTTTTTCTGTTGTCATAAAATTCAGACTTATGTGTGGTGTCTGACTAATAAAACTAATTTTTACAGGCACACCTTTCAAACAAGCCTGCGACATCATAATCTTTTTTTAGCACAACTGTAGCTCTGAGAAACTGACAATGAAAAGACCAACCACAGAGAAGCAAGACAGTTATAATTAAACTCTTCAAAATGTTTCTTGTACGTCTTTAATTTGCTTCTGCCTCCTTTTTTCCAGTTGAATAATGATTTTACAAGGTTATTTTTAATTAGTTCAATATTGACCACTGGATTTCAGGTTTTGTAATTGTATAGTGTGTTTGTGTTCATCACATTGTGAGGACCAAAAGTTGTATACACACTCACTTTAAGGGGACCTGCCTTCCTTATGGGGACAAAAAGCAGGTCCCCATGATGTAAATCTTTCATATGAGATTAGCAACATGGTTTTAAGTTCAAATAAGATTAAGGTCA
The DNA here is from genome assembly GCA_038363315.1 of Mugilogobius chulae. NCBI lineage: Eukaryota > Metazoa > Chordata > Actinopteri > Gobiiformes > Gobiidae > Mugilogobius > Mugilogobius chulae. The sequence continues at coordinate 10,624,090 of CM076415.1, read as the reverse complement.
GAATTAGAGTGAGAGGGTTAGGTTAAGTTTCGGAAAGTTGTCACTAAGGCTAGGTTAGAGTAAGGGTGTGTGAAATGAATGTAAGTCAATGTAATGTCCCCATGAAATGTGAAAACACAACATGTGTGTGCCGTCTGAGTGTGTGTCTATTACTTAAATGGCCAGTCCCAACTCAAGACATCTCTGAGCAGTGTGAGCATACAAACGGCATATTTACTGTATGCTGGCATGTAACCACATCTTTTCTTCTGCAGCTCCTAAAGGACTTTCCAGACGAGTTGCGAGCGGATATCGCCATGCATCTGAACAAAGAGCTCCTGCAGCTGCCACTGTTTGAGTCCGCCAGTAGGGGGTGTCTGCGCTCCCTGTCCCTCATCATTAAGACGTCCTTCTGCGCCCCAGGAGAGTTCCTCATCCGCCAAGGAGATGCTCTACAGGCCATTTATTTTGTCTGCTCTGGGTCTATGGAGGTGCTCAAAGACAACACTGTGCTGGCTATTCTGGGTAGGTCTAACATCACTATAAAGCTTATGCCTTTCTAGCTACAACGTAGCTAGATTTTAACTGGAATAATGATTTTCAACACCGTGTCATGCCTGTAACTTTTCATACTTTTGACAACCTTTGCTGAGGTAGATTTCAGTCTCTCAACCAGCTCAATTCCTTGTTAAACCAAAGAAAGTCGGTCAGAAAATCAATAACAGGTAGAAGAAATGCACCGCATTCCACCACTGGTTTAAAGAATACAAATGACTTGCCTTTCCTTGACTTGTAAAATACTGAAAGTCTAAAGCTTAACCAAAGGTTATGTTTGATTTGAGTTACAAAATTACACGCTGCTTGCTAATTATCCCTAGTTGCAACAGAGGGCGCCAATTATTTCAAAGACATAAAAATGGCACCTTCGCTTCTACAGACAATTAGCTGTCAAGCCAGGACTTAATGAGACAAAGTAGAATGATTATGATTTCTTAAACGTCGAGCTGCATACGCAATGAAGGTGAGAAATGACATGTGTGCCTGTTTCACAGCAAATATTATTAATCATTTATGAAATGGCACTTTCAAGAAACACAACAGGCTGTTTTTGTTCCAGATGTTGCAATAGTGAAAGGTCATCATGACGCAGATTTGTTTTACTAATATGAGCAATCCACACGCAACAAAATGGAAAGCAAAGATAAATTTCACGTAATAGTTTCTATTGGAAAAAAATTAAGTTCAAACCAGTCCTCATTTCATATTACATGGCTGGATGATAAAACAGATGTTGACATAATTTATGAGTGGACTGTTTTTGTTTTCAGTAGTCATTTTCAGTTTTGGTTAACCAGTTTTTTATCATTGGCATCAAAATGACGCCTTCTTTACAGCTTTTTGCTCTAGTTCTGTACAACTCTCCAAAGACATTCGAGTCATATCCTCCTTGACAGAAGTAATAAGTGCTGGATACCGGGTTAAGTTCTGTCCAATGAGACCTGCCGAGACACTTGATCTGGAGAAAATGATATATTGCAGCAAAAAAAATAAAAACTAGATAGATGGATATGAGTCTCAAGAATGGGAGTGTTGAGATGATCGTCTTAACCAGCCCACAAGTGTAGAGTAATGGCATGGTCCAGCTTGAGCAGTGCCGTAGGAAGTCCATCACAAATGACAGGGTGTGACTGGGGAGCAGCTCCGGAAATGTAGCCACAGCAGGGTTTGCTTCCAGACAGAATCAGCTCCATCACAGTTCACCACTTTAAAGGTTTCATGTGACAGATGGGTACTATAGAAAGAAATAGAAGAGAGGAAAAAGTATTTTACAAAGATTAGACATTGTATCTGTCATACAAGAAGAAGAACAGAAATGTCACGCAGACTAAAAATGTACATGCCAGAAGGCTTGGTTTGATTCTGGTTACGTTTCTTTGACAAGACATTCAGATATTGTATAAAAATCAAGTGGCATTTAATTAAAACAGAAATTCAATTTTTAAAAATGCACCTTCCAACCAATTTTCTTCAGTTGGTGTTGTGTTGTTCATTTTAAACATTTTGTCTTTGCTTTTGCTCTTTAACATAAAAGTACCATTTCACTTGATTTAATTGTTCTTTAGAACTACAGCTCAACAGTTCCACTTATTTCGAAGCACACCAAGGATACGGAAGTAAATGCCATGTTTCTGTAGAATCGTAAATGTTTATAGGCTAACCATCCAAAAATCAAGTTTTAGGGATTCTTCATCAATATACTACATCAGTGCCATGCCACACTGTGGAATATAACTAAAGGAACTTTTTTTTTCCTTGTGGAAAGAAGCATGAAGAGACCTTCTGCTAGAACACAAAATAGTCAATATTAGGGAGATACAAGCCTGAGTATAGACACTCATTTATATCATGTTTCTAGTCCAAAACAATGTGCCACAATGGTCTCATTTAAATTTATGGAAAACACCATCAGAACATATTCATTTGGGCAATATCTTTCTGACTTTACCACACGTTACCACATGTTACCACTAGCAGTACCACACATTACACATTACCACCTACACAGTACCACATTACCACATTACCACACATTACCACATGTAACCACACATTCCCACACGTTACCACACGTTACCACACATTACCACACATTACCAACATTACACATGTAACCACACATTCCCACACATTACCACACATTACCACACATTACCACACGTTACCACACGTTACCACACGTTACCACACATTACCACACATTACCACACGTTACCACACGTTATCACGCGTTACCACACGTTACCACACGTTCCACACGTTACCACAGTTCCCACACGTTACCACACGTTACCACACGTTACCACACATTACCACACATTACCACACGTTACCACACGTTATCACGCGTTACACACGTTACCACACGTTCCACACGTTACCACAGGTTCCCACACGTTACCACACGTTACCACAAGTGTCAAACTGTGAACAGAGGTGGAAATGGAGCCCTGAGCCCATAATGGTGATAGACCAGTCTGAATGCTGATGTAGTCATGATGCTGAAGTGGGACATGATGGAAAAGTGGTCTGCAAAGCTATGGAATTCACTTGAGTCAGGTGGTGTAATTGACATTTAGAACCATACTCCTGGTTTAGTTCTGGTGCAGATGTTGTGCTCTAATTTTGCTCAAGGTGTGGTTCAAACCTGAAGTAACAAACCTACATGGTTTAGCTGTAAGCCTAGTCTTGTATGTGCTATTATGACCTGCTTGAACTCAAGTGTGGTTATTGATCAATATTGAAAGTTTTTTGTGGATGTTGGATACAAAACACAAGTTTGTGGTGCAGTTTTGTAGTCCAGCCATGAGACGAACTGATAATCTCTGACATTCATAGCTGATCAATAGCTTTCTTTTTCTTCTTCTCAATTCTATGGGTACAATGGAAAATTATCAAAATTAATAGGAGTGTGCTTCATTCACAAAAAGGGCTGAAAATTCTTGCAGATTGCTCAGAGGATTATTATTCTTTTCCATTATATATGACAACTTGCTATCTAACTGTCACTAACCGAAACTTAAGAACAGATATTAGTTCCAGATATAATTGAATTCATTTCATTTATTGATTTATTTATCAAGACAAAGTATAGTTACATAATACCAAAAGGCAAAGATTATAGCATGTGTAGTCCTTAAAAAGGCAATTAGATTACAAGTTTTGAAGTTAATAATTTGTCATTTTAGCCCGCATGCAGCACTTAGTTCTTCTTTAAATATTTGTATATGATCTCAAAGTGAATGCCTTGTATTTGCTCATGGCAGCTAGAGACAGTTATTAAGCCACCTGTGAATAAGACATAACCTAGTGAGCCACAGCAGTCGGGCACAAAAGCACACCTGTACAAACAGCTTAGTATAATTGCTTTAGCTGGCTGTCCTGCACGTTCAAATCTAATTTCCTCCTGAGCTACAGCACGACTAATCCAACAAACAAGACTTCCTGAAATGTGTTTGCGCCGATGTGTATCACTCAGAGCCAGAGAGAGGGAAATTTCGAAGAACTATGCTTTTATGTGGTAGTCTATGACAGATCTGCTCGTCTTACATGTCGGCTTCTGCAAAGGTCAAGATGCACTGAATTGATGGTTTGGAGTGAGCGTTTTGTGAAAAAGACGATGGAGTGGGTTTAGGTGGAAATGCCAAGACTCCAGCCCCGTGTTTGATGTTGATCATAACACACACGTCAATAGACCGAATGTAGTGCTGCTGGTATTAATAATAAATATGAATATTGCATTATTTAAGCACCTTGATTATAAATGCTGAAGAGTGGATAGAGTCAAAGCCCCACAGAGCATCATCACTGTGGTCTGGTCTAGTTACTGGTTTACACTGAACATGCCAGTCTGATAAAACATGCACCAGCACGTGGCTTTTTATGGCTTATGTAAACTGGCATTTTGTTCGAATAAGTAGTGGTTCTTAGGAAGATATAAAAGGACTGGGATTTTGTGGTTTTAAAGACTTAGAGCTTAGAATATAAACAATCTAGACTACATTTTTCAGTAAAACATAGTGAACAGGGTCATGCTAAACGTTTTGCTTGTTTTCAGCTAATTTGGCTGTTTTGACATGGTTTATAATTGGATAATTGTCTAACAAATATGACATATGTAGAGGTAATTTCACAGCTGTTACCTGGCAACCATATTGTAAAAAGGACCAAAATCCACACGACAGACATTCTGACTTGAAAAATTATAATATCTTGTTACACATTAATTTTCCTTAAGATTTGTTTCAACTCACAGGAACCTGTATCAGTTGTGTAAATTGTCTTTGCATTTTGGCGCTGTCTGATGACATATGTCGAGGGACATGTACGTACGTGTACGTTTCAACACAAACAGCCAGTTTGTTTTGTTTTTTCTTGCCAAAAAGGGGATGCTCTGAGACAACTATTCACATGCCTGTTTTTATTGTTGGAAGCTGCCTCTCTGATATTTCTCTGGAAGTAGATCTGAACTTCCTAAGGCTCTGTGTCTGCTGTTGTTTTGGCATATGTTTGAAAGTTTTTGTATTTCAGTTTCATAATGAATGATGTAATTTTTTTATTGTTCTGACATGAAGTAGTTATGCTTTGAACATAGCCAGTATCAGACATCAAAAAAATATTCAACATATTAACAAATGTCTGCGTTCCTCCTGTCACAATACAGCCAATGTAACATAAAATCAAAAATTCTCATCTTTCATCATATCAAAGCATTCGGATTTTACCAGTCATCACAGGGATTGAATTCATCATGGGACGTATCATGCCTCGCTCTCAATTCACACATTCGACACATCTATTGAGAGAGTTTTAACTCGAAATTCCTGTTCGCACTGAGCTATCAATTTTCATTCGAACGATTTGCTCTGACATAAATTCTGAGTACGAATATTGGCACACCTTGCCTTCTAAAACTATTTGTACACTACAAGGAGACTACTGTACAAGGATTGAAGTCTAAAATGATGAGAAAGAACATGTGCTTGGTCAATTCACTGTCATATTACCAAGGCTTTCAAAAGTTTGATGGTAATTTTATGCTCAAATTGTATTTTCCATTTGTTGTTGTTGTTAAACTCAGTCAAATTAGTTTATAGATTTGTAACAATCTTGTATTTATGGTAACCAAAATTACAACCACAATAACTGTGGACATGGTAGATCAAGTAAAACCTTAGTTAATTAAAAAAAACAGGGCTGCCTCACTACCTATTGGCCTTTTAGCCAGTCAGTCAAACTCACTGGGTGAGTAAACAATGGAAGAAGTGGCACTGGGCAGTGGAACACAACATTTTCTCTATAAAACGTTTAAATCCAGGCTTTAATACGTTCACAACATTCTACAGGGCAATCATTTTTCAATCAGGTTGACAGCAGCTAAAATTAATCTTGTTTAAATTAATTTTATATTTGAAATTCAAAAGGTTAATGATCTAGTCACCTCAGAAATTACCTTTTTTAACTTAGTGATTTTTTAAATAAATACTGTATATTTATTTCATGTCAAATGTCAAATTCTAGTGATTGAAGCCAACCAATTTCACAAGTGATTCCAGGCAGACTGAAATACATTTGCACATTAGGCAAAAGTCTTTTAGCTGTCCATAGTGAGGCACAGATTTAGAATTAATGTAGAAAATGCCAACAATTATGAATTAAAAACTATTAAGTTGAAGATTTCTTTTTAGCTTCAGCCTTCAAAATTGTGCTAACGTCACTGAATTGCCAGCTAAATAATTACATACAAAATTAATAACAATCTGTGCAGCTGTTCAGTACGACTTTTTTTTTTTTTTTTTTTTGAGGACTGTAAAATGGGACTGATTTGGCAAAACAAAGATATTCAAATTACAAGAAACGCTCAGAGGAATGGCTTTAGCTGTAATTTAGAGCAACACACCTATAATTAGAGTCTCTACAAAACTGTAAAATAATCATCATTGATGATAACAGTTGTGTATGGCATTACTCAGACTCTATGTTACAATAATGTCTTTTGCACACAGTTTAAACTCCAGTGAGTGAAATTAAAAACACCAGAATCAAACACTGAAATAACATCTTGATTATATCTTCAGGTTTATTGACAATGAATGGCTAATTATGAATGCTGAGAACACCTGTGAACTTCTTTTTCATTTCTCTGTCCATTTTCAACAATCTAACAATCAAAGGACATTCATCATTTCAGGAATAAAACGCTTTGATAATTACGCCATTTTGAGCTTTGCACCAGTGTAAGTGTCAAACAGAAAAACAACAAGAAGATGCCAGAGTTCATGTCAGGCGGTGCACACAGGTGAAGCATGGAGCAGGTCTTTGTTGTCAGTGAGATTGTGTCGGATCCTGTGCAGTAACAGCATGAAACGATGGAAGAGTCTGATGTTTTATGCCCCGCTGAGATCAAGAATTTTAATAGCCACATTCAGCTGCTGTACTAGCCTCATGCACACTTGCCTGTGTCTGTGGCAGTTTTCTGATTTGTTTTGGACAAGTGTCGAGGTTATGCACAGACCTTCTTAGATTTAAAAAATGCTGCTCAACATTCTGACTCAGTGACTAAAGTATGATCAGAACACCTGATAAAATGTGGTTTTGAGGAAATGTTTTCGTCTAGGTAGTGTTTGTTTAGCAGAATTTTTTTTAAATAGCTTTTCTGTTCTCGTAACAACAACACAGACTTCAGCTAGGTTGCATTTTTGCTGTTGAACAACTCATCAAATGGACAAAAATCATCTTATTTAAGCATAGAAAGGAAGTTGAACTGTGATCCTAATGTCAATGAAAAAAAATAAGCGCTGTTTTTTTCTGTTTTACCAGTGCGTTTACATGATCAGGGAAATCAGACTAGGCTAAAAAAAAAAAAAAATGTCCGGCTGTATCAGATTCACTACATGATTCAGACTTTGTTTTGTTGATTTACCTAAATATTGTTTATTATTAAAAATAATTAATATTTGTAATATTGTATGTAAAATTACACACTATCTTTCTCGGACTTGTAGGACTGTTTTAAACATTTAAAATTGTGTTAAACATGTAGGACTGTCTTAAACATAATTAAATATGTGACTATATGCCACTTTGTGCAGGTTGCTTTTTTGTTCTTAAAATCTTGACTTTATTACTGGAATGTGCAATGTTGTGAGCATGCTTAGTTACAGTTGTTCAACTGTAGACTAATTGTGTGTTTACATGACGTCTGAAATCGAACTTCAGTCGTTCGAGACCACATGTGCTGATTGGTTTTGCAAAAAAAAGGTTTACAGCTCCCCAATAGGTCTGCCCAGGTTTACATGCACTTTGGAAAACGTTTTTTTTTTTTTCTCAGACCAGACTATTTATACATTGGTAACACATTATTTTCACATTGCAAATTTTAAATGACATATTTCACAATATTGTTGTTTATTGAGTTTTATTCAATCAAAAATGTATCTGTTATTGTATTTGTGAGATACTGTACATCTTTGCCACAGAAAACACAAATCTGAATTTCCCTGTTTTGTGCCGGAAGATCTTCTCTTAGGTCTCTTAGGTCTAATATTCTTTTAGCAGACCTAGACTTGTTTTGAGCCTTTAGCATGTCAGGCAAGATCAGTTTGATCAATCCATTAGAAGGTTCAGGAGCATTTTTTTTTGCCCAGAACAATGCAAATAATATTGGAAAGACATCCAGATCCATCAGTGTAGAATTTGTACCATAAACAAAGGTTCTAGTGTAGCTTTTCTCCTTTTTAGTATCAGTATTTCAGATAAAAACATTTGTACTCCTGTAGTTTTGTTTATCTTAATCTTAAGTAATTTTACCTATTTGTGTACATATCCTTTTTTTTTTTTTTTTTTTTTCGTCCAAGCTGAATCGTCCATTCAACTTAACCTCCTTCAAGCATTCTCAGATATGCATGTGGTTATTTGTTGCTGTGATACAATTATGATATAAATTGGGCTCTGTTTTCAATTGCTTTTCATTTCCTTTTATCACGTCACAAATGCACTTGCACTGTCCTGATATTCATCTCACCCTTCTGTCAATTGATTCTTTGCACCAATTGCTTTCTCCCTCCCATTTTTAACTACACCTTTCCTTCCTTTCATTGACTGTCCTCAATTAAATATATCTTTAATGGTGCTGCTTCTGTGGACTAGTATTGATGCCAGTTGCTGTGTTTACAAATGGCTTTCATCTAGTGTAGCTGTTAATTGATCGACTTTAAAATGCCGGTTCTTAAAATGTTAACAATATCTTGTCTCCTTGGAGTAATGAATGCTTTCATCTGTGCACAAAATGTCAGTTAACTTGTTTAAAGTTTAAAAATGCATTTTACTGGCACCGACAGGAGAATATTGGAGAAGTATGTTTAAAAAAGGATGTGTTTGTCTGTCATTGCTAATGCTAAAGCTTTAGAGTTTGAAAATTAACAGCTTGTATGCAAGCCATTTACAAACAAAATGTATCTAAGAAGGGCATAGAAATAGGAATTAATTTCTATTTAAAAATGTGATAACCCCCTCCTTTTTTTGTTTTTGTAAAATGTAAAAGCAGCGGAATTGAAATTACTTTGTCTCAGTTGTTGGAAAGTGGCTACATGACTGCTTTAAACCTTTTATTTTTACTTAGAACTACTTTTTTTTTTAACAATTGCGAGGAAAGGTGATAGGTGAAAACAGACATTTTCTGAGCTCTCGACTCAAAACATTTTTTAATTACCGCACTTGATTAAATATGTAGCCATTCCACACTACAGGATGTTTTGTTAAAGCTAGTCCGACACACTATTCTTGCTGAGTAATGGGAACTTGTTGGTGCTACTGACTACACAGAGACTGAAAAATTATGGAGACCTAGTTTTTGGTATTTGTGCGAAGACACCTATAGATACTAGCTCACTGTTTATTTTGGGAACTTCAGTGTTGCCAGTAATAAGGAGGACCTAGGTTTGGGAGTGTGCGGTTTGTTTCACCACTAACAAGCTGTCATTCACCGTCAAGGAGCTAGTGAAAGCAGTACTCTAGGCTGCGCTGCCTGTGCCAGGTAGTTCGTTTTTATAGATAAATATTTTTCTTGCTTTTCCAGAGCCGCTACTTTGATCTCTGGCTTTTGATGATGCCTGGCTCTGTGTCTATTTTACAAACTTTACAGAGTTTAATTTTCTATATCTCATCTGAACAAGTATAAACGTTGTTGTATATTAAAACAGCTAATGAGCTAACCTCAAAGGCATCTTGTCTCCACAGGTAAAGGGGATCTGATCGGCTCAGATTCTCTCACTAAAGAGCAGGTGATAAAGACCAACGCCAATGTGAAGGCTTTGACCTACTGTGACCTGCAATACATCAGTTTGAAGGGCCTGAGGGAAGTGCTGCGCCTCTACCCAGAATACGCCCAAAAGTTTATCAGTGAGATCCAACATGACCTCACCTACAACCTGAGAGAGGGCCACGGATCAGATGTGAGTATAGCATTGTTATGTCATCCAAAATACAACTGGTGCATGAATAAACTTGCAGCTTTAAGTTTAAGCAAATGGTTAGAATGATGTTCTCCATGTAGATATTATATCATAGAATACAATTTTAAATGTCCTGTATTAAATGGCTAATGGGCTATTTGGGAATTCTGCATCTGTACAAAATTATATATATTGTATATCTTTATAATATCAATCTCTATCAATAAACACTTTTTGGTAATGTTTTTCAGAGAGCAAGTAAAAAAAAATGGTAATAATAACTCAAGAAATGTTTTGTACACTGATGGCAATGCATTTGTAGTTACCGTTGACTTTAATGGATTGAATACATACCTAAATTGTTGTGATGTTCACTGTATTAAGCACACCTGAATAGAAGCAGCACCGAATAGATAAAAAGGCGATATGTGTTTATAATATTTTTAAGAATCTATAAACTAGTGGCATTGTTGCATACATCGAGATCTAAGCTAAACTAAATGAAATTACTGTTTGCTCATTTCACGAGTCAGACTGAACACAAAATGGATGTAAAAAAAAGCCTATAGCATTATAAAATAGGAAGGTCTACAGTGAAATATGTTATTACTGAAACCGTTTGTGTTTGCCTGAAATTCAAGGCTCCTGCTTATCTGTGTATCACATCCCATTTACTGTGTAAATATATACTGCTGCTGCCAAAAGTGCAGCCTTGAACATGTACATTTGTAATTCAATTCAGTATCTGCCTAATCTGGACCCTGAAGGCCCTCTCACCTCAAACAAGGTCACACATAAGAAGCCTCTGCACAGCCTCATTCACTCTGGCTTTAAATATAGTCTGTTGTTCATTTCATATTCTAAAACACACTCTCCGCCTTCACCGCGGCTGGTGCGGCACGAGACAGAGCAAAAACACGGGGCCCAGAATAGCTTACTGCTGCTGTTTGAAGCCGTTCGGTTGCTAAAAATAGAGCGGGGGGGAAGCACGGGTTCTCCCTGACTGGCTGTCCCCCTCACTGCTGCTGCTAAGATTGGATCCTGTTGGATAAAAATAACCCAGCCAGTCGAGGAGAAAGGAGGTAGAGTACAGGAAGGAGGGGGCTGTGTCATTTTCTTCTCCTCAATCCCTCCTTCTCCACTGCAGTGCTGTATGTTCCTCGGGGCTGAGTACACTTACTGCAGAGTGAGTGGTCTTGGACATGTGTGTGCATATGGAAAGTGCACACATTCTCTGGGTTTTGCGGTATCTAGAGAACACTCCATTCGAAAGGCTCAGCTGCCCGAATCTTTGCTCTTGGTTGAAGATATCCATGCTGGTTATGGATGCACGGCTCTCCTGATACCAGCAGTCGGTCAGAAGTGGGGATGCATATTTATGGCCAACAAAACTGGACAATAGCCCATCTCTTCCTCAATAAGACCATAATTCAAGCAATATTTCTTTTTATATGTTGTAATTAGCATAAAAACTCCCCAGTTATCCAAATTGCAGATCTGCAGAAACACTGAAATCAGGCTTATGTTCTCTTGTGTCCGAAATAAAGGTATTATTTTGGGATTTGCATGATGGTTTGCATATTTAGCAGATGTTTTTGCCAGATGCCCAAAACCCTCTTGGGCTGCATTCTTACGGCCCCAGTTGTGCTCTGATAAAAACTTAATTTGGTTGTGTAGCCACCAAAAATGTGACTTTTTGTTGTGAGATGAATGCAACAATACTGTGAGAAATTATGTCCTTGGATAATGGGACAAACAAATTATTTTTTGTTGGACAACTGTGTGCTTTTGTTGATATTGCTGCAGACTGGCTGTTATGACTCTTGAGCCTTGAGGGAAACAAAAGAAACTAGTTTACTGAGCGCATTGACAAAATACAAGCAATATTTTTGCCACTGAAACACAAGATACTTCAAATTACATTGTCTTCTTGGCACGCTTTATCCTTCTGCCATTGTGTTTTGTGTATAAAGTGTAATACTGCGAAAAGTCTCCACATTTCACAACACGAGCCTCAGAGATTTGCACGCGCACCATGCTTAAGATTCTGCAGCCGGTCCAAGGAGCATTTAAACACATACAGTCTCAGAGACAGCCTATCTATCACACCCCCGCATCGCACACCACTCCTTGGTTTTTTTTCTCAAGAGCACAGAGCTAAGATTAGAAACAAGAGGGCTAAAAATAAATTACACTGGCACAAGATGGGATGAGTTTGAAAGAAAGACAGGAGGATGGGGGAATGCTGAGCAGGCACAGACGCTTGATTAAAGGGTTAGGGGCGAGAAGCGTTGGGAAATTGTCTGGAAAAAAATGGAGAAAAAAAACATGGGGGGGGGGGGTCTGTGCAAGATGAGATATGACTAACTGTTAATGCTGCTAAGACAGTGCTGCTGGAGAATTTATTATGAGTGAATATATCATAATGTGGCAATGTACAATCACCAGTAATGGATGGAGCTTTGTATCCGTTAGAAAATTAAGCTTTTACATAAAAAAGATGGTGTAATTATTATCACACCTACAAAAGGAGTCTTTTTAAGGCAAGCATGAAATGTGTGTAAAGTCTTAGCTTTATTGGTAAATGCAAAGTGAATCTATACTGAAGTTGAATCATTTTAACAAAGTTCACAAGTAACTGGAAACATACTTTCAAACTCCTGAAAGAGCTGTAGACTGTAGAGTGTTAAAACACAACCACTAAATGTACCTTTGGGCAGAGCTGCAGCAACAAATATACAAAGAATATGTGAAATGTGAAAAGACAATGCTTCCATCAAGGTGCACTGCATATCTCAATTTGGCCATTAGATTGTTTATTGTTTATTGTATTTTATTTTTCTATTATTAGTAGTAATATAAATATGTTGTTTTTTTGCCAACAACCAAATGCCTGAAAAAGAATAGTTTCATTTCTGTTTCAATATACAAATTGCTTAGTTCTTAGATCATATTTTGCACACATAATACAGCCATAATAATAATAATCATCCTAATCATAAAAAAAAAAAAATACTGTGTTTTACATAGTTTGTTTACAATTAGAAGAGTTGAGTACTGTCTGGTCCTAGATTGCCACCTACTGGTAAGAGCAGACTCTTGCTGCTTTATACTAATTATGCTCTTTTTGCTGTATTTTACTCAAGTGAGTGTCTGTTTCAACCAGTGCATCTGATTTAAATGGCAATAAAGCATTTTGTCTGTATACAGGGGGACTGGGAGAGTAACGGCGGTCTAGTGAAGAAGTTACCTTCCATAAAGGAGGATGAAGAAGTTGATGAAGAACAGAACTTAGTATCCCGGGCCCCTCGCTCCCCGCTGCGTCTGAACAGAGGCCTGAATTCTCCTCTGCGCTCTCCCCTGCTGCCTCCACGGCCATTTCGCTCTCCATCTGAACACTCACGGCCCAGCACACTGCAGATCCCCGTGGTCAGCTTCAACAGTGCACCTCCAGAACTCAGCCCAAGGTAATAAAGCCCCTCAGGGGAAGTGGTGAATACACCTCTAGAGGTGTCTGACGCCAACAAGGCTAGAGTAGATGTTGTAAGAAAATGTGTTAGAAAACATCAAAACAAATTTTGTGTGTATTCATTTTTGGGGATTTTAAAGGTGTTGTTCACGTTATTAACAAAACTGTGGAACTGTTCTTCTTCAGTTCCACTTTGTATTACATATGGTTCCTGCCTGATGACGTATTTTATATATATATATATTTATATTTAGGTTGCATGTTATGCCAGCATCAGTATGCACCAGGCACTCAATTTGTGTTTCCTAGTTGCTGATACTGTAGATTGTTGCTACAGACAATTTTGAAGTGGCATTAGACTAGAAGTTTAAAGTAGAAAAAGTTCATCAGCTCATGACCCAGGACCTGGAGACTTGCATGCTCAGCACATTGTCATATAGTCAGCTTCTCTTGTAAGGAGTATTATTAAACCTCTGATTATGTAGGCCAAGATAACAAGGGCTGAGCTGTGCAGCTGATGGCACAACCATGCAATTTCTCCATCAGTTACAGTCTGTTGCATGATTATACTTAATGAGAGGTACATTCAGTTATCGGTAGTTCTCATTCAACATAAAGGGGGCATTCCAATAGATCTTTATACACTATTGCTGCTAGCTTGTTGCCTGGCAGTGTCATTTTTCCAGTTCCTGTGGCAAATCTAGCGATATGATATGTCAAATTAAATTTGGGTATTTTATAAAAAGAACATGCTTGTAGTGGCTTAAACCAGAAATGTTCCTGTAAATATGCAGAACTTATTGGTACTGTGCTACTATAATGATTATAATGAGCCATATATCCATTCATAAGAGACCAGCCTTACTGAACACCTAAACTTTTACCCAAAACAATGCTGGCAGTGGAGTAGTGCTGGTCTCTGTGAAGTCAGTATCAACACGACTAACTGCGGCTCGCGCTGCAGCTGTCCGTGCTGTTGGTCGGTTTCCATGGCAACTGGATTACATGGGATTACAGTCTTTAAGGATGTATAGGTTTTTTCACCGTTGGATGTCAACTTGTGTGACAAGAAAATAAATGTATCCAACCTAGAATGGCAGTAAATTGGTATGAAAGATAAACGATGGGCTTGTGTTTTAGATTTTTATGTATCCTGGACACATACTGTAATTATTGCCTCAGCGCCTTTTATGATCCGTAGTCTGATTTGCATTCCTCTCTCATTGCCTTTTCTTCTTTAATCCTATTTTCTGCATAGATTCGTGGACGGCATTGAAACTGAGAGCATTTCGAACTTGTCTCAGAAGTTTGAGTTCAGTCCGAGTCTGTCTCCTGCAGCCTCTTCTCCGTATCCAGGTACAACACACACACACTCAATTCTCTTATGTTTTTGAGTAAGAGCAGTGATGAAAAATGGGACATGTGTTTTTAGGAATGAAGGAGCACGCCGATATCAAGCAGAGTGTCTCCAAACTGACAGAGGAAGTAAGCATAATTTACTTATTCTATCATTTATTGACATCTTCTTTACTGATGCAGTCACTTTGCGAATGACTGATCTCATCTGATCTTGGAAAATAAAAGTTTGGCCCAGTTAGGAATGGGATTAGTAATCACTAGCAGGTGCTGTTTTGGGAACTGCAGTGGCTTTAGTACACACTGTTGTTTTGTCCTTAAGCAAAACACATCACATTCTTTGCCTACATATGAAGTCCTGCTGGGCATTCCATGTTAAAAGCTCCAGTACCCATTTCTAAATGTGTGTTTGTTTTTGCACAACAAATATTTGTACATGGTCAGACAAAGCTCTAGGGAACTACTGTGATCTACTGTATTTGCTTATTTGAAGAAGCAAGTGGCCCTAAAGGCAAGCTATAAAGAATATGTGTATCATTATCAAATCAGAACAGCTTTAAAACTTGAAATATTTTTTATGAATCATCCTGGATTCTTTTGACACTTTATGTTTGTGTCTCACATTCTCACAGATGAACAGTCTCTCCAAACAAGTGTCACAGCTCAGTCATGAGTTGCAGGAAATGACCCGCCTCTTGAAGCCCTCCTCCAGGCCTCCCCGTCGCCGCTCCTGACGACAGCCATGCCAAATCTCACCCCACCCCCCAGCAGTGCGAGTCAGCAGCCCCCCAGCGCCTGCCTGGTGGTCCCTCCCTCACTCAGCCCCGTCACACCTTGCTCCCCACACAGACTGGACTCTAAATCCCTTTTGGACAGTACGGTATCGGAGGAGGTAGATCTGCTGGGGTGCCTTCTTCCTGCACCGCATTCACCTCAAAAGCCCAACTCGTTAACATCATCACCGCTTTTCTCATCCAAATCAAACGGGGGTATTTCAAAACTGACAGTGAACTTTGCCAGAACCTCCAAGTTTCACCTAATAACGGCATAATTGTCCCAGCTCACCAAGACCCTCCACATACGCCTTCTCCTTCTCTGTCTTTCTCGATGTCTTTGTCCTCGTCGCCGTCGCTGTCCCCTGCCAGGGCCCCCACCCATCCCGACCCAACAGTTGTAACACCAGAAACCATTTACAACAGCCACAATCACACCATCCTCCTCTCTCCTCCCACTGCTCTGCTCCACCCTCTCTCACCTCATCTCCAGGGGACCGCCGGTTGAAGCAGTCCCCCTCGGCGCCCCTCATACCACACTCTTTCTCCCCTTGTCCATCCACACTGTCCCTGCCGCTTTCTTTGGACTCCAGAATCAGGCACGGAGACACCTCACAGACTGCTTTTTGGTGTAACTCTCGAAAGCATCAGGCAGAAGGGAGAGCAGCATGTGGTTCACATGAAATGGAGATGCAGGAGAGAGGGCACACAGACGCTGTCAAGTCCTCCACGGAGCACATAAGCTTCATTGATGAGGAATAGTGCTCTTAACCCGAGTAGCAGAGACAAATGGGGAGGGGGGGTCAATGCTCAGCAAAAATGAAGGATGCATTTAATGCAAGCTGTGTCCAGAAAGTAATTATAATAATCTTAATTATTTTTGTTTTACTTAATCAGTTTTGTCCATTATTTTTTTAGGTAAAATGGCTGAATCATAAAGTACAAGATATGTTAGCTGTTTATAAATCACTCTTTCTGTTCAAAAACTATCCTAGTTGACTCGACGCAAGAGCAAATTCTGTGGATAAACAGAAAAATGGCACTGACTAAGCACAAACCATTCAAGAATCTCAAATCACCATTGAACATTTTTACAAGCTTGTAAGAATTATTGTTTTTGCTTTCTGGACACTCCTTGTGTTGTATGGCAAAAAACAAACTACACTCCATTTTTACAGATTGTCATAGATCAGGATTTGTGCAGAACAAAACTCCAAGGCTTATCGCCAAAAGAACCTGTGCTGACCAGCAACAGAACTCAGCACAACACGGTGTCCACACTTTGCTAAGGGACAACCTTGTGTCTCCGAAATCACCTCAGCTCTCACAAATGTCAAAGCTGTCAATGCCTCTCTTTTATAAGGGCAAGTATTAATACACATATCTCAAGTACAATATTCCAAGCAACAGCGCTGGGACTGGAATGTAACTTTTTCATTCAAGGTCACCCTTTATTTTGCTTCATTAGTGTAGTTATCGTTCACTGATCAGAAATAATGTTATGTCCACTAACAGATGAAGAAACAGCAACAGATTATCTCTTTGTCTTAGAAACTATTTGAGTGACACACAAGCAAACAGTTATTTGATTGACTTATTCAGTAAGATTAGGTTGATGGAGGGATTTGAGTTCAACAAACTATCTGAGCATATCTTAAGGTGCGTTCACATTTGTTTACCACTTCAAAACTGCAACTTATACAGTGCATTTCTTTCCGCAAAAAGCAGAGGAGGATAAAGTAGACAAAAATTATATCCAAGTAAAGTCACTTCTGAATAATATAATAGTTTGGGGAAAGAAGGAATAACGGGCAAAACATAAAAAATGAACACAATTTTAAACTTTGTAGATTTTTATGAATTGTTGGCACCAAAAATCAAGTCTTATCAAAGTCATTTTATGCATTGCATTTAACTGTTGCATAGCACACACTTGACTATATCTAAATTTACACCTGGCAACCTAGACTCAAACCAGAACCAAACATATGTGAACTCATTTAGAGCGCAGCTCTTGTGTAGTGTTTAACAATTCAAAAGTAACTTTTCAACAGTCTACATTCAGCTAGTGGGTATAATCCTAACTCTGGTCAGTGTTTTTTGAATTGCATTGGCATGCCAATAAAGTGTATACAACACAACTATGTAAATTTTCATGAAAAGGCAAAAGGCCAAGTCGAGCAGGTTGTGTACCAAAGAAAAAATTAAATCTGACAAATCATGACATATTAAGTACACTTGTTAACTCTCATCATAACTGCTTTCAACCAGCCACTTAAACACAGCAAATTCTCACATCACTTGAGCTTTAGCCATCCAACCATTCGTGCCTTCTCCATATTAACTCCCCAATAGGCCGTTAGTTACAGGTAAATATTTGGAACTAAAACTGAAAAGCCATTTCCAACAATGTGCACCTTCAATTAAAATAATATTGTGCATTATATTTTTAAGCAAAATTACTTTCTTATTCCATTGACCACAAACAGGATTTAATGTGTAGCCTTTCCAATTCAGATGTAGCACATTTATAGATTTTCACTCAACAATAGTCATCGATGACCCTCTACCGACCATAACACCACTAGGAGGTCTAAGTACTTTCATATGTGGACATTATTTTGCTGGCGACACTTGTAACGTGGGACTGTCAGATTTCTGGTTTCTATTTTCAATAACAAGAAATACCAAAATCTATTGCAACTCTGTGCAGTGGTAATCCATTAGGGCAATTGAAGATGGGAGGGTATGGGATACACAAAGGTTTTTTTTTTTATTAAATGCATGTCACTGAAACGTCTTGCATGAGGAACGTGCCTGCTGAAACAATGTCGGGGATTGAATTAAAATGGGAGTTTATGAACTTCCCTGTCGCTGAGGCTGAGATGTATTTTATTATTACTGACTGCTGTTACATGAAAATTTACCAGGATTACCTACTGTGCAAAAATAAAGTGTTGTTTTCTAAGATTTCTGACTAATTTTTAAGTTTGAGTATATAAATACATTTGCCATTTGTTGAATAAAAATGTTAAATGCTACTCAAGGTTACATCAATGTATTCATACATTTTAGTAAAAGTTCTTACATTAATAAAATTACTACAAGATTTTTAGTTGATTTTGGGGGGAAAAACTGTGCAGTGCCTGCTTGTGTCCATGGTAATGCTACTGCTCTGCCTAGAGTGATCTACAGCAAGGCGTTAAACATATAAAAATAATTTGATCTTAGTTTTAGTGTTTTGTTGCTACAAAAAACAGGGTTGAGGCCCCACAGGTCTGACATGCAACTTGGCCTGTATAGCAGCTCCTACTTCTCTCCATGGAGACTAAAAAGTTCAAATCCTAAGTGAAACATCTAGGCAAAGCAATAACACTTCACTGGAGAATGCATCTTCCATAAGACCTTCAGTAAGGAATAGTGGAGTAAACATTTGTCATGAAATTTTTCTCTACCGGCTCTAAATACACAACAATGCATTTTTCCCCGAGTCATGCTAGCTCTCTGAAGTGTGAGTCACATGAAGAATGCTTACCATAAAAAGGAATCACGAACACGTACACATCTTTACATCTGCATATATTTTGAAAGACATTCATTCAATCGGAACGGAATAAAAGTTTGAAATGTTAATACCACAAAAAAAGAGGATGAAAATTGGAAAACTATAATAGAATTAAACTTTAACTATATTTTTATTCCATCGATCTCAGTGCACTTTGAGCATTAACCTGCTTCAATATGACACACATTTGTTTTTACTTCTCCTTTTATAAACGTTTAAAAGAAGGCGCAGAAATGCTGATCAGAAAGATTGCATTGCAAGGTTTTGTTTTATTCCTTTTATCTTGTATATCCATGATTGGGCAGTAGGAGTCGCTCTTTGACAGGGTTTAAGTCCTGTTTGCAGGCGCACAACCAAAATAAATAATATATTTAGTGCAGTATAGATAATGTTCAAAGCCAAATATATAATTGCATCAGAGCACAGAAGACTTAACCTTCTGTAATGGGAATTGGAGTATAACAAATTAAATGACAAAAGAGGGTCGGGAGAAAATAAAATTCCAAAAAATATATATTTATATTTATATACATATATATATTTACGAGGTATGTATCCACAAAGAAAAACACCCACATTTTCAAAATAGGCAGTCTGTCTGTCTGTACAGATGTCCTTAATTCTGACACCATAAGGAAAAATATTTATCTTAGTTAACAATTAAGTTAAAAAACTGCGGGGAGTGAAAGTCCATCAATAAGCCCAGCTCTTACTTCCAACTTCATAGTTTAAAAGCTTTGAGTCCTGAGTCTCCTCTGAAGGTAGGCCAAAAGTGCCACTGGCTGCTGCACTCAACACTAAACTTCAAAAGTCCCATTAGAGTTCACTTCATCCATGAATAAAACAAAGCATCGCTGTGGATGTTTTCAGTCACTGAGTGGAGCTGTGAGGTGATAGTATCCGGTTGTGAGCGAGTTAAAGGGTAACCAGCCACACTCAAAAATGTGTGCAACAAAACCAAGCTCCAAATTAAACTATACTAAAGCAACCAAACGTGTTCTCCAAACAAGCATTAGTCTGGTAGTAGTCGTCTCTCCACAGTAGTCACGCCAGATACTGCTGCATAGCTGTCTTTGCCCTGGAACAGTTTGTGACAGTAGTAAATGTATGTTTTACTGCAGTCTAATATAAAAAAAAAAACAATAATAATATTAATAAATAAAAGTAACAATTACCTGTCACTGAGGTTGGAATCTGAAGACTGTGTGAGTTTGTGCAGGATGTCCACAAAGCCCATTTCCCTCAGTTTGTCCTGGCGCTCCTGAGATCCTGTGGGGACCAGATAAAAACGTCAGAGATGAGGTAAACTTTTGTTCTGTTGCTGTTACTAAAGGGAATGGTTTAAAGCCATCTCTGAGGAAAAAGTGCCCACACTGACTCACTCACCATCTTCTTCATTCCAGATTAAGGTGGAAACACAAAAAGTGGCCGCAAGCTGCAGCTTCACATTTGAATGTCCCTGAACAGTTAAAATACAGATGAAATAGATTCAAAAGAGTGTTTGACTTGAACAAAATTATTATATTATATACACACCATGTAGTATTTGACTTTCTGGAGTATGTCGTCATTGGTCATGATAAGTTCCTTTGCTGTGTTGCCGTCTGCAATGTTAGCTAGAATACAGAGCGTCTAGGAAAAAGGAAATATTTTTGGCATTCAAATTTTATTTTACAGAAGCACTACTTCAAAGCAACCAAATACACACCTGCTCTTTGACCTCAATGCTATGCTCAGCCTCCAAAATCAGGGTCACAGCCTGCATGATCTGCTTTCCGTGGGAACTCATGATTTGGTCTATGTGCTGAGGAAAACCACATGAAAACAGGGAGCATGAGAGAACATCACGGCAAGCTTTAAACTTCTCTTGATGTTTCTTTGCACAAGTCTTACAGGACGTGTTGATAGCAGATTCCGAAGCAAACCAAGTGTCTTCATTAAGACATTAGTGTCAGGGTCAGACAGAAGACGAAACAACTGTTCTGTTCCTAGACACCTAATAATTTCAACTTTGACCTTCTGATCTGCCTGGAAAGCCATGTTCTGTAAAAACAAAAAGGGACATTTACAACAAGGGACATTCTGTACATGTACAAACTGAAAAAGAGCATTCAATTTTAATTCCTTTCATTTAGGCATCTTATGGATATATAAGTTTACCATCAGTGCCCAGATCCCATTGACTCTCAGGGCAGGGCTGTCGCTCTGAGTCAAACTGCATAACAATTCTATTACCCCTGATTCCAGTATTGGCTAAGAAAAACAATACCAATTAAAGCAATGCAAACCATCATGTATGTTACAAATCTATGGACATGTGTGGTCACCTCTTTGCTGGGAGAAAACTCCAGCAATAGGTTGCATAGTGTAGATGAGGCCATCACCAGAACTTCATCTGGAGCATTTTGTAATAACTAGACAAACAAATATTTGATGTATAATCAGGGAAAACTGTATTTTGATGTAAATAAAAGTGATTTACTAACTTTCATAAGAGGTTTCCACACTGCATGGTCATGGAAACTAGTTCTGAGTTGTTGCACTGAACGAGACAGACTGTGAAGACACCTAAGAAAGAAAGAAAAAAACATGGATTGCCTGTGCAATCAACCAAATTTCAATTTTAAGTAGGAAAAAAACAAGCCCAGCAGAAACTCCGTGATGGCAGAGCAGGGCAATCTGTTCATAATGTTTACCTAACAGCAGCCAGGCGAACCTTGATGCTGGACTCTGACAGGCCACTGACAATCCTGTCCATCATATTCTCAGTTTCTGTTATCTGTAATGGTGAATACAACTAATAAGCTTTAAATACAAATATGTTTTGGCATACTTTTACAAAGAGATGACAAACTGATATTACCTTTTTACGAATATCTTCATCGTTGGAGCCCAATGAAGCATAAAGTTTGAAAGCAGCCTGCCTGAGCTCATGAGCATGTTTAAGGTCATGGTCAAGCTGAAAAAATAATAATAATAATAATAATTGTGAACACATATAAGGAACAGAGAATTCTTTCACTACTACTGAAGCTATAATATTTTCTTTACTTTTTTGTTAATATAATTTGGCCCCAAACACAAAGAAAAAGGTTATCCAAGTCAAAATACTGTACACTCTACAAAAACAGACCTAATAGACAAATTAAGGAGCCCTTTTACAGAGTATTTATAGAACTTTCACACAGTAACTTACCCACATGATTTATGGTGGTTGAAAAATGTTATTGCTACCCAGCTCTGATTTAATGTAGTTTAAAAAAAAAAAGAATAACACAAAGGACTTTACCCGTTTGATGTCTGTTATAGCAGAGACAGAGCTGGGGTATTTAAAGTAGTCGGCCAACATAGTGACCAGGTGATCTGTTGTGCTAGCAATCCTCTGCAGCTCCACATCAGGCTCCATCAGATAGGCAAGTGTCTCTGCCCCCTCCACCCTTTCTTCCAGCAGGTGGTCTTTACTGCACATTCGAACCAGGCATGGCAAAGTCTGAAAAGTGTGCAAAACAAATCAAATTTGATTTAGTAAGTGATTATTCAGTTGCTGTTTTCAATAACTTGAAACAGTGCATCCACCTTTAGAACTATGCAGCTGTCGTCGGTCCGGATGGCACCCGCGCGACACATGTATGTTAAACTTAAAAATAATAATACATTGTAAATGAATAAATATTATTCTGAAAATTTGAAATAATAAACAATGATAATGTTTTCAATTAAACTACTTACCATTTCGCTGCTGTTAGCTGCATTTCAATAGGTTGATCTCTTTGCATCATTTTAGCAAATACCTGAGAAAGCGTCTCACCATCAACCAACACTGACCAAAAAGAGCGATATATATTAGTCCCTTTAAAATCCAAACAAGTATAAATGTGTAACATTTACCATTCACTAGTGTCAAGGAGACCTGAGTGTTCTCATACGCCAGGACTGAGAAACACTTCAGTGCCTGCATCCGAACCTGTGCCATGTGAAAGTAAGCACTACATACATAAAATACTATACAATAAAATTAAACAATCTGATTTACCTTGTATGAAGGAGATATTAATAGCGGAGCAATGTTCTGGATGGCGCCATGATTAAATAAAACCGTTTGATGCTCTGGTGTCTACAAATAAAAACAAGGTATTCTGGTCTTACATTAGGACTTACAATCTGTTGGTGAGGATGGAAAGTACAAATAATTACCTTACAACAGTGGGAAAAAATCTGTGTGATGTACTCCTGCGTTTTCTCTGAACGACTAAGTAGGGACATTAAATGAGGAATCACAGTGGGGTCCTTAAAAACAAAACTAATGTTAGTTATTCAGTACAATGCATTTGATGAGTTTTGCTTAAATAGATAAGTAAATGTGTATAACATTAATGAACAGCATACAGTGTAAAGTAGCTGCACAGGAGTCACTGGACTTATAAAAACCGTTCTGAGACATCGAAGACAGGCTTCTATGAAAATAAGGTCTGGACACAACAGGCCTAAAAACACACAAAACCACAAAAATCATAAAAAACATTTTATTCAAGAAGATTACACAATGTGTTTGTAAGAACTCACCTTGAAGAAGAGCTGGGATAATATGACAGTCCACTAGAGACTTAATGTTGTTTTCTGTGCCCATAGCTAAGCTGCCTAAAACTATAGCACATTCTGTTCGCAACTCCAGACTAGATGAACTCTGTTGCAGTAAGTATAGTAACCTTAGAACAAAAAAAAAACAACAACAACAAAAACCATCATTTTAATCAAAACATTTTAGTACAGCAGTCACCATTTATAGTAAACTGTCCATTACTTGAATGCAAAGGCTCACCTCGAGGTAAAATGGTAGGACACAAAAGAAAACATATAAACAGTGACATACCTTGGAACAGCTCCAAGGACAATAAGATTTGCTTTTTGCTTGTTGTTTCCAATGACAGCATTTTTCATGTCACTGTAAGACAAAAAGAGTTATGGTTAACATAGAGTTAACATAACCTGAACAAAGTGTATGAACAGGTCAAGAAATATGTTTTAAATAAATTAGGTATGTGAATGTTTTACTGAAGTGAAAGATGACTCAAATGAAGTGATTATCATACCGTGTATAATTCAGTCAGCAGAATCATGTGAAATAAGACAAGAAACTTTATACTGTGCTACAGATCTGTGCATATGACATCACATGTTTATGATAAACATCCTTTTCTGTTGGAACTTATGCCCTACAAGAGCTCCACAACATATCAAATAGCAGGTGAGAGACTGCAATGGAAAAATACAGCTGTAGCAGGCAGTCAAGTAAAGTTGGCCCAGAGCTAGTGAAGAGGCCACTGAAATGGGTGGTGGCTAAAAATAAAGCTGTCTGGGTACAGGTGAGGTTACCAAAGTCAGAGTGAGTATTAGTGAACGTGATATCCATTTGAGATAAAGAACAAATACATTATACAAACAAGTATGAGTATAAATTACTAAATTATACAATTAAAAATATTTTAAGTCATAAAATAGGCATGCAGATAAATATATACCATACAGATTCTAATCAATGTGCATAACATATGATTGTAAATGAGACTTACATCACCCCTTGCAGTACTTTCTGTGGATCCGGATCAAATAGCCGATCAACATAATGACGACTAGTAGCAGTGACTTCCTGTATAGAGAAACAAACTTGTAAGGACTGCATTATGGTACAGAAAATACATCTGGCTATGCAGTTGTTGCAAAATAAAAGCATATGTCACTGATTGATTGATTAATTAAATACCTCTGAGGAGCTTGAAGACTCACACATATTTGAGTTACTTAAACTTCTAGTACTCAACAACAAACTAGGCTACAGACTGACGCAAGTATATATTTCATAAATGGCTTTAACCAGAACTTTCCACGTGACCTCTAGAAGAATAATCAGAGACCACTGCTCCTCATGTTCTCACTCAGCTAACACCCACAGCATTAGTGGCATGATGTATGCAGAAGGGAGAGTAGAAATGAATGGCTTTGCCAGCTGATGGATTTACAACAATAAAGAGTAATGATTCCATGGGACTTTGCTCTACCTTTTTGCGCTGCACAGGGTAGCATAATTAAAATATTAACAACCAAATAACAACAAACAAATGTGGCTTCAGCTTAAGAAGGTTTAACTGAGTCGAAGTTAACTACTGTTGTAATGGGCGACCTATCTTTAACCATAAAGATCACTGCTGTTTAACACGTTGTTTAATCTTGGCGTGGCAGTTTTATAGTAACTCCATAAAAGGTGAAACACAACATTCAATTAGCATTTAGCTGCTAACTCGTTCACTCTGAAAGTGACAGCTGCGTTTGTTTGGATTTACTTCCTGCCAACACCACCGCTCAAGGGACTACGCAACACTCACAGGTCTTTTTATTAAACTGGGCTTGTGTCCGCCCGCCCGGCACAGCTCACAGACTAAACCGCTCCCACCAAAAGGACCAGAGGTACACGGAGGTGTCGCTACAGCGCTGCATGCTTTAGCACGCCGGCTAACAAGGATTCAAGCCTGACCCAGTGCATAACAATTAACTTATACCTTTGACAAACCTTAAAAAACTAAAAGAACTTTTTCTCTACCGGGTGGTACATGTATTTTCATCTTTTTTAAAACTATCACAGTGGGACTCACAGATAGCACACTGATGCGGAGAGGGGCCTCCAACAGACACGCCATCTCTCTTCCCCCGAACAAGCGCCCCAATCGGCGCAGCACTTAACAGACACTCCGCCCCCAGAGCGGCTGGAAGTGCCTTTTAAAAAGTAAAAGCGACTCAAACTAAATCCTCACAGTAATTTAATGTTTTGAGTAAATACTACATAGCCAAAAGACGTGTTAAGAATAACGTCAAGTATTAATTCAATCACAATCACAGCGCTAAGTTGCGTGATAGCCGATTTTGTAAATAAACCTATCGACCGCTTATCTCATTAATAGATTCAACGCACTACTCTTCAAACTATATCAAATTTACTGTGATAAATTGCCGCTACAATAAAATTACACACAATTTTTAAACGTTTATTTTGTACTTGGCTTACATATTAGATGCAAATAAATATATTTTGAATGTAGTTTGTTGAATCTGCGTTTACTGATAAAAGATTATTACCGGAAGTTGACGACTTTCTGCACATGCGCATGGAACTGTTGTGCGAGGTGGGAAAATTCATTCTTTGTGGTTTAAAAATATCTGACATAAATATGAGCGTTTTAAACTGTTATTGTAACTGTTAATCTCAAGTGTACTGCGTAGATTCAGCCCTTGTGTGTACGTACAGCTTGTACCCCATTTTTTTTTTACTGTTTTCACGTGCTATTTACTTAAAACACGTTCAGATTTTGTGCAGGCTAAATAAATACAACAGCCTGCTGCAGCTTGACTGGTCTAGGACAGCTTTTTTACTGCTTGTTAATTGTTTTACTTTTGCTCTCTCTAGTTAATCGCTGTGCAGAATGAAGATTGCCGTAGAGGGCTGCTGTCATGGCGAACTGGACAAAATATACGAAACTATTGCTTATTTGGAACAAAAAGAAGGAGTAAAAGTAGACTTACTCCTATGCTGTGGAGACTTTCAAGCGGTGCGGAATGAAGGCGATATGAAGTGTATGGCAATTCCACCCAAGTACAGGAACATGCAGACTTTTTACAAGTTAGTGGTTTCTTTAAAGTACACTAACCATACAACTGCTCAATGTAAAGGAAATATAAAATGTTTTTCGTTGTGTAGATACTACTCAGGAGAGAAGAAAGCGCCTGTGCTGACCATATTTATAGGTGGAAATCATGAGGCTGCTAACCACCTACAAGAACTTCCTTATGGAGGCTGGGTTGCTCCCAACATTTACTACTTGGGTATGACTTTTAATAATTAAATTTGTAATATATGCCTTTTCTTGGGTTTAGTATGTGGTCCATGCTGTCATGCTGTATGTTTTATAGGTTATGCAGGAGTTATTCGCTACAAAGGCATAAGAATTGGAGGTGCATCTGGTATATTCAAATCTTATGATTACAGGAAGGGTAAGTTAATTTAATCAATAAAAATTACAATGCAATACATTTACAAACGCCTTTTTCAGGTCACTTTGAATATCCACCTTATAACGCAGAAACACTTCGGAGTGTTTACCACATTAGAAACATTGATGTTTTTAAACTAAAACAGGTATTTTGGTACAATTCAGTGTGTCCCTTTTGATAATTTCCTGTTATAAATAAAAAATTATATAATATTATTATATATATTATTTCATAGATTCAAATGCCCATGGATATTTTTATGAGTCACGACTGGCCTCAGGGGATATATCACTATGGAGACACAGAGAATCTTCTTAGAAAGAAGAAGTTTTTGCGACAGGAAGTGGAGTTTAATTCTCTTGGTAGTCCTCCTGCAGAAGAGCTGCTGTCTCACCTCCAGCCCAGCTACTGGTTCTCTGCACATCTTCATGTCAAATTTGCTGCAGTTATGCAACATGCAGTAAGAAGACTAAATATGGAGGAAAAAATATGACAAATATTGCACTTTAATTTTAACAACTTTCTTATGTCTTATTACTAGCCCAAAGGTAATGCTCCACCACGTGTGACAAAGTTCCTTTCATTGGACAAATGTTTGCCCAACAGAGAGTTTTTACAAGTAATTAAATACTTTTACAAGTAATAAAAAATACATTATATTTTTAGTAGAAGATGCATTAGTTACACATTGTTGATGTTCCAGGTTCTAGATATTCCAGATAGACCAGATTCATCTGATGATGGCTTAGAGTATGATCCAGAATGGCTTGCTATTTTGAAAGCTACAAGCAGTCTGCCCTCGATAAACCGTCAAATCTGGAATCCTCCTGAAAATAATGGTCTACATGAAAAGTAATAAAATGTTAGTATTGATTACCATGTGGCGCTACATGTACACTAAATAGTGTTTTTGTTTTAAACAGGTGGACTTCAGAGTTTCAGAAGATGACATGATGAAAGTGGTTGAGGATCTCAATGGCAAACTTTCCATTCCAGACAACTTTTCTCTGACTTTGCCAGCCTATGATCCTGCAAATCCTCAACCACATATGAGTCCAAGTTTTAACATTAACCCACAAACCACTGAGATATGTGCCACTTTAGGACTTAAAGACATCTATGCTCTGGTTGGACAGGGCAGAGGTGGTTTGGGACAGAGTTTTGACGATTCCAGAGGGGAGCAAGATGACGCTTGTGGCATTGACAGTGGAGATGAACCCAGCGAGTATCTGACCGACGTTTCAGCACTGTCAGGTTCTTTCAATCCTGATGAGATCACAATTGAGGATGAATGGGAAGAAGAAGAAGAGGTGAAAGAAGAAAAATTCACAAAACCTTCTATAACTGGTGAAATTCACACTCCTAGCCGCTTGATTCTGCCAGCACCCAAATCTTCCACTTCCCCTTGTGCTCTAAGTGACTTGATAAACATGAATCCTCCCTCGCACTCCACACCTGGTCCGGTTCGTGGTGAATCTCAAAATGATAGTCAAAATGACAGTAATAATGAGGATACATCAGCTATTCGAATGCTGAAGCGTAGCAGCAATGAAAGTGTAACTCCTGGCAGCCGTGGCACTACTCCATTGATAAAACGTAGGAATCAGGACATATACTCAACAGCAGATGATGAAAATGAAGACTAAAACCTGAACTTGTTAGTTTAAAGATTTTAGCTCGTTTCAAATGAACCAACTACAGAATGAACTTGGTGTAATTATTTTTTTTTTACAAATTCTGATTTAGCAGATGTTATTCTAGCTCATTTTATGTATGTATGTATCATAAGGTGTTCAAATACACTTTTTGCTTTTATGTAATTTGGTATGTTTTTTTTAACTGCTGTAGTACCAATATCCTTTAAAGACGCTGATAATACATGGGTTTTGTTCAATGTGATAAAATGCTTTTTAAATTAAAATGTAATGATTTTAAAAACTGAAAAATAAAAAAATATATATTTTAAAAATGCATCTACTTTATTTATCAAACAATAACCGAAGTAAGCTTACTTTCAATGAAGTGATGGTTGACACTTTTGTCAAGTTTTAGTCAATAAATTCACAAAGTTTAAATTATTTATTGCCACTATGGTTTCATATTCACAAACACAATGAGCAAGTGAGAGACACATCAAATACAAGATGGACAAGTGTCCTCCTGCTTTAGACATTTACAGCTTAATTTTCATCCCAGTTTTTATTCCAAATTATTAAAATAAAAACAGAAGGAGCCTGTGGTTAGTAGTAGTCCATTTTGCACATTGGTAATGCGTTCTGGGGGGGGGGTGTATTTCTGCTACAATAAATTTTAACTTAATGAGATGTCAGTGGTTGTATACTGTATATTGTATGCAACTAGACAGCAGTTTAGTTGAAAAGTATGCAGCCAAAGCGCACTTGCTTTTTAATTGTTATATATGCTTTATTTAATGTGTGTTCTTTTCAACATGTGCGGGCTCACAGCGTCTAGTGCATGCGCATTTTGCGCAATCAAACTGTTTAGTAATAAAATTATATCAAGAGTTATAACTAAAATTTGTGCCAAATATCATGCCTCTGCCAATGATGTCAACGATGATTTTGTTCACCTCATTTCAGCACTTCTCTTTTTCACGTGACGAGATAAATGTAATGTCCTTTCAGTCTTGTTTTTTCTTTCCTCTAAAGTGAACTAAACTAAAAGATGAATGTTGTTTTTAGAGGGTAAAAAATCAAAGAGATGTTGCCACATCACATTCACTGGTAGAAGAACTTGACTGAAGATAGGGTTGTAGTAGAGCCATGATGGTGAATGGTCTAATACGGCTATGCTCCTGGAAGGTCTAGTTTCCTCCACAGCATGCACGACTAGAGTGAGCATCTGGATCCTGAAGGTTTACGCCTCGGTGCCGAGCTGCATGTGTAGGGTTCTGGGTATCTGTTTTTGGCATCTTTTTAGCTGTATTATTAAAAGAGAATAGTAAATATATAACACATTATTTGCAAAAGCTCAAAACCTGAACGTAACACATTTTATTTACTGAATATATAATCTTACCAATAGCCAGGAAAAGTTCATTAACGTTCATGGCCGTCTTGGCAGAGGTTTCCATAAAAAGTAAACCAGTGTCTTCAGCATACGTCTGGGCTTCCTATACAGAACAGTAGAAAAAAAAAAAATTCAAATTTTACTATGAAACAGTACAAAGGCCACACCAACAGAAAAAGATTAACAGAAAATAATATCGTACCTCAAACTCAACTAGTCTTTTTTCTGACAAATCTGCTTTATTACCAGCCAGAGCAATCACAATGTTAGGGCTTGCTTGTCTCTGTAGCTCTTTAACCCAGGCCTTGGCTCTTTCAAAGGTGTCCTTGAAAAAAAAATGTGTTAAATTATCTACCAAATGCATTACTGCCATATTTATCTTGCAAAAAAACCCTAAATTTACTGGTTTGGTGATGTCAAATACCACAATGGCAGCCTGCGCACCACGGTAATACATAGGTGCCAAGCTGTGGTAGCGTTCTTGTCCTGCAGTGTCCCATATCTCAAACTTTACTGTGGTATCATCTAGACACACAGACTGTGCCAAAAATGCAGCTGAAAAAATGAAATTCTTAATTAAGTAAAGTATGTGTGCAATTATTATGGTAGAATGTATAATCATTAGTAAAACATATGGAACTCACCTCCTATAGTGGTCTCTTGAAACTCATCAAATTGCCCTTTAACAAAACGAAGCACCAGGCTAGACTTTCCCACAGCCATGTCCCCCAGCAGCACCAACTTGAACTGGCAGATCTTGGTCTGGGGCAGTGCACCGTTGGAGCGGCCTCCACTCCCTCTGGAGCTCATACTGACCAGAGTAAGAGCCTCCTCCTGGGGTGGAGAGAGGTACTTCTGTGGTGCTGCTCACTTGTTATCAGGTGACGCCCGACTTCTGAACCACTGGTTAGTTTTTCTATTATGCTGTAAAAGGGAAATAACAAGTATGTCAGTCAATAGAAGAAAATGCCACTTAAAAACACCGATTAAATTATTTATTTCATGGTGTATCTTATTTTAAAAAGTGGTCTGTTTCTGTAAATTAGATTTTAGAAACACACAACTTATTTTAAAATAAGATACGCAATGAATAAACCAGGTAACACTGCCAGCACCAACAGACACCTATTGACTACTGTGGCGAACATCCACTGATTACAGCAACACAATAAGACAGAACTTCTAAAAATAATTCTGAAGGAGGAAATAAAAATCTTTCATCAACACATAGCAGCTACACTTTGGACACACAGAAATTTGCTAGTACGCGTTATTATCAGATCAACCCCTATCAAGCCATTATGTGCTCTGGCCATGGCTCTGACGCGCTGGTAATTCTCTAACAACAGCAGGTTGATTGAAGCTTTACATCTCAGCAGTCTCATAAATCCCACTCGAAAATAGCTTAGATTAATGTAGCACAGTTAAAACAAAGAACTGTAACTTGGGCACCTTTTCTATAAAATCTTTTCAGAAGCGCAGATAAACCTCACTTCTCTGTTGACAATTTTCGCTGTCAGCTGGTGGACAAAATGCTACTTCCTGGGAAAAGTGCGCATGCGTGATGTGTTTAGCTTGTCAACATCGAGTGAGATTTTTTTATGGCAACATTTCCGAAGTGATGCAATTATATTTTATATGAATAAATGCATTCGTGCTCTATGACATTTTCTTGCAGTTATGTGAAGAGGATACTTAGGTTTAATTTTATTTTAAGGGCGGCCTCCACACCACTAGAGGCAGTAACAAACACTAGAGCATCATACCATGAGGCTGAATCATTTCTCTCAAAAAGGTTCCACTGTTGCTGTACTTTATTGCCAGAGATCAATGACAACTAGTTAATATGCAAGGAGGTCTGTCATCATGCCCGTAACAAACAAAAAGAAACTGGGAAAAGATACTGCGGTGAGTCACTTTTTGTATTTGTTCTGATAATTACTTACTCAAGCTACAGCTTTCTTTGAATTATTTCAGTATATTCTCACAAATTAAGTCAATAGTAAATAAAAATAAATATAATTGTGTATAATATGTGTTTAATCTACAGGTACAAGGGACCAATGATAGCAGTGTGGTGAGCAAAGTGTCAGCTGCAGCCCAAGGATACTTTCAGGATGTTTACTTGCAGCACTTTGTGTGTAAAGAAGCAAGAAGAGCTCCACTCATCAACCGGTATAAGGGATAAATGTGTTTCAAATGAAACTTTAAAGGTGCACTTTGTAACTTTTCTGGTAGCAGTGTTAGGGTTACTTCTCCATAGATTTGTCTTATAAATTGGGCTTCAGTGTCTCATGCTTATTTATAATTTTTTGCTATTCTGTAAGACGTTTTAGGCAAAACAGTACCCTCATGGTGTAAATCAGGTGATGCATAGACTCCACCTGAAAATGCACAAAGGGCACCTTTAAGATACTACCGGCACTCTAATCATAATACAATAATAACTGCAATGCAGGGGTTACTATGTCCGGTGGAGAGCTGTGGACCACTGTGTGAGAAGATTTCTTGAGAAAACTGCACATTGTCCAAAAAGACAGGTAGGGGTACAGTTCTAACATCAGTTTTACCCTATACAGTATGCATTTTTAATTAATATGAGAGAAATTTCTTGATGTGTTTTAGATTTTATCCCTGGGTGCGGGATTCGACTCATTATATTTTCGGTTACATTCATGTGGAATTCTCACAAGAGGTGTTGTATTTGAGGTAGATTTTCCAGATGTCGCCCGGCGGAAATCTGCATTGATAAACTCGAACAAGACTCTGAGGGAAATGATTGATTCTGATGACCAGTGTCTCTTTGGTTGGTTATCCTTTAACTTTTTTGATTTAACAGAATGTATTTGCTCATAAATACATTTCTGGTTGCAGAGCCATTATACTTATCCAGCTCACAGTATTTACTGCTTGGCGTGGATGTGAGGGAGCTTCCTCTAATGAAAAAAGCACTTGATTTAGCAGGATTTGTATGGACCGCTCCAACACTTATTTTATCAGAAGTGGTGCTTACATATATGGAAGTAAAGTGGTAAGTAGCAACAATATTTTATGATTTTTGTATTAGTGAAATAAAATCTATTATTATGGCCTGATTTTTAGGTCAGATTCAATCATAAGATGGACAGCTGACCATTTACCGCAGTCATTATTTTTGATTTATGAACAAATTCATCCTTTTGATCCATTTGGACAAATCATGCAGGAACATTTTAGAAAATTGAATTCCACTCTCTATGCCTTGCAAAAATACCCAGATGTAGAAGCACAGAGACGCAGGTTTCTTGAGAATGTATGTATGTATGCAGAAATATATATGTACAGTATATATTTTTTATTCTGATTTGGTTATTAATACGTTAATGTGTTATCAGGCCTGGGAGCAGTGTATATGTTTTGACATGAATAGTTTCTACTTTGGACTTGTTCCTGAGGCAGAAAGATTAAACATTGAAAATCTGGAGCCATTTGACGAATATGAGGTAAGTTTTTGTTGACTTTTGAGGATTACTCTATTAAAATGTAAGTCTATCAATTAAAATTTTATTTGATCTCTTATTATAGATTGGATTAGGCCTTGTGTATATAATTGGTTGCAAATTATTATACAACATGTTTGGTTTTTCTCAGGAGTGGCATCAAAAATGTTCTCATTACTTCATACTAACTGCATCTAGAGGGTCTCTAGCAGCTAGTGACATACTGCCCCAGCCAGGTAACTCATTTTGTTATTATTTTAAAACATCAGAATTCTTTTAATTGTTCTTCATATTTTAGTTTCTCCATTGACAATCGCCACCCCCTCATGTAGCCCCATATTACTTCCTGTAAAAACAATACCAGTTTCTACAGAGGGACTGGGTATGGGATCTACTTCTCTTTGTCCAAATGTTGTACTTCTTACGGAGGATCCAGCAAAGGAGGCAGGGAAGCACAGATTGGTTTATTAGTCAAAAACAAAGACAGTTGGAAATTTGTCAAAGTGGAATCATCTGGAGATTTAGGTATGTGAAATTTTGTGTTACGTGATTGTAAAATAAAAGAAAATTATGTACATTGAATATAAATAAACTGTACCTTTTGACAGGTGTGCGTTTATACCACACAGTGTCAGCTATTCCAGGAAAAGCTGCTTTGTATTAGGAGGACGTACCTCTCCCATTAATCCGGTCAAAAACATATGCAAGTTAACAATTAACCCATGCTGCACACTTGATTTAGAGAGTCCGGGCAATGTAAAATTTGATGTAGAGCAGGTTGTTTGTGATG
This sequence comes from Mugilogobius chulae, assembly GCA_038363315.1. Classification (NCBI taxonomy): domain Eukaryota; kingdom Metazoa; phylum Chordata; class Actinopteri; order Gobiiformes; family Gobiidae; genus Mugilogobius; species Mugilogobius chulae. The sequence continues at coordinate 10,589,599 of CM076415.1, read as the reverse complement.
GTGAACCTTCACAACCAAGATGGAGACACACCACCACTTTGGTCAGCTACAAAGGCAAGATTATATTTACCTTCATATGATGACTTGTTGACTTTTTTCCCCCTCACTTGTGACATTTATTTATTACAGGAAAAGACTTTCTATTTGTTTTTGGTGGCAAGAATAGAACACAGATTGTTGGAGATAGTAGCTTCCTGGATCTTAGTCATAATCATTGGAATGAGGTGAGATCTGTGTGACTATGTCTTTGTTCTGCATTGAAAAAAGATTTAATGTGTGGTTGTATTTTTACAGATGTCAGTAGAAGGAGCAGCACCAGAGGCCAGATTTTCACATTCAGCATCTTCATACCAAGGAGGAGTTGTGATATTTGGAGGCCTGGGCAGAAGAGGAGTTCCACTTGGAGATATAACTCTGTTGAAACCAACTAACTGTGGCTTTTGCTGGCAGAGACTAGATATAAAACCTCCTCCTGTTGCTAGGTACAGTATGTTAAGCGCAAGCTTGTGGCTATTGAAAACAATGAACTGAACGCAGCTTTTCCTTCTTCTTTCTCTACTTTCTAGGTACTCCCACTCGGCCCATGTGATTGGAGATAAGCTACTTGTGGTTGGTGGAGTGTGGCTCTGTTCACATGTTCCAGGGGTGGCTGTGATCAACCTCATTACACAGAGCAGCATGGAGTATCGCCTTGATGTGGTTAGTAGATATACTACATAAACTTGTAGCCACTTAGCAATATGCACATATTGTAAATATGTTTTTGCATTTTTAGACTTCAATTCCCTGGCCTCTGATGCTCCACTCATTCTGTTCTGAGCTAATTGACTCAAAAAAGGAGTTATTGCTTATAGGAGGAGGTGGAAACTGTTTTTCTTTGGGACTCACTTGAACCCACAGCCAGTTGTGGTGGATCTCAAAGGGATTGACTGCTTGGACAATTAACATACAATTGTCTATATTAAACATTTATCTACATTTAATTTTTCTTGAACAATAAAATAACCATGCAAAATTCTTGTATGCTTATTTGACTTTTTATTTTGAGACCTTTAACAAAAATGTACGTGGTTTGCAGTCATTTGATTGATGTTAGCTTTGCATAGAAGATGGCTCACTCTGTGAAGCGCCTGAAGGACTGAACTGCAGCACTGGCAGCACCCCAGTCTCCAGGTTTACGGTACTCTCCCTTTTCAAGGAAGTACTGGCGGCCACGGTAGTTGGAGTGCTCGTAGAAGACCCACCAACCGTCAAACACCTTGCAGGAGTTGACCTCTCTCCAACGGAGCTTCTCTAGAAGTGAAGGGCAGTCGTCTGTGGCCTCGAAGGCCTGCCCTCCAAAGTCTGCCTTCTCATATAGCTGCATTTTGTAGGAGGTTTCACTGGTCTGGAGGTGCCACATAGAATGGGTAGAGGTTACACCAGATAGCAGCAATGATAATAGAAAATAACATCTCAATGGCTGAAAAAAAGCATGTTAAAATATATGTTGCTTTGGTTCATGCTACATCTGGCTTTGTTTTCTAGCATGATCAAGAACAATAGCTTTGGACCAAGTATCAAACTCTGCCTTTGATTTTAGGCAGTGCTCAGAAATCCTAGTCATAAATTGTACACGACAGCACAAACATGGTTCTAATAATCATATTGATCTTGTGTGACTAAAGTTCCCCGAGGCTCCAGGTCAGTTAATGTTTCCCTGACCTAAGCCACATATCAGAGATTGATCCTGGCAAATGGGAATCATTAAGACTCATCCATAACTGTGATATTCAACACATTTGTCATGTACACATTTTCATTTACAGCTAAGTAAAAACTAAGTAAAAACTAAATGTATACTACAAAAATACATTTGTAGAGACATTAAACACATTGAACCACATTACCATTGCTTGACTTACAAAGTGGATCATCTTGCAAGAGCTGATGCGGTCATTGATGCCCATCCATCGTTGATACTCAGGATATTCCCCTCTCTTCACTACATACTGATAGCCCATGTAGTTTGGCCTCTCGTACACGACCCATGCTCCACTCTCCACTCTTATGGAGTTGCACCGGCTCAAGTAGGCTTGGAAGTCAGAGCAATTACTGTCACACTCATAACGACGGCCCTGGAAGTTTTTGTCCTCATAAAAGACGATCTGTAAAACAAGTTGTATGATTTGTTGTAACGTCTTTAACATTTTTTTTAATTACTTTTAATTATTATTAAAGCAAACTCACCCTGCCCATATTGACTAGTTTAGAAAAATCTTGTTGATGGTGAATGGTGGCCCCCTGAGGTCTCAATGTTGTCCACCCTGCAAACAGTCCCTTTTATACCCACGTTTTCCCACATGTATAAACTATTCGAGGGGGGCAAGAGAGGAACAATTGCTTTGTCATGAAAATGAGATCCAAAAATTGAGTCAGTGATTCTAGTTCTATTCAGTTTTTCCAGAAACGCGAGGAAGGATTACGGCATAAAGGCCGATGATGAGCGTCCACTGACCCCACTTCTGTTCTGACTGGTTCTGAACAGTGCTGGCTCACCTCTCGCTTTTCAGCCACACTCCTATGCCAGCTGCACCAGTGTGCCCTGGCACAGCTATGGTTTGGTCTTTCATCAAATCGTGATCATTTATTTTATCATTTCAGGCAGAATAGCTTTGTATTACAATACTGTGTAAAAAGTATTATACTATTTGAATCAATTAGGCAAAACAATGGAAACTTATTTCATATAAATCATTTATTCTAAGTAGCAAATATATAAACCATATCTTAATGGATGCAGCACCTGAATTATGTGTATGCTGGTGGAGATTAAAACAGGTAGCATGTGTCTTAGGAGGTCATCAACAATAGAAAATGGGAAACCGGCAGATGTGAAATAGGCTCTTTGCACAAATAATGTGAGTAGGCTTGTTAATATTCAAAAAAGCAGCAGTCTAAAATGAATCAATACTTGGAAGATTAGGTCGTGATAGATGTCTCTGAAAACATGTTGAAGACTTTACAAACCAAGAGAATATTTCACCAATGGTGAATATAAACACTTACAGAGACATGTCTCAGGAAATACATACATTAGCTATTTTGAATATAAACTAGCCAACTGACGTTCAGCGCCTATAGGTTCTGTTCAAGTGCTAAAATTAGTATTGTTTGAAGACAGTTTTGCTGTAATGCAAAACGTTAATGAGTCTAGTTATCTGCAGTAATAATCAGATTTTATTTTCGTGAAATACTGTATGTTTTAAGATACTGTATTTCATAGAAAATTACCAATTATTAAAAGAAAAACTTCCTCTTGCCCTCCATCTGGCCCATATAACTGCCTTGAATTCTAAAACAAGAACAGAAGTTATTGATGCAAAATGCCATTACAAAATTGCAACTGTCAAGACAGAATATGGTCAGATTGTTTCTCTTTTTCTCTCAGTTCATTAAAAAAACAAACAAACAAAAAACACTTTTTGAAAAGTGAACAAAGTAGTTGTTTTTCAGAGTGCCTGTGTCTAGTATCCGGACACAAGCTACAAGTTAATAGTTCATTAAAGGCGTCATTAATGTAAATATTTATTAAAAAATACATACATTTTTACTTAAGCCTTCGTCATATCAAAAATAAACTAACTCTACAAAATATGTACTTCCTATATCGGCTAACTCACATATTTCTATACATTCATTTATATATTTTAGTATGTTTTCTACACAAACAATTGACAGATTATTTAAATTATTTCATTTTTTTTGTCTTGTAATAAATAGAGGCCACTAAAATTCTGTTACAAGAGACACCTCAGCTCAATTGCTTGGGGTGTTGTTCCACAACATGCTAGTCCACTCCCCTCTTTGCTTAAATGTGGAAAGTCTACCTACTACAGAAAAATCGGCACATGAAGGCCTCACAAACCTAGCAAAACAACACTTGAACAAAGTCTAGAGAACTGGCAGTACCGTAGGTCCATTGCATTTGCAAGCATTTTAGCATGCCGCAGTAGACTGTCCTTCTGCCTTTCCATTTGTGATAATGTTACCATTAGCTTTGACAGAATTGATTTCTTGACTATTGAGCGTCTTCTGTGTAGTGAAAATTGGTGGGATAAGACTGTCCAGTTCCTGTCTGTGGCCAGTTTCCAGGAGCCACTCATGAAACTTAATTTCCACCAGCGCCTGAAACTGACGTCTCTGTTCCCTTCGAAAAGAAAAATAACAGGTTAGTTGCCTCCAGAGTGTGGAAATTACTTAGCCCATGACTTGTTAATGGTAATGAAACATTAGTCTACCGGTAGTTATTTTTACACTACTTTGTTAAAAATACTGTATATACAGTCTGATTATTTGAGAAGCCTTGCACCTGATAACTGGAAAGTTATGATAATTTATAAGAAATCACACGCAAAGCTTACACTAACCTTATGAAAGAGAATTTTGTATTATTGCTTACTTATTTAGTTTGGCGTCTGCTGCTGTCTTTTGCCAGTCTTTAATCCTCTTTTTCTTCTCTTCTACTGCTTCCTGGTACAAAGGTGGCAGTCCTCCAGGTATCTCACATGTGTCCCCCTCCATTTCATAAGGCACAACCAGAGTGTGAAACTCTGCTGGAGGAATTAGGCGATAACAGACGGTCTCCAGGCTGACCAATGTGTTGCACTGCGAAGCATTTAAAAGGCCTTCTGTACCCAAAACCAAGGGCTGATCCCAAACATTTGGGACAACAGCTAAGCCTGCACTGGCCATGTGATCCTCCAGGGAAGGATAGAAAGTATGAAAAGGACCAAAGGTGATGTCTGTGTTTCCAGGAAGTAGTACTGGTCGCGTAGGGGTCAAGATAAAAGCAGTACAATGTGAAGATGCTCCAAAGACTACTCTTCCTGCGACACAGACAATCTTCACATTTTGACAACTATGGACGTGGACAATAGTCTCAACTGGACCAAGGACGATGGTACAGTCACGACACTTGTCTACTGTCACTGATCTGGGGGGAAAAAAGTTTCAATATCAAAAGTGACAAAATCTTAAATTAGAAAATAACATTTACCTTAGAGGTGACAGAAGGTATATGAAGGACTCAGCACATCGATGTATCTTTATGTTGGTACCGGTTAGCTTTTCTGAAGTTTTAGCAAGTGTTTGCTTTAAAACCTGAGACATCAACACTATTTTACTACCAGGAGGAGCTGTGTGGGTATTTCGAGCTATTTTGGCCCTCTTCATAGCTCCCTCCACTAAAACACACAAAGAAAAAAAAGTTTAAGTATCCACATGCATAAAATATGCTGCCAATAAAATAGTAAGATCACCTTGTTGGGCCCATGCCAGTTTTTTTCCTGAGTGCAGACACCCAGTCATGCCAAAAGGGTTGAGAGTGAGGGTTTGTTGGAGACATAAGAGTAGCTTTTGTAGAGGGAAAGAACGACTTTTTGTAGAGTAACCTGCTTCATTCTGAAGCGGGCCCTTGGTCAAGAGTCGATAAACAGGCTGGATAGTCTTTCCTTGATTACTTGAACCTTCTAAGAGCAAGCTTAAACTTCTTACTGCCTCTAGAGATATCTGTGGCAACAGATGTGTGTTTTATTCATCATTTGCAGTAAATATGAGATATTTTTCTAGTCATCATAAAGAACTTTGTTTGAGTAAAGATTTTTATTTGTCTTACCTGGCAATCTCGCTGAGCCTGCCCAGCACGTGTCAGCTGACTTGGTTCAACTAGCAGCTCCAGAATCTCAGCAAGATGATTATTTACAAAAGAAAGGTGTGCCAGGTCATCCCAGTTCTGTGAGTAAGGGTAAAGGCATTAATAATTAGGACTAAACAATAGTCCATTGTACAAGCAGTAAATGTTTTACCTTGTTTTGGGAGCTAGTCTTGCTCTCACGATCTGATGGAGATGGAGAAGGGGACCGAGTTCGGTGACTAGGCCACTCTTCAACCATTAATGAAGAACGCAAAGACACACGGTTTAGTTGTTGGATGAAAAGAAAAAGGATGAACTGCAATGTATCCACAGACAACTGAGAAAAAAAGAAAAAAAAAAGCGCATTTTACATATTTTGACATTAATAATAGAATAAACTCTCCCAAATTGTATTTCACCTTGTTCCTTTGTTGGTCCAGTTCACTTTTGGAGGAGCACTGCGAGAGACTCTCAGCCCACTCCAGCCTTTTTTCGGGTGAATGTCCCACAAGAAGATCAAATGTCTCAAAGTATAGCCATGCAAGGTCTTCTGGGAGCTGTAGCTTTCCACAGGCGATATGCCTCCACATTGACCAGCCCAGAACAGGGAAACAGCCATCCCTTGTTCGCACATACATTGCCATCTTTCGAAGATAGTGAAGGCTAAGTTTGGAAGACGGGGACACCTGAAATAAACAGGTTGAAATATTAACTTTTGATTAAGACTTTTCCTTTACCTGAGACAATGTACACATACTTGCAAAGCCCCCAACATAAAGGGCTCCATGCGTGGCCAAATACTTATGCCTTCTTCCTCCATCTCGCTGGAAAAATTGGCAATCATGGATGGATTTTACACTGAAGAGAGGATATCAAAATAATTACTATTATGCATGCTTTATGTTTGGTTAGATTACAAAATGTGAGAAGAAAGTAGGTCTTGCACTGCATCTAAGTTACAGCTAATCAATGAATAAAGTCTGCAAAAGTGTTTTACCAAAAGCAAAACAGAGCGCGATAAAATAATAGTAATAAAAAAACTTAATGTAAGCTTTGGCAACAGATCTAACTTAGCTAAAGCTAGGCGAAAGTGTATTGACATTTAGCCGATAGCTAGCATAGCAACAGTGCGAATAAAGCTTTGATCTTACTTTCTTTGTTGGTCCAGCGCGTTTCATACAGTCTTTTTATTCAGAAAATCTTTTGATATAATAGTGAGTCATTTCGATCGTGGAGTTTGTTTTGGCTGAAAGGCGCAGTCATAATAGGGGCACCCATCCTCTTCCTATTTGGCGCCCTCCCTCGCTCAGCAATGTAGTGTAATAAAACTAGAGGACACATTGATGGATTCTGTTGCTGTGGCAATTGCGGCAGCCATCTTGTAAATGTAAGTTCTATAAAAAAAATAAATAAAAACTCATACACATTGCTGAAATAGACTACAGAAAAAATGAAATTTAATTAATCAAAATAAAAATCTGAACTAAATAAATACATAAATAGTGTAAGAGTTGGGTCAACAATCGCCTTTTCTCAATGGAAATTGTTTTGCCAATAGATGTTTACAAAGCAGGTCCCTAGCACTAAAGTCTGGGCAACAGGAACAAACTGGTGATGGGCCCTAACAGGCCTACATAATCGTATGGTTTAAATATTTAGTTTGCTCTTGTACTTTTCTTTCCAGTTAGGCTTAATTTCCTTCTAGATTTGTTTCTACATTCTACACAACAAGTTATGTTTGTTCATTGAAATTTGCAAACTCAAAATATATTCTTTAGCTGTTGTATTTGTTAATTTTCCTCTCAATTTAGTGATTTTCTTTGACCGAAGTGCATTTGCTTTTTAGAGCAGTGATAGAGTGAAGTGAAGTAAAGTAAAGTGAAGTGTAGAAACTGAAGAAACATGCTTTTGAGGGCCCTTTCCTGGGCCCTGGGGAAAACAGAGCCAAAAGTCCAAATCAAGTCCACGTTGTCAAGCCTTAATAAGTCTCAAATTTACTATCAAATTAATTGATTATACATTTGATGGCAAAAGTTGGTAAAGTAGGCTGCAGCTGCTCTTCCGAAACTCACAGAAGCATGCAGCCAATCAGCCTCTTCGACCTCCACTAATCTCTCACTCACATTTAATTCACAGCGTCTTGCCCAAAAACTACACTTCCAAGCAAGGAGAACCCCATCTGAGCTTTAACCACTAAGCCACTGTTGCCTCTGCCACATTCTTATTTTCTTTTAACTTAATATTTCCATATGGAGACATCCAGTTTGAGTGCAGAGTTGACGAACTGTACATAAACGTCACAATTTCACTGGTATTTTTGACTATTTTTTTAAGAAGCATCAGGTCATCTCAGAAAAGAGTCCAAATTGAGACCTAAGCCTTTTATCATGTCAAGTAAGTCAAGTTGTCAAAATAGTAAGTCTAAATCAAGTCTAAGTCATGACTTGCAAGTCTACACCAGCACTGAATTTATACAGCTACATGATGGCTGCCGTAATTGCCAAGGCAAAGCAGAAGATAATGGTTTTCTAGTTTTATCCACTTTTGGCAGTGCCCATCCATGAACTCATGCATGTATCCTGGGAAAGACGCACTTTTCGCTTAGTTTAATTATGCAAACTATTAATTCGTGTGCTAAATCATTAATTGATGAAGCAGTTGGGCACGGGTGAGTGTGGAGAGAATTAATGGGAAAGGTGTCTTTTTAATTCAGGGCTGGACTGTAGTGAGGGGGGCGGGACTTTTCTGACAGCCCGGAAGGTTTGTGACTAGCAGCAGCGGCCAGCTTCAGAAGCCGGTGGATCTCCTTCGGCCTTTTCGTGAAATTGTGTAGGATTTGGGGATCTATGGCTGCAAAGGGAACCAGTCTGTGCTCGGTGTGCTGTCTGCTGCTCTACGTGGTCACAGTGGTGCTTGCGGGGTAAGTGTTTTAGCCCTGAGAGGTGAGCTAAACGCAGTGAAACATCATCTTCAGCTGGTACACATGTTTCACTGTGATTGGTCTAGAGGCGCTCTTCGTTTGAGGAGCGCTAAAAGCTGATCAAAACAAGCATTTCCTGAAATGTATGTATTATTTTCATGGCAATTGGCAATGTAACCAGCGTGGTCTGGAGCAGATGTAAAAAAAACCTCTCAACTGAAGTGAGAAAATGTGTTGTGCCTTGTGTGGTTAGCACTGATTGTGTTTTCCAGTGCTTGTCTGTCCTTTTTGTTTGTATCAGAGTGGTTAATTTGGGTTCTCTTCCAGACGAGACTTTTACAAGATTCTTGGTGTAAGCAAGAGTGCAACTATCAGGGACATCAAGAAGGCTTACAGAAAACTGGCTCTTCAGTTGCATCCCGACAGAAACCAGGATGACCCCAAAGCTCAGGATAAATTTGCAGATTTAGGGGCTGCATATGAGGTAAGTTATAATAGAATCAGGGTTATTTAAATTCCAAGGATCTTACTTAACATGTATTGTAGTTTGGTATTCAAAGTAACTGATATATACCCACGTCTTTGTACCAAGCTATTTGGTTGTGGATGGAAACGCTGCAGGCTTCTGATTGGTCAGCTAAACTGTGTGGCTGCTTCTGATTGGTTCATTGCAGATATTGTGGACCGTCAGAAAACTTGGGGTGGATTTTGTGGAGGGAGATGAATGGGGTTATTGAGTTTGCTCAATATTATTGTATACATTTTGAAAAAAATAAAATAAAAAATAATAAAATAAATACTGGCATAATTGGTCTTTTTGTGCTTAGTATGCACTAGGTAAAGGTCAAAACGCATGTAGTTTTAGAGTTTATTCTTTTTTTCTGTAATGCATTTTAAAAAATGTTATTGTGAGGTCAAGAAGAAACACTTGTGAGGTCAAATGAAGTGAAATGCAAGTTTAAAATTAATATTTGTAGCTGAACTGATTCTGTTTTGAACAACCATAGGTACTCTCAGATGAAGAGAAAAGAAAACAGTATGATGCTTATGGAGAAGATGGACTCAAGGAAGGTCACCATGGCTCACATAATGACATTTTTTCAAGGTAAGTTTGCTTTCAAAATTGCAGTTCAATACAAAGCTTTACCCCAGTGTTTAATTATCTATCATAACATTTACATTGGTTGAATAATATCTGCAATCTTTCACTGTTCAGCTTCTTTGGTGATTTTGGATTCATGTTTGGAGGAAACCGACAGCAACAGGACAGAAATATTCCACGAGGAAATGACATTATCCTAGATTTGGAAGTCACACTTGAAGAGGTGTACTCGGGAAACTTTGTTGAGGTGAAATTACTGACCTGGTTCATTTGTGTCTGTATATTATTTTACCTATTTGTTTTATATACTGTATATAATGAGCATGTTCTTTGCAGGTTGTGCGAAATAAACCAATAGCCAAAGAAGCTCCAGGCAAGAGAAAGTGCAACTGTAGACAAGAGATGAGGACCACTCAGCTTGGACCTGGTCGTTTCCAAATGACACAAGAGATGGTCTGTGATGAGTGTCCCAATGTCAAGTAAGTCATTTAAATGTAATTTATACTCTTAACTTAGGAACTATATCCACAAATCAAAATGATCATTAACAAAAACAACCAAGAATTATTGAATTTTCGTTTAAATAAAATCTTACTTTAGAGCACTAATGGACAGCAAAACAAAAAAGCAGTTAAAGTTAAATTTTATACAAGGATTATAAACTATATGAAGTATGATATGAATATGTATTTTTTTATACTGTAAATATGTATGTTTTCTGTTTTGTGACTCCTTTTAAGACCTCATTTAAAAGCCTAAAAATTAACAACAGCCCCTCAGACTGTTTTTTGTTCAGGCCCATTCTGAACCACACCTAATCCCAAAACCCCTCAAAATCTTTTCATGTGATTTTAATGCACCACACTTTAAAAGGGAGAATACAAAATAACACATTCAAGCTGGTAGGACAGGCAAGAGGTGGTTTCCTTGGGACAGCACCTCTGCCCCAGGTGGAGACGCTTGCACACTGTTCTCCTTCTTTTAATGCACCTCAGACATAATACATGTTAAAAAAAAAAAAAAAAGATTGATGAAATTATCTGGAGGGAAGAACTAACTAAACTCAAATGTGCTAGCAGCTTGAAGTTTGAAAAGTTGAAAGTGGAGACAATAACCGTAGCTGCAAATTTTAATTATCCATAAAATGTGGTAGTAGAAGACGCAAATATAATAATGATAAATATGCAATACCTAATACACATTCACTCAGTTGTAATGCACACAGACATGCACCCATTCACACACACACACTCACACGCAATCAAAAATGAATACATACTGTAACCTGTTAGATGGCAGATTAAACATAATATTGTTCACATCTGTCACCAACTGTTTTGATAATTATGTAACATAATTGTGTCTAACATTTTTCAGATTGGTTAATGAGGAACGCACTTTAGAGGTCGAGATTGAACAAGGTGTACGAGATGAGATGGAGTACCCATTCATTGGAGAAGGTTTGTATTAAAAGATTGACTTTTGGACCCATTTCAAAAACTCTTTGTAATCATATGTTTTATTTTAGGTGAACCTCACATTGACGGAGAACCTGGAGATCTGCGTTTCCGCATTAAAGTCCTGAAGTTAGTCTTTTAAATGGGTTGATAAAATAACAATTGTTTGTGTTTATTGTCTTTTCTGTCACAGTTTATTTAACCTTAAACTCTTGTACATTGGCTTGAAAAGTGAACTTTTCAAACCAATAGGTGATGATGGAAAAGTGAAATGAATGTGTCCTTGTTCTCAAAGTAGTTCTAAATACTGAATAGAACAATTGCAAAGAATTAAGTTATTATTTGACCACTCCACATTTGTTGATGATAAAGTACTTCTGTAGCTACAGCTGCTCTTCTGAAACTCCCAGAAGCATGCAGCCAATCTGCACCTTCAGCCTCTCAACCCCACCAATCTCCCATACTTAATTTATAGTAGCGTCTTGCTCCCAAACGATACTATTGGAAACCCCTCTGAGCTTTAACGGCCACTGTCGCTCTTTGCCACATTGTTATTTTCTCTTAACTTAATATTTCCTTTTGCAGACATCCGGTGTTTGAGCGCAGAGGTGACGACCTGTACACAAACGTCACAATTTCACTGGTGGAGGCACTGGTTGGCTTTGAGATGGACATAGTTCATTTAGATGGACACAAGGTCTCCAGATTTACATTTGCACAGCCTACCTTGCTCAAATGTATTGTCTTAAACGTGACTTTTTTTTTCTCTGTAGGTACATATTGTAAGAGACAAAATCACAAAGCCCGGGGCTCGAATGTGGAAGAAGGGAGAAGGTTTACCTAACTTTGACAATATCAACATTCGTGGCTCGCTAATTATTACATTTGATGTAGATTTTCCTCAAACACAACTAGATGAGAAACAAAAAGATGGTAAGAAATGTGAACAAATGTTAGAATTAAAAACTTTATTTTATCTGACCATTCCCGCTTGTTTCAGGAATCCGGAAAATCTTGAAGCAGGGTTCAGTACAAAATGTTTACAATGGATTACAAGGATATTAACATTGACACACAGACTGGACTGAGTACCTGCCCCTCCCATCCACAGACCTGCAAGAACTGCTGCTAGTCTTGGATTTTGGCCAGGGTCTATTTATTTTTTCATAATGTTCTCAGGATGGCGTCAATCCCATTTGTTTTTATTTTTCTGCTTTTTTCCTGAAGTAGCACATAGATTGTTTTTATTTGATTGACAGTCCAGATGATGTAATGTTGTACCATCATGACGTCTCATTAAGCTGCAAGTTGCTTATGTGACAACCACTTAATTATTCATTTACACCTAATTTGTGTACACACAAGCATCAGACTTTTTGACCTACTTGTATCAACAGAGTTTTGTTTCGATCAACTGCCCCTGGACAAGACATTTGGTTCTTTTAAGAATAATTTTATGAATGTAAAACAGACAACCTGACCTCTTGCGTGGTAAAATGTTTCCTCTGGTCAAATTCCTATTTAATAGAACTTTGTAAATTGAGAACAGATTTTGTGTCTTTGGTAAAACACTGTCATAAGAGTTGAGCTCTGGACAGCAGAACAGTTTCATTTTGTTGTTGACCATCCTTCCAGTGGCACTGCACTAGGTTTGGGTCAAATATGTGACACTGATGCTCATTCTTTCTTAAAGGCTCTTGAACAAATGAGGGATTCCTAGGCTAATGTTTTCTGTTAGTAATTTTACTTACTTTGGGGCCTCTTAATAATTTGTACAAAATGCAACATGTTGCATTTTAAATGTGAATATTTTGGCCCTTTTACCGAGTGTTTGGGAGTTGGGTTATTTGACAGACAAATAAAATTTCTACAATTTATTGTTTGTATGTTATACTGCTAATCGACCAACAGCTGGCGCCAGAAATGTTCCCAATAAGGGCATAAAGAATAGTATCTATATGTGTAATCTATCTTTCAGGGAGAATCCACAACAAAGAATAGGTTCTAATCAGGTGACGTCACAACATTCTAAAGCCGATGATATTTCAGTCAGATTAAGAGCAGCTAAAACAAATATGTTTTAAATGCTGTTTATTTTTTGCTATTCATAGGTTTATTGTGTCTACTTCAGAAATCACCAAATTTTAAATTAGTGAAATATTTATTTGGATATTTCAGGCAAAAAACAAAGCAGACCTAATAGTATCAATAACCATTCAATGAATCTACATCTAGCAATAATCCATATCATTTGCACCACTTGAATTGAGCATACCCAGTAATAAAACTTTTAACTTTTGTAACCCCAGTTTTAACCACACTTCTCACAGATCACTGCCACTGACTGAGATCTGCCAAACAGGGAAGGACCATAGTCATCAAGGTTATAGTTTATAGTGTGGTGGGTGGTGCACATCTGCCCACCAGTAATCATCATAATCTGTTATTATAATACATGCTGTTTATTGTGCATGGAGGTTCTGTGTGTGGCCGGTGTATATAATGAACTCCCACAGAGAGGAAGAGGCTGTGGTGAAGGGAGTTTCCTGCTCAGCCCAACACTCATCACCACACATCCTTATTTAATCTCAAGAAGATGCAGGAAAGAAAAAAGATTTATTACTTTATAAGATTTCCTTTCATATTTGCATATCGATGTAGACAGAAAATACTGAATTTTTCCATTGAAATTCATAATTTTAAAGAAAGCACCAACGTTATTCTACACTGTAGTAAACCCTAACATTAGTCTGACTTAAGATAAAAAGTAAACAGAAAAAATGTTTTTCCTAGTTATTCATTTGTACTTGACTGTAGAAGTCTGCATTTTATGTGCTTTAGTGACTTTGACCACGTGCAAGCTCTCTCTCTCTCTTAAAGTGACAGTAACGTAAAAATATAACAAACATTAAATAATATCCAGAAATACAATCAAATGAATTTAATACAGCTCAAAATATGTATGAATGTAATATATGTAAACAAAAATATAATATTAACAAAATATTAACATGTTTAATACAAACATAAGCATAAATCCACTGGCATTTAAGTGAAGTTTGGACTGTCCTAAAACAAATTGGCAAACCAAATAAGAGAGTCTGAGGCTCATTCTGCTCTCTGATTGGATAATCTTTTTGAGAACCAAATCACCAAATGTAAATAAGATGATCACATTGCACAAAATATTGTTCAATTAGAAATCAAACTCCACAGAACATGAGAGGTCAAATGAACCTCCTACAGATGAATGAAAGTAAAGACTGGACACTTTGCACATGATTGTTGACATTTTAGAGGGTTAATATACATATACAGGTTCATATACAAAATTATCAAAAATAGTTTGTATTTTTGCAATTGCTTTAGTTTTGTAAATCTCCTAAATAAAGATGTCATGTTTTAGTTTATGTAAAATTGCACTTGTACACAGCCACAAGTCATTACTATCATGTTCCAAGTGAGACACGTTTATCTAGAGTTTGTAATAAATGTTCATTTTTATGCTGAATGCTGCTAACTGCGTGTCCTGGTTTGTTCAAATGGAGTAAATTTGGCTAATCAAGTTTAGATTTTATTTGTCCAAGAATCTATAAATGAAAGAATAATACAATAATGAAATAAAATGTAGCGAGATAGAGATAGTAGACATCCAGATAAATATTTGTTCTATGAAAAAAAAATCTAATTTATCTGATTTTAAATTAATAATTATTCTTTATAGCCTATCTCTTTAGCTAGACAGATTCTAAATATATAATAGTAACTCACCAAAGTATCATTATCAGAGGACAGCCATTATTGTGGCATTTTAAGTAAGATTGTGTGTTAAACTTGACCCGAGTTCTGCTAAAATACCCCAGACTTGCTGATTAGCCTGACGGCTCAGGCAGTGTTAGCCACATTTAGCATGTAGCCACGATATGTAGCAGGCTCAAGATGGTGCCCTCTCCCTTCATTATATATGCAGAAACTGCAACAAATCATTTCAGAAAATTCACCCCCAGTGGTCACATGATATAACTTGCGTTAAGGCCATAGCCGTCCTGGGTGTAAAGTGTTTTTGACACGTCTGAATCGTCATGACTTCAATGTTAATTTTCACTTTCTGCAGTCACCCCTAGCGGCCACAGCATAGAAAGCAAAGATGGCTGACTTTACAACCCGTAGTCATTTTAAACTGCCAGATCACGCCCACTGATTCAAACTCAATCAATGGCAGTTCAAACTAAACCCCAGGTTGTTTAAACTAAATCCCAGGCAGTTCAAACTAAACCCCAGGCAGTTCAAACTAAACCCAGGCAGTTCAAACTAAACCCCAGGCAGTTCAAACTAAAGACCTGCACGGAACTAGATTTTCATGACCGCTCCCACCCGATCCCGAAACATCCGTGACCGTTATTTGAGTCATTAACAGGTTTACGTGTCTGCACCTCGCAGGTGTCCATGTTGCGTCTCTCTGTTGAGCAGCAGCGCGCACAAAGCGGTATTTCTTCCTTGCTACGTAATATTTTTAAAACAGCGGAGAGAGCGGAGGTCCGGTCGGGACCCGAGGTGTTTGGCCTGAACAACAACAGAGAAACTTAAATGGCAAAACATGCTTTTATTCAAGTCTATTTTACACAGTGCACTTTTAAGCTGCCCGGAATTTTAAACAGAATAGTTTTAAAATGTAAGAAAGAAAGAAAGAAAGAAAATAAGAAAGAAAGAATCAATCAATCAATTAATCAATCAGTCCAAACGCAATCAATCAGTCCAAACTCAATCAATCAGTCCAAACTCAATCAATGGCAGCCCAAACTTAATCAATGGCAGTTCAAACTAAACCAATGGCAGTTCAAACTCAATCAATGGCAGTTCGAAGCGAGCGAGGCACCGAGGTGAGTGAGGGGGAGACGTTCACGTGCTCGAGGTGACCGTGCTGCTGAGTCAAACTGATATTTGACAGCGATGCTTCGACTAATTAGTTACCAAAACTAAATGTTCCGTTATGAAATGTCAGTTAGTTTGCAGTATTAATACTGGTATTTTCCTTTGTCCACATTTCTATATTGGATCGTTATAACTTAATCAATTGTTGCCTGGTCACAAAGGTGAAGTTTGCATAACTAGCTCAGTGTTAAAAATAATATATCTCTTAAATCTCTCTAAATAATTTTAAAACTCTAATGTCATGGAATTTCAGTTTCCAAAACGATTTTCATATTTCCGTTTGTTTTACTCAGTTTTGAATTTGCATTGTGTTTACAAAACTTGAGTTTATTGTATTTATTTCACCACACTGCCTGCAATTAAATTGATACATTTTAGCATCTGTCCATCAACTCCCTCTACATTGTTTTTGGTTTTTAATTGTGAACTTTTTGATTATCACTTGAATTTCAGTTGCAGATACACTTTTTAGAAAACGATTGTACTTAACATTGATATGAAACTATTTTGTGTATTTCGGTCCTGTCTATTTAGTGATTTAACAGTGGAAATATTGAACTTGTAAATGATTGTTTTTGTAGTTTTAACTTGGGTTTGCAGTTTTGTAATATTGGTGTGTTTAGCTTTTGTGATTGTGGAGGTGGCAACTCTGCTCAGACACTTATCTACAAGGTACTACACTCCTAAACATTATACATTAGATTGAAGCACTATCATTGTGGTCAAACACACACTGTGCATTTGTGGGAGCTGAATTTAAACAATCACAGTGAAGAACTTTCTAAAAAGAGCCTCTACAATCAATCTACAAGAATCCTGATAAACTGAAATCATACTATTATTTTTTTATCAAGTTGTCTACCCCAATGTATAAAGAATATTAATATCACCTTCAGTCCAGACTTAATGGCAGCTTGTAAACTAGATTGTTTCAGGTTTCTAAACGAGGAACGGCTCAAACTGACTTAACATGCATGTTTTTGTTTCTTCACTCCTCTCCAGTGCCTCCTGACCTACCAGTCGTCCTGTAATGTGAAGAGAGAGTTCATCCACTGATGCTCCACTTAAATGAAAACTGCAGAGATCTTGGTAAGTTGAATTGCATCAGGCATAAGTTTTGTTGATAGATTTTCTTCAACAGTTTTCTCAAAACAGTATACCATTCTTGCACCAGCAAATTTTTTGATGCACTGCATTTTGTTTATTTTTTGTGAACCATAATCAGAATGTCAAGAAATAAAACCTTCAAGTATGTCATATGTTATATGAGTCTACAATATGAGCTTCACTTTTTATGTGACCAAAAATATTCCCCAATATAACAGTATTTATGAGTTGTCCCTTTATACTTTCCTTTTACCATTACAGATGGAAAGTTTTAGGTTGTAAATTGTGTTCCTACAATGACAACAATTAACCTTTCTTACCAAAATTCAGAAGCAACAATACTCAAGAATGTTTCATGTTTAAAAGTTTATAGCTAAAATGCACCATAATTGGCATATTTATTTTTGAGTTTGATTTGTATCCAGTTGTGTCCGTGGAATTTGTCCACAGTTAGTTCTACGTGCAATGTTAAGAGGTTTTTTTTTCTTATATACAAAGTTTTAAGTTTACTTAAACTGCAACTCAGATCAAGAAGTTGTTTGTAAGAAGTTCTGTTTGTAAGGAAACAAATGTTTTTGGTGGTGTATGCTGTGAAAGCCATTGGCTTCTCTTAAACTTTCAAACTATGAAAGTGCTTAAAAATAAAGATGTCATGATATTGATCTTTAGTAACTTCTCCTTTGCTTTACTCTCAGGAGGAGAATGTGATGGAAGCAGGAGACCTGGAGCAGATTGAAATGGAAGTCGACAATCAGCCAAGGCCAGATGACAACACCATCATCATGGCATCATCAGTGACTGTTGGACTGTTCTTCAGAGCCCTGTACTATTAAGCTAGATTTGGGGTTTAGCGAAGTAAGTTCTGGGTTAAACCTGGTCTGGCGGTCCTACGAAACTGATCACTTCTTATCGGAGCAGATCTCTATGGCAACAAAATTAAATTTGAGCTTTGCTCAAAAGTGAGTCAAGTATGTGCCAAGATATTTAAAATCATCATTCATCATTTCAACAAATTTAATTATTGATAAAGACTTTTATTTTGCAAGACAAGCTCCTTAGTTTTAGTCACATTAATATCTAAAAAGCTAAATTTTTCAAAAGACATCAAATGCTTAAAATAAAAGATTCTCTCGCAGTGTCATTTTTCTGCAATAAAGCAACCAGCGCCCTGTCATCAGCATATTTAAATAATTTAATACTTATACAATTAATAAGAATTTCATTGACTTGGAAAGCAAATAGAACAAAGCAGTGGAGATAAAATTGTGCCTTGTGGAGTTCCTGTGTTTAGCATGTTTACTCGGTAAACATGCTAAACATGCTTGTCCAATTTCTTGGACAATTACTTTTTATTGGAAATGTTAGTAATATTTTTAAATAACTTTATTGTTACTTGTACAACATTTGACCTCTTCTGCTTGTGTCTCAGGAGCAGATCTGGTTGGAGAAGTAAAATGTGCTCAATATCAATATTATGATGGTTTCTTTATTTATTTATATAGCACATTTACAGACAAATGTCTCTCAAAGTGCTTCACACGGCAACAACCCCACTCTCTACTCAGCAGAAGCACCTCTAACCACCAACGAACCTGCATGTTATTGTTATTACTCAAGTAAAAGTACAAAGCAGGAGTCCAAAAAAGAGAGTAAGAGCAAAAAAAAAAAAAATAAATAAATAAAAAAAATAGGCCTACTCAAGTAAGAATACTTTTAAGAGTAACTGTGTGGACGTAACTTCTAGTCTTCCAGTCCATGTTTAATAAAGCACTTTTATATATTTTTCTACTTCAAAGTGCCTCGGATTTCTTGCTCCTTCCCTCACACTACTTTTATTGACATTGTGAGCAAAACGTATTTTGTACTTCTATTTTTTATTTGAAGATGATTCAATTGGAAGCACTAAAATTATTAAAACGCACAAAATCATGTCTTTTCAAAGAGAAAACACCCAATGTGTATATCTGAAGCAGCAGTGTAAGAAACATACATTTCACACATTTTAATTTGTTGTCATACATTTTAGATCATTTAAATTCACTCACAACGCAAAAAACAAACAAACTCAAGAGTACTGCTGCATCAAATAAATTATTAAAAGTATGCTGATAAAAGTACTAAAGTTAGGGTGACCAGACATCCCTATTTACCGGTTCCAGGTTTTGAGCACCGTATCTTTGCAGAAATCATTGATTTGTCCCATGTTATACACAAGACATCTCCCTGTTCTTACTTTTGACCCCTTTCAAACTTCCCAACACTAAAGAAATGAATATTGCTTTAGTTACATGAGAGACAAGCATGCTTAAAGGTGCATTGTGTAACCTGGAGGTGAAAAAGTCGACTACCGAAATCAAGAGGAATAGAATGATAAAACCATACATTAGTTTGTTTTGTGTGTTTAATATGAAAAATACAACTAAAGGAACATTTTTTCTGTGGAAACATACAAGAAAAATCGCTCCAACAGGTCGAATAACAGTCTAATGCAAGTCCAAAACACAGATATTTTTATTATTGCAACAAAGACAAAAACAAACAAACAAACAAAAAAAAACTTAACTTTGTTCAAGCCTGTTTCTGGTTAAAAAAAAAAAAAAAAAAAAAGTTGCACAGTGAACTTTACAAAGTACAAAAACAAAATACAAAATATGCACTGACAGAAGTTTCTGAGAATATAAGTGAACTGTGACTGAGCAAGTGACTAAATGCACAATGCACTTATTTACTCACTCTTTTAACATTTTTAGTAGCCTCTATTACTATTATTATGTTTTATTTTTCTTATTTATTTCTTAAACACCCAAACAAACAAAACTCCTGCATCCACCACATTTTACCCATCACAAACAGCAACTATGTGTGGTCCCCCTAAATTCAAAGTACAATTTCTTTCAAAAAAAAAAAAATAATAATAATAATAATAATAAAAAAATAATAATAATAATAATAATAATAATAATAATAATAATAATAATAATAATAATAACAAATACATGAAATACATTTAAAAAAACAAACAAACAAACAAAAACAAAAAAAAAACTCCAATGCAACAGATAGATGTACTTGAACACATCTTTGCTCAACATGCGCTTTATAACTTGTAATTGCACTTTGAACTCCACGTGAGGGCAGTATTGATCCCTTTTTCCCCATCTTGACCGTCCCAGCCGCCTGTCCACAAGCTCGGGCCCACATTACGCGCGTGTGAAGCGGGTAAGAGCCTGCAGCGGCACTTGGCTCGTGGTTGTTGATGCAGATAAGTACCGGGATCACACTTGACCCTGAGTGTAATGACTTGTAAGTGTGGCTGCCGGTTCAGGGAGGCACGGGGGCTAAAGCAGGGCCTTAATTGAGCAATCTGTGTGTGGGTCTGCGCGCAGCCCTGGCGCCATTGGATGTTATGATCTGCGCTGGATCCACTGTGTGCTTAGTTAATGGTGCCTGACCTGGGACAAGCAGCTTTGCCACAATATTCTCATCATTTATTACCTAAACCAGCAGGGATGTAAAATAAGTCAGAATATAGTTTAAAGAGTTAGTAAAGATCCTATTTTATGCAGAATGGACTCTAGTGAGCTTTCATAACAGCTAAAACATCTCACGAGTTGTATTTATTTGTTTCACAAATGTTTGAATAACCCAAAATGCTATACTCCACCCCGTGACGTCATTAAAGTGCATGTGACAGGTTTTTATTTATGTTCCCATTTTAATTTAATTTAGTAGATTAACACTAGTTTTAAATATAAATTATGGTTTTACATGAATCAAGATCATGTTTGTGAAGAAAAGTTTGAAACAATGTTGAAAATAACAAGAAGTAGAGCAGAAACTGATGACATCACACTAAGAAGACGAGAACATTTTCAACTGTCTCACAAGAAACACATTTTGAAAACCCAATAAACACAAATTTAACTAAATTAGTGTGCTGTAGTGTATTTTTAATAACTAAAAACATATTAGATTAGAAGAGTTTTGGCCCAATTTATAACATGGTCGCTATAGGCAACTCCCTAGCGTCATGTAAGTACAAGAAGTAAATTTTAATGCTCAAATATAATGATACTTTAACTTTGTTTTAGTGGAATGTGTAGTTCAAACTGTCGTAGGCACTTTAAGTGAAAGTTTTAAAGTTAAGACCACTTATTCTCAATTGAACTGTTTACTTTTCTCTACAAATCACTACACTGTCTTGTGCCATATTTTATCTTATCTTTTGCTCATTTGAGGTTGTCTTATTGAGTAAAAAAATGTAAACCATGTGAAAATATTAGCTGTAGGTCAAATACTTTATAATTACTGTGGTGAAATATTCAAATGATTCTGGCATGTGGAGATTAAAAACAGCGAAGCACATCATATGATGGGGTGATGTCAATTCAAATAAATGAATGATTTTTACATGGAAATTAATCATAACATGGCTCAAAAATGACTGTAATTTAGCTCTTCGAATCATATAAAAGTGGCTATTGTCTATATTCAGTGTTTTCATTTGGGAAATCAGTAACAAGTTACAGGTCTTCAGGCTTTATAACTGACCATGCAGGGAATTTGCCCAAATTGTTGTATTTTAGAACATAAGTTGCTTTCATGATGGTGAAAAAAGCAAAACATATCGTCAATAACTAACAGATTATTACATTTAAAAGCTAAAGAATTAATAAGTATTTAAAACAAAAAAACACATTCTGAGTTTCCAAGGAGGATGGTTGTTTGCTTTAGATGGAAAAAACTAATAAAATATATGTTATTTTAGCTTCAAAATTGTGGCACTACTAATATACAAATATATATACTGTATATATGTTGGTAAAATAAACATGAATATGTCTTGTGGAGTGAAACAATTATATACCAGTAATTTATTGTTCAGTAAAACCTTTGAAGACCAGCAACAAAAATGCAATGTGTCTGCCCTAATTTCTAAAAAACAATGTGTGTTCACTTATATTTTCTTTAACAAAACCACCTAAAAGTTTGATATTTCATCATATTCTCAAGCTGAAGTTTGTCCATTGAAATCACATTACTGCTCCGCCTCACTTTTGCTTCTATTCAGGATTTTGTATGTTTTATTCACACACAGTTTTGGCCATTGATTGAATGTTTTTTTCCAATAGTGACATTCAATTTAATTCAACATGTTGAGACATTTAATGGTTCCAGGATTGCCTTCAGGTCGGCCTACTTCTCATAGCATGAATCAGAATTTGTCAGGGCTTCACCTAATAATACCATAAAACATTAATTCCTGTCAGCCACAGAGAAGACAGGGAGAGGCCGAGAGGGAAGAAAACTGTGTCTGAAATAAGAAATGTTGATAGATGAAGCCTACAATTTGTGGGATCTGAGCATAAAGCAAACAAAGACAAGCTTTTGTAGGGAATAATGCATGTCAGCCATATCCATACCCCGCCGCAGCTTTGAACACTGCTGGGGATGACCATTGCTCCTCTGAGAATGTCGTGTTGCTATATTAAAGCCATTCTACCAGCCTCAACTATTCAACAATCGCCTGGTGGGGCTTTCATTATGGCCACTGTGGCTTTGGGGCTTTTTCAGAGCAGAAACCTTAAGCCCTCCTGTTCGAGAGGACGAGCTGCTGTTTATGCCAAGGCCTTTCTGGGACTAACATAGTCAAGTGTCATTACGAATTGCTCGATATGTCTCTCTCACCCACTTGCACCAACAGAGCAAAACCATTAGACAAGACAAAATATGCAGTGATACAGAAAATGAGTCAACATAGAAACAATTCTGAAGTCACACTTTTTCATTTCTGTTCGAAAATTAACACAGCATATATAAAATGTTGATAATGCTTATGGAAAATTACTCACTGTCACTACAAATATTTCATTTTGTTAATTTTGTTAAATGAATTGGGTGATGCTCTATTTTACAAAGTTAAGAGTTACTGTGACAACCTAACTTGTTTGGACTGTGAATGTAACAAACTGGATCAGTTAAAATTACTATTAAAGAGCCTACGTTATATTATTTTCATTCTTCTATAATGAAAAATATTTAGATTACTAGAGAATTTTGGTCATCATCTCACGTAAGCAAAGGTCAAGCCAAAATATTCACACTTTCACACAAAAAGGTGCCTGTTCAAGTTTTCTTTAGTGTATTGTAAAGGTAAAGTAAAGCTTAACTGAACCTAAAATAGTTGAGAACCTTAAACCTACCACTTAATGACATCACAACATAGAAGAGAGCCTTTTGAGCTTTGTTGAAAACCTAAAAATGAATTAATTACTCTAACGTTTGTCAATGAAACAAAACACAACTTTGTTCTTCATGTTTATCAATTTTCTGTTATATAGTTTCTTAAATTCTTAAAACTTCAATTTAGACATATTTGTTTATAAATATCTCAAGTATACAAAAACATGTAGACCCTAAAGACCCTGCTTACTCATGTGTGACATAATTTTCCCCTGTCAAAATGTGAGAAAAACACTTGCTTTGTAATTATAATGGTAATTTCCTGATATTAAAAAAAATCTTCAAATCTACAATTGCAATCTGAATTTAGATTATATAAACAAATAAGCAAACAACTTTTGAAGGTTGCTAAACTGCATTCATTACAACATTTTACCCATCACAAACACTACATTTCTCCAAAAGTTGCCATGTTTTGAGAAGTCATTTGAAAAACGCTGATGCCCCTTCTGCAGCCCCACATCCTGAGGAACAGAAGAAGGGAGCAGTGGAGACAGGAGAGGCCAAGTGCAGGACAAACAGGCCACAGACCACCTATCTGGATGAAAGCCACAAGTCCACGGACAGCATTCCTCACATAAGCAGCTAAAGCCGGCAGCCTAGACTTTACATTGCAGGGCTGTATGTTACAGCAGCCGTATGTAAACTTACACACAACCTTAATTCACAGCTTGAGCGAGTCAGCTTAACTTTCGCACAGTCCAATTTTCAACCTAATCCTCATATAATCTGCATTTCAAAATAATGTGTTCATATTGTCTTTATAAACAAGACATTTTATTCAAATATATTTACATTTAATTCATAGTAAAAGCCTCATAGTAAAACAATAAAAACTAAATGAATGACTACTGCTGTAAGAAGAGCAAATATTATATAATCTAGATTATTCTATTTATTTCCGGATGGAAGTTATCAAGACTAAAAGGTTCTTACACAGGTGTCTACAGTACAGTGGTTTAAATGTGAAAATGAGAAGTTTCCCTTCAGTACACATAGGGGCCTATCTGTGTTGGCCTACTCTAAACGAGCCTTTACAAAACTTTAATCAGAGTATCACTGTCGGCGTTTGGCAGAGTTGGTTCACTGCAGTTTAACATAAATAAGTCTCAGGTATTAGAAAAGCACAGTGTGTATATGAATATGTATTAGAGTTTGGGAGAGGGTCAGGGGAATATGAGAGGAGAGTCAAAGCAGTCTTTGTGTGCAGTGCAGAGCCCCCTGGTGGAGCCACCCCTCAGTGCCCCGGCCTGTGGTGGCAGATCACAGTTAATAACAGTGTGGAGCGCTGTCAGAGGCACTTAGAGTGATGCTGGGCAGAGCGGACCTGACCGCGCCACATACCCAACCTCCTGTCTCTGAGAGCGGACCACTGCAGGCAGACACTGAGGTAGAAGAGATGGAGACATGGATGAAGACATCATATCAAATACGTGTGACTCCTCTGGACCGTACACATGTTGTAGTAGAAGTGCAGTGAAGTACCTGTAGATTTGAGCTAATGTCTAATAAAGTCAAAGCTAAAAGCTTGTTTTACATTGTGTGTCTGTGAGACATCTGTGCGCCTGTGCACCGCTACACTTTCTGGCTGTGATAATTATTGGTCCTGTTCATAGCAGCCATGGCTCAATGCTTTCTTTAAGTAAATCCACACAGACAGCATCTACAGGTTGTGAGCTGACAAATCCAGGGGTGAAACTTCAGTCAGTTCAAGCACTGCAGCTGCACTGGAGCCCCTGTTATAACAATGCTGTATATCGCTAGGAAACTTTTACTCCCAATGCTTGTTGCTCAAGCACACATGCATGCAAAAATAATGAGGCTCATTTTGACCTTACACCACTGAATGGAGCTTATACTGCATCTTCTACCTCTTGAGTACAATTTTCTTTCCTTTTGAGATGTTCTCCAACATCACTAAATGTCAACTGTACGTTAGAGCGATGTAAAATCTCATTTTGCAAAGATTGTTTGTTTCACACTTTTCACACACAAAAGACACAGCAAAGAGCTGAGTTCTGCAGGAAAATCCTACAAGCAGAAATCAGCGCAATTATACATCATCAAGGTGACTGGCATGAGTTGCATGAGTGAAACAACAACAACAAGGGTAGCTTAAACTCAGCTGGCCCCAAGACAGTGCAACAGTCACTGGAGGTAAGACGCTGGTTACACATCATTGTAGACATTAGTTTCAAACTCTGTGTTGTCTATTTTCTACAATCTACATTTTAAGAGTCGTCTCTGAGCATCGGAGCCTGACACTGTCAGGTAAAGATCCTCCTGCAACATGTTAAAAACGTATAATAATATAATCTACAAATAGAGTCGCAGAGACCCCACACACATGAGACAATACCTAAAATTCTCTTATGAGAAACTTTAGTGAGGCACCACTATCCAAATTCTTTGCGCAAATTGAGCTTAAAATCAGACTAAAACTCCTATGGTTTTATTTATCAACTCAGGTGCTAAAGTAAGTGTAAAAACTAAAAAAAAAAAAATCTATGTGCCACAGCATTTATGAGCCTTTTGCAGTCAATTTACAAAACCCATATACACCACCTTAAATTTTGCATTTCTTGTGTTATTGTGAGATTCAGTGTCAGCTGTGTCAAATTTTTGCTCCCTTAAATCTATTTTGCATGCGAGCAAAGGCTTGATGAATGAGGCAAAAGATATTAACTTTTTTAATGTAAGGTGATCATTCATAGTATTTTTTCTGCTTAATGGCCTTCTCAAGATTTACTATTTACTGCACAGATGAGCAACTTAAAATCTGCTATTGTGGTAGTATTGTGGTAGCTTGACTTCTCATTGACAGTAGGTGGTGTTTAAGATATCTGCGGGCACATTAAAATCAGACACTTCCATGTACAGTAAATGGATGTGCAGTGTCCAAAATTAGTGCAAATAGTGTATTAAAATGTTAACAATGCCTAAAACAGAGCATAAACCTTTTCTTCCTAATGACAAACAGAGGGAATTCTCCATATCCGATGCTAAAGAGAACCACAACACTGTTTCCAATCATGACCATCAGATGTTATCTCTCTCTAAACAGAGTAAGGCCTTATCTGATCTCCGCTCGTAAACCATTGCATTAGGACCATCCCGGGAACCAACCAATCACTGCATTGCCCCATCCTCAGCGCCATTTTATTTCTGTGCCAGACAATGAGTGGTTGAACAATTTCTGCAGCTCCGTCTGTCTGCCATCTCAAAGTCCAGCTCGTCCTATTGACAAGATTAGATAACCCTGTTTTAAAGGTGGGAAGAGTGTTTGCCGAGTGCCTCCTCTCTGGCCTAATAGAGTCTGATCTAATGGCTGATAGCCGTCTGATTATTGACATTGGTGACCCGCACAGTGTCATGGCAATGGCCAAACAATACAACACAAAGCCGTAATTACTGGATAAATATCAGCGTCATTGCTCTAAAACGGCTGCAATAAATATTTTACTGGACCAAAATTACCACATTATCATCCTGTTGCTTAAGATTGCACGAGTTAATGGGCCCAGATGGGCGGGAGATGATTCTATGTTATCTTGGTCATTAATATGGAAACAGCTATCACTCAAAGAGATACCGGTTTATTTACAAACACAATGGCGTTGTTGGCAGGATAAGTGCATTTAATGGCTGACTTTTTGCCTAAAAGATTAAAATATAACTTACTTTGATTACACTTTGCAAGATGGATATTGTCATAAGTGTAAAATAAAGATCTCTACCAAGACATAGGATATGAAATTAATTATTTAAAGTACAAGTACAAATAAAGTTTTTTTCCCCATTATAATAGGTAAATTCTATTTTTCGTGGAAGGAGGTTTGTTATAATGGTTGGAAAGGAGACCTATTATGTAAAATCATTTTTTCATAATTCTTTCATCATTAATTTACTCAAAGTTGTGTTTGGATTGATTCATGAAGGTTTGAGCAATCTTGTATGACCCTGCAGCTGATAAAAAATCATCTAGTTTTTATCTACCATCTATCTCTCGCTCTCTTGTCTGTATTTACTGTACTTCCCATTATTAAGCAATTCAAGTAAATAATTTCAAAATGGTCATGTAGCCACTTTCTAAGCAAAAAAAAAGCTGATTTTTAAAGCTAATTTTACAGTGAAGAAGCTATTTTAGATCATTTTTGTGTTTTACAATGATTTTCTTCTTTAAATCCCTTGATACTTTTTTCAGTGTTTATAATGTTTACTCTAAAGTACATACAACATGACTAACATTAAATCAAAAAAGAGCATGCTCCCCTTTTCCAAGTTGTCGAACCTACACTACTTTTAGCATGGCCCAATCCTTACTCAGTACATCCAAATATTGTGAGAAATATACAGCATTGATTTTTAAGCAAATATCTGTTGATTTTTCAGATTACTGGAAATCCTGCCTCCAGTTAATGTACATTATCAGGTGGGGTTATTTTAATTGACTTTGACTTGTTGAATGTGAGACTTAATTTAAAGCTTACTTGTTTCTTCCCAGCGTCAGGGAGGGGGCATTTCTGTGGCGCTCTGTTTTAAACATCACTTCCTGTTCTCAATCCCAGCGTCTGCTTATCCGTCAGTTCATAGGCACGCATTTGTATGTGTGTGGGTGCTGCTGGAGTCTTGTTGCACCTATGCAGTCTCCCATGGGTGGAGGCGGCACATACAGCCCCTCCCCTCAAATTATAGCCTAATCAGTTAGCCCATGGCCCATGCAGACACATGCCTTCTGCAGACAGACAGGGAGCCCCCCCCTCTCTCTGAGTCCAACCTGACCTTGTCCCAGCTAAGACCCCAGTCTGAGATAAAACAGGTTCAGTTTTGGTTAAAGAAAAGTGTCCCTCACTTATGCACCACTCCTGTCCCGTCGATGGCCTCTTGCTTCTGTCACACTCAACTAATCATGAGTCACACTATTCTTAATCTGACATATACACATTTCACAGTTTAGAGCCATATTCTGTGTAATTGACTCATTTCATACTTGAATATGAGTAATCCTCCACATTCACACTACACTCCATGACAGTGTAAAAGGGAACAACTCTTGCTTGCTCAGAGTTGAAATAGATGGGCAAAGTTTTCAATTAAAAAATAATAAATACAAATAAAAAAACAAACGCCAAAGTGCCTACAGCACTGTACTTCAGCTGAATGATTCTTTTTGTTAACTACAATGAACAAACAGAACAGCCCTGTAATAATTAAAAAAAAAACTTTTCTTATTGGGCTCTTTCACTTAATGCTATATATTTCTGTGCCAATTCTAAACCATAATAATATGACTAATGCACCCCCGTTCTCAGTGTAACTTTTGCAAAACTTTTGTCAGATAAATCTCTCCAGCTTTAGGTTAATCAATGGCACATGGTGTTTCTGGCACTGTCTGCTCTGAGTCACTCCATCCTGATGCTCTCCTTATCCATTGTTTTAATGCCTACTTTTTACACTGTGTTATCCACCAATAAAACACAATTTTACAACACATTTTACTATGAAAACAGAACTTATTGGAACTCCCGCTACTACAGTATATCGGTTTGGCTTCCTCCACACTTTCTTAAATTGTTTCTCACTGATGGTGCAGTGGTTTATATATTGTTACCACCTTGGAGTTGTGGGTTTGACTCCCGTCTTTCCCACTTCATATTACTACAACTATTCTGTCCAAAAAAGTATTTATTTTTTAAATGTGTATATGGTATCCGGTTATTAGCCAATCAAACTGTATTAATTTAGGGCTGAAAAGTTGATTAAAAGACTTCAGAGACGTTGCTGGGTGTAAGATATGACTGTGTGATGTGGGCTGGTCAGACCACTTCACGGGCTGAGACGTGTGACACACTGGGCTGTGCCATCTGCGCTACCTCCTCAGGCACCACAATAATCTGCTGTGAGAAACTGCAAATCCATTAAAAGCCTGACTTATAGTCATATTGAAGGAGACGTGTCTTTGATTATATTTACCACAAAAGCATCTCTTGGCTCTTTAACCTGCCTCTCATCAGATCAGATCCGGTGAGATCATAACAAGTGTCGTGACAACTTCTGCTGATTTTTACTGGAAATTACTCAGTGAATATTTGCTTCACTGTAAACTTGAGTGCAAAAAAAAAAACAAAATGAATTTGATGCCATGAATATTGTTAATTAAAATGGTGTTTCCAGATCCAATGTAACTTTTGTGGATGAGGGTCTGACATCTCTGACATGACATTGCTTTGCATAGAATGTTTCACGCTCTGTCATTACTTAAAACAAGGTTGCTACTCAGAGCTGTTGAGTGGAAGCCCAGCAAATATAAAAAAAGAACGGTTTAACATCAAAGTATGTAACTCAGTGTAATTGTTATAAAGTCAAACAGAACAGCAATACAGTCACTGTAAAAGTGCAATAAATCAAATTAACAAGTGTGAGCATTCTTGTTTTTGGTGAACTGTTCTGTTTTAGAAAAGACACATTTTATAAATGTGCTATTTTTAACTAATTTCTTTGTTTATCAACTTTACTTGTAGCAGACAATATAAAACTACAGACTTGAAAACTGCACAGTTAAGAACCACACTGAGACTAACTGCACTCAGAGGTATATTTGTATTTCTTCTTATAGTGAGATTAGGGTTAGAGTTCTCAACTCTTGCTAAAATGAAATGCTAGTTTTTGAATCGTTAGTTTTCATTTGTCAAACTGGTGAAGATTATGTTTAGAAACAGGTTATAGAAGAAGAAAGAAGAACAAGGTAGCTCTAAGTGAGGCTCATCTCATAGTGGTTCATAAGATTTTTGGATCTGCACGTTGACGGGTACATCCTAATTTGAAAGTGTTAAGAAAAACAGTATTAGGAAGTTGCATAGGTGGATTTTAGGCCAATTGTCACAGGCCTACAAGAGCGCAGACAGGAGATTGTAATCAGGATTTGTGGAAGTGACCCTGAGGACACCCCTTGCCCCTCTGCTGTCCTAAGCGAGCCAGCTGATGCCGTGTGTGCTATGTTAACCTGCACAAGGGCAGCATAGCAATAACAAACAGCAGATCAGAGCAGCACTGTGACCTCTGACCCCTGCGCCTGCCTGATCAGTATCGCAATGACTGGGAGTGACGGGCGACATGTGTGTCCCTGTGTTTTTAATCATTCACTTCTTTAAGGCAAATCAAAGAGAGACACAAGTTTCCTCATGGCTGTGTGGCAGTAAATGATTGACAGCGAGTCCCTAAGTCCCGCCCTCAGATGCTCTTGTGAGGGACAGAAAGAGGAGGACGATTCTATACACATGCTCTTCTTATTTTTTTTATTTTTTAAGCCAACATGGCAGCTGAGGTGTTTAAGGAGGATGTGAAGTCTAGAGAAACATAACGTGTGGTAAGATGGAAGTTTAATTTTGTTCCCAAACTTGAACACTCTGAACTTTCTGTCTGTGGAAATTCTTTTGGCTCATACATTTGCATGCTCTAATTTCTCTTTTTATCATAGCACATATTTTAGTTTTGTCGTGATTCAGTGTTTTTTGATGCATCAAAGCAAGTTCTGTTTCATTAATGGAAATAAAAGCTTTGTTAAAATTTAAATCAATGTTTTTTTTTTTTTTGTTTGTTTGTTTTTTACTGTTTTTGCATTTCAATAAAGTCTACAGTAATCCCTCAATTTGTATTTTTGCTTTTTTCTGTTTTTGTTTTATCTCTTTTGTAAAATATTATGCAAAATCAACTGATATCTTATTACTCATCTACAACTTTATTGTTTTACTGATTCTTTTGAATTAACACTTAGCTATCTTTTGACCAAAGCATTTGCAATACATAGAAAATCACCTTTATGTTCACTTGGTTTTTACCTTCACTTCTACAGCTAGTTGTCCTTCTATTCTACATTATTTAGTTTATTTGAATGACCATTTCTAACATAATCAAGTGGTTACAGCAGCTTTTCATTGGAGGTGTACTTTTTAGTGCCATAAGGAGTTTTCTGTCACATCACACACCTCCGCTGTATCGGTTTCCCTTACCTCCACACATTAGGGGACTTTTTCCTCAAGGTTTTCTTATTGTAACATATTAATGCCGACAGGTTGACACCGAGAGTGGACTAGCATGCATTTGATGTGACTTTGCGGGTTGTGACCTCACACCCACTTTACCTGACTGCCTCTCCAGACTGTTACTTTGATTATACTTTCTTCTCTTCATTTTGCATTGATGAAGTGACCCCATTTGTCCAGAAATTCATTCCACTTTATATTTAATACAATGAAGCGCGTTTGAAGAGTGCGTTTAGACAAAGCAAGCTGGCATTGGTTCATTTTGGCAGTCGAACGCAAGCACTGTTTCCAAATCTCATAACATGCTGTAGACTTGTGCTGTTGTGTTGCATATATGGGCCCCATTCAAATCCCTCCCTTCATAATATTTTTCAAATGAGAATTACATTTCATTTCTTTCCCTCCTCGGATGTGTTTATGTTTTCATTTGTAAATCTTACTCAAAGTGCAGCGGGAGGCACAAGAGGGCTCACTCATACACAGTTTTAACGAAGTATTTACAGATAATTCTAACTGTCAAATACTTGTGCCCGATGACATAGTGCAGAGAGCAGCCCTCCCTGGTGCGTTCAGGCAGCAGGGTTTGATTTCAGGTAAGAACTTATTGGAGAGAGGGGGAGAGGAGAAAAGAAGCAAGCAAGAGGCTGCCCAAGTGCCAGTGTGTGAGGGCAAGCAAAAGAATCAAGTATTTGATAGAGCACAAGTGTGATACCTGTGTAAAAAAGAAGAAAAATCTATACTCACCAACGACATGGACAGAGGGGAATAATTCACCACCTGCAAAAGAAATGATGGTCAAACAAAAAAGCTAAATAAGTCTTTAAATATATGATCCCAAAATGTTTTATTTATAACATTTTTTCTTAGCAGTGTCGTTCACCATTTGACACAACTCCAATTATATCATTTTGTAATCTGAGTTTGAGCTCCCAGATTAAATGAATGGACATTAAATAGTTCCTTTTTTCGTAAACCACCTGTGGCTTGGAAAATAGGAATCTATTTATTCTCTCATTTCTCTATTTATTTCACTGACTTATGTAACAAATCCTTTGTCAAGTGTTGAATAGGCCTGTTTATAAATGAAATGCCCTTGAAAGTGCAATGATTATTTCTTAAAAAAAAAAAAAAAAAAAAAAGATTTAAATTTAGTTTCTGTAGCTAGTCGTTTTAAATGTGTTGTAGGCTATTTATTATTACGTAAAACCTAGTCACGTCAACTGACTGCGTAAAGCAACCAGTAAATCAACACTTAGACGAATGTAAAAAAGATGGCATTAGTGACAGTACTCATGTTAAAGCACCGCTGGAAAGCTGGTGTGAAGCAGCAATAATGGATCGCGAGTCGTGACCTGTGCATGGAAGCAATTTAGAGAAATACGTTTGCGAGTGCGCTAAAAGACAAATTAATCCTGAGCGGAAACGAGATACATCCTTTAAAAACAAGCCATTTGCGCACTTTCGGTTCTGCGCTGAGCCACAGAGGAGCATTAGCGGCACTTTTAAAGGCAGTGCATGAATGAACAGGGTCCTACATGTGGCCTATGCCCAATCAGGAAAACCACAAACAAAAACCTGCACAAGGTGATCTGTATTTATACGAGGAGGGTTTGTTTAATAGACTGTTTTAGTCTCGGCGTCTGTAGTTCGTTAGGCATTCGTTACTTTCACGTCTAATTAAAATGATTTTACGCATGAGACACAACTTTATCAGAAACATGCAACACACACACGCAAGTCTTTAATAAATAATAATAAATAATAAAATAATAATAATAATAATAATAATAATAATAATAATAATAATAATAATAATAATAATAATAATAATAATAATAATAATAATATAATAATAATAATAATAAATAATAATAATAATATAATGGTCTTGGCTAATTAATTAAACAACAGAAGTTCTATTCGGAATCCATTTCCAGCTCATATCTTGACACAGTTCTGAACATTTTTATGCCAACGAGGAAAAACACACATCCTATTTTCCGTTCAGTTTCGCCGCAAGTCCTGAATGTCACAAATGAAAAGATTGGAGATGTGTAGCCTACAGGCCTATGTCTTAAATAATAATAAACCATTATACATTGTAGCTAGTCTATGTTTTATCAACAGTATAAATATTTGTTATTATTACTGGGAACGTGATCTGCCACCACATTTAGGCCGCATTAGTCTCCTTGCCGTTTGGCCTTGTGGTGTGTAGCTGTAGTTTAGCTCGTCTTCGCCACACAGCTGCGCTGTTTGCACAAACCATTCACTCTGCGTTACATGACACGACTTTCAAACACGTCTTCATGTCACAGGTAAATGGACATGTGTGCAGGGGTAAAATGTTGATTTTTAAAAATGCCTTTGTTTTAGAAATTATTCAGTCACGTGTAAAGACCTGTAAGCTAAATATTTAAAGTAAAAAGTAAAATAAGTGAATTTGTTTATTATTGTTTTGTGTTTTGATTTAGGCCAGGTGACATATCAGAGCCGACTTCCTCAATGTGTTTTTTTTGTTTTTTTTTACGTATTTGTATTAGCTTTTTACGTATTTGTATTAGCCTGTTTTTCTTTTACTAATTTTATGTAAAACAAACAGAGCGGCTCACGTGAAGAGGAGGTGTCTGATGGAGAGGTGAAGGTTTACTCCTGTGAGTTACCTGTACCAACTTCAAGCTCAAATAGACTTGTGCTCGCACAGGTCACTGTTCTGATCCTCAGTTTAGTTCGGTCCACTCCACTCCACACTGCACAGATCTGCCATAAAAGAAAACAAGTGGAGGTCGAGAGCAGCAGAACAGAAGGAAGGTTTAAGTGATGTCCCGCCGCGCTTCAATTATTTACCGCCCTGCGCCTTTTTCCTAATGCGTAAAGAGAGACGCATGGAACAACGGGACTTCTCCCTCAGAATAGACACCAGTTTGGTTGCAATAATAAAGGTTTAAAAATATATTGGAAATCTGTTATAAAGGCGTCAAGATGAGCACACGACACAGTCTGTTTTATCCATGATGGGAAACTCTATTCTGAAATACATCCAAAAAGAATTATGATGTGGCCACGGTATATTTTTCCAAATTTTGTGCTAGCCAAACAAATAGACTGATAATAGGTGTTACGAACCTAACTCTTTAGGTTAAGTTTAGCCTACATTGTCCATAAAACAAATGCCCAGTAAAAAAATACTGCATCTCTGTCACGCTCAGGGTGCAATATGTTGCATTTATACTATAAAACCTTTAAGCATTAAGTTGTACTGTTCTTGTACATGTTACTATAAACTCAAATAATGTTTGAAGTGGTTTGTTTCCATGCGTTTGTTTGCAGTCTTTAGATTTCCCAAGTAACACAGGCCTGTCTGCAGTGCGCCAGGCCAGGCTGAGCTAAACTCACAGCCGGCCTCTGTCCGTGCATGTCCGCTGCATCCAGAGACACCCCCCTCCGTCTGCCTGATGCTGGTGTGTTCGTCAGTCCTGCTCTCCCGGGGACACCACGCGCGCTCTGGGACATTCCACGCAGAGGGCTCCGTGACACAGAGTCAAGATGCTGCAGATGTTGAGCTGATGTTGAAACCTGTGGCTTCGTGAGTTGCTCAATTAAGCAATTCTCAAAAAAGAATAACATGATTCTTCTATGTCGAAAGAGCGAAATAGGCTGTTTAATATAAACCTTCAAAAGTTATTAAAGTATAGCCTGTGTGTTTATCTTTAATAAAAGAGTGTCATCAAATTGACGGATGTCGATTTTTAGTCTTATAATGAATCTGTGACAAATAGGTTAATGCCTGCTGTGCTATAACTTTTGCAAAACCCAAACTCCCCTATTCAGCTATAGTTTGCATTAAACATTAAACAGTTGAATTCCACTCGAATGCGCCGTTGGTAGGTTATTTTACAGTTGGCAAGCATAATAGAAAGCTCTAAAAATGTAGCCTGCTAAGATTGGAGTGAAATAAATGGGCCAGTTTCTTTAAAATATTCCGCTACAGGTCTCACGCCAACACACGCACAGTGATCTGTCTGTCAAAGTCAGAGTTAATAATTACATGTAATCATCGCACTGCGCTGCTGCTGCTGTGCCCTGGACATCTTCACTGCACTTATTATTAGTATTAGGCTATTCATTAACGTACATCAGGCATGGACTTCAGCGCAAAACATTTTATCTCTGCGATGAAGTGTGAAACCAGTAGAATGAGATAATGGAGTGATAAGTTAGTGCTGCGGCGGCCAGAAAGTCTCTATAGCAATAGAGTTACAAGAGAGTAACTACTTTATATGTCAAGGTCTGGACAACAGTTACAGCTGAAGGTGGCAGGCGCTCTAAACAACACTGAGACGAACAGGACGCACATTACTATGGATAAACCCAAGAATCCACAAATATTAAGGGTACAATTGAAGAGTCATTTACATATAGTTTTGTGTATGATGTGACAACAGTTCTCAATGAAATCCATGAAAGTAGCTTGTTCCTTCCACTGGGCATTTCATATCACTGTGCGCGCTCTGTGCGCAAGATCCTGCCCACTAAATGTGTCATATTAGTTTCCCAACGCCCCCTTCCTCCCTCCTTCGCTTCCTTCCCCCAGTCTTTGTCTCTCCTCCCTCTATCAGTCAGCCAGTGCGCCCGTTGGCACAGGCGAGATTGAAAGTGACACGCTCTATTACAACCGGATCGTTTAGCACCGACAGAATTCTCTTTAACGGAACAACACTGTGTCCGCTTCTCAGTCACAGGCTAAGTTTGGTTTTTCTTCACTTTTGTTAGACTTAGTTCTAGTTTCGGTCCCGTTCTTCAGAGTCAGAACAGCTGTGTTTCTACAGACGATGACCATAAGATCCACGAGGAGAAGATCCGATGATAAGAAGAAAAGGTTGCACGTAAAGTTGCTCTTTTTACCAGGACACATCACGGGACACTCTTCCCTCACCAGCGGCGCATCCCACCTCCTGCTGTCCTGTCCGCCCACCGCGTTACGCGCGGGATCAGCTGTAGAAGCGAGAACAACAGAGGTCCTGGAGTGTCCTGCGCGAGTCTCTGAAAGTCCAGGAGACCCAAAGCAGCGTCCAGCCCTGGATTCATTACTGTTGATCAATGGACAGAGCCTCCTCAGCGGTCAGCAGCGACACACTCACGCCGTAAATAGTGAGTACACACTCTTCACACACTCACACTTACACACACGCACACACGACTGGAGCAGCAATTTAAAGGACAGTTCGTTATATTTTATTTTTAAAGTGAGAAAATCAAGAGACAGAGAACTTTATGGGTCAAGTTTTTTGTTTATAATTATTTTAAATTTATTATTATCTTATGTATTATCAAATGAAAGGTAAATGCATATATCATGTTTATTATTATTATTATTATTATTATTATTATTATTATTAAAACTAATAATATTAGGCTATTAGTTTTTGTTTTTTTACTACATAAAAGTTCTTGTTGGATAATGCCTTGTCCTGAAGCGTTCGGCCAACCACGTAAAAATCAAAATAGGCCTACTAGGACTAATACAAAAGAAAAAAAAAAAATGACTAGGTATAGGTTGTAGACCTGCTTTGAAGGAAATCTGAACTTGCTTAATTGTTCAAAATGTTAAATTGCGCAATCAAATGCTGAAAGTGCGTAGCCTACTTTTATAACTTTCTAAAATTAAATAGGCTAAAAAAAAAAAAAAAAATCACACACAAAACATCCACAAACTTCCAGTTCAAATGGGTTGAACTTGAAATTCTGCAAAACGCATAAAAATATAGTTTACGAGCATCACTGTAAAGTGGTCTCAAAAAGATAAATTAATAGACTTTATTTATTTTTTATATGTAGACAATGCAAGTTGGACAGAGGGCCTCAGCAGACATGCAGTGCGGATGAATCTGCAAGAATAAGTTTGTGGTTGCGGAGAAGCAAAAGAGTTTTCGATCAAGTCCTTTACAACCCAAATACACACAGACCAGAGCGTAACCTCCATGTCAACAAATAGGCTATGTAATCTTATCAAGAAAAAAATAATAAAATAAAAGAAGGAAAATACATTATGCATTTTATTCTGGAAAAACGAGGGAAAAATTAAAATGTCTTTTAGCTGATAACCAATAATTCACTTTTTTATTTTTCGACTGATGTCAGAACGTTGTGGACGTGTTGCGATGCATCCCTTTGACCTGTGCCAAAGTGACTCAGTTTCCTCCTGTTTGACAAAATCACCAGAACTACTCCTGTTTACGGCCTCGCTCATAAAAATAATGCGTCCAGATTATGGGCTTCTATCCACAAACGGCCAACTTTACTTGAAACGTAGGCAGTCGGTCACAGCTGAAGTGCAGGAACATTTTTAAAAGAGTAACTAGAAATGTAAAACTGCCCTTTTTAAGGTCACAAGACGTCTTCACTCCGACCCATGACTCGGTACTGGAAACTTTGGAGTTCTTAAAGAGAAGGAGTAAATAGTCTCAGTTGGAGGATTGTGCTGTTTAACCACGTCTATGTCTTTAAAGTTTTCAGAGTTGTCTTACGTGGGGTCAGGAGAAGTTTGGCTGCGCGTAATGATGTTGGATCATGCATTTGATCCATGTAGCTTATTTATTCTCAGTTACAGATTTATATTATATTGTATCTGGTTATTCATTTAGTTTTTATTTTTGGTGACACGCAAATTACCCTTAAAATAATCTTCTCTTTTGTAACTTATTTCATTAAAAGTATGAAGATGCGCCCTTATCAGATCAGACGGTAACAAGGGCGTGTCCAAAACATGAAACTAGATAAAGAAGTGTTACTAAAGATGCTTCCTCTGCTTGGTCCCTGGCTGCTGATGATGACAAGTTCATGTTCATGAAAGTCCAGAGGCCGTTCCTGTGTTATTTTAGCTTCTCCCTGTTTTCCCGCAGTTATGCTCACTCTGGTGAAGCTGGTGTGAGCTGCGGTGCACAGGGTTTGGCCACGCACCGTACTGTCTGTGCTGTTAAACATACTTACGTTGAGAAATGATCGTTTTGTTCTAACATTAATCGTGATAAAAGTTAAGATATGAAAAGGATCACCTGTTCTCTTACAACTGAACTTCTTTGTGAGTTTCCAAAGCCATTTACATCCTTCTTTTGACTTTAAACTAAATCAAAAACAGTCATGTACACCAACTAATTATCATAACCTAAATGGAGTTTTCATGTAAACGCTTACAGATTTCTTCTTGCATTGGTCGATTTCTTAATTTCAAAATCCATGTTTCATCCATATACACATTGCCTATAGCCAATCTCTAATAATCTACTAGCAGAAATGGAAACAATACTTTGAAAAAAGTATTTAGTTAGAGAATACATCAAAATACATGCAATAAAATGTATGTTTCAGTAACTTGGTCAAATCAGAAACTGTTTTCTGAAAAATGTCACACATAATTGCACAATATTTAGATTTAAACATCATTACTTAAGATTAACACAGCTTTTTACTTTTATTGTTTGTTCTGAAGATTATAAGATTAATAGAAATTAAAGTATCTAGTGTTTTTTCAATTTTTCTCACAAATTATGTGCATCTTAAGCATAAATTGGACTCAAATGTTAAAAGTATTCCTTTGTTATTTTGGAATATCATCAATTACAGTATAAAATAAGTATTCTGAATACTATTATTTCAGTCCAGTTACTGACCAACACTGTTTATTAATACAATTATACTTGAATTCAAAAGTCCATCAGTGCAAGTGTAAAGCATGATAAGTCCGTGTGTGGTCCTGTGCTAGTGTATGTGGCAAAGCTGTGGTTAGCGCCGCCGAGTGTCTGTAAGTTCAGGCTCTAACTGGAAGGGTGAGGCCATAACTGTTCTTTTCATCCACTATTATCAAATCAGATGTTTATGAGAAAACTAAACAAGTTTGTCATTGAAGCTTAGTCTATTAGCCATCATTTGCTGCATCTACAAGCATGTGTTAGAAAATCTGTAGAGCATAGATATGTTTGTTAAATTAGTGCATTTGGCAAAAAAAAGTGTTTTTGTGCAGCAGCTTTTCCCACATTTCAACAGTAACACATCTGATGGCCATAAACGGCAGATTCCACAATAATGTAACCTTCCCTAACTGCAATCATTTCTCATAAACAGCCACATGAAAAGAGCTCAGACAACAAATGCTGAAGCAGTTGTTTCAGAAGTGTCTGTTTCTCTAATTTTCAACACGTAAAGTATGACCATGGAACCAATGGAATCTGAATTTGTGGCAATGACAAATATGATTAAGAAGAAAACAACTATTTCCCTTTTGAAGACATCAAGAGGCCAAAATACATTTATCAAAGCTTTTAACAGTTAATAGTAGATAATTGATGGCAATTAAAAGTTGATTAAAAGACAATGTTATATTAGCGTGTGTTTATTTGCATTATTTTTACTTTGTGATCGAGTATTAAAACAATGAACATAGATTCAATGCAAATCAGCGTTTTCCCCCATAGACTTTGTGGTTTCCTCTTTTAGCTTGCACGCTCAGATCAGCGTTGTCTATGTCTTCTTTATCTGAGCCAGGTATTAACCAATAGCCTGATAACCAGGCCATAAAAGTGAAGGGAAGAGCTGGATATTTTCCTATAGGTGACGCCTCTCGCACCATCCCCGTTATCAGTGCTAATAATGCCCTCAGAGGTCACACTCGCTGGCTGCTGCAGCTTCAGTGCACACTTTATTACTAACAGGCAGATAGGAGGATATGCACTTTTTTTCTCTAAAGTACTCTTAGGATCATCATTCATTGCGTGGATCAAAGCTGCCTGGTTCCTGAAATACACATTTGTTTTCATGGGACCAAAAATGTAATATTTGACATGAAACAGGGCAGTGACTGAACCACTGGAAGTCACACGCATGAGGACGTTTGACAAGATTATTCACATTTTTGGCAGAAGATAGTGGAATAACATTTCAGAGAGAGATGTAGATCACTGTTTTGAGATTTGTGTTTCAAGCATTCTATACTGCTAAAGACTGATTGATTTCTGAGTTTATTAGAACAGTGTTTCCCAACCAGAGGTAAGGAGGTTTGGGAGTACGTGAGCACTTAGCAGGGGAATGATGTCAGAGTAGAAGGGGAATGGAATATTGTAGAAGTAGTCACATAATTTAAGGTCAGATTTGATTAATTTTGGAGAAATTAGGGCATGCATTTTATTAAGGTGAGACACTGCAGGCAGAGTTTTCTTTCTCAGTATAAAGGTTTTCATGTGGCAACATCAGCATAGCTTAGTCTACTCTTAAATTTTTTTATTATTATTATATATTAAATGCACTTCGTCTATAGAATTCTATGGACATTGTAATTTCAATCAAAATATACAGATGTATGACGTCGTCAATATCAGCCTCTAACTACGAACCAGACTGGTTTGTAAAGTTTTTGTTTTGATTTGTTGATCTCTAATTCTAAGCATGATTTATTAAAGCTTAGGGTTAGTCTAAAAAACTGTGTGCTTAAAAAAATCTAATAAATGCATATTTTCAGTCGAATCAATTTTACTTAAAACTAATCAAGCTATCCAAAATGTTGTTTTTTTGTATTGTTTTTGCTGACCCTGATATGTGACATTTTGATCACTTTTCCCATGATGAAAAACTTTTTTCACCTGCAGTGTCACCTATTACAGTTAGTTACATAGCTGACGATGCATCACTTAAAACCCTGAGTGTCGGGACACTTGACGTGTGACACAAAGGTTGGAACCACAGTATTAGAATAGACTCCTTTACCTTAAGGTGCAGCTTCTCACTGTTCACACATTTTATTATACTTTTCTACTTAATATTCTCATATTTCTGACTTGAAAATACCCAAATACCCAATACTTTAGATTTTCACACCTTCACATATGCCAGGAGTTTTCAAGGCCCAACCTAAAGTGCAGAATTCTCGGAAAATGCAGCGATATGAAGAAATCTGTAAAGGGACATGTAATTATTATAGCATATGTCTTTGAAAGTACCAATCATGTCGTAGTTTAGACTGGCTCTCAATTACATGTTTGTGTGGATGTCTTTGGAGTTGGACGAATTGTTTATAGGTGCATTTGTTTGTCCCTAGCCCGCTCTTTTATTTGGATGGGTGTGTCCACATTTTTCGCTCTCTGCAATCTTGTCTTTGGCCGTCTCAATGCATTTGTTATGTCTACAACATGTAATAATGTGGAATTTGATAGTGGCTTTATCGTCCAAACAACCCAAAAAGAAAAAAAAAGTCACTGTGTGAACCGTCATGTAGGACAAAAAAGGATTGTTGTCAAACTTATTTAGTAAAATCAGTTTTAAAATATTCTTTCTTTGATTTCTTTACATCTCTATTACTTCGAGATAAATGACAGATTTCACTTTTTTGCAGTGTGTTGTTCGTCGTACAACCCAAATTACTCAAGACTTTTAACTCAAACTTGAGCTACTGCATCAGTCTCAACAATTACAAATCTTTCCATTAACCTTCTGTATTCAAGCAGTTGCCCAGAGAAAGGAGCCATAAACTCAGTAACCTTTCCTTATCGTGAGCATGATACATGAGGTTCCTGTCTCCATAACAAGGCGGCTTCATCTTCACGTACCTGTCCTTTATTAACTGTTCAAACCAGGCAGAGCTTATCAAACAGTGCTTTAGATGCAAGCAGGATAAAGGCGATAACCATCTCAATGCTATTACTTTGTGGTCATTAACATTTATGTCTGATAAAGTTATCAATAGGGATCCTTCTACACATGCTGTGACGAACAAAGAACAGTTGATTAACTTGCACTGTAATATTAGATTATCAGCTATAGTAGAAACAATTGTGTTATGTCCAGGCACAATTAATTTATATCTGTTTTATCAAGCATAGAACTGTTAACATTGTTGATAACAAATTAGTGCAGTGGCTCTCAAGCATTGCACAGCAATAACAGATAATATTAAACTCTCTGAGCTCAATCAGATCGAATATTGCTCTTTATGAGGCCAAAAGTATGGCTAGATGTAAATGAAACAGACCCAAAAGTTTACTTGTCTCAAAATGAAATTCTGTTTTCAAACTGCAGAGGGCTCCAGTCTCTACCACCAGAGACAGGGTTAGAATGAGTGGTACCTGTACCACAGTTTGAAAAACACTGAAATTGTAAGTTTGACTATTTACATCCATCTATTTTAATCAAAATGCTGAACCGAAGCATGAAACAAGATATTTTTTTAATGTATACAGCAATTCTTTTCTAATATAGAAAATACACTTCTCTGAGTTCATCCCGTTTACTTGTCTGTATTTCTTTGTGTCACTCAAAAATTCAGATTCCAGGGAAAACATGTAGGGTTTAAAATTGTCATGTTGCTACTTTCCAACAACAAACAAATAGTAATTTAACATCTGCTGTTTATTAAAGTTACAACTTACAAATAAAGAGGCAGGGCTTATCAATTCTGCTGTTTCAAACAGGAAGTCAGCATCAGTCTCTATTCCTAAGTTATTTTAAGTCAATTTTGTGTCTTACAATAAAAAAAGAGAATTATTGATCTACATACTGTATGTCATATAGTTTCTTCCTAAAAACATTGAAAAAATACAACAGGTCTTCTTGTTGATTTTGACTTTTCATTTAAGACAACTGATCACACTTAAAGATGCACTATGGCTTTTTTTTGTCTTTGTCTGTAGAATCTAGAATCTTTGCTGCTAGCAATAAAACACTTCTAATTAAATAAATTGAAGACACAAAGCAATAACCACTCCATGAGACAAGCAGACTTTCCACCACAAAAGTTACATACATGCTGCACTTTGTAAAAATATATGAATGCTCCTGCTCCTCCTCTTGATGTGTGCACCCAAAAAGAAGTATGGGTGTGAGAGATTACAGTGTTTCAGCAAAGGTGTGGGCGTCCCGGGTGAGGTGATGCTAAGATGTCGGAGCAGAGGTCCAGATAGGGATCGTCTGAAGAGCACCAAGCTACGGCAGGTCACGACGCGTCAGAGATCCTGATTCCTACAGGGATTCTTTTCAAGCATGCCACATTAAAAACTCTGATCCTGATTTTAGATGAAGATCTACAGTTGTCATGACACTGCAGCACTGGAAATGCATAAGCTAACAGCTGCAGCCATTGAAGTCATTTTATGTCACTTTGAATCCAGGCGTTCTTTACTGTTGCTATAATATTGTTAGCGGTTACATTTATTTGCTAAGCCTCCCTTTTTTCTCAGCCAGATGCACATTGTGAATTATAGCTACCAGTGTTGTGCCTTTGAAGTTGTTTTCTTTTTTAAAGCCACTTTTAATAAACTCTGCCACTTGAATTTTTGATTCTTTGTCTCCCACAATTTTAATCACGCCAAATGCTAATGTTTTTAATTTATTATATGTTTTGAAATTTTACCCGAGCTGCTAATTCCTCACAGATTGTGTGTTTTGTTTTCGTGCCACTTGTGGTGGATGTCGGAGTTCAGCTGTGCAGTGTTGTAAGAATTGAGAATGAAATGAGAAGACAAATCAGCAGGTTCAGCAATATATTGAGGAGAATAGATCTGATTTAAAAAGCACAGGAGACATTTATTGAGGGGCAGTTTGTCACGTTTGAATAACCGCAGATGGTCTTTATTCAACTGGATTTCTGGCGTGTGTCACTCAAAGAGACCTTCTGTGTTTTTCTACTCCTAAATCTGGATTTCCATACTCTAATAGAAAAGCTCTTCTTCTGTGCTGTTGCCATAATTTCACATTGGGGGTCACACATGCTGGCACAGTGTCCAGGGGCCTGTGTGTAAATAAAAGACTCCATTTGGCTGAGCTGCTCTGCTGTTGGCATAGCTTCACCTCAGTCTCTGCTCTGATGGCATTAGCTGATAAAGGACTTTTGGCCAGAGCTTGGTATCAGGGGACACTTACAAGTGAAGACTGAGAATCTCAGAGGTCATGGACTGTACAAAAAGGTTAGATTATATCAAAGCTCTATATACAATCTGTTTTTCTACTGACAGTTCTGTGCTTAATCACAAAGCCTTATGCACAAATTGGTAGAAATTTTACGTAAACATTAAAAATAAATATGTGGGGAAAATGTAGATCTTACCAATCTACTTGGTTCAAGGCTAATAAGCTCTCACTCAACATCAGGAAAACAAATGTTATAATATTTGGATAAAAACCTGTAGATATTAAAATTCCGCATTCCAATTAGGAATGTAAGCTTTGGTTGGTTTTCTTGGTGTAATGGTGAATGAATGCTTATCCTGGAAAACTCATATTATTTTGTAAGTGCAAAAACTGCCAAAATGGTAGGAAAAACTCAGATGTTGCTTTTATGTTGTACTATTCAATGATTTATCCATATATTATCTACTTTTTT
Organism: Mugilogobius chulae; assembly: GCA_038363315.1. Classification (NCBI taxonomy): domain Eukaryota; kingdom Metazoa; phylum Chordata; class Actinopteri; order Gobiiformes; family Gobiidae; genus Mugilogobius; species Mugilogobius chulae. The sequence continues at coordinate 10,544,759 of CM076415.1, read as the reverse complement.
TTTTTTTCTTTCTTCGGGCCGTCCTATCCCGTAACTCTTATCTGTAGCACCCCATTATATACGATAGTCATCCGTAATAAAAATCAAGCCATTCCCTACCCCACACCTTAAGACCAGTTATAATCACGCCCCGCCTCGATTTCTCTAGTATACCAAAATAGGTATCCAGACCCCGATAGGGTCTCCCATCTCCCCATCTGCCAGTTCCTTACTCTCTCCCCCCGCAACCTAGTAGTATAACATGTCCTTGTGATAACCGTCATCAAAAGACAAGCATACAGCCTTAACCATCAACTAAGGCACGGTGTCTAAAACCAGTGCTGGCTGGCTGGTGATCCTAAACCAAATTTCTCTATGGCACAACTGCATTTCCTTTAATACCTCAGCGGGCATGAATTGCCACTGCACCTACTCGCAGGTTTACTATTTGATAGCCTTTTGTTCCCGAAGTTCAGCTTATTCCTGCGCCTTTGTCTTCAGTCTCGTTATCAGGACACAACCGCAGCGACCTCGCGCTACACTCCAACGACCCACTGCTATAAGAAATACGGACGCGCTGCTCGTAGAGACTCACCAATCAGAATACGATGACTATTCCACAGAATAGAGCGCCCGCCTGTGCAGGCGGGCGTATATGACATCCATAACACAGGGACAGACCTTGCGTCGCCCGCTACAGGGATGGCTAACAAGGCAGCTGCAACAGCTCGCCCACGAGCCCCCTCAGGCGAGAGGCACAACGCAACCAACCAGGAGATTAGAGCCACCCCGACATACCTGCGCATAACGCTAAAACGGTCCGCTAATAGTTCTTGGCAGACTCAGACACTCACTCGATGGGCTTGTAAATTCTCATGCCGCGCGCCGGTTACACCTAGCTATTATGGTCTGAGCTAATTACAGAAACGCAGTGGTATTAAATAACCGCTGGACCACAAGAATGCAGACACAATTCAAACGGCAGAAAATAGGCTGAGACTCTGTGTAAATTTTGGTTGTGACCGCTAAGGAAAAAATGTATAATTTAGCCAGAAATTATTCATTTAAACATAAAACGGTAAAAACAAAAAAGTAATCCATTTTGTGACGAAGCATAGGGAGGTAGTGCATCGGTGGTGACACTGCATGACTTCGGTGCTGATGTAGCGTTGATGCACTTTGTGGGATGCATTTTTCAACTGCGAGTTGGGCTCAGATATAAAGTGGATCGCACCCCTCATGATCTCTTTGTTGGAAGATTCAGCTCGAAATAGTCTAATCGTAAGGTTTGTTAGATGAGATTTCATATCTTCCTTCTGTCAGTTGAACCCGAGTATAGAGTCTCCGGCTATATGAAGACCACTCATTACTCGGCCCGAGAACTCTGGTGCTTAGGGCATATAAGAGTACGATAGGGGTGCCTCCCTCTCTGCCCTGTGACAGTCGAAAGGCGGGAATCGTTCGAGTGGTAGGAACTAAGTTTATAGTCCTTGATAATAACGCCTTAGAACTCTCGGTACAAAACACTCTCTCTAAACATGTGTCTGCCTACTCATGATAAATAGCTTAAGACCGTATGTGTGACTGCTCTCAAATTAGAACAGTATCCTGGAATGATGCGTACTAAAGATTGTTCTTCTCCTGAAAGATGGTTTGAGGATACTTGCTGAATGTGAACTTATGGTGAGCGATTGAGACCTAGGTGCGGTTTTGCGATTAGGTAGATGGTTTTCCATCATCCTGCATTCCTCTAGCCTTCATTCGAACATCGATTTTATGCTAAACCAATATCTCAATCGGATCATATGTTTCTTGAATTTCGTTCTAAGTTACTATATTTATATTGTTCTGAATTGGAGTTGTAACATTAAAAAACACTAAAAGTCAATCATGTTATTTTAGTGTGTCATAAGCATAGAATGACATATTATAGTTAAATCTAACTAAAATAGATTAGAGCAAATCCAATGAGATTACGTAGAAGTCTTAGTGATGTGATAGTATTGTACTATGTGCCGTTACACTACCAGTCCATAGAACCTTATCTTTCAAATGTGGGTCTTGCTTATCTTTTCTATACTCAGCAAGAACTAACACTTTAGGTATGATTCGTCACTGTATTTAAAATTACACAAAACTTAATGTGCTAAAAAATTTAATTATTATAAAATCACTTGACAATTAATAGATTATTGCAAAGCTCAAAATGTTAGTGCAGGTCTATTGTTGAATGGCTCTATTTGGATTTTAGTGCAACGTCTTGACGAAGCATCAAGATTTGCAGTACTAAAAATTGCTTCGTAGACCGTATTACACACCTGTCCATCTGAATTGCATCATGTATTTGACATATCTGGAGACCTCTTTGCTCTCATGACGAGATCGGAAGATTCTATAGACAAGCGTGAGGCTCTACTTTTAGTTCATGAGAGCACTAAGGTACTTGTAGCGAAGTGATAGTTCGCTTAATTACTTTGCTTGCTGTGTCGTGTTGGTTACGTGCTGTTATGAATAGACTTTGCGCATCGACAGCTTGTACGATATCTGTACTGGCTATGATGCTACTTCTAATGATGGTTTGTGGTTAAAATACTTTATTTTCAAGGACCACAGTGGCACTCGCGTTCTGTGCGGACTTGTTTATGTATCACCATCTATATCACCACATTTTGGGGCTCAGAGACTGCGCCTAGTCCTCGTAGACATAGAAGGTAATTTCTCATGAGTGATACGTTATAGCTTGGATACAGACCAACGATAAATCACGCGTCCGGTCATGTTAGTTAAGCTCATCTTCCTCCTCTCGTACTGGTGATAGAAGCTTATTAAGGCTGAAAAGCGTGCATTGATGATTTAGTGAAAATATTTTGTTTTGCAATTATAGCTTCGTGTGCTCCTCCTGTGCTGCGCTCACTCGGAGCTCGCTCGCAGAGCGAAGATCTCCGGTAGCAAGGCGAGGTGCAGGAGAGTCCCGTCTGGTCGCCCAGAGCGCTGGTCTGCTCACTCAGAGCGTGTCGAGAGGCGCTCGTGGACTGGTCCTCAGATAGCCGGGCACCTCTCAAGACGGCACGTGCTTCCAGCGCGGCGTGATATGCGGCACTAGGAGCATAGATGAGGGATGGTAGTCAATGGAACCCCAATAGCAGGCACCCAAACAGAGTGAACTTAAAGGTCTGTATCAGTGCACGTAGTGTGAGGCGAGTTCTGGATCCTATAGGAACGTGGACTCTTGGGACTCAGAGTGAGCTCAGCAACGATGTCTAGCAAGCGCACTCATACCTGTTAAAACATGTCCTAGCACACATATCATTAAGGCCAATGGATAGTTCTACACTGTGTATATATCTCAGATAAGTGGTAGCAACTATTTGCTTAAGTGCTTGTATACTCGATAATCGTAGCGTGCTTCTCGGTCTCTTGGAATGAATATTGACACTTAGACGCGACACGGACACTATCCTGCAGATGACTAACCGTGTTGGCACTATAAGACAAGAGTATTTCTCCACTTCATAAACACACTGAATGCACAATGTATTTTGGTTTGTGGAGACATTCCTGCCCCACTCTTTTGTGTCTCTAATGACTTTTACAGGCTCTGTCTGTGTCTTACTTGTGTTTTTGTAACATTCCTGTGCCTATTACCCCTGTAACAGTACAGTGGCTGCTCTAAATAGACAACCTCACGTGCATTTGGGCTGGAACCAGTTATTAGTGGGACAGTCCCTTCACACACAGCTTCCATTATGGTTGTTCAGATATTCCTGCAAGAATTTGCTGTTTTTATACACAGTTTCTTCCAATATATCCATATTTGTGATATAAAATGTATCTAAATACATTTAGGCCCCTTTAATGCACCTACTAACCAGAAGAAAAACTTTATGGTTCCATACTCAGGAAGGTCAATGTTCATAGTGGTCTAAGGTTTTATGCCTCTGAGTGGAATGGCCTTCTACTTACCACCCTGTTGTATGGACATGCAAAACTACATATGAGGTACCAATACTTTGTCTTTTCTCCTGCATGATTATTATATTTTGTATGAATTTCTATTACTATTTCAATCGCCAACATATATATCCTAAACCTTAGTGACTATATGGTACTTCTACCGCAAAGAGAAATATTTCGCCTCCTATGTTCATATCAACCTATCATCAATCTCCATAACTATAACAACCCTTATTGGTGAGAATAAATGATTTGATAGCCCAAAATGTGCTATAATTTGAAACTATACCACGTCCTGTTCACACTGACTCTATATACACAATTGGCTCGCATCTGACAACATCTCTGAGCATCATGAAGCTGCCTTGTAGTGATAAGAACACAGATGCCGTGAATGTTATAAAAGTCTAGTGGTGGTGAGACCTCGATATTACACGCGCACATCGTGCCAATAACCGACCAATCTTAGAATGCAGACCCTGCACCATTCATATACAGACAAAGGCACTTATAGTCTAGACAGCACCGGGTCGTCTCTTGGCATATGCGATACCGATACTTTGGCTGGCGGAAGACTGTTGTAAAGGTGTGGATCCGTCTATATGCTGACTACGGGGCGGTGGGCGGCAGATCATACTGTGCTGCTTTCGTTAAAGCCCTAGACAACGGGCACAGAGAAGCAAATACACGTATAGCTTAAGAGCGCCGGTCAAGCACTGTATTAGGAGTCACCCATATGCATAGCCTTCTCATCCGCAGCCACACCAAATCATAGACATGTAGTGTATAGAGAGGTTCCTGAGTCGAGATGATTCAATTTGACCTTATGGAGGTATATAGTCGAAATTTTTTTTTTGGTCTTCCGTGTCTCCAATCTAGAAGTCCTTTTGCTTCTCTGCAGACTTGCCATCGTTCTAAGGATACAATATGGCGCCTCATGGGAACCAACACGTAGAATTTTCCCGTGAAGTGTTCATGAAGAATGTGGCGCCTCTCACTAAAGATCTTGATTTAACTAAACCGAGTGCGCAATGATTTCTGGGTGGTAATTCTGACCCTGATGAATTCAATGGATAGAAAACAGGTGGCATATGCGGTTACAGATACATCAGAGTACGGTTGAAGCAAAACGTGAGACACATTTGGTGAATGCTGCATTGTTTTAAGAGTCTGTTAGTAAGGCTACGATGAGTGAATCAGTTTAGGTTAGAGATTTCAATGATTCTGTGCAGTGCATTCTCAGTATTTCCTAGTATCTCTCGCTAGCCATACGTGGACTCCAGTGGCATCTGTAGACTCAGGTCGTTAGATGACCCCAGTTGCCGAAAGCAGAAGTCTTCAGCACCATAACTGTGTGAGGCGTATCAGAGATGGGGCTTTTCATCTGAAACAAACAGCCCAATGCTAACCGCAGCCGGTGCTTATACTAAAACGTTCACTCTTGGCACATTTCGCTGCGACCACAGACTCGCTTTCACTAGGTATGACTTAGACTTAAAGACCCTCCATGACCAACACTGCGCCCCCAACCAACAACAACAACGCTCTGCCTGGTGTTTCTACAGATCGAAGAACACTTAATTAGTTTAGGTGATAAGGCGGGCACGTCTTACCAAGACTAAATAATGTGTCATATTAGTACCCAAGATTTCACCGTGTAAGGTAACTCTCTGATATCTCGCGCTCGACAATAAACTGATTTCCTATCTCAACAGTTACTAAAAAAAATATAAAAACATTTTGTTATATGGTACCCTGGATGAGAATCTGTCGTCGTTTGCTATTTTGCACTTTTGTAGGAGATAATCTAATAGTATCTTTTGACGGTCTGTGTCAGATTCTGCACTCTAATTGTCGAGTATTAGGCTCGCGAGTTGACAGGAGTGTCTTTAGGTTCGCTCAAGCTCGGTTGGTTCTTTTTAAGACACCTGATAAGCTATATAAGTGTCAGAGACCGTTTGTCCCCCCATTTATTAACGTCAACATTAGAATACAACACTCAAACAAGAATTTGGCTACGTCCATGCACGTGCCAGGACCCAATATTATCTAATTTAGAAATAAGGTAAACAAGAAAATTTTTAGGCTCTTCAAAGATAGCTATAAAGCAGGATAAATTAGGACTGGTCCTTTCTGGGGAGCATCGGTAGAATTTAGTTAGCTTGTTTTTGTATAGACCCAAAGAAATATTATAGTTCGCCATTTTTTGGATACTTTGTATTATAGTGATAATTTTTATCCTCGGTTGAATATTTCGTGTTGTCTTAATCTAAATAGAGTATATTTACAATATCATACAATTGCTTTATATTTTAGGATGTTCAATATGTCATTTTAGACTGTTGTCGATAAATTTATCCTCTATTAGAGAACGTTGATATAGGTCGCATACTCTGTCTCCATGATTTAGAAATTTATTGCTCATAATATTAGTCTGCTCGAGACCATACCACCTACGATAATGCTGTTCTGATCCACGCCTGTGTGCGTGCATTACACCAGCATATCTAGCGAGAACTTTCAATTTGGGACCATTTTGAGCCAAGCAGATTAGGTATTCCCATATTTACATTTCACTGGTTATATGTTGCATGTTATATATAGGTTTATGTCTAGAGATGAAATTAAATGTCATTCTTCTACTATCGTCGAGAAAACAAGACACTATATTGTCAAAGGCTGTTATCCATCTGTCTCATAAAAATTTTTTTTTCACGTCGATACTTAAAGACAATATCTACTCAGATTCTATATATCCTCCCAACCATAGCCTATTGTGCGCTCATGCTGTTGTGTATCTATGATAGTGTCCGGGTCGATCGAGGTTGGCTAAACATAGTGGAGCTGCTGCAGTAGGGATGCATGCCTCTGGCTTTACTGGATATCGAAGGACTGACAGTTCACTTATCACAAGGTTTTACCCTGTGTGAGAGAAAATTCAATACTTATTGACCATTGTCACTCAGCATCGCTATTTATGCATGTTTTGTAAAGTTCACAGCCTAGAAGAGCGGGAAGGCCTTGGATACACGGGAGTGATTATTGTAGAAGGAATAGTAAATATGTAGGAACCTTGTCGGGTGATGGCATATAAACAAACAGAGATTCTATGCGGTGTGTCTGGAGCTGCTATCCTCCAATTTTGTGTGTTAGGAGACAAAACTGTGTGTTCGCTAGTAGTAGCTGGCTTGTTAATGTCTATAATGGAATTTAATATATATGTAAAGAATAGGGACACATGAAGTTTACTAATGCGTTCCAGTCCTATAATCGTGTGGCGATCTATTTAATGTTTTGTCTCTAATTTGCCAATATGTATATTGGTACAATAAAACCTTTGTAGCAAGAGCAGTTAAAGTTATATGTAAGTGATAATGGATTAAGACAAAAGGTATCAGTGTGTTGAATTGAAGTAATGCTTTAATCATAGTATATAACATCGGAATGTGAGTAGGTATATTTATAGACATCCTAGTGAATCAGTTATTCTTAGATTAGACACAAGAAGACTGAAATCCGTCAGTTTTTTCAACGCTTAACATCAATAAAGTCACTCGAGACGATATTGTGCCATTACTGTATTTTCGATAAACTTTAAAAAAAATCTGTTTAGAGTTAAGAAGTGTTGGTCTATGATGGTTGAAAAACAATTCTGGCTAGTTTAAAAACAAGCCTAACATCTGTAGTTTAATAAAACACCAAACTTGCACATATATAACCACACCAAAATCTAACTAATGCCTTGAAACGCTATATTAAATTAAAAGACGATAAATGCCCCATAGCACATGTACACTAAACTTATGTATTTTACTTTATCTTAGACTTAACAAAGTTTGAAACATTTTCTAACAAATAAAGAATTAATTATTAATGTTTTATGCATTCAAGGTACTATACCCAATTCTTGCTTCCTTAAAAATGTAAATAACAGAGGAACTTGTTATTTAACTCCACTTGGAAGTGGAGTTTGTTGAACAAGCGTGACATTGTGGACTAATTTCCACCTGAATGGATATATTAACACGATATCTGTGTAAGGGGAAAAATTAATTTTATTGTAAAAAAAAAAAAAAATTAAGAAAGAAAAAAGCCCTTTTCTTCTGTAGAATGAAAACTTTTACTAAATATTTCAGAACTAACCAGAATGTAATGGAAACTTCTGACTGGTCGACTAAGATAGTGGTTCCCAAAGTAGGGGTCAGAACCATTCAGGGAGTCACGAAGCAAAATCTGGGAGTCGCGAGATCACTTCAAGATGTAATTTCACAATTATGACTTGGTCTTAATCTATTTTTATAACTTTAGCATCAGGTTTAACTGGAAATTTGTCATATAAAGCAATAATATCACAAAAAAACATTAGAGTCCAAATGGTTTTCCAACTTGAAATTTCTATTTTATTTTGCTGTGGAGGGTTGCAAGTTAGTTACATTGCTAATTTGTGGGTCCCGGTCTGAAAACTTTGGAAACCACTGGACTAAGACACTATCGACCAACTAAAGCAACTCAGTACTTACAACACTCAAACAGCAAGACAATTTTTACAATAGTATTATTTTGGATGACAATTATTGATAAGCCACGTAATCTGACTAACCTTTCTAACTGTCTTTCCCTCGCAGGTCTGATGATCCCCGTGTTCTGTGTGGTGGAGCAGTGTGATGGAGGCTTACAAACAGAAGGCTGTGAGAGCAGAGAGGAGCACGCTGAGTTTGTGTTGGTCAGAAAAGACATCCTGTTCTCTCAGCTGGTGGAGACTGCTCTGCTCGCCCTGGGTTATTCTCACAGCTCTGCAGCTCAGGCTCACGGTCAGTCCCAAACTACGCACCCACAATGCACCTGTTCCACACTATTCACCCAAAATGCACCTGTTCCACACTATTCACCCAAAATGCACCTGTTCCACACTATTCACCCACAATGCGCCTGTTACATATGGAGGATTTAGACAATAAGGAAAAACTTAAGGTTAAAAAAGTTTACAAAGAAATCAAAGCAAGGCTGCCATTCGACCACCACCAACCATTCATACACACACCAGACTCATACTAGGCAATGTGGGTGAAGTGTCTTGCCTAAGGACACAGCAACAAGTTTCTCCTCTGTTGCCCCACTGTGGCACCTGAGGTTCCTCTGCAGTCTCCCCTCCAAGTACTGCCCAGGCCCGACCCTGCTTAGCTTCTGAGATCTGACGGGATCAGGCTTTGGCATGCTGGTATGGCCACATTATTATAGCAATACATGATATTACAAGATATATCAATAGTCGAATCTTATTGTCAGTGTGTATATTTTGTAACATTTTTATAATATGGTTGCTAGGTAACAGTTGTGGAATTGAAACTGGATGAAAACAAGCAAAAGGTTTAATGAAATCATAAATAAAATCACCTTTACTGAAAAATGTCTTCACAGATAGACATGTCCACACAGAGTACTGAAGGCTTCAAACATAGTCGTCTAAACAAGATTCTGAGTATTGACAATAATAGTTTTCTCTGGTTATGTAGGTGCATTTAAGGCTAATGTATTTAGAATACATTTTATATCACAAAAATATTGCAATATATTGGAAGAAAACTGTGTATAAAAACAGCAAATTCTTGCAGGAATATCTGAACAACACTAATGGAAGCTGTGTGTGAAGGGACTGTCCCACTAATAACTGGTTCCAGCCCAAATGCACGTGAGGTTGTCTATTTAGAGCAGCCACTGTACTGTTACAGGGGTAATAGGCACAGGAATGTTACAAAAACACAAGTAAGACACAGACAGAGCCTGTAAAAGTCATTAGAGACACAACAAAGAGTGGGGCAGGAATGTCTCCACAAACCAAAATACATTGTGCATTCAGTGTGTTTATGAAGTGGAGAAATACTCTTGTCATTTATAGTGCCACACGTTAGTCATCTGCAGGATAGTGTCGTGTGCGCTGTCTAAGTGTCAAAGCACAAGGACAGAGGTACATGCTGATAAAACTGCTACTCTTAGTTACAGTGAACAGAAATGCCATTGTGGCAGATTCCAAGTGTCGCTGCAATGTGCCGTCATCTGCAGCCAGACCCACGTCAGTCCAAATGCTACAACATAAAACACTTAGTTCATTTTGTGTCTATTGTCATTGTAACACCTTTTGCACCAAGCACCAGCCGCCTCTTATCAGTCTTCTTAGACAGACAGCCTCACATGAATCAGCAACCTTGGCATGAATCTGAGCTAGGGTTCTGCACTGCAGTGGATGAGAGGACCGATTTTGTCAAATATTCACCCTCTTTCAAGCTCCTACTGGCGAAAGTTAATGCGTGTGTAGGGCTACAGTCGAATTAGAAAATTCTTGGTTTTCTAAAGACAAGCATTGCCAATTGATTGGTGAACTAAACAAGGAGGAGTGTGACAAAAGTTTGCAAAACTTCTGAGTATCTCTGTGTCACTAACTAATCCATCATACACTGACAAGAAAGAAAAAGTATTAAGGAATTGTATATTGTAAAGAGTCTACCGTAATTTCCAGACTATAAGCAGCTATATTTTTCTCAAGCTTTGAACTCTGTGGCTTATACAACGATGAGGCTAAATTATAGTTTCTCATAGACTTACTACTGTATTTGTGCATGTATATGTAATTTATTCATTTTTAAAATCTAGTTGGTATTATAAGGTGCGCTCAATAGTGCGAAAAAAACAGTCATTATAGTCATGAAGTACTTACCAATTTTAATCAAACTCCGTTCATGCATTCTCTTTTCTTTTTTATACATAAATGCTTAGTTTACTAATACAAATTTTGGTAGACAACATCAACTTAAAGACTAAAGAATTACAACATTATATGCTTGTAATATGTTACAGATAATAACGATGCAGGTAAAAACTACAATGCCATCTCTCTTCCACAACGTCACATTAGCGTTCATGAGAATTCACCAACTCAATGGCATCCACGGCTTGTTTAGCCTTTGGTTTTGAGTGTATGTGGAAAACAGCCAGCCACATCGCTCCTCTGTCCACATCAATGCATTTCTCTGAACCAACACCACGCGAGGGGCTTCAAAGGCCGGACCAAACGGGACATCACAACACAAACATAACTCGCAGCTCAACTCTGAATTCCCAAGGCTGGTGCGCACATTACCAAAATACAAAGTGCATATACGCTACATCAGCACCAGTCATGCAGTGTCACCCACCGAATGCACACCTCCCTACTGCTTGTCACAAATGGATACTTTTTTGTTTTTACCGTTTATGTTAAATGAATAATTTCTGGCTTAAATTATACATTTTTTCCTTTGCGGTCCACAACCAAAATTACACAGAGTCTCAGCTATTTTCTGCCTGTTTGAATTGTGTCCTGCATTCTTGTGTCCCAGCGGTGTATTTAAAGTACCACTGCGTTTCTGTAATTAGCTCAGACCAGTAATTAAATGGAAGATATTGTTTATTTCAATTATAAGGGTCGGAAGGCTTTTATAGAAGAAGATGGAAGAAGACCTGTACTTTGGGGCTTGAGACTGCGAATGGTTAACAGTCATTGTTATTGTGCCACGTTGAAAAGCAGGCCACAAAGGGTCAGTGCTGTGGACATCTAAGTTTTTGTAAATTCTAGTCTTCATCGCAAAATAAAAGATGTTTTGCAGGCAAAGCAATAAGTCACAATGGTGTACCTCAACAATAAAAATACATAGAGTCTGTAGGTTGTGGACGTATATAGAGTATGTTATGTATATAGAACTACTGGATCGTAAAAAGATTTTCCACACCGCTGTATTTACCCTGGATTAGTTCTGTAAATGTCAGACTACATTATGTTTACTATGCAAACAAGAAAATCTGATTGAGTGTGAAAAACATAATAAGCTCTTACGTGTGCAAAAATGTCATTAGACTGAATATAAATCACAAAATAGTAAAGATGTTGTGAAATTTTACTTACACTAGCAGAAGAAATTACAGGTTTGATCTGTGGAGAGGCAAATTCACTCATAATGTCTGATTATTATGTTTCATTAAGATCAAGGTAGATGAACCTAATGAAATACTGTGCAATGGAAAGAAAGCACGTGGTGAACTGGCATCAAAAAAGTTTAAAATGTCTCAATTAAAAAATTAAAAAGTGCAGTGCCCATTATGTCCTGATGAAGATTTAACAATGCAGTATGTAACTTTGGAAGTTAAGACCTCTTCTAGTCACCTCTCACTACAGGCCAGAGGCATACCTACAGCCATATTTGGCAACTTTCTACTTTTCATAAAGTCATGAACTTGACCAAATAACTCTATTCTAATCCCAGCCCTAATCTAACCTCGTATTTGGGGAATAAATATTAAAAAATATAAACATTTGCTAGACATAGCCACATACAAGGTGACTATATAAGAGCACCCGGTCTGTACAAAGACATGTGTGAGAAATAGCTCCCTGTCTGCGGAGGAAGCTTATTGAGTATTTCAACATTGGAAACTGAATGCAAGATAGGTATGTTAAATGTTGTAATTTGAAACATTCCAGGCAAAGCAAGAACATTTGGGCAATTTGTAAATGAATAAACAAAAATAAATAATGTAATTAAGATCAGCATTTGACTAAGACACTAATATTACCTAAGTAGCTTACATATTTATAGGGCAGTTATAAAGAATCTAAAGATTTAAATAGCATAAATTTTAATGGTGAACACACAGGTTACAGAAGGGTCAAAGTAGAGAAAGGACCGTTTCTTGAATAAAACAAAATGTGTGATACTAGCTAGAAAGCTAACATATCAATTATTCATGGCTGGTCAATAAGGCATAAAAAGTGATTAAATAAAGATGAGACCTAGTGCAAATTATTAAAGAGGCATCCTAAGGATCCGTGGTCTTTCTAGCACTGATATTTTCTTATTCTGTCATTGGATCTGATATTGAGTTGGAGCTTGTGGTTAAACAGAGGGGGAAGGAGGGGTGTCTATGGGGTTTCCCTCACTGTCTCCAACCTGGAACTGGTTTGGAAGACGCCCCAGACTGCTGTGACCATTAGGACTGATGCCGGCACGGGACAATAGTATTACAGTGTGCATAAGCGTGCGTCTAAAAGTCTTTTGTGTGGATGGGCAAACGCAGACATGAGCCAAGCCACCAGCCCACCACATCAAGGCATGTCTCTGGGAGGTGGAATTTTAATGTGGAAATGGGAACAATGATTTGGACTTTTAACTGTGGACACGAAGCAGAGCTAGAGAGGAGCAGACCAAAAAATGATGGATCAATTATTAATGCATTTGCCATCGCACTGAGAGCATGCGAGCCGCTACACAAACACGTCCACTGTCTGCAGCCCGCCCCTGTTTACCGTCATGGTGAGGCACTTGTTTGTCGGTTTATTCACGCGTTCACTTCCACTCAACTGGTCATTAGAGGGATACTTGTAGTGTTTTCAGATGCTGCAGCATTCACACTGATAGCCACTGGAGAGGAGTTTGCTCCCTGCGTGAGCCATAAAAATATATGAGAAACAGACAAAGCCAGAAAATGGAGGAAGGCACTTTTTTCCATCATAAAAGAAACTGAGTATTTTATTCCATGTCTTTAAAAGTTCTTTATGGCAGCTATCATTCATATTATAGACATAGCACTTTGACAGGTCAAAGTATGGATTTTACACATATCCACTGATGTCATTCTACTTAAAATACCTTGGCAATATTTTACTTTTTGGATGAAATAGTTTGTGATTAATTATTGCTAATAATGAATGCAGATGCCAGCTTTTGCCACCCACTCCTCCTATTGGTTAGCCTCTGTGGGCTTCGAGTGGATTTTAATCTGAACCAACATCCGTACAACAGGTTAACTTAAAAAAAAAAAATTAAAATAATAATAACAAAAATTAGCTGCAGACCATTTATAATCAAATTTATAATCGGTAGATGGCAAGACTATCAGATAGTTTTGATCTGGATTTAAGATGGCTTTCTTTATCTTTAAAAACAATGCAATATGCAAAGTGTACATGAATTGTGATAAAAATTAATTTGTGATGATTTTCCCATATTTTTGCATATAATACTACTAGAAGCAGTCAAAAAAACATCTAATTGCACAAAAACAGTATAATGAATCTTGTCAAACGTCCAGGGAATTTATCCAAAAATCTTCAGACTAAACCTGAGGAGTGTATAACGTTTCACTTGACAAAGTCAAGTCAAGACTAAAAAACGAGTTACTTCACCAGCTTTAGATTTTTGCACAATTCTAACAGTCTTCTAAAATATTGTTATTATAATTTAAGCCATTTATTGTGGCTAAAAAAGTAGTATTTTAGAGGAAAGTATCTGTTTCTTTAATTATTGTAGTTATGGCCTCTTATCTACAGACGTGCAGCACTAAATCCTGTTATAAAGGTGCAGCAGTTTTAGGACGTCCCATCTTCACTTCAGCGCACTTAATGGTGCTCCTTTTGTCTGGCTGTAAAATGAAGAACACAGTCTAGTGGTCTGTCTGAATCAAAGATACAACAATCCCACTTACCCACTAGTCTACAGGAATGGGAAATGACTTAAGAGCTGAAAAAAAAAGAAACTCAGGGGACAAAGAGACAGTGAGAGGGGCTAAAGGACCCGTCTGGATCTCATTTGGAGGATAGTAATGTGATTAGTTTTGTTTAGTTTTCACAGTTCCCGTCAACCCCCAAGAAAACCTGGATGGTTTTGTGAGTAGAAATGCTCTTGTTTGAGAGTTATTCATAGACAATGACAGCAAAATTATCAATATAGTTTCTATGCAGGTTATGTAGACCTAACATTAGGTTCCTGCAAGATTTATTCAAAAATATATACATACACAGAACATTTTTGTGTCATCTGATTTAGAATTTTTACATTTGTTTTTAAAACACACACCCAAACACACGAAACATAAAAAGCAGCAGATATTTATAAAATTTCAAATAATTTGAAAAAAATCTTCTGTAACGGTATCTGTGCAATACGTCACTCCAAAGTTGTGATCTACTGTAACCAAGTACCATAATGAACGCAACTGAACATAAGCCTGACCTACTATATTTAAAAAAGAAAGGTGCATATATAGGTAATAATAACTATATGAGAATCAATAAGTTAGCTCTATCGCTATATAAGCTGCAAAGTTCAAAGATTGTGAAAAAAGTGGTGTTTTACAATCTAGAAATTATAGTAATTTCTCTTCTGGATCACAATTAAAATGTCTAACTGATCGATTAATTTTGTTTGACAGGTATCATCAAAGTCGGAAGGTGGAACCCTCTGCCATCCACTTCCTGACTGATGCACCAGAAGCGACTGTCGCTGACATGTTACTGGAGGTTTACCACATGGTCACACTGCGTATCCAGCTGCAGAGGTCAGTAAACATATTTATGCTAAAAAAAGACAACTAATAAGTATTTAATTTCTGTTCATTTTACAAAAAGTAGGTGCGTCCTGGTGTGTGTGTCGGCCTGTGCGTGAGTCCGCTGAGTAGCTTATGTCATGCCAATAATTGCAGCCCATGAATTAAGCAAATCTATCACATTTGAAAGCCCCAATTTAGAAACAGTTAAGCAATCCAGTGGGGATTTATCTATTATCTGTGTTTGTCAGTGCGGGCTTGTATCCCAATTGCTCACAGTCAGGCCCAAAAAATGACTGAAGCATGTTGGATGGACAGATAAAAACAGATAAACTCCAGATGAAAACATTGTTGTTGTTTTTGTGTTGGAACATGTCATCGGGTTTATTTACAAGAGGTTGTTTCCATAGAGATGGTGAAGCATTGACAGATAGTTTCAAAAACATTTCATATCTGGAAAAAATGCATTATCTGAGTGCTTATCGGCTGCGTCGTGGTTACTGGTTCACTTGTGATACTGTATACAATATGTCGAAGTAAGGTTACATTGTTGAAAGGTAATATTTTAAAAAAGAATAAATCGGCTTATTATGCCTAAATAGTGTTATGAGATTAATGATTTCATATTTATTTAATAATTTAAGTTGGGTTTTTTTGGGACAGAACATGTTAATGTACAGACAAGATCAAGGGCTATTTTTACCCCATTATTGTATAGACCAAAGTCATTGTGGGGTTCATAAAAAAAAAAGAATTGCACAAATTGACGATATTGCACATTGTTCTAAAAGACTTTGTAATTTCAAAGCTTTTCTTTTGCAGCTTTTCAAAGTTGGAAGACCTGCCATGTGAACAGTGGAACCACGCCACTGTTAGAAACGCCCTCAAGGAGCTTCTAAAGGAAATGAACCAAAGCAGTTTGGCCAAAGCCTGTCCTCTATCACAGGTAATGGAACGTTTAATGTCATCTATGCACGAAAGTTAAAACAGAGCTTGTCAAATGATCTAATTATCAGGAGTTATTGGGTCTTGAGGTTTACTTTACATGAAATGGCATGTTTTGCAATAAGTTATTTATAAGATCATTAATGTCACAGTGCAGATTCAGATTTGATCTTAGACTAAATAAAACAAATATTGACCTGGGTAACCTAGAGTGCAATGTTTTACTTGAAATTTTGTCTTGAATCTGCACTTGAAGAAAGATCACTTGTGACTTGCTGAGTTCAATTAGATTTCGGAACATTTATCTTATTGATAAGTCAGACTCTATCCAGCTAAAGTGAGGAGGCTGTTGTATCCCAGATGCATGTTAAGCCACATCCTGGGCCCGTAACGACTTGTATGTGAGATTTATGCCTGTGTTTAAATGGAGCACTAGTGGGGTGTTGATCGCAGAATCAATTGCTAGCATATGCGCGTGTGGCTGGAGATTCCCTCTCTGCGCCGCACTGCCTCAGCTTTCCATGGGTGGCTTCCAGTCATGATTAATGTTTGTCTATTGCTATTGTGAGTGTGTGTGGCCGTCTATTTATTACATTAAGAGGACCTAAAAGTGTTTACATAACACATACCTCACGGGAACAAATTTAGTTCTCAATTATCTAAATTCTTCACGAGGGCAAGTTTGTGGCCAGCACCTATTCACTGTTGTTTTCTAAATGTTTGGACAGAATGCTATTTTGTCTTAATTCTGAGTATCTTCTCTCTTTGTCAGAGTATGATATCCTCCATAGTCAACAGTTCCTACTATGCCAATGTTTCTATTGCCAAATGTCAAGAGTTTGGTCGCTGGTACAAGAAATACAAAAAAATTAAAGGTAAGCTGATGATTCTTTTGTCAATTCTTGTTAAGAGTCTTAAGGTCTTACTTATCAAGCATTTGCTGTGCAAAACAGTTTAAGAGGAGTGAACACCTGACTCAGCTGACACTTATGTCTGAGACAGACACTAAAAACGCTAAATTTGAGGTGCATGTCGGTTTTGTGTTAGATGTTATATGTGCACCTTTCATCAGTAAATTGAGGACAAAATGTTCACAAATAACATGCATTATTTTCAGTTTATATGTGCAATTTCACACTTGGCCCTTAGTATTATTTGTTTGTGTTAAGCAGTGGATTATCTGGAGAAGATGTGGTCTGGACGAGAGCATGCTGAGATCAAAAGTAAGCACTGTGAATGATCATTAAGTTATCTCATTTTGGAGTCTTCTTTTGACTACCCCACCATTTCCCTTGTAGTTGAAAGAGATAGTGTAGCAGACTTCTGTGTAGTGGGACAGCGACCCCCTCCTCACCTGGCTGGTCTGGCACAGCTCGGACACCTGGGAGCAGGAAGTCCTCTGCTCAAAGGAGGATCAGAAGTACAGAGCCCCACACAGCCACAGCCTCCAGGCCCTCCCCCTCAGCAACCTTCTCCCCATGGGCAAATGCATCATACTGGGCCACTGCGCTCAGGACAGGTGCCTCCCCCTCCACCTCCCCCTGGAGCTCTGCAGCCCCTGCTGGGCCCAGGTGGGCTCCTGTCCCCCCAGCTTTCCCCTCAGCTGGTGCGGCAACAGCTCGCCATGGCACATCTCATCAACCAGCAACTGGCCGTGAGCCGCCTGCTCGCCCACCAGCACCCACAGGCCATCAACCAACAGTTCCTCAACCACCCACCCATTCCCCGAGGCTCCTCAAAAACAACTGGTGACCACCTGGGAAGCAATCCTTCGGCCTCAGAGGTGTCCTCCGATATCTACCAGCAGGTGCGGGACGAGCTGAAGAGGGCCAGTGTGTCTCAGGCTGTCTTCGCGCGAGTGGCTTTCAACCGAACACAGGTATAAACAACTAGAATAAAAATGAAAAGAGCAAGAAAATACTATCATATAGTGTAAGTCAGATTAAAAAAAAAAAAAAACTTTGAAAAAATATACCAAATGCGCACAAAAACCCTCAGTTTGATGAACCATTAGGCTGAATCATGTTAATAGCTAATTCATCATAAACCACCTGTGTTGAGCAGAAGCTTAGCAGGACATCGAGTTGGATCATTTAGTCTTGTTGCCCGCCCTCATAGCAACACAACACCTGAAGTAATCATGCTGTGGTGGTTACTGCACGCCCCATTAGACCAATGTGATAAAAGGAGATCACCTTTAGGCCAGGTGCTGCTGGTGCGTCACTGTACAGTGTCTAATTCAGCACCTGTATATTAGAGAGGCCTGTACTCATCAGTGCATCTGAGTGCATGTGATCCTGTGGTGTGTCCTGTCCAGGGCCTGTTATCAGAAATCCTCAGAAAAGAAGAAGACCCTCGCACAGCCTCACAGTCTCTTCTGGTGAATCTCAAAGCCATGCAGAACTTCCTGAACCTGCCTGAGGGCGAGCGAGACCGCATCTACCAGGAGGAGAGAGAGAGGACCATGAACCCCTCAGTGGGATTGCCTGCTTCAAATTCAAATTCAACTGGGCCAAGAATGTCACAGGTAGCACCTCCTATCTAATACAACCATCTGACCACTGCAAAGTGGATGAGACTAAAGCCTTCTGCCTCTTGAGTAGAGTAAGCTGTGCTTTAAAATGAGACAGAATAACTGAATGGTGCTTTATTTCTAATTGTCCTTATGTTTCGTATGTGTAGAAAGTGTGGGAGAGGAGCTTGGACGACCAGATTAACCCTGATACCTGGGCCTCCATTTGGAAGAACAAGACTAAGATATCCAACTCGGTACATAATTTTCTATCAGTAACTTGCCATCGGAGCAGACCACAGCACACAATCTTAAACAAATTCCATTTTTAATGGAGGAAAAAAACAACTTGAAAGCTATCGTAGAGCTACATTGTAAACAGAAAGACATTATACAGTATTTGGGAAGTCCAACGAACACACAACAATTTAGCATTGTCAGTGATAAGCAGGGCTCTGTTATGTCAGGGCAATGCCCATTCAAGGCCATGGCTGAATTTGGGAGCCACTCTTATTATGTCTATGGAAAATTATCTCAGCATCGTTTATAGGGAATGTAAGCTCGCTGGCCTAAACTTGTCTTGTGGACAACATCAAACAGTGTGCATACAAGCATTGGGAGGGCCAATGTCATTTTCATTCAAACAAAAAAAAGAAGGCAGACAAAAGAGAAAGACTTAATGACTTTGATCTGTAAACTAAGCTAGAGCAATGCATATGTGCACATATGAGGAGCATTTACATCTGTTTGGTCTGATCATGAGCTGATAACATCACCTCGTGTATGTAAACAGGAGAGGCCCTTCTGATGAGGAAACACTTAGTCGTTTGTAATATATACTGTATGTAATGTATCCTTTAATGATCACTGTGAGTGCTTTCATGTTGTTCCCTGCAGGCTATCTCAAACAAAAATCTTAAAACATTTTATATCTGTAACATTTATACTTGGTCACTTTGTTTTCTGCAGCCAAAGCAGTCTGGCCCAGGATCAGACCTGCCCATAAAGCTGGAGTCCTTGGTCAACATTACATCAGGAATCTATGAGGAGATTCAGCAAGAGATGAAGAGAGCCAAGGTGTCTCAAGCTCTCTTTGCAAAAGTTGCCGCCAACAAGAGTCAGGTACAAAATTTCATTCAACATAATAATCACAATTCAGTCTACAACTCCACATATAAAATATCCACATATGAAGCAATTTAGTTCTTAATTGTACAAGCGGATGTTTCAAAGAACTCTGAAATGTGCTTATTCGAAGCATCAAATTGTCAATAAAGAACAAAATGAACTGATCTACAAGGACAATATTTTACAGTAGCAATACCCATGAAAAATGTCATGGACAACTAATATACTGTAAATAGTTTTTTTGTAATGACACTGTACTAGTCTGTGCCAAATTCACTTATCAGTCTTCTGTACAAGAAAATTAGATAATACATCTAAATAGAGAAACAGCTCTCACTCAAGTTTCTGCAGTTTAAACCTGCAGAAACTATGTGTATATCAAGATATGAACATGAAGAACTTTCTCAAGCACATGCCAGTCACACCCTACGCTAAACCTTTTCCATCAATCTGTCAGAGCACATTGTAAAACTGGAAACACATTGTCAAATGAGTCCAGCATGCTGATGAGAAGTAAATGAGAGACAGGGCCAGGGCATGTGGAGGGGCACCAGGCAGCTATTGTTCACACTCTTCATTCAATTTGCACTGATTTGATTTTACTATTATATAAATAAATCATATGTAGCTGATACGACAATTTATAGTTTTTCTTGAAATAGCAGGTGACACTTTTAAGTACATTTAGAATGTACTGTTTTACTCTTTGCTTTGGTTTTAAATATGTTATGCTGTGGTAGCTTTAAAAAATTCAGTTTAGATAGTTGTTTATGTATATTTACAGCTGACAGTCCTGTTTTCTCACTTCCTAAAGATATGTTTTATTGTCTTCCTTTTGGCAAGACATTTTTTTTTAGTTCGACATATTCACTATGCATCCTACCTTATAAATCCAAACCAAATGTTGTGTTGTTTAACCACACAACGTCAATAACATTATGATAAATTGACATTAATTCTATACGTTTTATTCCAAATAGTTGAAGATGTAAAAGTCGCATTAAATATTCTGTCTTTTGACACAGGCTTATAAAGTAGCCTGACTTATCATTTGTAAGCGTGACAAAGCCAGGGTTTCTATACATGCTTGTGAGTGTGTGCGGTTAGTTCTGTCCCTTAGGTTTTGGTGGGTCTGGGGTCACGGCTCACTGCACCCATCTGCTGCAGCTGGCCACAAAGACAGTCAGCGAGAGATTCAGAGAAAGAGAAAGAGAGAGAGAAAGAGAAACAAGGGAGTGAGAGATGATCAGGCTATTAGCAGTGCACACTGCCCGAGGAGGCTCGATGAGCACAACAGCTGGTGTCACAAACCAAGTCAGTCTAGCAGATATAATTGAATCTTCTCTAGCGCCTGTCCTCGCCTTTCAGTTATCACATACATGAAAACGGGCCAATTTTTTATATTTTATTCACCTTTAACAAGCAAATAATTTTGTATACGTTATGTTCTAATTTTAAATTCGCCAAAATCAGTACCCTAAGTGTTTTTGCAAAGTCTTTGAGCAAGTTTTTAGTCAAGTTTTTTTAAACTTAACACATTTTTAATTAACTAAAAAAAGAATAAATAAACGTAATGCAGCGTTGATGTGTACTATAGTACCATATGTATAAAAATCAGTAAAGACAGCAGTGAGACTGAGAAACATGCAGTGGTATTGGGAAAATTATTTTTGATTCAAATTACAATTACTGGGTTAGAATTATTCTCAGTAACACAAACAGAATAATTTTCCAGAAAATCTACTTAATATTAGTAATGTCCCTTATTATAAATATTAACTTTTTCACCCTTGATGAATTATTATATTAGTGTGTACCTCAATTCCAATAGCCATAGAATTCAACCATGACTGTGAGGTTGCTCTTTTGATTCAGGGCTGGCTGTGTGAGCTGCTGAGGTGGAAGGAGAATCCTAGTCCAGAAAACAGGACTCTGTGGGAGAATCTGTGCACCATCCGCAGATTCCTAACTCTGCCTCAGCCCGACCGCGACTTGGCCTATGAAGAGGAATCCCGACATCAGCACTCCGAGAGGCTGCACACGGTCCTGCACCTGCCCCAAGATCCACAGGTGAGAATCATAATTACAGCAATATCCCGGCTTTACAATCTGCTCAAGAACTGCCACTGATACATCTTATTAGTCTGCATATCTAGTGTAAAAAAAAAAAAAAAAATCATCTTATGCACATCATGTAGTGTGGACAATAACACAACATTGGATTGATTTAGATGTAATTTGTTAGAAAACAAGTATTCACAAAAAGCAGTAATATAATTTACTTAAAAGACAACACTTTTAAAGTCTGGGCCTAGCTTTGCCTAAATAAATGCAAAAAAAAAACATTTGTGGGGGAAAAAGTTACTGAATAGTAATCTCAAACTATTTAAAATGTGTTTTGCTGGATGAAAACCATGTGGATGCAATTGTCAAAAAAACAACTGCCTGTCATGGTTCAATATTAGAGTAAGAAAAGGAACTAAAGTAGGCGGGGCTTACTTTTCATTCTGAATCATGTTATTCTCTAATGGTTCAAAACCGGAGAAAGGCCAACTACTGCTTGTCAAACTTTTGCCAATCAGCATCAGAAAATAGTATCCAGTGGACCGCACAAACCACACCTGTAAATATTAATCCCTCATAACTAGGGCTGGGCGATTTAGCCAAAAATCCTAATTGCGATTTTTTCCAGGAAATATTGCGATTGCGATTTTTTTGCGATTTTCTCCCACAGCATAAAGACAAGAGCAAATGTAACACAAAATCAACAGTTTATTATAAGAATTGTTACATGTTGCTAGAAATGTACCTGTGAAATGATTTTTGGCTAAATTAGATCCAGTGTTGGGTGTAACTTAGTTACTGTAATTACATGTTGAGTAACTAGTAGTGTAACTTAGTTACTGTGAAAAGACTTGTAATTAAATTACAGTTACTACCAAAATACTCTTATTCACTTTTAAGTAAAAAAATAAATAAAAAATCTACAAAAGTGACTTATTGTGTGAGATAAAACAACAGAGACACAGATCTGCAGCTGGAACTGTGCACAGAATAATTTTTAATATTGATTTTATTACTGAATTTGAATCTAAGCAACTCTTTTGTTGTTTGCCTTTGTTTAAATGCCAATGATACAATTTTAAATCCCATTTTGATTGATGTTTGCAATAATGCACACAAAGTAATCCAAAACTAAGTTACTCTCTTGAGGCAATAACTAAGTAGTGTTACTAATTACATTTTCAAAAAGTAATGAGTAACTAATTACTTTTTCAATGCATTACCCCCAACACTGATTAGATCAACAAGATTAATTAACTCGTTTAATTGTGAAGGTGGATAAAACTATATAGGCTATAGCCTAACCAGCTCTGCTTTTTACAGACATGAACCAGTTATACTGAACTTGTGCAAATTCATTCACTGGTCATTTTTATTTAAGTTCAAATAAGTGATATCTGTAACTTATATTTCATTCCAGAGCTACTCGGTGTAAAATATGCTTTCATATTAAGCTAAGTGTGTTCCCCTTTAACTTTACGCACACGGCTCTCGGCTGCTGCTGCTGCTGCTGCTTCAGCTTCTGCTTCTGCTTCTCCTTCTCCCCCCCTCCGTCTCAACTACTCGCTCATCCAACGCTCCACAGACAGGACAGAAGGCGGGACGATTACCTGTCCCTGTCCACGCAGAGAACCAGAGTGCTCCGTGTTTGGAATTAAATAGTTTATCCTTCGTTTGGCAGCGCGTCACCGCGGACCACTTTATGTTACAGCGCGGACTCGTAACGCGGTGGGATTTAAAGTCAGAGGCACACGCACATACGCGCTAAAAGGCAACAAGAAGCGATAGAC
This sequence comes from Mugilogobius chulae, assembly GCA_038363315.1. NCBI lineage: Eukaryota > Metazoa > Chordata > Actinopteri > Gobiiformes > Gobiidae > Mugilogobius > Mugilogobius chulae. The sequence continues at coordinate 10,521,035 of CM076415.1, read as the reverse complement.
ATTCACCTGAAACAACTATTATGTCTATGTTTCGTGTCACTAACGAAGAGAGTTCGCGGGGAGAGTGGAGAAAAGAGAGAAAGAACGAGTACAGCGAGGGCTACTGGCTCACCTCGTTCACCGCCGATTTAAGCCTAAATCCTTTGCTGTAGTTTTGACAGGAGCACAGTTTTACACTGGTGAGCCTGGTATTGTCATTACATGTCGTCGATCTCATGAGCACACGAATTACAGAGAGAAAAGTGAAGCACAAGCACACGGAGGTGTCGGTGGAGCATAACATGAAGCTGCAGACCGGAGGCGCTGCAGTCAGACGGCCGCACTTACACGCAGCGCTTCAATTACTTCCAAAACAAACTCACGTGGCCAATAATCGCACGTCTCTGCGATTACATAATCGCGTCTTGTCATATCGCGATATAATTGCAAATGCGATTAATCGCCCAGCCCTACTCATAACATATCTCCTCCTTATGAGTGAATGGAGCTGTGTTTGATCTCTGTGTGTGTGCCCGCCTGTTTGTGTGTCTGTGCGTGTCCTGGTGGAGCGTAGAGTAAACACTGAAGCTGGGTGGTGTGGCACAGGAGGAAATGCCCCATTAGTTTTGAGGAGGATTTGAAGCAGAGATGGAGGCTTTGAGGCTCTGCTCTGGGGCAAATGCAATCATCTGATGGACAGTACTCGGGAATCATTTCAGTTATGCTTGAATAAGGCTTCAACAATTCATCTTTGCCGAACAGGAGCCTAGATGTAATGGTTAGCTTGTGTTTAATAGTTTTTAACAAACAACTTTCAAGAAAATGTATAAATTAATAAAAGATTTTGTTACACACATAAAATTTAATAAAAAATAGTTGTAAATATTATAGTCAGTCAACCAATTAATTAATCTCTCTCTCCATTATTGTTTGTCTTTGTGCACAACAATAATTTCTTAATAAATTATTTCCCGTTTGAGGTTAAAGTGCTGATATTCAGTAATGTTAATATCCTCACCACACGTCCAAACATTTTTGAGCTATAGAATACTGTGAAAACATTTGGTTAGGATTTGTGGGAAAAAAAGCTTTTAAGAAATACATTCATAATGACTGTTGTAAAATACAACTGTTTTCATTGGTTACGCATGGGGAAGAAAGTCTGTTTTTATTAGTACCAAGAAAGAAGAAGCAAAGACAGTAGCAAAAGGGAGGTCAAACCACACAATGAATCCTCACACAGCGATTGTAATCCCAGGTCAGCCGGTGGAGAGCTTCCCAGCAGCCCACCCTGCTCCACAAACCTATTATATCCCACATATAGTACATGCCACAAACTATAAATCAAAACCAGGCTGCAACTTCCCGTTAAGCATCCTCCAACTTGTTTTTCACTGGCTCTGCCCACTTTCTACTTTCTCATTCTAGTATTAGAGTCAGTGATGGTAAGACGCACAGGAAGCTGTGGTGGCACCATTAACACATTCCTCTTCTCACACTCCTCGGCAAAACGACTAAAATAAAGTTTACTCTTGTGTCAACCATCTTGGATTCAAACCACACTCAGAGATGAGCTGCAGTTGTGATTTATTAATGGGGAATGAGATGTGCATACAAGTATATAAATATAAATATTGCTGTTTAGACCCTCCCTGTCCCCCGGTCCAACCTCAGGCTCCAGCCGGCCTGCCACCATAGACCACACATGTGTCCCATCTGCCACACAGGCATTTACACTCAGCCAATACTGATAGCTGGTAACATGAGCATTTTATTGTATATGGACAATGAAAGCCTACAGAACCACAGGAATGTATATAAAATATTTTTTTTTCTCTTTAAATAGTAAAATATAAAGCCTTTTCAAAAACACCAATTGGTAAGATATAATATAGGCCGCAATAAGGCAACTCCAATCAGTATAGCTTTAAATGCAAGAATATGCAAGTGATATTTTCAAACCATTTTAGTTAATGATTTTAGGACAGCGCATTCACAAATTCTCCCAACACATCAGATGTGCTAGGCATTGCCTTTTTCTGTAGTTTTCAATGTTCAGCTGTATTTACAGTTAAGAGGGTCCCGCAGCTGATTTGGCAAAGTCTGCAGCAATAAATAATTTATGTACTGCTTTATTTCTTCTCATTCATGGACTTTCATATGTAACATGCAAACACGCAAATAGCAATTTCCTTTCTTTTTTCTGTAGAGGAGAATCCCAAGGTAGACCAAAGCAAGATATATGCATATATTCACCATAACAAACAAAGTACATTTTTGTAAATTAATTTAGTTTTGAGTCAATTTGACATTTAAAAGTATATGAATGATTACAATAGATATTAAAGGATTAAAGTACTTTAGCTTAATAGAAGTAAACCATGGGCCACTTATATTGTTTGAAAAATTGTACAATACACAGAAAACCATGTAATACCTTGAATGACTTGGGTTTCTGCCCAATACTCATCATTTGCAGTCAGTAATTTCCAAATAGCATCTTAACCTCATCATTAGAAAGCTATTATGTGCTTACCAATAATGCCCCATAAAGTATTTTGGCATGCTGTGGACAGTGATTTCAACCACAGATTAATAAATCTAAATGAAACTATTCGCTAAGGCCTGGCTATGTGACTCTATGTGCTTGTCCTGGTGGCCTGTTTTATCGACACTGGGTGGAGTGTAGGCTCGCTGAAAAACCACAATTAACTTAATTGTTTAATTGTAGATAAAGGGAGTGAATACCACACACACAGCTTGGATGAAAAAGAGTGCAGAGTCTCAAGCAGATGTCAATACCTCCCAACATCAAACCAAAGGAAGATGTAGGCACAGGACTAACCTCAATAGCGTTTATAGGTCTGGACCAAAAAGCATGATTTGAGAACATTGATGCAGTAATTTGTTCCCTCAACCTCAAGTCAGTACAGTGTTATATGGCCTTATATTATATTTATACATCATTACATCTCTCTTTTTTTATCTACAGTGTTTTAGAGTCAATAGAACTTCTGCAAAGTCTCCACTGTTAATGTTTAAGTCGTTCTAGTCTTTTTACACTAAATACAAGAGACGACAAGGTGGCATAGTCTGGTAAAAAAAAAAGAAAAATCTTTAGTACAACTCCCAGATGGCCCCAGCCCTTTCTATGTGAAGATTTCATGTTCTTCCTGTCTGTGTGGGTGTGCTCAGGTTTCCCCTACCACTAAAACATGTACAGTGTGCTCCAATTCTCTCAACTTGCCAAGGACTGCCCTTAAAAAGACACTCCAATTTCAGATGGATTTTCCTAGTTCGAAATTAGTTTATTTCAGCACATATTCAAAGCACAGGGTAACAATACCTTGAATAAATGAGAATAAGTCGATCTCAAAAAAACTTTAACTCTATGCTTTTAACTGGTAACAACACCAAGCTTGAATAATCTTTCACTTTCAAGTGATGGTCAAACTACAGTTGCCTCAAACAAAAGACTAATCATCGTGAACAGTGTACCTATAGTAACAGAAGCACTAAAAGTAGGCCTAGTACAGTATTCAAGTACTACTTGTGTGTACTTTTTTACTTCATACAAAATTCATTCTTTTAAGTAACATGTTTTTAATGAAGCACATACTTATTCCTCCTCTGCTGCAGCGCATGTATAATACAAACAAACACACTCAAATTAACAGAAAAGGTGAAGTCATGCACAAAACTGAGAAGTGATTTTCTGACTTCATTACATATTTATGTATCTGTGTGTTAATGGCGTCCCCAGTGGTCACAGCCTCTCCCTGCTTCAGCCCCACAAAAACGCACTGAACTAGAGTTAGGGCCCATGAGAATCACAGCTCATTAAGGAGAAATTAAATACTTTATGATGTATAATTCTTTCATAATTCCATGCGGTAATTTGCCTTGATTTAAAAGAGAACTAGTTCTTTATTACAGCTTTATAGAAGTTTTAGAGAGAGTAATTGCAAGATGAGAAACATAAGTACTAGATTTTAAACTGCTGAAGAAATGTGCTTGATGGTGGCTTACAACAGCTTTGTATTTTGTTATTACTGACAAAAAAAACAACAACACAAAATTGTGAAAAATTTTTGAATTTGAATTAGTGTGTTTCGGTCAATTTAAAAGTTTGTCTTATTTCTTTTTTCTTACACTATAAGTGTGTAGTGTTCAATTTCTTTCGAAGGAAAACCATAAAGTGGTTGGAATAATTTGGCCGTCTGTTTGTTTGAATGACCTATTGGCAAATGACACAGTGCCACCACTCTGGCTCTGTCTAAACTGTGAAGAAAAATAGCAATGGTGGCAACAGAGGTACCAGTCCAAACATAATACACACTTTTGATTATGCAACTTCATCCAACTTAAAAATGTAACTAATATTTAACATATGCATATTAAAAGCCTATGTACCATAACCAATCAAAAAAGGGTAATAAAGCACCATGACAGTACTGTGTTAGATCAGGAATTCAATTAGAACTTCATCTATTGGCTGAAAAGAAAATTACACAAAGGAAACAATCAAATCGATCTGGCCTGATATACTAATGCTGCAGAAATGTTCAAATTGAGTCTGGATTATTTATGGACTTAGACATAATGCCCAATATCTAAGAAATATGATGGATCAGGGACATTTAGAACTTAAAAGGGAACAAAAAAAAAATCTCAGAGACAAAATTTCAGCTGTGGTTCTTGAGGGGAAAGCAGTTGAACACAGTACGTGTCTTTTAACAAATTTGACTACTGTATTTTAGTGCACATTTTGTAAATTAATCTAATGCAAGAAACACTATATGAGCATGTTTGGGGTTATATGTAAAAATAGACGTGTATTTCTGGCAGAGTGAGTTAAGTGTTTAGGGAAAGGGATTGTGGGTAGTGGAGGTGGAGGGGTGAATCCTGGCATTCAGTGGTTTAGGGCTGATTTGGATGTGGAGTCATGTTGACTTGGCAGAGGCCCACTTCATTAGTGTCCTGATGCATTAGACCTGAGTGAAGAAGGGAGGGGGAGGGCGATGGCCGACAGAAGGAGGAAAAAGTTGCAAAGAGAAAAGATATTGAGTGAAAAGTAGCTCTCTGACATCATCATTAGGCCATGACACAGACCAGGCCGCGGCGTGTGGCTGTGCGTCGATCGATCCAAGAGTTATTCCCGTCAGCCTAAATCAGTCCAGGAATGACGGGGGTCTGTGAGTGAGGGATCCAAGTTTCACAACCTATTCCTATTTACCACCCATTTAGTTATTAGGTGCCTGGCTGTACTTTTGCATGTGAACGCTTGTGTCTGTGTGGTCCTCATTAGTCCTGGGACACATTAAGGATTTTCAAACATGTTTGCTTTTGGATTATTTTGGTTTTGCTCCATAATATTTAAAACTACTATGTATAAAACACGAGACTCGCAGGAGAGAGAAAAATAACCAGAAAGTCAAAGCTAAAAATGCACTGGATTCCTGTAAATTGTCCGTCCCCCAGTAAAACATAAAGCCCTTGTGAATAAAATTGGAGCGATTTCATGGTTTGGCCAGCCCTCAATATTATTTAAGTAATACCCTGTTATTATTGAATAGAGGGGGAGAAAAACGAATGACTATTATCTTTATGTGGGTCCTTTAATTTTAATGCACCACAGATTTATAGCTGGGCATTCCAGTGGGAGGCCCCTCCCTGCTGTTAAAGCAGAGGGCGGGACATGACCACAGTGCTCTCACAACAGTCACTAGACCTCCCGACAAACAAGTCCCCATGTTCTCCTCCAGCACTTCAGCCAGTCGCATTATTGTCACATTAGACTACAAGCATGCCTGCTCTAGTGTTCCAATGCCTTTATCAACATTGCCTACAACTCAAACACAAGCTTATTGAAAAAGCTCTTCCACATGCACATCTTCTCCAAGTAAGCCTGTAGTAAAATGAAAAGTTATTATTTCCATGTTAGAGATATTAAAAACAGAATGTGGGGAAAGTTCTTTGTTCCACCCACAACAAAAATCCAGTCTTTTGTAGATGCTCTGTTTTAAAATACATTTTACTTATCAAGGGGTTGAGTTTATTGTATTTATTTAATTATTTATATTACCAGACATAAAATATATATTACTGACAAGGAAGCTCTTATTTTTTACCAAAATCTAAACAGAATTATCAGTCTAAATCAGTCTTCTCTTTAGTGGTGATAAATACCTGTGTCCTCAGTCTCCCTTTACACTTGGACCCATTAGTTTTGTGTGAGCAAGTTAAACAGTAATGGGGTGTCAAAAGCCCGTAAATGAGACACTTCCTGGCTGACAGGTGGTTGGCGTTTTACTAGAGCTAATCTTATACTACACATTAGGTCAAAGGTAGAGTGGACAGAGCAGCCTTGGATCTGCTTAATAGACTGTGACGGGCTGTGGGTATCGCCGACACATTTCTTCAGAGTTAAAACTGCAGCGCTGTGTGGCTACTGTGTGACCAAGGCCATCAGGGTTGCAAGAGTTCAATAGTCTTGTCAGAATTATAACTTGTTTTAACACCACAATGATGAATGTATCTATTTCTCAATTGTTCATTAGTAACTGGTAGGGGTGGGATGATTCTGTTTTGGTAACAATTCTGATCTGTTTTTGATTTTATTAAGCCTCATGAGAAAAGTACTTTTTCTGTGAATTTGCTGAATAAAACATGGCTTACAACAATATTACTGTATTAATGTTGTTATTAAGTTTGTAAAGATAATGTCTAAAAAAGTTTGTATTGCTGGCATTCCTGGGTCAAATTCCGTGAAACAAAAAGGGACAGAATGACCAAATTACCTTTAATAAGATTATAACAAAAATAAGCCTGCTGGATACTTCCTCTGACTGAGAAATGACAATGGACTCAACCCTTTCATAACCACACAAAAAATCCCAAACTAAGCTATACGGAGGGAGGATCGCACCAAATACCAGAATTGAATTTAAACACTTCCATCAAACCATTCAATACCATTTTGTTCCATTCTAAGCATGTCTTGGCATAACAGTCTAAACAATTTTGTAATGGTGATCAGGGGTCACTGTACCCCATTAAATCAGCTCTTTCACCTGTCCTCCCAGGCCCTCCACCGCCCACCTCCTGCCCCGCTGAAGGAGCACTGCCTGTCCCCCATGCGAGAGGAGCCCCTGTCTGCTCCTGTTAGTGACGAGGGGACGCAGACGACAGTAACAGCACCGCCAACAAACACGGGGGCCAATGTGGGAAGCAACAAGAAGCCCAGATCAAGGACTAAGGTAATTTTCAGAGAATATTTAAATGGATTCAAGAGAAATAGTTAGCTGCAAAATCTACAATACCCAAGAAGTTATCCAAAAAGGAAATTTAATTGTACAATATTCAGAAAAAAAAATCAACAAACACTAGGAATAGCATGCATGTTGTTGTTAGCTTTAATGTAGCTAAAACTCATTCTGGCTTCTAAAAGTAAGCAACGGTACTCATAAAGTCATTGTGATGAGCGATTAGGTGACTAAGAACGCACTGGGTAAGTGAGCAAAATGTGTGAACTGCTGTAAAAAATATCAAATTCAGTTTTTATGTTGTTGATTAATGTATTTTAACTTGTTCAGAATACAATCAGAATCAGGCTGTGTGGTCGTACAGTATCAAAAGGTTCATATGATACCAATAAAAACAGAGCAAATCTACAACTCTCACTGGACCAAAATCCTAGCTACAATAAATTCTCATTTTAATTCCTTTTAGATTTCTCTTGAAGCCTTGGGTATTCTGCAGAGCTTCATCCAGGACGTGGGCTTGTATCCGGACCAGGAGGCCATCCACACTTTGTCCGCTCAACTGGACCTCCCCAAGCACACCATCATCAAGTTCTTCCAAAACCAGAGGTACCACGTCAAGCACCACGGCCGCCTCAAAGATTTGGGCGAAGGAGTGGCCAGCGGAGGAGTGGACGTCAGTGAATATCGTGAGGAGGAGCTACTGTCTGGTTCAGAAGATCCAGAGTCCAGCGAAGACGGAGCAGAGGAGATCTACCAGTCCAATGATGGGAATGGTGAGAACGCGGGAGGACCACCAGTGTCGACCAGTTCCAACTCTAGCCAGTCATCCAGTGGTGCTCAAGAGGAGGGCAAGGACAAGGGGCGACCAGGAGCGCCCATGGGTCCAAGCAGCTCCTCGTCTAGTCCCAGAGAGCAGGCAGGCTCAGAATCTCCAACAGTTTTACAAAACCGATCTATTCCACCAGTACAGGAAGCAAATCGATATTCACAGTTATCGCCATGTCAAATCAGGACCCGCTCTGACTCCTTAGTATAAATCCCCAATCATCTCATTGAAAGAGCTTTATTTGTTTTTTGCTTAAAACTCTCTTAAGGCAGAAATCATGACTGTTTGTTGTGGTAAATGTCAAGTGCTGTATGGACCCCAAAATTTAGACCAAGCACATTGCACAACCATTTCAGCATCGAATATTGTCTTTTGCATTTCTTTGAGTGACGACTGGATGGTCAGGGGTACAGTGCTAGAAAGTGTCTACACTACATTAACACTACACTGTTTATTTATACTGTATAAACTTTGAACTAGGGATTAAAAAGGAACAAATTACAAAAACATATTAACGTGATATAGATATTTAGCCAGAAGCCCTGCCTTGTGCAACCTCCACTCTCAATTTGCTCAAATTTGGGGCTATGCAGTATGTTAAAAAAACATGTTGGTAAGTTGACATATGGCCAAAAATTAAAAGCAAATGCTCTAACAAACATCTGTGAATAAGATTAAAAAAATTATTGTGGAGTTGTCAATACCTCAGAACAGAACAGCAGGTTTGGAAGTTGTAACTGTGAAAGTTTAGACAATCGCTGCTCAGAAACTGATACTGACAACATTTCTTTCACTACACGACAACAATAGCATGACACTTCGAACTGACAAGTCCAGTTTTGACATTCTTCTGATTTTACTACACAAACCGCAAAGTGAGAATTTCAGTTTTACACTTCAATCTGAATCTTAAACATCAGAGATTAAACTATGACTTGGACTTGACAGTTTTGCAAATGTGGTACATACTGTTTTTAGTGATGCTACCATCAGATCTGGGGCACTGAGAACAGAAATTGTGGACTGAGCAAAGAACCAGAAGACAATCAAGACACTTTATGTGCTAAACGTCTCACTCTCCTTGTCACTAAATGTTGTCCAGTCTTGTGTCTCACCTATACACACTTTCACTTCATCTATTTATTGCTATTCATGAATATTATGATTGTTATATTGTTGATGTATGGTTATAATTCTTGTCATTTTGTGTTGTGTTTTGTTTCTATGATCGGTTCAGTGGAGCCGACAAGAGTTAAATGAACTGAAGCAGTTACTGACCTATTATTGCATTTTTACAATTTTTGTTAAAGACTTATAAAAACTGAGCATCTGATGCCGACAATGACAATCTACTCTTTGAGCCATCCATGAAATGTGGCGGGTTGAACTTCACATGAAAATGTATGTAAATATCTATAATGGGATTTATTGTTTATACAGTTTGCTCCGTGAAGTGTTTGAGCCAGTGAGAGTACTGTTCATTTTGTCTCTTTTTTGACAGCTCAGTGGAACCAAATCCAATCACGAGAGTTTAAAAAGTAGTACAAACTGCTTACTGACTTGTGTATGTGTATCAAACAATATCTGACATCGGATAGTCCTTTTGTTGTGCTATCCTGATCGGCTGCTACACAAGACAACCTGCTTTTGAATAATTCTGTCAGATCACACAACATTCTCATCTCCAAGACAGGAATCAGGGTCAAATGCAATTCCAATGAAATTTAGAGTAATTCAGTGTTAAAGTGAATAAAAGTTGTGAGTTTAAATACTTGTCTATTGTTTTGTTTTCTGGTACATCTAGAGATGCTAAATACCATTACATTAGCTTAACTGCAGTGATAATGACAGATGAAAACATGGCAGAAGCCTAACATCAAGTATGATAGAGTTTTAACAGTGAGTCATGCAACGTGTTTATTATGAGGAAATACTAACAGTCTTAAAAATGAAGACCTTTAGGACATCAGTGTTCTACAACTTGTCTTGGACATCATGTTAAATTGACTTAATAAAACAGAAAAACCCAACAGAATAAGGCCATCTCAGGACAATCATCTGCAGAGATACCCTGCCCTGCCTCCCATTTCCTCTAATGAGCTTGGCCTGTGATGAGGCGTGTCAGAACTCAGTGTTTAACCTCTCTGGGGGTCTGTTCAGCATTTTGTTACCAAGTCAGCTGAATATGACTTGAAACTAGGGTCTAAAAATAAATGAAAATGCACTCAGCATGTTTCAACTCAGCGGTATTTAGTGACAAAAGGCAATTACTTTGTGATAGAGTTATGAGTTAGGAAGTAATAATTATGAGTTAGGAAGTAATAGTTATGAATAATATTACAACATTTGCTCTTAATATATTTACTTGTTGCATGGATTACAATATAGTTTGAAGCATTCAAATAATTTCTCCCATCTTTGCTCCTAAAATAGGCCGCACTTCATTGCACAATGGATTATTTGGTGTGCTTACACATTGATGACAAACAAGTTTTCCCTTTGAACATTGCTTCTATAAAGTCTAACGGCTGACAGAGAAAGATGTGGCCACATAAACTAAATATTGCTCCATTTGTTCATGTACACAATCAAAAACAACCCAGAATGGAAAAAAAACACCTCCCGACGCTTTGTTTGGGAAGTATTTACTGGAAGTCACTGATGACAGTGTTTGTTCTATTGTTTGTTTGTTTAAGCCAATAGCCCTAAAAGTAATGGAGAAGTGCAGGCTGCCACAGTGGTAACTTTGCCTATAAGTTCTGAATGAAGTCAAAATGAATCAAGTTTAGAAGACTATTATGCAAAGTGAAGCTAATAAGTGGCCAACAACACAATCTGAATTTCAATCTTTGTCTCACCTGCCAGCAAAGTCTACTGTAATTAGATTGCAAAGAGAGTCTCTGTGGAGTGAATTAAAGAATAAACTTTATCAAATCATGGCTTGGCTTCTTCAAAATTGATAAACATTTGGAAATGCATCTTCCCTTTAATGGCCAAAACTCATCAACCTAAAAGCAATCAACAGTATTATGTAAACTGAAGTTTTTAATGCAACAATCTGTATGGAAATTCTTTTCCTTGCTGCATAATCTCAAGTTGACAACAAATCACAGACATATTTCATCTGTTATGACAGTTCCTGTAACAGCATTTGCAGTCCCTGCCTGTTTTATACAAACTATTTCCCATTATGCTAAATAAAAGACATATTAAATCCATAAATATGAGCATATTACGGGAATATCAGAGTGTTTCATGCCATAGGCTTGCCTTCTTAATGCCCAACATACAGTCTCAGTGTTTGCACTGTTTTGTGGAAAAGAACCTCTGGTTTTCATTGTATACCAACCAGTCCCTTCGCCTTCACCTCATCCCTAAATCTCCTAATTTAACTCATTATTCGCTCAATTGGTGGGGTCTAACCCCTCCCGCCTCGGGCTCAAAGAGCTGGTAGTCATTAGCAAACCTCTAACACTTACAGACACGTGCACACTGAATGACAAAGTGCTTCAGGAGCCACACGATTGTCACTAGAAATTATATAAATCTGTTGGTTAATGAAAGCGTCACTTTAAAAAAATCTATACATCTCAAAAGAATGTATTACTTGGTACAAATTTAACAAAAATTTATATTCATACAACCCAATCCAAAACTCCCCAAAACAAAAGCCTCAACTTATCTCTTTCCTCTGCTATTACAACTGCAACTGATACAACTGTATTCTTGAAGAAACGTATCCAAAATTAGGGGGCACACAAGGTTAATAACGCAAATATTGTTCTATTACCGTTCTATTGCACCCCTACAGCCATGTTAGCGCAGCTCCTTCTCGCTGCTACGTCACTGGGATGGGGCTGGTTAGGACAGATGTGCAGACAGACAGACAGTAATGTGCGGCAGGACCACCCACAGACGTGCAATGCAGAGGCAGAGCACTGAGCTCAGCCTGGGACAGATCTGCCTACAGAGGGCTCTCCAGGGGATCTTGACCTGATACTAGAATTTCAACTGAAACTTAAAATAGTTTAGAGAGTTTTGCATTATTTGTAGATTTATTATCTCATAGACTTTTATGACCTTATCAATATTTCTAGCGTGAACTGTATTATTACTAAATGTATAAATAACAATGTGCAAAAAATCCAAGTACCGTAATTCTGATGCATGGCCAGCCAACAAAGTGATGGCTTGTTCTATTTGAAACCTAAGAAATAAAATATACAATTGTGGGATTTCAAAGATGGGATTTTGTACACCACTACAGAGCCATTCCCACAAACTTCAGCATGTTTTTGTCACAGCCTTTTTCGAGACTGAGAAGTTTGTTCAGTCCTCTGATTAAATGCTTGAATTACATCAGTGTTATTCCACATAAAAAGTCACTGTTGCAAATAAACATGACAAACAAAGGGATAATATAAACAGGGCAATAGTGAAGGTTAAAATCATGAGAACAAAAGAACAGACCTCCACCAAGACAATGGCTGTTTCTATGGTAATAATAAACTACATGACCTGGATTCAAACTCAGAGCTACATCTCCATAAAAACTCAAAGTCTTTTATATCTTAAACCTAATCATTTACAGCATGGAGCAGAATATCAGAGACTTTGGAGACAGTTTTGACGATAGAAAAAGGTTAACAAATAGGTCTATTTTTCTTTCCTGTTGCTTGTGCTTTAGACCATGTACACACATAGGCGGGTATTTTTTCAAACGCATATCTGCTGTCCTCCGTTTTATAAAAACTCTTGTGTCCACACATAACTGTTTTAAAGAAAATCACATCCACACAAAACCGCATAAATGTGCTCCGATCACGGCTCTAAACAAGGCCACGTGTATGATGTTTATGCAAATGTTGCAGTTAGTGACGTATAAAAACGTAAAACGCCGGTTATTCACATCCACACTCAAACGCAAAGCTGGAGTTTTGGCCAAATCTTCACTTTGGTCGGAGTTTTAACAAAGCTCCGTTTTATATGAGGAATCCTACGTTTTAGTGTGGATGACAGGGCGAATCGTAGAAAAAATGTTTGTTTTATCAGATACCCGGCTATGTGTGGACAAGGCCTTAGTCACAATACTACACAATCATGACAGGAGGTTGCAATACACAGAATATAGTGATTTGATATTAATTAGGTAATGCAATATTTTTACAATAACATATGAAAAACATTATAACAAAGTCAGTGTGTATTGCAAAGTCATAGGTTTATGGTTCAATATAATGTTGCAGAAAATATTCAAAGAAATTCAAAGGTGAAGCTTATTAAGAAAAACTTTTTTCACGGTGAGCCGCATTTGAAATGTTTATGGAGCGGAGTGTATATAATACATGGCTGTGAAGTGAATCATTCAAAATTTTGTAATTGACCTAATTTTATTGAACCACCACAATTTTATTACGGCACTAAGCATTCATTTTAGGTCTAGATCACTATTTAACTAGAATTTATGTTAACAATGACATAAGAATTGCAAAAAAAATTGACATTAAAAACTTAATTTGTATTTGGGCCAAACTAGCAAGAAGTCTGAAATTCAAAAGCTGCGTTTGGCCCTCGAGCTGTAGTTTGGACATGCCAGATTTAAATCAAATGAATGGCTTTGACTGTGACATATGTAAATGTAGCAGAGCCTAAAGGTCCATTTAAATTTTCTCTGCGTTTTATTAATACATTAAAAGTGACACCGTGTAACTTTCTGGATGTGAAAAATCAAATGCCTAAAGTATTTGTTTGGGGCATTCTTCGTCGATATGCATCCCTTTTATGACATTCTTTGGAAAATTAAAGCTAAAGGAACGAAATTTCCATGGAAACAAGAAAGAGGAGGTTCTTCTAGGACACGAAAAGTCTATTTTATGAAGATGCAAGCCTGCTCAGAGTGAAGACACAAGTTTTGAATGTTTTTAGTCTAATAAGAACATGCAAGTCAAAAAAGAATGCTTTTTTCCAAGTCTATTTTTGGCTAAAAAGTTACACAGTGTACCTTTTAAAGGTTGTATAGAGGATTTTCAAAAGTAGTTTGTTGTCAGTCTTGGTCAAAAACAGTTGCATAGATTTGTAACAGCCTTGTACTTATGCTAAACAAAAAAAGAATTATAAAAATATATAAACTGTGGACATAATGAGGCCAGTAAAACGTTGACCAATAGATAACGAGGTACCTCGTTATCTATTGGCTTGTGAACCTGTCAAGCAAACCCTCAGTGTTCCTAAGTAACTCATTGGCCCAGTTAGCAGTGAAGGGCGTGGCCCTGGGAGGGGAAACACATGTGCATCATTTAAAAAACTGCAAACAGCTGTTGGATTTGAAAAATCCTTTATACAACCTTTAAAGGGACTGTACCTGATTTTTGCATCCTAAAAATGTAAACAAACAGAAATAATTAATTTTAACCTTTTTCCTTCAGTCTACATGATTTCCTCACGTAGCTAATGCATTCTGAGCTTCAGAATTGTTCATCATGATGAGTTTTAATGTTTTTTCACAGCTTTTAACAGCAACGTGAGTCACTATGCTAACAACAGTTAGCCACAATGCTAAAAACAAAAACAGAAAAAGTTGCACACAAACGAGATTTTATTAGACATAGACAGGACTTTGGGGACTAATTTCCACCTGATTAGATACATTAACAAGGCATCAGTGCTAGGGGAAATTGCTTTTAAGTTATCTTGTTGCAAAAAAATCGAGTACAGCCCCTTTAAGTATTGTGATACATTTGCTATAATACAATACAATGAAATTCAGCAATTTGGATCAGAACAATAATCAGAAAACAATATACTTTTCCTAGTCTTATAACTAAAAATGACTAAAAACAGCTGTATATCTGCAGATTTAACCAGGAAATTATCACTGCAAAATACAGCGAGTTTCTCAATTTTTCAGTTTAATTATTTTAGAAGACAAACAAAAAATGAGGTTATTTGTCATAACAACAGTTTCAGCCTTCAGTATTTCTGTCCAGTAAGACTAGCGAGACAATCAGTGAGCAATCAGCTGTCCTCAGTGCGCACAGAGAGAGGTTATGTGCATAAGTGTACGTGTATGTAGCCTGGTTTAATGACACACAGCGCAGGATCTATGAGTTGTTACTTGGTATTAGAATCACTTTCGGCATTTGGAACACGTACTCAGAACTGTCTCGAATTTTTCAGGACATATGGTGACAATATCCCAGAAAGGGTCCATGCTATCTTTATCTAATTATTAAACTTAATTTTTTCAAACTTGTAAGAAACAGCGATATGAGTGACTAAATGATTTTTTCAGATTAGAGCTGATTGGCTGTACAGAAGATGGTAAAACCTGCTTTACATTTGTAGTTAGGGAAATTTAGTGGATGTGTTAGAAATATTACATTTTATTTTTTGTGAAATTAAAATTGAATTAAGAAAAAATCTGACTTATGGTTGATCAATAACGTATGTTAAATATTGGTTGATGAATCTCTCAAAGAAAAAAAAGTTAACTTTATTTCTGTATCTTTTTGTGCTGTTTGGGAATCCTTTGATCACAATAGATAGAAGATGAATTAGTTTATATTTTTTGGCCGGTGCCCTTGTTTGTTTGTGCCCTGAGTTGTGTGTGAGGGGAGAGATTGACAGGTGTGTGGAGCCCCGAGCCCCTCCGACAGCTGTGAGGGCACCACTGCAGGGTATTAGGCCTGATAGAGCGATGATTAGAGAACATTAGAGGTGAAGAGGGGGGAGACAGACCACAGCTGCCACCACTAACTATTATTACCCACAATGCATCTCTGAGGGGAGGCTCTCGCTGCACTGCACTCACACCTGTGGCCTCCTGCTGTGGTCAGGGAGGTGATACCAACCACTGGGACGCATGTGTCATCAGTATACAACACAGGTATTTATAATAGTTTACAAGCATGTGAATCTTTAATATCCTTAGACATATTTTTGATGTGTTCCTATTCTCGTTTATTTATCAAGTCTGCCATTTTTCACTCAGTGTTTTATGTTCCCCCTTACCACTTAAGAAACTTTTCTAATTTGTAGATTTTTGTTCTCTGACAAAAAGCTATTTTTAATTTTTTTTAATCAGATTTTGATTTTGATTAAAAGTAAAATAATTAAACTCATTGAATGAGGAAATACTGCAAGAATCCACGTATAGATCAAGCACATCATTTAATTTATTTGTTCTTTTACAAATTTTATAATTTATTTGAATATTCGTTTGAAGATATACAAACATGAAATATGAATATGAATATATCAGTTATCAGAAAAACAGGTTGCTTTAAATAAGAATTAAAAAAAATTCGGATTATAAACTTATGCGTCTAAAGTTGACATTTTTGTTCTTTGGGGCAAATTTTTTTTACGTTAAACGTCAAATAAGCTATAAGCTCAAATAAAGACAACAAAACATTAAGGTCATTTTTGTCAATATCTCCCAGTCGTTGCCTCCAGAACCTATGACTTATGTAACCAATTTACATAAATCATTCTTTTGCCCTCCTATGTAGGTCAGCTTAGTAAATTCAGCTGTGTGGAAACTGGCCTTCGTCAACTAAGCAATTTTTCAAACCTTTTTTAGTCAAATTGCTTATATTACCTGCAATGAAAAGGTTTATAATGATCCCATTTGCAAAATTGCGAAAACTGGCAATTATAGTGATAAAGAATTGAATAAAGATTGAAAATGACTTTCGGATGGAAGCTGAATTATCTTTATTACTAAAAACAATTGAAACCTTTCTTAGCACAAACCACTCCTGGACAAATGAGGCATTATACAACTTGTAATAAAACAATTTGTTTTCGCTTAGTCCCAAACACAAGAGCTTGAGGCAGGGAGAAGATATGTGGCCAGTATTGTAAGAATCTTTGAAAATGTACGTACAGTAGTTAATATAGAACAAAATATCTGCATTAAAATCTACTTTGTATTGTTTTCCATTAGTTACTCAACTGCAGTGTATTCTGAATACTTTCCCATTGACTTGCATTATATTTGTAGGGAAATCCGCTATTCCTCTGATTCTTGTCATTAGCTTTGTCATAGTTGTAATAGAATTCATCCATACGTCAAAATATGGTTATAAATGCAATTAGGATTTAGGTAGTTTTTGAAATGCAATTTTTTTTTTCTGGTCGTATATAGTTTTTAATACTAATTACATGAGAAAAAACACAATAGATCTCCTTTAAAAAGCTACACCCCTACAACAAAAAACATAAAAAAATATATAAAAGTATGTAGCAGACTTTAACCTTGAAGTCAGTTTTACTTATGAAAAAGTTTAGTGGTGGGAGGGGGGCAGCTGTCGAACCCAGGGCAGGTTGTACATCAGCGCTAATGTAACGGAGAAACACGAGGCGGCCGCGGTGGCAGTCACTCGAGGGGCGACACAGAAACAAACAGTAAACAACAGCCGACATTCAATTAGCCAAATGTTATGGTGAGATTAACAGCCGGTCCGTGTCAGGACCGGGCCTTTCATCAAGTCCTCCACGAATATGGCTTCTGACGTTTGGAGTTGATCAAGAACACTTTCAGATGTTGTTTCGGGGAGAACGAGAAGAAGCACGACTAGAAATTGCCATTGTGCTTGTTGCTTTGGATTAATTTAGAATGAAAGAAACATCAAATTATGCTAGATTCTTCGGTAAAATGTTGGAAATTGTGTGAATAAAAAATGGAATGGGTTGCACAGAGTCGGTAATGTCTCTTCCAATCTGGGTCTTTGTCAAGAAAGATCGGAGGGATGAGAAGGCAAACAGCTGCTGTGTGATTAAAAATAAATCACACTCAGCATTTCTCTAAACCCTGGAATAACTAATCTGGACTGGCCCATGAAACATACATGAGAGTAAATGTAATGATTTCATCCATCAAAGAGTTTACTTAAACACTTTAAGCCACAATCTCAGATGCTGGAGAGGCAGATTTAAAGCAGCTGATGCCAAATAATTATGTACATTAATATTAGGTCAAGCAGTCACGGGGGATAGAGCCATTAGTGTGATAAATTAGCATAGCTTAAAAGGGCCAATATTGTCTGGAAGAGTGACAGTATCATAGTTAGATCAATTAGGATTTTGAGACCCATTTTAAACAGCTGTGTATCTGCAAGAATTTTATGTACGAGCCAAAGCATGTGACTACTAGACATAATAGTAGTCTATTTCATATTGTTTTATAGTATGACAGATATATGGTAGGAGCTTTTAATGCTATAATTGCATCATTTTCCTATCCGAAAGTTGTATTTAGATGTCATGTATATGTAATCAAGCATTGTTCGACAAATCCATGTCCTGAGTTGTAAAAAAAAAAGTCTTTCACCTACAACCTTTTTCCTGTCCACAGATAAATATTTACATTAATTACTTTTTACAAAATTCACATTCAGGGACATATGTGTAGGGGTTAACAATAAAAACATCAAAACCCATTGTTTTTTATAATAAAATTCTACTAGAGGTGGACCATGAACATAAATGAACATGAATATAACAATGATGATTTATACATCTATAGTTTTATACTATATGTTTTTTTTTTAACTAAGGTAAATCAATCCCTGTACCTAAAGGGTCTACTGGTTATCAGATCAGTGATTCAGTCCTGTTACCTGGGCTCGTCCTCTGAGGCTGTGTCTGATGAGAAGACTGTGGACAAGAGGAGACAGGTGCAGTGTAGGACAGTACTGCCTCGGGCCGTCCGATGCCTGAAGACTCATCGTTCCCCTCAATGTTTGATGTCTCCTGACACACACAACTGCTGGAACAACCACCGGGATGAGCCCTGCACACCTGAGATGACAGTAATGAGCAGTGAGTAGTGGGAAGTCTATATGAATATGTGGCAGTTTTTCTTTATAAGACATAACCCAATAAACCACTTTCGAATTCTATATTGTTGTATCTTTGAAGGACATGTCACCATTCTTAGAAAAAGAGAATTTATTTTTCCATACTTTTTATTTTGGTTAAGTTCTATCTCCAAGTTATTATTTCCAGGTTTGGTAAAGTAAGCAGATGTGGCGTAAAGATAACGTTATAACACACTAAACAATACTTAATGAGGGCCAAAGCTGATCTAATTTACATTCATTCATTCATTCTTTCATTTTCTCCTGCTTGTCCAGGGCTTGGTCGCACAAGCAGAGGTCTAAGCTGATTCCAAAATTCTTTGCACACACACTCAAACCATTCCTGTGGCTATTTTGAGGACATTTCAGTGAGTCCTGTGCACCCCAGGGACGTCTTTCTAATTTACACAATGGCTATAATTTGAAGAAGAAAAATAGATCAATATATACCACATACCGCTATCCCACAATACAAAGTAAGAAAAATATCTGTCAAATGTACTTCCAATATAGTCCCTGTCACCCATATTTTCTATTCAAAGAATCTAAATAAAGTTTTAATAATGTATGTACAGTATGTAAATAATAGGGTATAAAGAACACATTTTACAAAATATACTCTTTTTTAGTTTGTTTTTAATCCTGCTCTAATATTGCTTGCTCATCAAAAACACAGCTGGTGTTTCGTCTGTCAAACAATATTCTCTCCTCTCTGAGTCTCAAAAAACAATGTTCCAAATTTCCCCGATAATTGCCCACCCCTGCTCTGAGATCTTCTACACTGTTTTTATGTCCATAAATTATCCAGATTTGGTTTTGAGCATGTCTGCAACATTAGCATGGCAAATCTGTTTGATTATTTGCCCTATGTAATTTCCTTTGCAGCTAGTTGATGCAACATTAGCTCAATTCCTAATGTTGGAAATACAGTAGATGACTGTCACATGTACAAGGACCAAAACTAGAACAATACAGTAGTTCAACACTCCAGAAAACTATTCTACAACATCTAAGTAACAATGCATTAACTACAAATGCATAAAGCAACGGGTTATTACATAAACTTTCCTATGCTTTAGCTGTTGCTATAACAAAATAATGTATTTACACAAAGACCTTCCAGTTTGACTTATTGATTGCTATCAGTTTGTGGGCATTGGGCCACTTGAGATTTAGGATGATCTTAATAAAAAAAAAGTATATCTATCTAATGTTTACTGCCCATAATAGTATAGTAAGACTGGGTGAAACAAGATAACTATTGTGACTGTTATTACATCCCTAGTTTACATCGTATAATGATTTAATGTCTTATGTAAAACAAAACAAAATATTGTGTCAGTCAATAACCTGTGCTCTGATCGTGTGCTGAGATCTCATTAGGCATTAACTTCATCAGTAGTCTATGGAGTCGCTTGTGCTGCTTGAATGGACATCTGTCACTTATTCTCCATGTCCATGTTTATCTTATACATCCAAATGACATTTCTGTAAATCCTGTGTCCTTCCACCTCGATTCATCCTCAGCAAATATAAACAACAATCATTCACATATTTACCACATTCAAAAAATCAGTGATGAATCAGATCGGATGGACTAATGTTGGTATTATGCACTTAAACCTTCATGCAATAAAAGATTGGTTCAGTGTTCAAGGTTACATAGATTTGCTTTGCAGTGAATGAGACATGCATCCAAACATGTCACACACCCAGATGAGTCATTCTCCAGTAAAAATAAATGTTCACTTACTTTATCAATCGACAAAAGAAATCATTTCAGTTTATAATGTGTGTGTCTAAAAACAATGAGCTTAATCTGCTTCATTTTCCACAAGATTGTTAATTCACCAAAAGTCAAATTTTTGTAATGTTTAGGGATGCACTGATCTGTTACTGTGGGACTGAATATAGGTGCCGATCCAAGAACTTTACTTGAACAAATAATGAGGCTAATTTTCTGGCTGGTGTTATCCCAGAACGTTTTGTAATATTTGACATTGTATTCAGATTAAAGGGGTCCTATTGTGTTTTTTTTATATTTAGTAAGAAACTAGAACATCTGCAGATCAGTAATTTACCTTTTGTTCATTGTAGAACACAAAGTTCATCTAAAACAAATTAAAAATAAGAACAGCTCTACTGACTTCCTGTTCAGAACTGCAGAACTGATAAGCCCCGCCTCTTCATTTTAAAATTTAATTGTAAGAAGCAACAGATTTAAAATAACAAATTATTATTGTTGGAAAGTGGCTCTGGACAGTTTTGAACCATATAAGCTTAACTTTGAGTATTAATCTTTTGAATTATAACAAGTAAATACAGACAAGTGGGAGGGGATAGGTGGTAGGTGAGAACGGGGATTTCTGTGCACATAGCTCAGTTGAGAACATACAAGATTACCAATGGATGAATCACAATATAACTTGAGTAAACTAATGATGAGGAAGGCCATTGTAACAGGTTAAAAACTTAGAAAAGTAAACATAATAGGTCCTTAAGTTGTAATGTGACGTGCACAAAATAACAGCAAAAGCCAAAATATTGGACCTAATAATGTTAATGCAATTGTTCTATATGAAAAAACCTCTATGCAGTGTTTCTCAATGCATGTGTACACTGGTACGCTTGGTGTCTTGAAGTCTTCTCATTGATTTGCTCTTTTTTTTTGTTCCCTTAATGTTTCTATTTTGGGAAAATCTATTTAAAAAAAAAACAATTTATTCACAGCTAAACTTAATTTTAGAGCTGCAATAATCTAATTTTCAGTTGAACTTAGATACAACTTAGATACAATAAATAATCTGTGATACTTGAAAAGCCAAATAAGATTAGGTGGGCGTGAAAACTTTGAGAATTACAGCTCAAGGTTGAACATAGCAGAAGCTCTGGGTTTCCAATAAGGTGATTGTAGATTTGGACAATACCTGGTCAAACTAAATCATCATCTCCATATGTTTTAGGTGGGCATGTTTTTGGCATTGTTTCTGCCTATGAGCCCCTGATATAGGCAATAATTTAAGTAAGAAAATGATAAGTACATAATAAGCCGCATTGTTAATAGTAAGTCTATGAGTTTTATGCATTGCTTTAAGGCATATTCCCCTAGTCGAATCGAATGAGAGGTATAGTGGAATGATTGCTGTTTGTTTGTCTCTAATGTGTTAACCCTGCACTGTCCAGGGTGTTCTGCGTCTAGGTCCCAAAGTCACCTGTGACCTCTAACGGGAACAGAATGAATTAATGAATATAAAAAAACTTTAAAATGTCCTTTTCTGGTTGGCATTGTCAACATTATACACAACTTATGCGTCTCAAAACATAAACAATAACAATAAGCCTTTCATTTAAACATTTTGCTGAACAGGTTTTGAATTTTGAGCCTCCAAATTATTCACCACAATGAGCTTAGTGGTTTTTACAGCTTTAAGAACCACTACAAGTTCAGTCGATCGAGTCTTTAAGCTAACAGAAGTTCATAATATGCTAAAAACAATATGCCTACTTACTGTAAGAACAGTCTGTTATTGGACATTGAGGACGCACAGCAAACTAATATTCACCTGATTAAATAATTTTCTTTAAAAAAGGTGTTTTACCTTAAATGAAAAGTCACTGCATCCTTGTCTTAAAGAGAAATGACTGTAATGCATAAAACTCTGATCCGCAAACTGGAGAATATTAACTTGGGCATGCAATACATTCAATATTTATGTTCACAAGCTGTCACATAATGGGTTTGCACTGTTGAGCCCGTCATAGAGCGGTGGGAACAGTCGTCAGCTTTAATAGACACTGTCATTCATTACACTTGTAGTATCAAACCACATTTGCACATATTTAGTATTACCATTATGAAGAGCCTTGTGTACGTGCCCAGGTCTGGCCTCTGCCTCTTAAAGACATATTAGCTCACCTGCTCAACAACAATAGAGCCATATCCACTGTCACGCTACATTAGGCTCCATGCTGCACACACGGAGCTCTGCCGTGATTGGCCGATGACAGAAGAGATATCCTGTCTGTGAGGTAACCCTGTCTGTAGATCAGGGATGGATAACATTCACAGCTCCAATCTGAAGTCTATCATACAAAAACACACAGGTCTGTGCTCATTTTACATTCAATAGCTTGAACAATACTGCTCTATCTGTCATCTGGGATAATTCTTTGTGTAAGAAATTAGGACACTTAGAGAGAGACACTTATGGGTTATAGAAAGCAACAAATTGTACCCATGTGTGACAGGCTTAAAGCAGACATACTGTATTATGCAAAAACAACTTTTAATCATGTTGTTTATTGATTTATGTCTGTTTAAGTAATCCATCATTGTCCATCGTTTGAGGATAGAGTGCCTAGTTTCACCTAGTTTCTACAGCGTCTCTACCCACAGGCCTGGAAAGTGTTCCAAATTTTCCAAAATAATTAAGACACATACGCATACGTGCTATGCAATGAATTGGTTGTTTCAAAGCAAAATTAATTAACATTTTGTTTCTGTGTGATTTGCATGTTCTCCTCGCGTCTGCATAGAGTTCCTCCAAGTGTCCCAGTTTCCCCTACCACTAAAAACATGTCTAGTAATGCCTTCAAACACCCAAACCCACAGTGCCTAACTGACCCTTATATATGAAGTCGCACCTCCGTACTCACTCCCTCTCTCCTCCAGCTCCCTCCTGCAGGTTTGCCTGCTCTGTCCTGTGTGTCCCGTCAGCCAGTGGGAGCAGCAGCGGGCCTCCGAGCCTCGCCTCCCAGACAACTGCAAACAATTAGGGAAATTAGTGGCTCCAGCATCACCATCAGGAGGCCTGCTTGTTTATAATTTAATCGAGCCGCATGTCAAAACAGTCAGGGCTTGAGAGAAACAAGATGCGTCGGCAAGATGAAATTCAAACTGCCAGCCAGCTCAAAATATTAGGACTGTTTGTTTAATAGCGTGCGACCAACTGGGTAAGAGCAGAACGCAGGGAGTGAAGGGGGTGAAGAGGGCAATAGGAAAGAAAACACAGAGGAAAAAATGATGCCGAGGTACCAGAATCAAAAGAGCAACATTTGGTTCGAAATGAGACATATACAGGTGGGTTTTTAAGTTTTAGTCAGGTATTAGAAATGCTGTTTCTTTGTCTTCATTCACTGATATTTAGGATTTTTTTTTTTTTTTAATTTCAATGTAAGTTGTACGTTTTGTGACTCCAATAAGAATTAATGTTTAGAAATATACCTGGGTTGTTGTTATCTCAGTCCAACCAGTGTGCTCACTGAAAAAAGGGCTAGAATGCATAAAATGTAATTATTTTTACGTGTCTAGCAGTTAGGTTGAAGTAATAGTTTTATACCAAATGTGTGTAACATTACAAAAGACCTTCTGCCAAAGGTAAAGCTTTAACAATGATTTAACTGTGATCTCTCATCAATAGTTTATTCAAAGTCATTTAACAGCACCCACTTGGATATTTCTAAAACGTGTAGGGTTTCCACATTGTCATGTAGCTGTACTTCCCAACAAAAAAGGCAAGTTAAAATTTGCTCCATGTCAGATTGAATTTCGAACATAAAGTCAAAGGACTAAATCAAAATGTAAATCCCTGATCTGAATATGTCATAGTTTAATACTAAATACATGGAAAAACACAATATGTCTCCTTTAATATTCAAAGTACTTGACATAATAATTTACTTTTTAGTCTGTTTTATGCATGTTGTCAACTCAATGCATCTGAATTTTAGGACTCGCCTTCTTCCCAGCCTTCTTCCACTTAGCAGTGCACTGGGAATTTCGAAGCCTTGGATCTGTGCCGCCTTTCAAATTCATTATAAAAGCTTTTTGCTAAGTAAATACAGAGAACGGCAAGCAGAGCAAAAAGGGAAAAAAATGACACATTCATCTGCCTCTTAGCCCCGCTGCCCCCCTGACAATGTATAAATAAACTAGAGTGACCTGATTGAGATGTAAAAGGCAGGGACTTAGCACTGGGACCATACATTACGTTCTAACATTAACAGTAGTCTTACTCAGCCGACACATGGAGGTGGGTAGATGGCCCGTGGGCAAGTGGTGAGCCTAATGCCCCTGTTGCCCTGCCTTAACCATGGAGCTCCGTCCCGTGCCCACACCCATTGGAAAGTACGGCCTATAGTTGGCACGGTTATCCAGAACTGACATTTTTTACGTCGAGGATTGTGGGATCGCCTAATGTAGAAAGTTATCATACTCAAAACCACTTGGTAATTTTTCCCCTTCCCAAAAGTTAATGTTGTTCCTGCTCTTAAAATGGCATGATTCAAAAGAAAACCTGTAATTAGTATTATCTACAGAATACTACACGGAGAAAAATAAATAATACAAATATGTAAGCAAAATGTGGAAATGAATACAAACACTATATGGTGACATTTTAGTTAAGCTAAATGTTGTCACTTAGGTCTTGGAAATGGCTGAAGTTGGTGTCGTTAGTTGAAGCAATTCTGAGATATCCAAATTCAACTATTTTTCTGCTTTGACTGGCAAATAGCTAAAAGCAATAAAACCAGCTTACCCCTTACTTTGACTAACACATCTAAAAAGTGACTAAATACAAATGCAGTTCACCTCTCATGTATAGACAGTGAGTGATGCACACAATAGAGATGGGGTGAAGCCTGGACTGGCAGTCTCAATGGATGATCATTAGGGTGATGAGGATCACAACAAGGCACTAATTGGTGATAAGCTGATGTATGGTGAAAGTGATCCAGAGCCTGCATCTTGATAGCACCAAACCAACAGCGTAGCCACATGACGAGAACACAGACCACGAGGCAGGCGGGCCAAGCGGGCCCTGGTCAAAGAGCATTATTTAACCTCATGACTGCATACAGTGCGGCTCCACACCACTGTCATTAGGCTGCTCTGTTAGCCGCTAATGCCTCTGCGGTGCGGTCAGCGAGACAGACACACAGAGCCTGAACATCAGCCGCCTGCTATCACTGCCCTAATTGGATCAGTGGCACGAATGTGATTACTGCAGGCGTATTTATTTACATAATAATTATTACAGCCTTTCCCAGAGGAGAGCGCAGAGATCTGCAGCGAGATGAGGGCTGATAGAGTGCACCCAGGGAGGAGTTTAACAGAGGAGTCACAATGACAAACTGGCTATTTAAAGAGAAGGTTTGTAACAACAAGAAGTATTCGCTACATTTCTGAATGAAGACAATGATGACGTGATGATAACGTTTATAAAGTAATGCACACACAAAAAACAACAATGAAAATGTAAATATCCAGTATTGAAAAAGAAAAAAGGAAATTACTTCAATTCCAAGATGTGTTCAGAAGAAGCAATACGTCTGAGATGATATGATAGCAACCATGGAATGAATTAAGTGCACTATGTAACTTTTCTGGTGAGTAGTATACCATACCATTTCCTTATCTCTGGGGACGTTACTGCTTTGCCTGGTTGTTTCACAGAATGGCATTAAATGTATCTATCTTGCATTTATTCAATTACAGGTGTGTATTTAGCTAAATATAGTGAGTTTGCCTCTCCACTGATCTGACTTGACCTTGACATAATCTGTTTTTATGGATTCAGTAAGTTTGACGGAATTGCTAAACATTCCAAGCAAAGCCCAATGGAAATATTCTGTAGCTGTGCACTCAAAAAGTTTCATTAATAAACCCATGGGAGAGTCAGTTTACATGGAGGCCAGGAAAACCAGATAACTGGTCTAGTCCCATTTAAACCAGTTTTCCAAAGCACATGTAAACCTGGGCAGACCTATTGAGGAGCTGTAAACTGGTTTTCGGAAAACCAGTTGGCGCACGTGGTCCTGACTGATTGTAGTCTGATTTCAGACGACATGTAAACAGACAATCGATCTACAGCTGGACTAATGCTATTGAGCATGCTCACAACTCCTGCCCACTCCACATTCAAAGTTAACATTTTTACAACAAAAAGGCGCCCTGCACAAAGTGGCACACAGAGTCACATATTTAACTAAATGCTTAACACAGTCTTACAAGTTTAACACAGATCTAAATGTTTAACACAGTCTACTTGTCCCAGAAAGATCAGTGTGTAATTTTACACACAAAATTACAAACACTTATTAATAGTAAACTAAATTAAGATAAATCAACATAACATAATGCAATTCTGTTATGAATTATGGAGTAG
This sequence comes from Mugilogobius chulae, assembly GCA_038363315.1. Taxonomy (NCBI): domain Eukaryota; kingdom Metazoa; phylum Chordata; class Actinopteri; order Gobiiformes; family Gobiidae; genus Mugilogobius; species Mugilogobius chulae. The sequence goes on along the minus strand of CM076415.1, from coordinate 10,493,935 downwards.
TAAATCCGATACAGCAGGACTTGTCTTTCCAGGGTAATCGGTTTACTCTCTGCATGTAAACCGGAGCAAAATCGGTCTGACCTGTTTGAGGGGAAAACCAAGTAGAGTCATTTTTTTTAGCCTAGTCTGATTCTCTGTCATGTAAATGCATTGAGAGATAGAATACTGCCCACAGGCTTAGAAAACAAACTTTTAAATACTTTTGCGTTATTGTGTCCAGTCTTTCTAATGAACTATATTCTGACAAATTTTGGTCCCCATTAGAGTCCTCCTCCAAACTCAATCTAAACAGGCCTCTCCATTTCAATAACAGGCACACACAGAGACAGACTGATAGAGACAGAGAGGGATGGAGGGGCTCAGGGGACAGCATCCAGTTTACGTTTGCTGCCATTGAAGTAGCCCAAAGTCTGGCTCTGCTCGTTGCTTAATGGTACTTAATCACAGAGCTCCTAAAATAGGCCATTATATCTGCAGCTAGAGTTACCCAGAAGCCTCAGGGCCAGAACAACACTGCTTTTGTTAATAAGATGCCATTAATCAGAAACATTATGGAAGCCCCCAGTTCGAAAGGCGTAGCAGAGGTTGATAAATATCTCCAGAATAAAAAACATTTACTCACCTTGTCCAAACTGCGGTTGATATGTGTCTAAAAGTGTGCATTGTGTGCGATGGAGAGAGGGCTGGGTGGGACAGGAACCATGGAAGATGACTAAAGAGACCCATGGGACTGGTAGTGCTGTAAATATTTGTCGTTGATTTAAAGATATGGATTAATAGGCTAAAGTACCATGCGAGAATCTGAAATCCTGCACACTAGTGAACATTAAACATGTTAAGCTGCTATACTAAATTTACAGTTTTGTGGAAATAAATATTACTGAAATATCCAGTGTGTGTACAAACGATAATTATGGTTTGTCATATTTCTATGCAGCATATCCACTTTCAATGGGCTTTGCTTACCAGAATCATTCACACATTCACTCACACATTGATTCATCAGTGTATGCAGACACTATAAGACTGTCAATAACGGTTATAATAGTTGACAAGTCAACCATTATATTTTAATTAGTTAACTAGTGCTTTTTTATTCTTTTTCTTTAATTATTCAACTAATCAGGGATGCACGCCAGCAGTGGTCAGAGCTTTGGCTTCCCAATAAGGAGATTGTGAGTTTGAATCCGGGGTCGACCTTAATTACACATCTTCTTGTGTAACCGTGGAGTTTCTCCAGGTGCTGTGGCTTCCTCCAGTCTCCAAAATCATGCATGCATAGGTAACATTGCAACATTCATTGGCAGGACTGTAAAAGCAGTGAATGAATGAGAGAGTAAATGATTGTCTGCCTGTGTCTGTTTAATCCTGCGAGGAGTTGGCCAATGTCCAGATTGTTCCCCTACCTAAGGCCCAAAGTCACTGTCAGTCACCCACCTCACCAAATGGGAACAAGCCGTGGAAAACTGATCAAATTATTTATCAGATAGCATCCCTGTTAGCCCTGGCTTTGATAAAAACTGTAAAAAGCTAATTAGAAGTGCTAATTTGCAATAGCTGGGTGGGTACAAAAACACTATTACTACAATAACAAAACCTAAATAATGTAAGGTGCATCAAACAGGTAGGAGGTGTCACCATAAAATGATTATAACAAACTACATCAAACATCAGGTAGGCTTATGGTGGCAATAATTGCACAGCTTTACACTTCTCTGGTGCCTAGCTGTCTCTGTGAATGGGGTTAATCAAATATCCAACATGGCTGCCCTCACTAATAGCCACTGAAACCATGCTCAATTGCTTTCGCCGCACTCTCCATCGATCCCACATTTCAATAATTCTAATTAACTGACCACTAATGGATTTGTGAAGTATGCAAACTCACAAAACTGCTAATCATAATGTGAATGCTAGAAAAGGCCTTTTTTACGATTAGATATTTCAAACCACAACCCTTTTCCCAATTTGTAAATCATTTGTGCCACGGTGACTCATTACTGCCACTCTTCTTAATCACTCATGTCTTTTCCATCAATCTCCCTCCGCCTTTTCAGCCAGTTTGTTCAGACAGATTTGCAGACCAGATAGAGCTGCTAATTTCATTATTTAGACACCAATATGTTTAATTGTATATTTATGAGATCATGTGAGAATAGGCATTCGTTTTAAGGAAATAAGGGGACAGAAGGCATGAACTGCGTAGACGCCTTTGCAGTATTTTGCAGAACAAAACAGAAATCAGAAGCTCTCCAATGCATGTTGTTTAACATTTGTATTAGATTAAAGGTGCACAATGACACTTTTCCAGTGGAGAGTTTGACAATTAGAATGTTGACTGTATGGTACTGTATTGTACTTGACCATCTCCATGCAGCAAGTCACAACATGAAGCAAGCAACAGGTCTGATGTGTGGTCAGGTGAGTAAGAATCTATATTTTTAAGAAAATGACAATAAAATGATTAGAAGTTGAATAAGCATAAAATAGAAATAAAACTATATCACAAAACATTTTTAGCGAGAAAATACAATCTCCATAAAACAAACCAGATGCACCAACAAAGTTAAATAAAAAGCTAAAAAATGAATTGGCTGTTGTTTTTAAATGTGCTTGACTATTCTTTAGTGAAACCTATTATAATGCTTTTCCATAATCCACCATCAAATGGGGTATTAAAAGTAAAAATCTGCACCAGTTTGGTAATAACTTTGTGTAAAAACAGTACTTGACTTTTTTTAAAATCTGTAACTTATAACGGTCTCCAATTCAACATAAACGTTTTAATGTGAATTTTGATTACATTTTCCCTATCACATGAAATCACAGTACTCTACATTATATTTAGTCTAGATGGAGGACAACTAAAACTAGAATTTGCAATTGCAGAAGCAATTGCGGAGTGACTGCGACCGTGAAATGTGGGAGGGGCAAAGCTTAAAGCAGCTATCTTGTCGATAACGGCAAAGTGACATTATCGCCGTCCTGACGGTAGTGCTGTTGGCAGTTGAGCTGGTGGCTAGTTGTGAGTCTCTCCTGTATATTGGAGGGGTATAAACTACACCCTGTAGGTTATACGTTTTCCAGTTTTCAAATGTCATGTTAAAGTGAAAAAGTTTATTTTACTCGTCAGGCCTGAGGATCGATCCAGCTACCTTATGATTCACAGTCATTTACCTTATCCAGTAACCTAGTAGAGATATGAGAATCAGTGACTATGTAAGAAGGGGAAAGTTGTTGTTATCAGTGATAAGGTTAGCAAGTTGAAAAAGTCTTGCCTGGGATTCGAACTCACAACCTGTGGAATACCAGTCTGCATGATTTAACCACTAGACCACAAGGCCACTGGAGAAAACAAGTATCAGAGATCGATGATAAAAAATAAAGACCTATTCATATCACAATAGAAATGCTGAATTTATGAAATGAAATATAATTTGAGGAGATTACAAAGTGAACAGGTTAAATTAAATTAAGTTTCATAATTTCTTGTCATTTAAAAGATGCCAACTCGGGATTTGAACCAGCAACGTCTGGTTTGTGAGGCAAGAGCAGTACCACTTGGCTATCTGTTCTGTGGTACAAATCTGTCTAAGAGACAAAAGACTAAATCAGGTCATAATGCACAACACCTGTGAGGCAGACCAAGTGCAAAGTAAGTTTGTCAAACAGTTATATCTGTTGGCCTCCAGTTATTTTATAATTTACAGTCATCTCAAGTACTAAAGTAATAATTGTTAATATTACTAATTTTAGTGATGAAAACATTTAACCATGTTGTCACTTCTTCATTTCACAATTTTTCAAAATTTAACATTTGGCAGTGGCGGGTCTTGACTCAGATCCTTTGGTTTCCAATGCAGTGATTTATCCACTCAGCCACATGTTCTGTGACACTTCACTGTCCGAGATACAGGGAAAAAACTGCCAGGTGCCAATCTAATCATAATGGACAACACCTGTGAGCAGTCCTGTGCAGTGTGATTGTGTCAAAGGTGACAGCACACAGTGAGAAGATTCAGATAAGGTTAAACATCAAAAGTGATAAGCTTATGAAGTGAACAAATATTTAAGGAGAGAACAAGGTCAACTTAGGCATATTTAAATCAGGTAAAACAAGTATAAGTGAAACCACATCAACAGTTAACTTTGGCACAGTTAAATCAGTAAAAACTATTGGATTTTAACTATAAGTTTTAAACAGAAATCCCCCAATGAAGTTCACATTTAGTGCAAGTGGTGGGGATCGAACCTGGGTCAAGGTATTCGAGGGCTAAAGCCTTAACCACTGGACCACTTAAAGCTCTGAGAATGAGAGGGACAGAGAACAGGGAAAAGGCTAACCCAGTGAATTGGGAAGTTTGGCTCCATCTGGTGGCAGGTAAAAATGAAAGTGTGACAGGTATTTATTTTGAATGGAGGTTAATGGGGACATTTTAAGTTTAATTTGTTAATAGTTAAAAACTATAAGAGTTAAAGAGGTGAAAAGTAATACCAGGGAAGATATTTTCAGGGAGAACCTGAAGAAGTGAAAACTGGTGATCTCAGTAAACGGTTAATGAGTTGAAAGGTGCACAAAAACGGGAATAAAAGGGAAGACGCAATAATAACTAGATACTGCAATTGCTGAAGCAATTGCGGAGTGACTGCTTGCCGTGAAAATGTGGGAGGGGCCAAGCTTAAAGCAGCTATCTTGTCCAAAACGGCGAAGCGACATTATAAGGTTAAGTTTTCCAGTTTTCATGTTAAATGAAAAGGTTTAATTTACTCGTCAGACCTTGTGATTCGCAGTCATTTACCTTATCCAGTAACCTAATAGAGATATGAGAATCAGTTACTATGTGATTGGTGTTATCAGTGAAAATGTTAGCAAGTTGTCAGGCCTGGGATTCGAACCTACAACCTGTGGAATACCAGTCTACATGTTTTACCCACTGGACCACAAGGTCACTTGTGAAAACAAGAATCAGATATTGATGACAAGAATGAAGACCCATTCAAGTCATAATAGAAATGTTGAACCTTTGAAGTGAAATATCATTATAGGAGAGAACAAAGTAACTGGTCAAATTTGTGAAAATAACTTACTCATGTTTTTATGAGTATAAGCTATTAACTTAGCAGTAACAAGGTTAGCTATGGATCATATGTTATCTCTTACATACCACTTAATGAGACATCAGATTCTTAATAATGGATTACTCAAGAGATGTATGTTCCATCACAATGTAAGCTGAATTTATTTTTACCAAATTGAGTGGAAACAAGTACCTGACCATATCACAGACACATGTGTCTGTATCGTGGTGCAACACCAGCTCAAAGAAGAAATCAAACTGGCAATGCAAATGAGGGAGTCATGTGAGGCTCATTCTGCTTTCTGATTGGATAATCCTCTTGAGAACCAAGAGCGGGAAGTAAATGTTTGAAATATTATATTAAAGATCTCCGGGGTTTGAACCGGCAACCTCCGGTTTGTGAGGCAAGAGCCATACCACTTGGCTATATGTTCAGTGATACAACATAGTCTAAGAGACAAAAAGAATATGAGTAGCCAATTAAGTGATGATGCACAACATCTGTGAGGAAGACAAAGTGCAAAGTAAGTTATGTCAAACAGTTATATCTATTTGCCTCCAGGTGATGTAACCAGTTATTTTATAATTTAAAGTCATCTAAGCAAAGTACTAATTGTTAAAATATACTCTTTTAGTGATAAATACATTTCACTATATTGTTCTTCTTGATTTAACATTTTTTCATAATTTAAGATTTGGCACGGCTGGGTCTTGATCCTGGAACCTTTGGTTTCCAAACCACTCGCTCAACCACTGCGCTATCTGTTCTGTGATACTGAAGTGTCCAAGAGAAAGAAAAAAACCTGAGGCGCCAATCTAGTTTTAACGCTCAACACCTGTGAGCAGACTGTGCAGTGTGAATTGGGTCAAAGGTGACAGCACACAGTTAAAGATCAGATCAGGTTAAACATTAAAAGTGATAAGCTTATGAAGTGAACAAATATTTAAGGGAGAACACAGTCAACAAGGAACTTAGTCATAGTTAAATCAGTTAAAACAAGTGTCAGTGAAACCACATGCACAGTTAAATCAGTAAAAACTATTGGATTTTAACTATAAGTTTTAAAACAGAAATCCCCCAATGAAGTACACATTTTGCGTCTTTGGTGGGGATCGAACCTGGATCAAGGGTATTCGAGGGCTTAAGCCTTACCCACTGGACCACTTAAAGCTCTAAGAATGAGAGGGACAGAGAACAGGGAAAAGGCTAACCAGTGAAATGGGAAGTTTGGCTCCATCTGGTGGCAGATAAAAGTGAAAAGTGTGACAGGTATTTATTTTGTATGGAAGTTAATGGGGAAATTTAAGTTTAATTTGTTAATAGTTAAAAAAGTATAAGAGTTAAAGAGGTGAAAAGTAATGGCAGGGAAGTTTATATTAGGGAGTACGTGAAGAAGTGAAAACTGGTGATCTCAGTGAAACGGTTAATGAGTTGAAAGGCCCTGAAAATTGGGAAGAAAAGGGAAAAGATAATAATAATAATAAAGAATTACTGGAGCAAATAGTGACTGCGCATACATGCGCAGTCACTCAATAAATTTTACTGAGCAAATAGTGACTGCGCATCCATGCGCAGTCACTCAATTATATTAGTTGTTTAGTTGCTTTGCAGATTTTGTGGTAATACAAGTTTATCATAGTCAGTAACAGAAACACAAAAGGTAAGTACAACACAATTTATAAGAAAACAGACTCTTTCTCACCATCTGGTCTCATGACATCATCACATTTTCAAATGTCAATGCAACCTACTGCAATAGACAACAAATTTACATTATATAACCGTTATTATAGCCACTGTATTTTTTTTAATAAGACTATAAAAGCATGTGCCAAATCAGCATCACAACATAACTAAATATAAATGAAATAATCCCTCAAAGTAAAACCTCTATAAAAAGTTGAAAACTCTAATAAAATTAGTAGTTGATTTACACATGATTAAATATAAACAGAATGACCTTTATTTAAAGTGAATCTTGCTGCCAATTAACCCTTAAGCTACTGGGTCCTCCTGTAAGTCATGCTCGTGTCTCAGAGGCTGTTCGTGTCTATACGGCCATAGTTATGCATGTTCCAAACAGGTGTGTCCCTCACGCTACTCTGGCGCCTACATCGAGGGAGGCCAATCAGTCGCGCTTCAGCACCGCAAAGATGGCGCAGGAGGGAGCGCTAGTGGCCCATGTGTCTCCTGTATTAATAGTAATTGTCTGAATAAACTGGTTTGCATCAAGCCACTCTGGTACAACAGCTGCCCAGCAAATCAGTCCAGGCAGCAGCAGCTGGGGAGCAAGTTTGAGGTAGACGAGGGGGCTAGTCATCACCAACAAACAGTATTTAGGAGGTCTGTTAAGTGCAAGTAAACAGGTTGAGACCAGACATTCTTCAATTAGCTGATTTCCATGGCAAAAACTGATTTTAATGTAAATAGTGAGAAGACCTGATTTGCTATCAATTTGTCTGACTCACATTAGTGACCATCCCATAACAAACAAACGAACAAGAGAAAAAAATTATTTGTGTGAAACAAAAAGGAATGAAAAAGTCAGTTTGAAATAAAAAATTGTCTCGTCTTGACAGTATTGTAATAAAAATGTGTATTTGGGCTCCCCTCTCCCTAGATCTAACTTGTCTTAGCTTTATAACCTCTCCATGTGTCCTAAATGAGATTAGGCTGTACTCAATGTATCGATATGGGGATATATCGTGACAAGCTCATTGGCAATACGGTATCGTTACAGGGAGGTGTATCGGGGTATGTATCGTATCGTGACCTCTGTATCAGGATATGTATCGTATCGGAAGGCTCTTGGCAATACCTAGCCCTAAATGAGATACCTATAATGTTGCTGCGGTATTCTGGGTGCTTCACATATTGAGCATTGAAAGAACTAAAAAACCAAGGGCCTCAATTATCGAGGATTTGCTGATGTACAAAATGAGTTAAGGGGAGCAAAAACTTGCCGAAGCTGACATTTGAGATGGTGCATATCTGTTTTGTATGTACATCTTCCAATGTTGAATTGAGTACAAAATGCTTACAAATAACTTTCAGTTTTTTGTCTGTTTATTTGTGCAATTTAGCACCTGACTTATAATGAGTCCTATTGCCCTATTTTGTCCGCCTACTTTTCTATGCACTTCCTGTTTAGCTGATTTACTGTAATTCAGTCGATGGTTTTTTACTGTCATTATTTAATTAAATGCCCACAAAGACAAACAAACACGACTACTAACAGATAAACAAGTGCATTCAACCAATGGCCAAATAGGTAAAGGTAACACTTATTTCTACCAAGCACTGTTTTACAATAACCAAAAGTTCTGGCCCTAAGGATGGAGTGATTAGTCAACTTATTGAGATCAGTGACTTTTAAAAAATATATTTATTGATCATTGTAAACTCGTAAACATTATCTTTACTACACAAATACAAAACCGATACAAAATGCCATTTATAACAAAGTCAAAACTATTTTTGATTTTCATTTCATTAGTTTGTAAATATTATCTAAAACCTTTCAGTCATAATATATCAACTTCTATTTGTTACTGTTTTAAAAGTCTTGCTAAAAATAGAAATATGTTTGTTGACTAATAAAAAAAAAATCAACTGGCTACAACTTGTTAAATTGTGTTCATATATTTGTGTGCTAATACATCAAAGAGTCCTATATGCATGTATGTTTTACAGAGGTGACCAAGTGCACCTATAGTCATTGTATTGGCTGATAAATGAGTGCTGGCGGATATTGGAGAGAAAGGACAGTATTGGATGGGCGTGCGTGTGACAATGGAACAGCTCGTTAAATTGTACTCATAAGCCAGCAGTTAAATGTTGGTTAATGATGCGCCCAGAAACACTTAGAGACAGTCGGGTAAGCAACCTTTGGACCGACGGAGTGTCCTGAGGATAATCCCGGTCATAAATATCATTCTCTTCATTGGGCACGTACACATAGACAATGGCATGGACTCAACAGTATTTACCAGCTCCAATGGTCAGTTTTGGCCTTCACAAGACTTCGTACAATGTCCACCGCCCTGGCCACAGACGCCTGGCTAACTCCGCCTCATGATTAGCCTCCACACTTTTGTTTTTGTGCGTTGTTTGTTTGCCACTGTGCAGAAATATTTCGGTGGAATCTAGCATGATTGCACCACAGGTTAGCGACACCCAGCTATTACAGCAGAGAGGAGCCTTGTATTTAGACTGCCTCAGCGGCGACTATATTTGTCAACGCGTGCATAGCAGGGCAACTTTACGGCCGAGCTTTACCCACACATTCCAATGGCCATTATGATACATGTCTAAAACTGGCCAAGGGACGAACAAGAGTTTCACCCATAACTGTGCTTTAATGAATATGAACAGCTGCAAACAAAGGATAGTATTTTTGATGAACGGTGCATTATTATGTTGTTTTTTGAAATATAGTGCACATTTTATGGAGACTACTTTTTGAAGTGAATGCATTTTATGCCAGAAATACAAGATTGAATGTTTGATATTGAGTAGACCATAAAACCTGTTGTTTGGCACATTTGCTATAAATTTACTTTACATAAAGTCAAGTTCAACTCAAACCGCAACAATTCATCAACTAAACCAAAGGTGGGCAGTCTTTTTTTCACAGGGGAGGTATTCAAATCCAAATAAGTGGTGGATTGCCGACTGCGAGCATTGGGGAAAAAATACAGTCTCATTGCTGCAAGTAAATTTCTTTAAAAAATGAGTAAATATACACAAATGTAAATAAAAAGAGACTAATGCATTATTTGGGGTATTTTTTGTGAAATTTAAGACCACAACAGCTAAATCAATTAAAAAAAAAAGGAATATTAAGATTACCTCTTATTTTCAAAAATCAGGGCCTGAATAAAACAGGTCGAGGGCCGCATCTGGCCCCCGGGACGTAGTTTTCCCATGTCTGAACTAAATCGATATTGTTTTTTTTTTATTATAATTATATAATGATAAATGTCATCCAAACTCTAAAACACATAGACATTTCTTAATAAAGACAGTGGCTTTATTATGTATTAATGCTAAAGAATATTCATGATTTTTAAGAGTAATACTGAAACGGTCTCATTATCAAGCATTTGATCAAGTGCAAAATAGTTTAAGACACAAAACACAACTAAAAACACAACTGACATTGTCTCATACTATAAAAAATAAAGTTAGAAGTGGTGCCAGTCAGTTTTATGGAATGTGTTATGTGTGTAGCATCCAAGAATAAACTGAGGGCAAAACTAGCAGTTTAGCACCTGCAGTAATAAATGAGAGGCCTTCATTTGTAGTGCACTCTGTCAGCATATTTATTTTGTTACAAAAAAGTCTATTTTAGGCTTTTTATAATCCAAAAAATATTTTCACAGAATCTTTGAGAAGAATTTTTCTTCACTAAAGTGCTCGCGTGTTGGAGAATAACCACTCACAAACCTTTCCTGTTTGTCATGTTTGCAGGTGCTGATTTTGTAAATAATGCACGATGATGGGGAGCAAGAGTATATATGTCTATTGGAAAACCTTTTACACAACATGCGAATCAGCGTCTTTTTTATCTATCTGGAATTAGCACTGAAATATGGGTCTGTTTAACTGCTCACTGGAACAAAGATTATAAGTAACAGAAATGAGTTGAGTAAAAGCAGAGGCAGTTCGAGCAAATCATCACTTGACCTGAAATGCAGTCATTATGTGCAGTCATAAATAATTTTAAGCCAAAACACTAATTTTGCATTAGACTTACAGTACTGATTTAGAAATACTAGACTCGTGGGACTTTTTCTCCACTTTTTCCATTTACGGATGCTTTTCTGGCGCTGTGTGAGTCTGTAAATATAGGTCATATACACAGGAGGGCTCGGAGGTGGCACTAAGGATGGTGCGCTGGGTCTCCAGGCGAGAGCGGCAGTGCCAAGGGAGCCCATCCGCTGCAGCATGCACACACAGCCGGCACACCATGCTGCTATTAATACAGCCTCAGTCATTTTAATATTTAATTGCCTTGATGGACTGCATCTGTGCTGCTCTGTGATGCAAACATTATTATACATACTAAGTGGCTTAATTGTAATTAGAGCTGAAAATTTAATTAAACTCAACAATAAAGGAGATCACAGCAGATTTTTTTTTTTTTCAGAGCAGACCTTTTCTTCCCCCTCAGTGCATTTAACCCCTTTCTCACCACAGCGCAGCTTCAGCCCAGATGCCCCAGATTTACTCACTCGTTATACAAGATTACAATATACTCAAACTCTGATCACAAAATAATCATTTCCAATTGTAAAATTACAAAATTGCCAGTGACAGAAATATTGTAATATAGACAATTGTGACAATATTTATTTGCAAAGATCTCTGTCAGATTTAGCACTTATCTAACATTTATGATATTAATTTCAACGATTTAAAGACAGAATAGCCATCGTATTTCATGCATTACTTATTATCAAGTTGTGTGCACACATTTGAAAATCACGTAATAGCTGGTGCATGCGCTTATAGGAGAAGCATTTAGAAATTCATAAAGGCTTGCTAAACTTGGTGAAATGATCAAAAGAGGTCAGTTGAAGATCATGGGCTTAAAGTTGGGGTAGCTAACTTTTTGTGTAAATTTGGAAGCTTTGTGTTTTCTTGTAAAATGTCTATGATAAAGCAGCACTTTGTGAAAAGACCACTGAGTAATACATAATTGTGACATAATTTTAGCAATAATTCCAATCAAAAAGAATACAAGTTGATATTAATCATGTGTCGAAGGATTTAGGAGAGGAAGTTGTCAGATTTAAAACCTAAATTGTTTTTGCAGTGTGAAAATTGCCTACCCCACCTTTAATAAGCAAAGAAGAGCTTTATGATAGACCAAAAGATGATGTTTAGCAGTGAAAAGCATGTGCTTCTGAGCTCAAAAGTCTTGATTATTGAATCTAAAGAAGCAACAAAACTTGTAGCACTATCACAAAATAATTTATATGGTAAAAAATAGTTATGAAGATATATTGTAATGTAAAAAAAATGTTATACAATCCCAGTATTTTTTTAAACAAGAGGTTTAGTCAGTAATGTTCAAAACTGACAGTTATAAACTTTTCATACAACTCAAATTCTCACAAACCCACAGCTACAAATCCTAGCCTGTCTGAGATAAATGTATTAAAAGAATCAGTGAAAGAGTCCTGTCACAGGTTAGGCGCGCGAGTGGCCGTCTGGTGTGCTGTGCATTATTCATGCAGATCGAGGAGTGTTTTCAGCCGCGTGTGTAAACAGCTGTGTGTTTCCTGACATGCTTTTGCACTCTCAGCGCACTGCTCACCGGGTCGGCTGGTACTGATCAGACCAGAGGCGACAGGACGGCCTGGCAAACAACCAACAGTGTCCATGCCCCCACCTCTACTGCCCCCCGTAAACACCTACTGGAGAATACAGGCACTTAAATTGTCACATAAATTGACAGAGCCTCACGTGTGGATAAATAGGAGACATGAAGCCAGCCAAGAAACTCCTGCCAACAAATCAGCCCGGCTTTGCAGTAATACATAAATAAAACAGCAGACTTCTTGATTTTTGTTTAAAGTGACTTCTCAAATACTAGGTCAGAGTTTAGAGATAATAGCAGGGTGTGGGCTGCTGGATATTTTCTCAAGAATACAAAGAGAACCAAATAGTAATGTGCAATCACTCCATAAACAAGGTCAGAGAGCGTGTGGGTGACAGAGTGAGGAAAATGCCAAGTAAATGCTACATTTACCAAAATCCTTCACGACACCTTCAACTATGTTTGTATTGTTGCTGTTTTAGGCAGTAAACACAGCACAAACTTTGATTTATCCAAGAAAAGTTAAAACAAATCAAAGACTCAGGATTTTTATTTATTTTTTTTTTTTTTTTTTTTATTTTTTTGAGCAAAATATGAAATAAGGACATGCAGTACGCATTAACATAGGCATTATGCTCAAAAAGGAGTGGGTAGAAGAAAACTTATATATTCCCACCCCTTCTCTTCTGCAAATCAAATACAATATTTCAATTGACTTCCAGTTCCCTTCAAAACAAACAAAATTTCTCAACTGATAGTAGGAAATACATTATGAATTGTTTACAATAAGTTATCACCAATGGTAGATACACAATCTTGAATATAAATATGACAAACATTGATACCAACAATGGTAATGACATACTGACTATGGTCAGAGACCAGATACCAACAATGGTAAAGACAAATACCCACATGGTAAGAGAAAGCATTGCTATCAACTTTCATAGAGACACATATCAATGGTAGGATGCCTGTCACTGCCAGGTTATGACTAGATCTACATACATATTTAATCATCAGGATTAACACTTTAATTAAAACTTCTAGACGTTGTCTGTCAGTGGACTACCTCAAGTTCAGCAATATAGTTAGACAATATACCGTACAAAAACAGGATGATAATGAAACAGATTATATATACAGTATATAGAGTATTGTTTTAGATATAAATGCACTGTCGATAAGTATTACCTTTACTGTTGCCTTGTCTCTGGGAATATTGTTTATTCTTTTATTTGGATCCCCATTTGCTGCCCATTTCATGGCCACTAGTCTTCCTGTATAAAGCTTTGTTATACAACAATATAGCACAATTTCAAATTCCATACGATACACAATAGTCTTCATTTATGACTATACAATAGGCCAATGTTTTGTATAAATTAGAACTGAAAAAACAACAAGAGCACAAAAAGCTAACAGATAACATAGAAGCAAAGCAGCAGGACTAAAATGATCCTATAGTTCAATACGAGGAGGAACCAGATGCTATCCAGACACTGCCACAATCGAAAGCCCTTCACCACTCTTCAGACCTGTCAGCTTAAACTTCAGTTTGTTATCCAATTTACATCAACAGATCCCAAGGTCTTTAACCTCCACAATAAGACACATATAGGGCAACAGCTACAAACATGTTTATATTTCTTCATGTAATATTTAAAATACCCATAATCAGCTCCCAAAGATGAGGTTAAGTCCTCTCAACAACAACAGGCTTGATTAATACTTTATTTTTTTAGTTGGCAAGGCACCAATATTTCATGTATAAAATGTTACTTTTCTTGCTGTCACACTCCCAACAGCATCACAATCTGATGATTTCACCAGAAAAAAAAAAAAAAGCATCCAGATGCATCGGTAAGTTTCATTTCATTTTGCAGTAGTCACCTGATGTCGCACCACTGGGGTTCATTTGCTCCATAGTAGCAGAACTATAACCTAAACACTTCGATGAACTCCAGGAAGTATAGCATACACGCGATTTAGCGATTGTGGCCATTTCTGTGAGATAAACTTACAATTTAAAGGCACAACATTAGGTTCTAAGGTAAAAGTAGGAGAACATATACTGTCTCAGCTCAACACAAGCTCAACTCAGGTTGGTTCTGGTCACCACATCGACTACTTCATCTCTATCTGCTGATTGGCCGATTGTACTTTCTCGTTTTTAGGAACAGGCTGCACTTACGCAATACCTGACTTTGTAGCTGGAGCGAAATTTATTTGACCAGAGGTACTGGGTGGCGCCAGCCTGGCAAAAAAACAACAAAAAAAAAAAAAAAAAAAAAAAAAAACAGATTGTACCAGGAATTAACTCACAATTAGATTTTTATTATGATATTGCCCTGAGAATGATTAACCAAGATTTGTGACAAAGACATAATTTGCCCTAAATCAGTTCATATCACTAAACTTGACTTAAGTCTAGACATGTTTTTGTCTTATTGGATGAAAATCAGAAGTTAACTGGACACGTGTAAAACACTGTAGTCTTTTTGTGACTGGAATTATTGTCTTTGATAAAAACAGATCTCTTTATTTCTTATATCAAGACTCTGCGAGGCTGCTCAAAAAGTCCCAGATTTAAAAGTGTAGGTGACAGTAATGGCATGACCAGGTCATATAAACATACAGTTCACTAAACTGTAAACCATTTTAAGTTAGTTTGACTCTTCTGCGAAGTCTCAGTTCACATACAAACAGATTCAGGAAGCGGGCTACCTTTGAGCATCATTAGCTAATTGAATCTTGTATTGATTCTATATCACTAATAAGTGATATATGAGGCTCATATTAGTTATATTAGGTTAAATAGGCAGCCAGAAGGTCATGTGCATGGGACATTTTGTATTCAGTCATAAATTGATCTGCCATGTTTTATTAGATTGGTGTGTTGCAGTGTGGGGGGCTTATTAAAGAGCTATGCGGCTGATGTAGTGCAGCATTGACTGGAAATCATTTATCACAGAGTGCATATAGAATAATATATGGTATGATAACAGGGCAAAAGGACAATATCTGGGCTAAGTTAGCTATCTTTTCATCTACAGAGGTATAGTTGACCCAGCGAGACTTTCCTTTTTATTAGAAATTGTCAGCAGAATATTCGTCACATAAAGAATTACTAGGCTCATACTTAACTTTGTCAATTTTATAGACTGGTCAAGGTTTAAAGAGTGTAATAAGTGCTGCTGTAAAGGGTTTTCTGTTTTTATTGCCGCAATGTGATGTATTGGCAAACAGTGTTGTACTTAATGACAATGTTGTTTTATGAGTGCTGTCACTTGTCACTGTATCAGAGGGTAACCTCAGCCAAAAAGGGGCTGTATCCTGTAGACCAACCTGTGGGGAATGCGCTGTCAACAAAACAATCCAGTGCTCACAATAAACTCACAATTTGGTCTGAGCATGAGAAAGATCAAAACTCTAACAACAACCCAGTCTCTACAGTGAAGCGGGCTGAAGCTGACGAGGGCAGAGCGTCTCTTACAGTCAGAGAGAGACCCTGTTGCTGGGCAAGAAAATGCCTCACAGAAAACATTTAGACAAGTTTGAGTGATGCCTTTTGCCTTTTGATTTGATTGGTGATTGATGGCCTTGCAAACACTAAACAAAAAAGATTACTGCTGTTTTAGTCAATCAAAACATAAATCAATGGTATTTCAGATCACTATTTTGTTGAGTGCAAATGAGAAACAAAAAGTCAAAATACTAAAATAGGGCAGGGCAAACTGTTGAAGATACATCTTGATAAACATGTAATAAAATGTAAAATGTAATAATGAATTAGTTGTGAGGAGTGAAAACAGAGCTTATGACAAAGTCTGCAAGTAAATACACACATATAATACTTTTTAAGTCATTAGTTGGAAACTTTGGATATACTGTATATCACCAGTTATATCGTTCTTTCAAAGTTTCTCTTTTATTTTGAGATTTTTTTTTTTTTTAAAAAGCCTTATCGCACTGCCCTACTATAAAACTACAGCATAATATGTTTCTATGCATGCAGACCAAAGCAAATAATCAGAGCTCTGAACAACACTCGACGGAACGTATACTAAGCAGATACAACACAAAGAGCCTTGTATCAAAACCCTACAAACCACCAATGAGAAGCTTCAGCTGAAGTGCTCCCAGTGCCAACCTTTGCCCCAACGTGAGGCCTGATGGCAGATTTCTCAAGATTCAAACGATGTATATTATCAAAAACGCATCAATCTCATTTAAACTGCTGAGAGTCAAGACCATCAGAACCATCACAATTCAATTCTGCAATAAACAGTTTAAATTGCAATCAAATCTACAATAAATCTATTGTCAGCGGAGATGATAAGATTTTGTGTTTAGAATCTTAAATAGTATGGTTTTAAATTTAGATACTGTACTTTCAAGGACACAAATCAATGTCAGATCTGTGGAGAGGCGTGCCAGCTACCTATAAGGTGCACTGTGTAACTATTTGATCCCCCACCCCAAAAATATAGAAATAAATACACAAATAATAAAATCTGTGTTTTTATTTTGGAAAGGCTTGCATGGCCACAAAATAGACTGTTATTTGGCTTGGCGGAGAAGCCGCTCATGTTTGCTTTCATTGTGATGGTTTCTTTATCTGATTTTTTTATATTATGCCACAAATTATATTTATCCTCATTCAGAATGTCCCAAAGTATGATTTAAACTTTCTATTTTTACTGAACTGTGCAGATGATTTTTTCACCTCCAGAAAATTACACGGTGCACCTTTAAGCATGTTTTTCAAGATATTTTTGATCCTTATATTCCCATATTGAAAAGAATTCTAAATATTTTATTATTATGTACTAGAAAATATTCTATGCAAAACAATAACATGACCAGGTATTCATGCAGGGGTCAACTCTCAATCAGAAAACTTATTAATCAAGTCAAGTTAATCAAAACAGAAATCTTAGAGTCTGGGAAACTGCACTGAGCGTTTGTTACCACTATTTCACTCAAATACAAACTTTCCTGTCTAATAACATTTACCTTAAAATGTGAACTATTGTAGCTATTTGCACATGCACATTAAATTGAAGTAGGAAAATTATTTCACTTGTACAGTTGCTCAGCCCTTTGGTCAAATTTGAATACTTGTGATTACGTTTTCACAATAGAGGTTTGCATACAGTATCTGGCAGTTGTGCATGCGCTGTGTGTGTGCTAACATTATACACAGTATTGTTCTGTACACGTCTGGCCATATTGTTCAATACTGTACCTTGATTAAAAAAACACGACTCAATATAATTTGACCATTTGTACGCATTACTGAATTAGTGAGCCCAATTATCTGCCATCCTCAACACTGATATGAACAAATCCTGTCTCTGTAACCTGGATTTAATAGACATATGTTAGGTTGATGTATCACATGGCTAATTTCATGATTACATTTTCAGTGACCAGACCTTTTCCTGTCTGCTAATTGCTGCAGGTTAAGTAGAAGCATGGCAATATGGATGTGAGTTTCATGTTGCAAACGCAGGCCTGTTTTGTGCTCTGACTGGTCCCCATCAATCCTCACTACTCATGTGTGGAGGTGTGTGTTTGTGAACCACTGATGCTCTCATATGACTAACTGTCTATAAAGCAGCTACTCTATTAAAATGAAATACAAGTTCAGCTTAGAGCATGTAGTTCTTTATACTTCCAGTAAAAATAAAACAGTTTTACAGCATTATTGTTCAGGGCATGCGTATTGAAAGGGAAGAGGATATATTTTATTGGCATTTTATGAAGGGCTTCTTTATAGACTATCCGATGGTCAGAGATATAATAAAGGAATTTCTCATGCAATAATATCACCTGATCTGACCTGAGTAGAGTTGAAAACTGAATTATTGTGCACACTAAAGTAAGAACCACTTGGATGTCTACAAATACAACAAATAAGCAAAATTGATCAAATCACGTACTTTCAGTTTGCTACAAAAAGCTAATTTTCAAGATTTAGAGCATTAAAATATAACAAAATTAGGATTCAAAACTATTTGAAGCAAAAACTATAATAAATATATAAAAAGGCAGCTCACCTGGTGTGGTTGGATTGGTTTGTGTTTGATTCATTTCAGTCTTCTCTTCTTGCCATTCCAGGTTTCATCTAATGTTTTAACAAGAAAAAAAAAATACAGTTAAATATCCAGAGGCACAACTGCACTAGAATTATATACTACAATGGCCTTAGCCTATTGAGAAAAGGGGAGCATTCTGAACAAAAAAAATCTATTCTTCATGCTATTTAGATGGTGATGCACAATGAAGCCAATTCAATGCTATAAAGTTGGATTATACAAGCCCAATGCCTGATGACACCGCAGGGTGCATTGAAATAGTTCTTTTAGCTGGAAATGTGCTTTAGCCACATATTTATCGTTGCACTTCTATGGCATCTAGTATTTCAAAAAGTCTACCATCTCAGTACTGACCAGGTCCAACCCTTAGCTTCATGCAAGATCATGTAGTACATTGTAATTGTACTGTAATTCAAGCACTAAATCATAATAAACTTTTTTGGCTGAGATCATAGCTTAAAAAGAGCATGTAATGCCCCATTAATGTCCTTATAAATTTTTCACCTTAAACATACACTATTCAGCTTAACTTAATAAATTAATGGTTAAGATCTGCATTAATTAATGACGATGCATCAGTGATCAAAAGTCAGACTCAAAGTGAATATATTAATTAGTATTATTTAATTTATATCCATAACATATTTAGAAAATCAATAGCTGATTATGAGTGTCTATCATTAGCTCTCTCTGATCGACAGTTGGACATTAAAAATTTGTAATGTTAGATAGAAGTTGCTCACACTAAAGTTTAACTTTTAGTTGCGTCAAAGTTGAGACTGCTGTAAATATTTAGACACATGTATAGATCTCTCTCTCTTTTTATGCACAGGTGCCTTCACAAGTCAGTTCCAAAGCTAGCATTGCAACAACAACAAAAAAACTATGATTAATAAGAATGAAGACAATTGAATTTAACAATATGTTCTGTCCTATGATCACTTTTTTTTTACAATTCTTAAATTTTTTGAACACGACAAAACTATTTAAAAGTAAATGTTAATCCAAACTCAATAATTAATTTATTTCACATTAGTAACAGACCTCACAAGCCTTTGAAGTGGAGCATTCCTTTTTGACCCATTCTTTTGTGACTCCAAAATAGATGCTCAATGCGGAAACTAAAAATATCATTGTGTGTGACCACCCTATGTTTAAATGGGGATCCTAAAGCCAGAGTGGTTGGGGATTTTATTCCCAGGCCTTGAGAGAACCGAGCTAAAGCACAAATATGAAATTATCAGAGTTTCACATGTGAGGTTTTCATGGGTCATTGGCGGCTGCTTCCTTCTGGTGCAGCGGAGACCAGAACCAGTGTCTTTGTGTCTGGGTGTGAGCGCATGCCAGGATCTGTGGTCAACCCCCGTGCCCTTCTACTCGCCTCTGTATGTGCCGCTGTCCACGCGATGTAGACGAACCGAAAAGGTGCTCCTGCTGCACGCAGGGAGCAGAGGCGCCGGAGTAGGTCAGCTTTGGTTGATCATGCTGACCACAATGTACCAAGTCTGGCCCCAGAACAGTAATCAAGATGAACACAGTGACCGGAGAGTGTAGAAGCATCAGGGAACTGGACACAGCCTGGACACAGTGATGACAGTCACCAAGAAAAAAAGACAAAATCAGCAACATTGTCAATCTAGTATAGATAGTTCAATAACATATGAACAAACTTCAGATATCAACAGCTGTGCCCACAAAAAAATAAATAAATACACTTGAATTCACAAGTAAACTATTTAGAGTTTTCTTAGTAGAATCACTTTGTTGCTTTTTCTTTATCAGACAATACAGTATAGAGAAGATTATGCTTTATTCATTTAACAAAATTTGCCATGTTTTTTATGCTCCGACAAAACAGTGATTCATTAATGGACATCAAAACGATGTATTTATTAGACTATATTTATACAGTAACTGTGCAATTCCAAAAAGAGGTTTCTCTTTTTATTTTCTTTATTGTGTAGCTATTTTGACTTGTTTTTGTCTGCTTAGAATAGATTTCTGGCTTAGTCTGATTTATTTGATTGATCTTTTCTAATGTGCTTGATTAGAGAACAATCTCAAAATAATTTGTGGAAAAGCATAAGAAAGCTCTAAGTTCATTGGAATTTGGAAACAGTTCTGGAAGGTATCTAATGACAAATATTTCTTATAAAACTCAATAAATCTCCAAATTAGTAACAGAACTTAGGCCTGTTTCTGAAAAAGACGCATGCCAAGTAGGCCACAAAGACATTACCCATAAGCCCTCACTCCTCCACAGATAAATTCCCACAGGACACATATTTTAACACACACTGGTTATCATAAAGCATTTGGCCGGGCTGAGAGGAGGTCCTATACTTAGCAGGGTAATGACATGTATTCTAATTAGACTGTCATTTTGGAGGGATGTCTGCAGCCGCCACAAGGCCACCCGATACACTTCACATGCAAAAACAACAGAAACACAAAAGAAATGGATTAAAAATGTGCTCCTGTCGCTCACATTCCCTTGTCCAACACGCACGCGTCAGTCCATCGCACGTGTGCATGGGTTTGTATACGCAGCGCCTGTTGAGAGATATTTTGCAGGACTCACTATGAGCCACTCACGGGACGGGCCGGGGTCGGAGCCAGCGGAGGTGGGAAAGGATCTGAGAGCTGCTGAGCGGAGGGTCACACAGCTGGAAGTGGCCCAGGGCATTTAACAAGGGCTCCAGTGCCCCCTATTGGTCACTGTGAAAATGAGTCAGTCAGTCTGGCCTGCAGAGTTTCTAGCACAACCTTTCATCAGCTTACTTTCAAAGAGCAGTTGTTTAGGTTAGTTCGACCCACTTTAGTTGAAATGGGTTTGTAAAGGCTGCTGTACTTAATTTTCATTTTAGGTAGGAGGACGATGCAAAATGCCTTTTTTATTTTTATATTTTTAGATTGATCATTTTCAACATTGCTTCATCGTCAAAAACACAGCAAGAGTTTTGTCTGTGAGATACTATTTTTTCTCCTCTGAACCTCAGAAAACACTGTTCAAAATTCCCCAGATTTGTGATATCATGTGTAGGTTTCTGAGATCTTCTTAACTGTTTTTAAGTCCACAATTCACCAAGGCTTATTTTCAGCAGCATTATCATATCAGTCAAGATTTGCAGACAGTAGACTTAGCTATAATTATATTTCTTATGTTTGAAACATCTGGTTATGTGCTTCATTAAACATTCTGTAGCCTATTCTAATACACGTGATTTTTTAAGGCCCAAACGTGAATCCTCTGCATAGCCAATCAGTTCAAACAACTCACATGGATCTTTTTTAGATCACTGTTATTAATTAGATAAAGTGGTGTGATTTTTGTCTTCTTCTTTTACATGACACTCTCCAGGGAGGAAACACAATTGACTAATTATGATGGGGAAGTTGGATACTTTAGATTTGAATATTTGTGGAAAAACTATGTAAAAACAAACATTTTAATGATACAGTCGTGGTCTTACATTCAAGTATTTACAGTGTGTTAACATTTTGAGTACAAGCCTTTTTTTGTCCACTACTGTAGATTATCTTTGTTTGAATTATTTACTTTCACTTTTATAGTTCTTTACAGCTCTTTCAGCTCTCTCCAGCTTGGTGTTTGGCAAACGCCTGGCTAAGCCAATGACATTCAGACCTATGCATCTTTGACTTCTTTAGAACTGATCTATGTAATAGGCTTGATCATTGAATCCTAAAATATTTAAAATTATTTAGTATTGATCACTGTAAAAACTTGTCAGTCAGTGCTGCCTCTTTCTGGCAACCTCTTATCGTCTTCTTATATTCAAAAAGCAGGTGGTAGAACTGTGCAATAATATTTCGACAAAAACAAACAAAAACGACAAAAAACACTAAACATTCTTGCAATATATAAGTGGCAGATACAATCTATAAACATACATACATTTGATTGTGGATCAAAACTGGTAAAATGTTATACAGTAAATCATATTTTATAGGCCTTTGCAAGTTGCACAAACATTTTATTCAAATTGTTCTCGTCATTTCCAAGTGACCATTGCGGTTTTATTTGATTGCTGGTGGAGGTATGTGGTGTCAGTATTGGACAACAAAGCCTGCAGGCCTCACGCACCACAAAGAGCAGCCTCAAGCCGCCGTACTCCTGCACACAAGGGGCTAGAGTTACCACCACTGACCGCTGCTAACCTGTTATTCAAGCTCGTCTCACATAAACATGGCGCGTCTCTCTGGCTGCGTCTTCTTTCATCTCAGCCTGATTGTTGTGGAGAGCACTGCCTTGCCACACACAAACACACACAGCTATGGTCTCCTTTGTAAAGGCTGGGACTTACAAATAGTTACATATTCACCAGTGCAAGTGTGGTCCAGCACAAATATCAACTGTGGACAGAGAGACAAACAGGCCCTGAACGGTGCGGTGTCTCAACAAACTATTTAGTCTCAAAGAAAATCCTATTATGTTTCCAGCATACACATACAATGGGTTTATTAAATTTACATGCACTAATTAATTTTCTTCATCATGGTCTTATTTTTCACATAACACATTTGGCAAAAAAAATAAATGGCTCCTTATACTTTAATGTAAAACTATATCTACTCATTAATAGTATTCTTATATTGAATGATAAAGATATTTAAATATTTAAAATTTTCTATATTTATTGCATACAATAAAACATACATATGGGGTTCTGGTATTGAAAAGTTTTAAGCATTGTTTTTGCTTACAACATGTGTAGTGTATTTATGTTTTGTTAAAAATTGTAATTGGAACCTGCGATAAAAAAAAAATAGACAAGGGAAACTGTTTTTAGAGAAGAAATAAGAGAGTCAGTTACTTATTGCTACAGTGGAAGCATCAATAACTGATAAATGGTCCAACTTATTTAACACTTCAAGGCACTCAAAGTGCTTTACATCAAAGACTCGCACACCCATTGACACACCGGTGTCCACAGACACAGGAGAAGACAAGTGTCTTGTCCAAGGACACTATTAACTGTATTATTTAACTGAAGAAGCTGGAATCACACTGCCAACCACCAGTGAGCTGATGGGTTTGATCCTCTTTGCAGTATACCAGTTGTTAAGCGGCTGAATATCTCAAAGCTTTTGTGACAAAAATGCATGTGTGAATAGGAAAAATACAAATGTCATTTCTATTCAGTGAATCTGTGACTACTTTTGGTTTGTGGCTGACATTGTAACTGTCTTCTTGGCATGCTTCACACCAGGACATCAATACACAACTTATTATTCACACATCATACTCTCACTTTTTAGTTATAATTTTATGTTCTGAGTGCCCATGAAATGAACATTCTCATTAGTGTATCAATTTTCAAACACAGGCTTAAAACTCTATTGCAAATTGCATTAAGAGAAAGTAGTATTTGTGAGAAAGTCATCAAAGAGTGAAGTAGTTGAAATGCAGTGACAGCTTTAAAAAGCAGTTAAAAAAACTTGAGTGAAGGGAAAAATGGAGGAGAAAAGATGTCAAGTCAGAGCTGCGCAGCGACATGTGTTATTTATTTGGCCACGTAAACACACGAGGAAGGCAGACATAATCAATAGGAAACTCCAGATTGTAAATAGACGACTCTAATAGCCTAAACACTGGCCGCTATAGTTACACTGACGTATCAGCAGCACTTAGACTCCACACACAGAGACTTGGGCAAGCAGGGAGGGGAGAGAGAGAGAGGAGGCTGCTCTATTTACCAATAAAGAGCCTAAAGACAAGGTAAACACACAGGAGACAGTCTGGGCATGAGCGCAGAAAAATATTTGGAAGGTAAATTTGCAGTAATGTAAATGCCACCTTCAACTAGACGTAGCTCTTTTTGACAAAGCCTTGGTATATTTTAAATAAACATATAATGTATAATAACGGTTCAACAGTCTTCAAAGTGGTAGCATGCTTAAGTAGCTAATTGTTATTTACTTTTTATTGTATCCATTTAATGAAAAAATATCAGATGTTTCTTCATCAGTGGGGCTTTGCATTGTGTTAAATGTTAAATGACGCGACAATTAGGCAAAGATTCTCTTTTCATTTTGACATTCAAGTAAAAGTTTGCAAAGAACTCCCAGACATTCACAAAACATAATGGTAAAAACATGCATTTTACATGATTACATTTCTTTTTTTTAATTGCACCATGTCTCAGACTGGTACACTGGTAGACTCAACCAAGGAGTAAAATGAGACCACTTAACCCCAAATTACTGCTAATTTAGTCATATGATTAAAGACTTCTCTTCCAGTAAACATCAAGCATGAGTTAGATGTTGGTCTAATAATTGCTTGAGAGAGTTTTAAAAAGTGCTGTTATTTGTGCTTTTTGGGAGTTTTAAATTGTTTTACCAGCAGTCTATCTCTCATGCTACATAATATGTGTGATTATTTGCACTGCCCTTAGTTCTGCCAGTATTACTAAAAGGCTAATACCATTGTCTTTAACTTCTGAACTTTACAAGACTGAACTGTTACTGTCATTGTACTTCTCCTATATCTAAAATATTCAAAGCATACACAAAAAGTAAAATAATTTCCATTCAGAAGCCAAATTTCCCTAAAAGGGTAGAATATAGTGCACAGTTTAAAACCATTAGTCTGCTCCTTTATACACTGACAAATCAGCACTTCATGAGCCTAGATAAAAGAATAGATAACAACTTAATGCAGTTTTCTCATAAAATACGAACCTAATGTAAGAACTACCACCAGATGAAAACTCTTATATTATGTCTAAAAAAACTCAAAATGGTTTAAAGTAAGGCGAAATCAGGTCTAGAAAGGACCAAAACATGTATTTGTTTCTTTATTACTTCAAGAACATAAAACTAAATATATTTTAAAAAGATCTTATAGGATTCAGTAGCTGATAGCCCGTGACAAGGATTTAGGTCTTGACACGGTGATTAGAGACCCCTGATTTACAGCATCTTTAGGTCACACAGCTTTACTTAAACTTTCCTTACAGAACAGAAGAAAATGGAGAAGTTGACAGAGTTTTAATAGACGACAAATTGACATCTTACCTAAATGCAGAAGCCAATATTAAAAGAGGGCAGCTGTAAGTTTACCTGTAGAGGAAGTTACTCTTTTTTATGTAAATCAAACATTAAAAAAAAAACTTTTATTGTTTCTTTATTGAAAATGTTCAGTCTTTGAGGGACAGAGAAAACTGCAGACCATTGTTTAAACTTGCTCTATAATAACTGGGGTCAAGCTGAAGGATTTAGACTCTCTGGAGCTAAAAGCATCCAGGGCCAGCTACTTCTGATTGTCATGATGACTTTAGGTTTTACACACCTGCACAGAAAACTCTTTTTTGCTCTATGTGATTAAATTTTGAATTCAAATGGTAATGATCTTTTTGATTTATCTGTGTTGCATACTTATTGGGGTTGACTCAAGGATTGGTTTTAAACTTTGAAATGGACTGGCACAATATGTTTTTGTGTGCAAGTTGCCCTTTTAAATTAATGAAGTTTTTTTATTCTGATGGGTTGGCTGCAGCCATAAAGAAGAAACTGGAGGAATTTCTGTAGAAGATGGAGAGTGTATTTAAATTAGGGCTGGGCAATATCGTGATAAAAATTGAATCGTGAGCTCATCTCTGTGACAATTTGCTTTTTTCATGAAATCGTCATATCGTGATTCGAATGACAGATCAACAAGACAGCCTTTGACAGCTGGATTTAGCCATTGACAGTGAAGTAGGAACTTTCTGAACAATCAAATACTCATTTTTACCTCAAAGGCCAAAAATTAGACATGAATCGTGATAAAATCGAAATCGGGATCTGGCTCCAAGAAAATGGTGAAATAAATTTTTTGCCATATTGCCCAGCCCCAATTTAAATTAGTCCCTCAAGTGGGTTGGTGGAAAAGTGACAAGAACATCAAACATAGTTTAAAATGTTCACCATGTAGTATGCCCAAAACACTTTCAGTTCTGCTTTGTACTTTTGATACCTTTTAACATCAGTTAAATCTCATTTCATCTCATGTTAGTTATTTTGGGCAACACATCTTAAACATCCTGAGTGAGGGTTAATTGTTTCAGTGAATGTCTTTGGTAGTTCCTCTCTGCAATACATGTGTGTGAGAGCGTGGTTTTGTTTGCCCGTTTGGTGTCACGAGTCATCAGGGTGAGGCAGAGAGACGACCCCGTGACCCCCATCAGAGATCTGAAGTCGGGCACTTAGCGGTCTCCCCCCTCCTCTCTCTCTCTTCTCACAGACGCACAGACAGACTGCTCCGATTGCACTGCTGATGCTAATAAAGGCTGCAGGAGGCTAATTGATGTCAACAGTTCATGAAGAGAGTCCTTGAGAGGAAAAAGAAGCAGACTTGAGAAGAGTCGCCAAAAAGTGTACTCAAGTAAGAATGTTGCTTCAAAAATATGTTACTCAAGTACAAAGAATAGTTGTAGGGACATAAAAAATATTATCTTACACAATCCTGAGTTATTGTAGGACAGATAACAAAAAAAAGTGATGTGATTTACGGTGGGAAGAGAAATCAAATATTTTACAAGTGTGAACGCAGTGTTACTTCAAACTAAATATTAAACAAACAGGAAGTAACTGTGTACTTCCAGATCACAGAGCCCTGGAAACAAACTATGATTAAGAGAAAGTATGTCTGTATACTTATTTCTGTCTGTTTTTGAATTAACAAATTAAAAAATCGAATGAAACTTAAACTTGTGGTAACATAATGATTTGAGTTTTTCCTAATTTTTTTTCCATCATTTAATAAAATCAACTATCAAGCTCCCTGACATGTTAAAGATAAAACTATAATTGAAACCATTTTTTTTACAGTCAAATAAACTATTCTGGAATAGATCAAAATAAGTTTTACTATAATCTTACAAATAATAATAATAATTCCCGAAAATGTAATAGAACTTTTTACTAGGATCCACCTTAACTTAATATGCCAAATCTAGTGTCATTCTGGCCCACCAGCTAAACTGCTTTATATATTTACCCAAGAAATATTAGGCGTGCTTTATAAACCTTATGTTCTTTTGTGCAGAGCTTCTTCTCACTTAAACCTAGAGTCACTCAGTCATCAGAATGTAAAACTATAGAGCCTCAGCGTCACAGGTCTAGACCATTGTTTGTGCTCCAAAACGTTCAAAAACAGTTTCCATTTGAAGTTTAGATGATTTTAATCTGGCGTTTTGACAAAAATTGGGCCTCCTCATAATTAATATTGTAGCTAAACTTGGAAATGACAAATATGGCAAAAATACTAGAAGTAAAAGAGCAATCAGATCTTTATTTTATTAAAGTATTTGTCCTAGTAGTAACAGCTTTAGGTGGACGGGATGCTTATGTAACCTTCGAAAGACTACTTTATACTTCCACTAGTAACTTTGATGTCTATTCTATTTAAATGCAGACTTGAATGACTTCATCTACCTCTGAATACATCATGACACAATGTTAACTGAGAAACAAACTGTATGTACATGACTAACTCTTTAACTATTTCCCATCACTTGCTGTCATCCTCTGTCATGTCTCCAAATGTTTCCACTTTGAAACATGTGACACTGCAGGACATTTTTTTTCCCTGTGCAGACATTGGTCAGAAGTTGGCTGTCTGCTTCCCGGAGGTTGTCGGGCCGGACCACATTAATTGCCGGTGCGCTGAGAGACTGTGGGAGCTGTTGCTTGTTGTTCCCTGCGCTGGAATGCCTGCTTCATTACATCCACTGAGCTGCATGGTTTTGAGGAGAAAAAAAAAGATGATAGCTTATACTAAGACCTGTTATTACGCTGAGAAACTATGATTAAGAGGCTACCGCAATGGCTACCCTGCTCCTAGACCGCAGCGCTCCCATGACCCTGGCCAATAGGGACGGCACTGGCCAGACACAATTAGTGGTCACAGATATGCCTAGGTGTGCGCAGGGTGTGTGAGGGCGGCTGGATGCTTGCATGCTTGGTTGGATGGGCATGGATCGAGCATAGCCGATGTGTGCATTTGTGTGTCTTGTTGTAAGGCTGTAAAACCCACATTCCACATGGACTTGTATCAGTGTCACTGGGTGTTTCCGCTTGTCTGTCTTTTGGGCAGCTGTGAGTGTCCCAAAACACAACTGGTCAAAATGGTGTCAATCAACTAAGTGATATGTACAATTATTATGTGATTTGTTTCAGTAGTTGATGAGTCAATAAACATTTAACAATAATAATGTAAAATGTGCTTGCCTTAATAGCATTGTAGTGTTACTGACACAACTCTGTTTGCACTATTGGTTGCACTTTATTTTTGCTTAGTTTTGGAGCATAACGATGCTTCTTCCTAAAAAACACAGCTGAAGCTTTATCTGAGACTTTTTTATTCCCCTCTGAGCCTCTGAAAACACTGTTATGTCCCTGATCTGTGATGTCATAGTAATCTCTGAGATCATCCACAACATAAATTTACAAACAACATTGATTTCATTGTTTCCCCTGTGTCATTTCCTCTGCAGCCAGTAGCTTTAGTTCTAACTCAATTCCTTATGTGGGAAAAACATGATTGACATGAGAGCTCTGTTACAATTTTTATTGGTTCTGGGCAGGTAAATATTAAATTTGGTCCCCTCAAGATTGACACAAATTGTGAAAACACAGATAGACCTCCTTAAATGTGTGTCATAATACTAAACGTGTCCTACAGTATGTGGTTTGTTTCAATATCAACATGTGTCGATACTAGTTTTAGCATAGATTTGTAGTTTTAGTAGTGATTAGAAAGTGATTATTTAGTGATTTTTTTTGACAGGCCTAGTCCTTATGGTAATTGATCCTACATCTTATTTAAAAGAATAAAAATTTTTTTTTTTTTTAATGTTGCTGCTTTTGCGCTTTGAATCTTTTCTTCCAGCATCCTCCTCCGCTTTGGGCTTTGTTTGCTGTTTCTTTCAGGGTGGCATCTTTTTGTGACTGAAAAAATCCAATGGGACATTGAGCTAAGAATTTAGCATCAGGGGGTCTGATCTTAACAATTTGGCTCAGCGGGAGAGTGCAGCCTTGAACGTGTCTTTGTCCTTTTTTGGGGAGGGGGGCAGAGGCATTTTCCATTTATTGTTCCAAATTCATCTCACTAAACGTTTTTTAAATGTCATGCATTTATGGAGAAACTTGATTGATTATTAGACTATAAATTAACACTATCAGTCATTTTAACAGTACACACTACGTATATGCTCATTGAATGTTATGTTTTCTTTGGCCTATAGTTGTAAATCACTGTCAAATATCTCTGACACGCCATCAACTTCCAAACGTCCTGCCATTCTTCTACATACAGCGAATACAATTTCACCCGCTAACTGGATTTTTGGCATTTGGCTAATTTTAAAATAATATATGCATTTTCTGTGAACCGTGTCGAGGTTGGTGAGGGTTTCTGGTTAGCTTCACTGTATACCTGCGTGGGACCCACGCTCTCACTAGACACGCATACAAACAGCCTGGCTCCATGCATACACTTAGCATTTTGCAGCTCTATTGGGGTGCTTCACATTGTCCAGACGGCCCACTGTCAAGCATGAAATGAATGACTGTTTATATTAGAAGGTTGGTTTAATGAATTAAAGCCTGCAGTTCTGTCTATGTCATGTTGACCAGACTCTCTGCAGCACCTCTGTCCCGTACATGAGGAACTATCTGGGGACACCTTGATTGCGTCCTTTGGGACAGGTAAGTCAGGGCTACCCGTGGCGCCTCTTTAGAACTATAGCTTATTTACCAAGGGCATCTGGCCGGGGCACCACTACCCCCCTTCGTAGATGGTTGGATTATGTTTGGACAAATATGTATACAGCGTTGAGGTTTGCCACCCAGTCATACTCACACACAGTCGAACAAGAGCGAGCTTTGTTATGACTGATTGTGTAAGAGAGAGGTGGCTGTCCAAACGCATCAGCTTCTACTGCGAGACAGACAAGGAAGAGCAGATGGAGAAGAGGAGCATGACAATCCAAGTTACTTTTATTTTTTTAGAATAAAATGCTGTTACAAACCACTGCATGTGTTTCTTCTTGCAAGTTGGAAAAGGCAGAATGAAAAACTTTTTCGATGAAACATGATAGTGATTCTCAACCTAAAATGGCTGGTGGGATCAGTGGCTCAGTGGTTAGAACATTTGGCTCAAATGTTGGTGTCCTTTTGCGCACTTTTCATGTGTCCTTTAGCAAAGCACTCCAGTCACCTCCAGTATAAATGAGTGAACAATTTATGGTGATCAGAATGGCTTTTAGCTTTGATCAGGAGTGATAAATGCATAATAAAAGAGCTTTTACATTACACTTAATTACACTTAACTACATTACATTAATGACAAAGGACTGTAACTAAGCCTCATTCATACATTTTGCGGTGGTCAGTTTTTCTTCTTTCAAAATAGAAGAGCATACTCTGGAAAAACATCCATCTGCAGATTATCTTCACTAGACTGAAAAATGAGTGAGCTTGCTTTTGTTGACTGTATGCCATATTAATATTCTTTACTTTTTTACTTACTTAGTTACTAATATTAATACTATTGTGGGGGCCACTCGCAGAGTGGATAGCATATAATGCAGGCTTCAAGTGCATCCACCCACAATGCTTGATTCCAGCTAAGACACTTCCTTTTTGGCATGCAGAGCCATCGAAGGTATCCAAAAAAGCAGAAACAATACAAGATTCTGAGAGGTTCCTGTGTCATGCTAAACCAAGAAAATGCTCCTACAGATGCTAAAAGAAAATCTACTATTCAAGCCACTTCACACTGCTATGTTGCTAGCCATATGATGAGGATAAATCATAGAAATAAAAACTAGACACAACAAGACAAAAGAGACTGAGAATTTGAAACCGGGGAAGCTTAATTTCCGCACAAGTTTGCTCAGGAGCCTATCACCTACTGTTCACTCTCTGCCATGTGCTATGAAATGATTCCAGCTCTTCAGCACTTCATAAACTAGCAATCATTTTTTCCCTCGCTCATTTTCTTTTGTTGTCTCTGTTGCCTGGTCCCTCTCATCTCTAATTTACCTTGTATCCTGCAGTGCGTAGAAGCCTCTCAAATTGCCTTTGTCCATTTGGCTTGTAGGGACAGTAAAGAAGACAGTCTGTAGCAGCGGGGCGTTGGGTCGAGATTGCTGTAATCATGGCGCGCTACCTGTTCATTAAAAACACAGTGGGAACACGATTCACAGCGTTTAGAAACCAATTAGCAGAGAGCCCAGGTTATTAACATTAGCAACATTAGCTTTAACAGAAGGCCGAGTAGTTTGGAGGAGTTTGGAGAAAGTAAATGACAGTAAGTAAATCGAAAGTGTCATAAACTTAGTGACTTACTGTTGAATCATGACTGCAATCAGGAAAAAACTCAGAAAACAGGTAAATTTAAACTTGAGCAGGCAGCAGATCTGTGATTATAATACAATGTGTGAAAATGGCGTTTGATTGCTTAGGCAGGAGGGTGGGACTCTTTAGGAACACCAAGGCCAGTGTAATTATCGCCGCACAAAGGAAATGATTTAAAAGAGACAAGTTGTCTTGATGGGGCCTCATTTCTTTACTTCTTAACATTGTGAAACCGATATATTTTTTTGGAGATTAGAGGACACCAGAACAGCTTCCTGTTAAAGCTTAAGGAGTGTTTTTTTGCATTTAGGAAGAAATCAAGACAGTTGCTTCAATGCATTACTATATTTTGCGTCTGTGCTATCGTACAAAGTTGTTCAAAGGTTCAACACTGACACACAAGTTATTTTACGCACACTGCATAAGTTTTGCAGAAGTCACAAAGTTTCCAGGCACTTTTTTCAGAGTAGGGAGCATTTTGAAAAATATATGGAGCAGAGGGCCATATATTTCACGTCAGTGAAGTGAATCATTCAAAATATTGCATTTGACCTAATTTTAATGAACCACCACACTTTTAAAAGAGCCTTAATCATTCATTTTATGGTTCAAAGGAACTAAAATGTTTGTTTTTTAGACTATGATAAAAGAATTGCTCAAATTTGTCATTAAAAACTATATTTTTTGTAATTAGGGCCAATCTAGCAGTAAGTCTGAGGGCCAAAGAAAATTGGTCCAAGGGCCGCATTTGGCCCCCGGGCCGCAGTTTGGACATGCCTGCACTAGAACCATTGCTGCCTCATGGTGGCACTGGGTAATCCCAGTGGTCAATTATTCAAGTACTAATTATTGTAGAACAAACTAAAGTAGCCTCAAATGTGCAAGACTGGAAATCTAAAGCAAAAGAAGTCTATTGGGACTTACAAATAAAGACACTTGCATTATGTGGTATTGTTCATTCAAGGCTGCTTGAACTGCTTCCACTGTAGGCAGCAGTCTAACCTTTGAGGACATTGGCCTGATAATAAGACTGAGTTGGAAATGTTTTTGGCAAAGAAGGGCAATTTACAAACCAGACATATTGCTTGTAAGCTTCTGAGAGAAGGCAAGAAAGGGTCTTACGCCACCACTGTATGTTAATGAGTCTGTCATCAAGTTTAAGATTGAACCAGTCGCCAGTTATGTTGATCGTTGCAGGTTGCAGGTTGCAGGTTTTTTACACCAAAGTTATAAGCTATGTTCTCTGAAAAGTTTCTAAAAGCCCCAAAGAAGGCAGAAGTTAAAGTCAAGTTTGTTTTTCCAGACATTAAGAAAAATAAATGTATGTGATGTCCTTACGTCAACACAAAGTAATCTCCTTCATCTAAACTTTTCCATCAAAGCTTCACTCTGTGTCAGCGCCTGGGTGCCATTTTAATACCCATATAACGATGGACCAGATAATGTCTGAAGTATAATTGTTCAGCAGGAGAGGCAGAAACATGCAGGGCCATTGTCTGCAGATAAATAAGATGCAATTTAGAGACTTTTAAGAGATGATTTTTTTTTTCCGCTAGCCTTAATCACAGTGAAATTACCTCTGGGTGAGGGCTGTCATTAAAATGGAAGAGGAGCACTTTCTTCTTGGATGCTACAAGATGAACATGAAGCGCTAATAGCACAGTGCCTCAATAACACAAACGGTTTTAACGGGCCTGTATTATCCTGCTGTGTGCCGTCTTCATGTCTGCACCACCTACTTACTGAGGACACCTTGTGATGGTCTATTTGAGGCATTGTCACAGCTGTTTACTGTGATAAATACAAAGTGGAAAGTGGTTATGAATGCCCTAAAAACTCAAATTAAATTTGAGAGGTATAGAAACTGCTCCAGTCTACACTGATATCATTCCATCCTGGTTCAGTTTAAGTTGGATTACCTGATTTCATGCAGCAGGAAAAACAGGAAGCAGACATGTAAATCTGTCTAAAACTCACAGATTTTTGGCACATAGTTTTTATGTACATATGCATTACTTTCAGCAGCAATCACGGCTCAAAAACATATTTGTACAGATTGCAATTTGAAATTGAGTGAACCAGCAGGAGTGGAGAACAGCCAGTCAGAGCACTGCTTTTGGCTATCTATGAGAAATAAATATTTGATTGAGACATTACACAACTGTCTAATGTTGTCATAGAGTGTTGCATGCACATACTTTAAGTTTATTCATTAACAAAAGAGATTTAAATATGTGATCCAAGTGTGGAATGTCAACAGTAGCTGATATTTAGATTATTTTTGATTAATCGTTTTGTTTTTGTTTTTTTATAACTTCGTTTGATAAAAATTGATTATTATCAAGTTTAACCAATATGAAGCCAAAAGGTACTGCTTAGAACATCATTTACAAAATACACATTTTACAGCTTTATAGAAGTGTGTTTCTCAAACTGTGGCCTGGTGGTACGTGAAACTTTCTGCAGTTTGACTATTTGTTTCAGTTTTATATAGACAAGCTATGACCATTTTCAGATAAATTGATATTAAGAATAAACTTAACTACAGTTTAGTTTTAGTTTTAAACAGGTTTAACTGATCTGGCATAATTAGATCAAAATTTCGCTCTATTGTCAGAGAATTTTTAGGTGGTAGGCTACTTGGCGTGAAAAGTAAACCAATGTTCTCGCTAGTGAGTCATAAAACCTCTTATCAAACACACAGCATGGTAGCTTATTTTCTTCAGACAACTTTAACTGAGATGTATTTACCTTCTTGACATGTTTCGGCTCCTAGCATCTTCAGAAACGTCAACGTCCCCGGTCTCTGATGTTACTTCCTGTAGGCGTGGTCACCCAGATGTAACCTGGGTCTTTGGGACTGACACGCCTCCTGCCGCCCGGTGGTGTCTGGAGAAGGGACACTTCATCCCCCGGTTGACTCTGCTTGGGCCTTGTTTTCAATGACCCGTGCACCGTCCCAGTCCAAGATGTGATTATTTCTTGTGCAGTGGTCTGATTGATATTGCTGGTTTTAGATTTCTGAATTGTAGAAAGTTACCTGAAGATAAGATCGTTAATAAAATAAATAAATTAAGTTGTTTTTAAATTATTGATTCTTTCAGCCCTGGTTTTGATTTAGCCGTTCTTCAGGACTAAATAGACACATGAAGCATTATAAAGTGTGAACATATAGCTTAGGCCTATTCTGATTTGAATTATCCTATAGGCCTACTAATCTATGTATTATTGTGCCACAACTATGACATGAATCCATCTAAGTTCGGTAAAACCCTTGAAGTCGTCCTGTGTTAAGTGACTGGTGCCGTATGCGTCCCATGGCGTGGATCTGGCCCTGGTGGATGTCCCTCAGGGCGGCTCGAGGCCCGGGGCTACAGGGCCTGAAGAAGCGGCACGGCCAACCACCTCCAGATGTTCCACTGCATTAGGCTGTGACGGCTTGTCATGTCGACGCCCACAGTACCACACACTTCCATCACATGCCATCTGTTGCCAACACCTCCTCTGGGACAGGACCGGACAGGGAGGGGCGGGGGCATGTCATGGTGCTTCATCGCATTGAGGAGACATAATTAATGTGATCTGTGACATCACTGAAGAAATGTCAGCTTTGGGTTACTTGACAAGAAGAGTTAGACTTAAAATAATGTTGTTTCCTTCAAAATGAAAGAAAAATGCTTTAACAAGTAGACATATTACAGCTTTATTTTGCCTTTATTACAAAATGTAAACACATTTACGTGTAGAATAGGTTTTTAATAAAAGAAGAATTCTGTATGTGTATTTTTTTATATATTAGCTCCTAGTGAATTTAAATATTCTTTTTACTAAATCTACTTAACCTTCACTTCTTTTCAATAAATTTTCCTTAGAGAAGATTTGGACATGTGGCGCCATCTTGTGTCCACGTAGTGTAGCTGCAAGCACAGAGCAGCTTTAGAAACCAGGTCATGTCGTGGCCATTAGAGTGGACACAGATGTAATTACAGCCTGTAGTGCTCTCAAGAGCCTCTCTTAGTGTACTTACATTAGGGATATAAGATCTGCAAGAGCCCCAATGGAAAGACTACTGTATGTGGGATCTACTTTGAAATACTGAGGCAGCTAAATGAATCTAATTATTAGAAAAAGAGGTCAAGAGGTGTAAAAGTGTTTTGCAATTGTTTGTGAACTCTAAACATGATATTCAAAATCAATACTGGTCCATGTTTGACCCTTTTTCTATTGAATATAATATACAAAATGTATTTCTGTGTGTTTTTATGTCATGCTGTAACATTGATTCCTCATCATAAACACAGTTGGAATTTGAGATACTATTCTTAAACCCTTTGAGCCTCAGAAATAACTGTTGCAAATGTTCCAGATTTGTGATGTCATAGGTTTCCGAGATCATCTGCACTGTTTTTAAGTCCATTAATCATCCAGACTCTTTATTATTATGTCTGAGTTCTAACACAACTGATGAAAAAGTAAAGGTTTTACATACAAAAACCAACATCATAGTGCCCTACAAAAACAAACACAGATGACAAAAACAGATGTAAACAAATGATATAACATAGCTATAATATAGAAATGACACCAATCAAGGAACTGGTGAGGAAAAAATTATTTTTATTTAGTCTGGGAAACATATTCTTGTTATTTGATTATTTATCTGATAGAAAAACACAATAGCTTTTCAAAATAAAAGCAAAGTCTATTTAATTTATTATATTTATGCTTTTTTAAAACACACTTAAATAAATATTTTTTCTATCTTTTGGTCTTTTTACTTTTTACAAAAACATACAATGACCATAAGAACAGTTGAACAACACTGATTTAAGGACACTCTAGATGCCACAGTTAATATAGCAAAACCCAAATACCTTTACATAAGTGATCTGTGTTCACACCACTATGACAGGTACAAGGAAACAAACGGCAGGATTTTAAAGTACTAAAGTTCCTACAGATATTAGGTAGTATCACACACGCAGAGCACAGACAGGTCCAGCTTAACACAAGTGGAACAAAATTAACTGAAACTCCCAGTTGAAATTTGTTCTTATATAGTACCAATACAGCAAGAAGCGGAAAACATGTTTTGAAAAGCAAAAAGTGGTGTTTACATTTGGATGGCTGCAGGTTTTCTTTTATAATTCAGGAATCCATAATTTGGCTGCTGAAATCATGTATCATTGTGCATCTTTGCCTGAGATTGAAAAAGAAAGGAACATATAATAATAATTTTCAAGTTAATTCATTTAATAGTGAAATGAAGTGAAGTGAAGGCCAAAGTTAACTGACATAACCGTTGGGTTTTACAGCTACGAGTCATGTAAATCTATCTATGTATGATAATGTGTTCAGGAGTAGGGCTCAGAAATACTGTATCACAATAATATAAATGGGTTAGGCTTGTCGTATTAATTAATAAAATGGCTTTTATAACTATTTTCCTTGATGTAAATAACATACTTAAGTAGGGATGTACCAATATGACACTGGGATCAGCAAATGGTGCTTATTTTTACAGTTCTGCTTGTTTGAGTATTCTGGTTATCCTGATATCCTTTAATTTGATGTAATGGGACAGTTCATTGGCTTATATCAACTCATAATTGCCCTGCATGATGAATGTACATGGCACTATCCATTACTCATTGGTAATAACTATGCTTGGAGAAAAAATAAAGTCTTGAGTCCCCCTGGTCGATATTAGAACTGGAAAAGCTGAACTGGTGCATCCCTACTTTTACCATATGATATTATTACAATCAATATAGTGAGGATCAAATTAGAACAACCCTAAAAAGACAAACTAACAACGTATTAAATATATTCAAATGTGGCATGTGAGTTATGTATTTTATTGTATGCACTACATAGAAAATAAACTGTTTACCAATTCATTCTTAAAAGATAATATAAGTCACCTTATTTTGAACTTTTTGAAACTGGACGTGTCAAAACACCATGACCCCTGCACTTTAACAGGACTAGTGCTTCTTGACCTATTTGTAACAAACTTGTAAACCGGAACTGGACCGAAAGCTAATACTGTGGTTAGTTTGACTGAAGCTAATGCAAGATTGATGGACAGTATTCCGCCAGACAGGTAAACAAGATGTGTTCAAAGTGTGTTGTTTCTCTAACTATGAGGATCTCGTGGCAGCAGGGGAGATTTTCGGTTTAAACTCCAGCATGTAAAAGAGAAAATAAAATGTTTGGCAATATATAAGAGGGAAAATAGGAGATGGGACTGGTTTGGATCAGTGGAGCAGGAAATAGGGCACAGTGGTATCATGACAGACAACAGCAAAGACCGCCAAGCTCCAGTGGTATTAATAGACCAAAGCAGCAGGTGTTGCCAGTCTATCTATTGCTCACTACCAATTATAAAGGCCCGCAGGTGTACTCAGCCAATCAACAACCGGAACTAACTCTACTTTTTTCTTTTATCACACACTTTCAAAAGGATTTTCTTAGACAAAATGCAAGTAAAATATCAAATCGACAGCTCTCCTAATAAACCAAAATAAGAAGTGAGAATGTAGGTTAAAGGAATGTAGATCAGCATAAAATATGGAATCGAGTCAAGTGTATCACAGGTGTAAAAATAAAAGTACCATCCAGAAACGAATTTGTTATTAGACTAGTAAGCTTGCTTGTAATGTACCCCACATACTATTAAAGGGCTCAAAAACATTCAAACTGTCTCCGTCCTTCTAAAACTATAGCAGATTTAAAATGTAATAAATCTTCTTTTGTTCTACCTCATCTCTGAATGAAACGTCCCACTTTTAAATGTAATAAAAACAGACACGATACAGATCACACATAAATGTAAGCAAGTTCAAAATATCTTAAACTGAAATTGCATGGCACTGACGGCAAAGTCATAATGCTGTTATACTTGTGTCTGAGTTCAAAGTTAAATTGCTAAACGGATTTTTGTTGCCACCAAATTCAATGTAAGGGAAAGTAAAATTGTACATATTTATATATAATAATTCACTAGTCTATAGTTCATAAAATTATTATTGAACAATTGCACTTGAGGGTTTTGTTTTAATATATAATAGAAATAATAATGGGGAACAAATTTTAAATGATTTTAAATTCATTAAATATTTGTCATGTTAAAACACAAACTAATTAGTAAAACACTTTGTTCAAAAACATTATATTTAAGGAGGTATTTCTTAACATGTTAGCTTAGCTTTGCCCGGTTTGATTTGCAGCAGCATTGCAATGGTACAAAAGCATGTGTATTTCTTGTAGCTGTTTAACAAAACACACATTAACACTCAAAAGGCTTAGAAAAACAAGAGATAGAGCAATGGGCACTGACTAGCAAAGCTCAACAACACGCTGAAGTCAGTAGCACCATCTGGACATCATTTTTCAGACAT
This sequence comes from Mugilogobius chulae, assembly GCA_038363315.1. Taxonomy (NCBI): domain Eukaryota; kingdom Metazoa; phylum Chordata; class Actinopteri; order Gobiiformes; family Gobiidae; genus Mugilogobius; species Mugilogobius chulae. The sequence goes on along the minus strand of CM076415.1, from coordinate 10,454,654 downwards.
TTTCACACACAAAACTATAAAATTCCTAATTATTAACTGTAACTTGTTGCCCCATTAACCTTCTTAACACTATTATTGCTACATCAATACAGTGTACTTCATCAAAGTTTCATCGCTGGACGCAAACATTCCCAGTGTATGGTCTGTGAGCATCCTTTAGCCCACTTGTAAAGGAGTAGTTAGCAGGTTATTTGATACACGTATGTACTACAACAAATAGCGTAGTAGCGCCGTATCCGTTAGGCCTTCTCTAGTTACGATCTCCTTTACAGTACTTGAGTTTCGGCTGCCTCTCACACATCTCTAACTTAACGCCGGCCAAAACTTGTGGCGAGTATACTTCCATTCATCAGCTTAATAGGTTGCGTTCACATTCCAAATTTGATATAAAAATAATTATTTGGTCAATCAAGTCTTGGTTGATCAAAAGTTGAATTAGTCAACTAATTATTTTATTTACCAGAATTTATATTGAACGACAACAAAAATGAGTGAACTAGCAAAACGTTTGGGATGAAATTGTTGGTCTTTTTTAGATATAACCAATGTTTCCTATTGTTTTTGCATTTATTCCATTGCGTTTTCTTTGTCCTTGGGACCAGTTTGGGTAAAATGTATTATCAAATCAAATAGATGATTTTTAGCTTCAGAGCTTTTTGTCTTTTAGTCAAATATGAGACATATCTTTAATCAACCAAGAATTTCCTTGGTCTGTGTATTTATAATGGGAGAAATAAGAAATGTTGACATTGTTGAACCTTCCCCTTATTTGTTAGGAATTCGCTGCATAATTTTACCATAATAATTACAATATTTACTTCGCAGCTGTCAACATTTTAAATAGCTAAATAACTGCACCACTAATGTGAATTCATAGTCACTTTTGTTTATTTAGACTGACAGAAAAGACCCTGAACTCTGTGGGAGATTTTGTTACATGTGGAATTACAGCAGTACTAACTCATACAGATCAATAAATTTGTCTTTACTATATACTTATTTGTTATAGGAACTCTAGAATTTGTTGTTACATGAATGCAACTTATTGACTTAACAATGGAAACAACTCAGTACTAGGCCCAACTTAACGATGCTATGTTTGATGTGACACTTCACTAATTTCTGCTGTGTCCGTTATTTTGAAATAATATTAACAATTTTGAGAGCTTTTTGTGATTGCCCAACATTGCTGTACAATTATACATTCACTTTTCAGTCACACTGCATCAAGTTTCGTCTGTAACAGAGCAGAATGATTGAGTCTTCTGCTGCCATTTTGCGCTTGATGCTTCTACAACCAGAGTCGAGTTCACAACCACGGGAACAGTAAGACTTTCTCAAGAACATAAAAAAACTTGAATTGGACCAAACTGTTGGACAATTGCTATCGCTCCAGTTCTACATTGTACTGCCTCTTATTCAGTCTATGGGAATCATTTGCTGCAGGTTTTGTACTGACTCGCAAGGATAACAAAACACTCTCAAATGTTATCTTTTTCCACATACAGAGTTTTGATAAGGATTTGTGATCTGCCATTTCACCATCTGTCCAATCAGAAGTTTGTCAGCAGTGCAACACCTCACTGAACAAAACTGTCAAGATTCAATGTACCACTGTCAACGTGTGATGTCACTCTTGGGCTTTTGCCATCTGCTTCCATTTGAAAAGTATAAATTGTGAAAAATGCTTCATTTTGATATTCTGTGATATTAAACTTCAAACTTAGGAAACTTTTTTTTGCTTTTTGGACAGTTTTACTCACACTCACAGACCTGAAATAGTGAGGACCCTTGGGTAAGCTGCCCATACAACTTAAAAAGGGACTCAGCCATCTGTAACAAAGGAATTCACCCAATATTAAAATGTCAAGACACATGTTTCTTTGGAGCTGTCAAAAGACGACTAAGTATCCTTCAAATCTACCATTAAATCTACCACAAGTACATTCAGAAGCAGCAACTCAACAGTCTCCCCTACACCTTAAGGCTTTCTGGACTAGTTCAGTCTAGACTTTTATTACAGATTAAGGGATCTTCTTGCTGCATATCTTTTTAGACTTTCTCTTATATCTTCCATAATACTCTCTTTTGTGGTGCATCAGATGCGCCCATTGCCGTATGTGCTGCTCCTGCGTCCGGACTGTGGGTGGGAGGAGTAGTGGAGCTCTGCAGTGGAGACAGATGAGTTGGATGAAGATGAGGAGGATGTGAGTCCACAAGCTTCACACGCCAGAGCCAGCTGCCTGAGGGCATCTAGAGAGTCCATCTTTGCCCCACGCAGAAGATCACACTGACCCTGAGCAAACAGAGCAAGCAAACATGTTATTATTTAAGAATCACTCACACAAGAAATTTTTTTTTTTTTTTAAATATAAATGTCATTATGTTTTCTATGGAGAGTAAATAGATAGAACCCTCTTTCTCCCGTATCCATTGGTTCCTGGATCCTATGTCCTTTGTTGTTATCAATCTGCTTTTTTGATGAAATCGTAATTTTGTCATATCTTGTTTCTCTATTTGATCCATCTGTCTGTTCAAATATAGACTAGGTTTTCTAGCCCACTTCTTATAGCCTCAGAGTTGCCATGTCCACTTCTTTATAGTGACTTTGTTTTTTTTTTTAAGTCTCTTATACATTTTGAAGGTTGTTTTTTTTTTGAGCTGCACTTTCAAGTTATAAAATTTTTCAGGCTTGAGTAGCAGAAATATATCTATTTTTGATTGAAACACTGATTTTTTGTGTGCATATTTTTATGTCTAAAAATTGTTATTAATATTAGGAACTGGCAGAAGGGCATAACATAAGTATGTACGCATGTTTGCATGATTTACAGAAAGAGCATTTCTAATAATGGGAGAGCTGCAGTCTCTCCTATACATGGAATAGATCTCTTATTCAATTTTTTTTTTTTCATCGAGGTTTTGTGAATTTTATTGGAAGATTGGCAGTTATCTTTTTTCTTGGATCAATAACTAGATCTCCTGGAGCTGCTGTTGTGATGTGAACTATCCTAAATTGTTTTTCAGCTTTTACAATATTTTAATCATCTAAATGTTTTCAAATGAAAAGTTTTCTGTGTGTATTTTGGAAGTATTTTAGAAGGCATGGCCTACCTTGAGCACTGTGATGTTCCAAGTGAAGCTCTCCACAGCCTTGTTCAGCTTGCGTCCTTTTAGTCCCTCTTTTTCCCCAAGACGAGAAAGATCCTCGTGGAAGTCCATCCCTGTAGTTATAAATTATCTTTATTTGTGGCCCAATATAGCGAAGGTTACAGAAGTGTATTGTCACTGTTTAAGGTTATGCATTGAATCAAATATTTACAAAGTAGGGACCTGACTCCTGACATTTACCTTGGCTTTAAAAGGTCAGGAGTTATCTAAGCTCTTCAGGGGACAAAACACATACAATAGACTATTTGTGTACCACCTCAGGTGCACCATATACACACACTGTACTATAAATACACCAAAATGTATCCCTGTGTCTTTTTTTTTTTCTTATAAAAAGCATCTAAAGCTCCCCTCTCCCATTTAGTCCAAAATGGCATTTCTCTCCTCCAGTTGCTCTGGCTGACTGAGCTGTTGTGACAGTGAAGGAGAGACCAGAGGGTCAGTGCAGCTCACCTTCTTTCTGCACCTGAGCGACCTTGTCCTGGAGACTGTCAGCGCACTCAATCAGCTGCTTCTGGGCTGCGATCATCTGTAATTAAAACAGACTTAAACTTACAATAATTCAAATAAATAAACTTGCATTGGTTCTGAAAATTTTGTTATGTATGACAAAAGCTGCTGTGGTACAGTGTAAAGTGTTCAAATTGATACGAATATAAATGGGCAAAATCAGTATACTCCATTTAAGTAAATTTATTTTTATTACTATGAATATTATGATTTTCGTAGCTATTATGACTCTTATTATTACATTATTTTATGAAATACAGTACATTATTCATGTAACACAGCAGATGCTGGGTAAAGTCAGTAAATAATAAAGACAAATTTGAAGTAGCTACTTCAACTAAATTTCAAAAGAAAGATGCACAGAGACATTAGTGACTGCAGGCTATAAAAGTTGGAGAGAGTCTGGTGGTGACTGTGTGATGACTAAGCTCTGTGTGTTCAGAGGGATCACACTGTGCGGCTGAGGTCCCAACACTGTCACAGCCTCAGATCTGACGGGTCAAACTCAAGCACTACACACTTTAATATGTGCTGTAGCTCAGCCTGGTCTAATGCAGGAGCTGATGGAGTGGGAGGAAGCCTAGTACTGCTGTCTGTGTGGGAGAGTGGGACTCGTTTCATGCATGTCACAGTAGAGGGCAACACTTATGTCTGAATATGAATCTGTGTAGGTGCAGGAACAACATGTTCAGTCAATATGGGGAACTAAGCAATGGTACAGATTTTAAATTGAGCGGTACATCAGGATATATGCAATTAGTTCATGCTCCAAACAAATGCTTGAAATCTGTTTTCCTGTATGTACTGAAACTATTTAGCTTCAAAACAAAGTAATTAACATAGATATATAGATGCACTTTACATACTAATGCAGCATTATATAAATATGAATGTCCTCATTTTACTGACCGTGTCGTAGGCAGTGAGTAGCTTCTTGGTGGGTTCAGCGAGGATGGCCTGGGGCTCTAGACAAGGATAGCCCTCTCTCAGCACCATACACGCTCCCATAGTGCCCTCGGAGGTCTGCAGCCGTGTAGCCAGACTCTGGATGCACTGCTTCAGTTTGGCCACTGTGGGGAGCCCACACTGCTCTTTGAAACTGGCTGTGGTGCTCTAAAAATGTGATTGAGAGAAAGAAATAGGTGTAGATGTGATGTACAGTTGTATATGAGGGTTAAGCAGAAAAGAGTCAAAAAGGGAGACACACACAGGCCTGTCTCTCATCTGCTGTCTTCCTGCTGAATTAAATCAATATGGCAGGCAATGCTGCCTTTAATCCATTGAAATCAGACTTAGCTTAAGCGCTTTTGGCAACAGACAAGAGACAATATAGCTCAAATCTCAACCAGAAAATTTGAGCGTTTTTTCCCTGAAACAGGTGTTTCAAAATGCAAGACAGGGTCAGACAGGGGCACAGCAAAGCTCTCATGCTTTTTTGCAGAAGTACTCATTTTATCTACATGGAGAGAAACAAAGTTTTGTATTTTTCAGACATAAACAGTAAGCAATCCAGTTTGTTCTTGCTGAATTCTGCTGTGTGCCACCTGGGACATCTGGACCAGCCATAATCGAGCTCCACCTGTGGGAAACTACATGTGTTTAAAATGGGAGTGTGCAAAAGGCTTTAAGCAATGGGCATGATGAATCATAACAGATTGTGGCAGATGAGCCCACAGCTGGACCACAGGGATGAAGGGAGGGGCAGGTTCAGCTCATTGGGACAAACACATGGGAGCAGATTATGCACAGTTTGTGAATGAGAGATTTGTTTTTTTGAATGAAACAGCAGTTATATGCCTGGTAAGAACCACAAGGATTTAAAGAAAAATAAAGATTTATAATTTGCAATATTGTTGTAAATATGAACTAATTTTCCCGCTAGAAAAAGTATGTGTGTATCTGTTTGCTGTGTTCGTCTATGGAATAGCTTAGAGTCACAACTTAAAAAATGTTCAACAATTTACCAGTTTAATGCTAAATACAAGAAATTATTTTGTCTCAATATACTACAATAGAATGAGGTTGAATTCATGCAGAACTGCTTTGGTTAGCAAAGGACTGAAGTGTGTTGTTGATTGCATTGTTCTCACTGATTTAATGTACATTGTACTTAATACTGTTAGATCATGTTATCTAATTACGTATATAAGTATTATCTACATTCTAAAAACGTATAGAACACATTTATGTGTCAATCATGATAATGTTTTGTGCAACCACATAAGAATTGTGTAGCAATTGGGGGTGGGATTAAATACGTTTTTTAACTTCTTCCCACTACTTTTCGAGCTTATTGACTGTCAGATGTATTGATTAAGAAATGTATACATTATTTAACAGATTTGTTAACTTGTAAATTTGATGAATGTATGATTAAAAATGGAGTAAATTATCCTGACAAACAAGCTTGAAATAAAATGATTGATTGATTGATTGATTGATTGATAGTTGAAAAGCAGCAATAAATCACTACTAAATATTTTATGGAGCACACATGATATAGAAAACCTTATTGACCTGATCTGAATACAATTGCATAATCAGTCAGTTGAAGGTCTTTCTGCTTTTCAACTATATTGTACATATGGGAAATGTACGGCGCTCCATTGTACTCATAAAAAAATAAATATTTATCTTGTAATTACGACAGAATATCTTGTAAATACGAGATAACTTTCTTGTAATTACGAGATAGTTTTCCCCTAAACGTAACCCACAAGCACATCTTAGCTATTTAGAAACATCAAGTTAGCACAGAAAAGACTACTCATATTGTGAATAAAGTCACTAGCGTAGCCTATACGAAGCGTGTGAGGTATACAGAATGCGAGGAAAAAGCCATAAAATTATCTCGTAATTACGAGAATGAATTCCACTGATCCAGTGCCAAGCATTACGTTTTTATTACAATTCAAAATTTCTCAAAAGACCTATTTTATTGTAAACCTAAATAGTCTACACATGGGTAATTTGTGATGTTCTAACTAACTTTTTAAAAATATGTTTTATTTGAGGTCAAACCTGACCTTACATTGAATTTACTAGTCTTCGAAAATTCAAGTTGACACTTTGGCTTGAAATATTATGTTCTAAATTATATACAAATATAATTTTAATGCTTGTTTGGCAAGACAGTGGTAAAAATAAACTCTACACAAAAATATATATATTTTTTTTATTTAAAAATGACCCTAAAGGCGTGTCCGAAAAATTGACTCATTCCTGTTACCCGAGCACATTTCCCTGTGTTAAAAGCCAGTAATGTTCCACAGGTCACATTACTTACATTCAGGGCCCAACTCTGGGTCTGCTGAAGCCTGTGGACAGGTCAGTGTGAGGCTCTGTCATTCAGTCATTTAGTCATTGTGACAATGTTCTGGGGGAAATTGGCTCGTCACTTTAAATCTCATCCTGTTACTTGAATTCTCTCTCCAGAAATGCTTCCATTATTGAAACTCCACACAGATCCTGAATCAGTGTTATGTGCTCAAGGCCTCAGAGCTGTTCAAATGGAGCCTGTGCTGGGCTTTGGAAAGTGAAGGCAGGTTAAAGGGCAGATTTTCTCTCCTGTTACTTTAAATGTGTAATTATTAAAAAACAAAAAAGGTCACCATTGATTTTTAATCATAACACATATTAATTAAACATGTATGTTATAATAAGATTAATTGCAATGTCATTTTGACCATTAAACTTAGTCCAGTTACACTCATGCGCACTCCTTTTGAGTTTTAGTAACAGGAATGAAACAAACACTAACTTTTTCATATTTAAAGCCTTAAAGAAAATAAAATGTAGCATTTTGAAAGTGACCAACTGCCATAGTTTACTATGTAAAATTTTATATCCAGTGTTTAAAAGTGTAAAAATGTTAGTTTAAATTTAAAGAAAACTCAAATGTCAAATGGCACCGATTTGGCAGAATCACCCTACAATTGAGCGCCGTAGGAAATGTCATGTCTTTAGTGGCATATGAGTCAACATTACAATTGCTATTATTTTAATGTTTTTCACATCTAAGTACACTTGTAAGAAAGGAAAAAAGGGGAAAATATTACTTTTAAATATTAAACAACCACTAACCAACCATTTTATCTTAGTACCATTACAGTACTAAGGTTGGATAGGAACCAACAGTAATAAAAAATAATCTAACAACAAAGATAAATTGGCTAGGACTTGGTTTTAAAACAAATAAAATCAAATAAAAATCAACATACAAAATCCAAAGATACTAAGTTCTTAAACATTGTATGAAATGCGACAGCCTCCAGCCTCTCTATCCATATCTGCATGTATCTATTTCTGATCTATAAATGCACCCTCTCAACAGCCACTTCCACGGTCAATCAGGACTGTGAGATGCAAGCAGTCATTTGTGACCCCATAACTGCCTGCATCCTTAGGTTTCCAGGCAACCAACTGGAGCAACATGTGTCATCAATCTAGCAACATGATTTCTGCTGCAGAATTAGTCAACAACTATTCATCAGACAGATATGGCTTTTGATGTTAATTTCATGAACATAAACAAGACAGACAAAACACTTACAGGTAATTCACTCTTTCAAACTCTGAACTCTGCTCCCAACCACATGTATTTACAGAAAATGCAAGGAGCTGCAGACGCCTCATAAAAAGCTCCATGCTAATCACTGGCAATTCAAATCTTGATTTCTATATATCTATATCTATATTTATATCTATATTTATATTTATATCTATCTATCTATCTATCTATCTATCTATCTATAAATCTCTCTCTCTCTCTCTCTCTCTCTCCTCTCTCTCTCTCTCTCTCTATATATATAATATATATATATATATATATACAGAAAACGAGAAACAGCACAAGTAATTTCTACACCAAAATGTCAGTCTTAAGAGCTGAAATGCTGTGTGCTGTTACTCCTATCAGACCAAGCATTTAGATGCATTATAATCCACCTCCACTTTTCTTCCCTTCTCGTCTTCGTCAATGGCTTAACTCCCACAGACTGCTATACATTTATTCAACATAACTACTTCATTTCTGAGTCTCACTTTCAAAAAACCAACAAAAAGAAGTTTGAGCAACTTTTGACCCAATTCACTCAGCTCTGACTTCAGTAGAAGCATGATTGACTAAAAAAATCATGGAAGACTGACAAAACTTGCCTTATGCATCAATAAACCCAAAGTTGACCCAAAGGAGGGCAAAATGTGGTCACAGCATGCACAATAAATAGGCTTTTAGATAAAAATAAATACAAAGTACGGTCATCTTCAGAAGTGAAAAGGCAAATTTTAAAAAAAAGGAGAACATCACATGTTCCCCTTTCTGCTGTGTACATTTAATGTCATGATAACTCAACTCCTGTATTTTTCTGCAAATTACGAATTGCTCGCAGCGTTTCTCTTGTGTACTCTAGGTTTTTTCCACCAAACACAAGTTAACAGGCCACTGAAAATCAGGACACTTACTAACGTCATGCTTCCTATCCATGGATCTAGGAGTTGCTTGCTGTTCGTCAAAGTGAGCCTTTTAAAGAGAGTTTTGCGATCTTTAACTGAATATGCATCTGCGTAAACTGAAAAACATGGGATAGACCGGGACAGACTACTCGACACCAGTTTGTAAGCATATCTTTGTTTACAGTAATCGAAAACAGTATTTGGGTCTATATATCTTTATATTTAATGATCTATCTGAAACGAGATTCAGTTGGTTTTGATGAATACATTTATTTTGTTGTTGGTAGAATAAGACATCACAGAAGCTTTTTGTTAATTTTTTTTAATGAATGCTTAATGTCTGATCCTTTAAGTTGAGAGCTGAGGATGATTGTCATGTGTTTGAAGATTTTGCCCTGAACGGTCTTTCAGCTTTTAGCGACATTTCCTGGCTTTTCCCTTGTTCTTTTTGTAGTGCTACTTTGTCTGCTTTTCCGCCCCATAGATGTCTTTTTTCTCTTTTAAAGTTTCACACAGAGCCTTTTCTTTGTTTCTCTTCCTTATTGATCTCAGCCAGGATTCGTGCCTCTTTGAGACACTTTTGTATGATTCTTTCATGGTCTGGATGTTCTTGAGTAGTTCTTGGTTCGGTTTCTGAAACTTTTCAATAGTTATGGAAAAATTTCGGCATTCTACAGCTCCTTGGTCGAGCGTGTGAAGAAGATGGTCTATCTGCTCCTTCATGGGTTGCTCCATATTTGTAACTGCATAATTCACAGCCAGGAAATCTATCTTCATTGCTTTTTTGTCAGATTTGTATTTTGCTATAATACTCTCCAAGCTGCATACAACCTCTTCCTTTTCTGTGAACATTGCTGTCAGAGCTTGTACCTGCTCTTTCCTCTCTCAGCTCCGCCTGAACCACCTCAGCCTGGTCCAAAGCCTTCCTTGTTTCTTGTTTGCCTTTGTTTGAATCAGTTCTTTGTTTAGCCAGGTCATATCTGCATTCATCTGCTGTATTTCATTTTGTTCTTTTTAAAATCCTTACTCAGATATTGGTTAAGCGGAGTCTGAATGTCCAGTTTTTCTTGGAGGTTTCTAGTAGTGATACAAGCCTCCTCATTTTTTCTCTTGAGATTGGAGACTTTCTGAGTATGAGACAACACCAAGCTCTTAATCATGTCTCCAGGAATGTGTCCTTTTCCTCTTGGAGACTAAGCAGGTTGTCTTTGAGTTCTTTGTTGTTCTTTCATGTCCAAAGCGTTTTGCCCTGCTTGTCTCCTCTGCTTCAGTTGTTCCTGGTGTAATGCGATTCTTTGGTTCATCTTGTCCTGTATAAATCTAAAATTGTTGTTGGCCTCCAGCAGAGCCTCCTGCAGGAAGCTAAATGTTTGATGGAATCATCCATTTATTATTAAATATTTCCTTTTCAAAACAAATGTTGTTTTTAATTAAATCTTTGCAACTATATTTCAGCACATGTACTGAAGGCTCTCTAGCCCATGTCTACCATCTAGAAAACATAACAAAATTATTTAGCTATATAAATCCGTTCAGAGCCTACATCATTAAAAGGAGCAAGCGCTCACTCCGTACAGTTTCCCATAACTTTCTTTACAAAACGAGTTAGTAGAACTAAAGACACTAAACGGTTAGAAAACTCTAGCCTGATGTATCAGCCGGTTTCATTTCACTCCATGGAAACCGTCTGACAGCATTAGAGGTTGTTTGTTCGCATTAACCAATCACTGCTGTCTGTTCGTTAACGGACGTTACGTATGTACTGCGGCTGACAAATCAGCTGTAGTCCGGGAAGTACAGCGTAAACATGAGTGTGAACATGGATCAGAGACGCAGCTCTACTGCCCAAGCTCAGCGGTACAGGTCTGCAGCTAGATAGTTTTGCAGTTTTCGGCCCGTGCGAAGGATCGAGGAGAGGTGGCATATGTGCGGAAGCCCACGGACACGAAGCGCTAGACGAAAACACGGATAGCCTGACACAAACACGGAGGGACGACTACCTAGAGGAAATCACAGATCGCTAACATACACAGGAGTACTAGCGCGCAGGGAAAAAGGGTGACAGTTGGACACAAACACGAAGAGGACAGCACGTTCACAGTGAAATAATACTACTTGTGGAGTTTCAAACTTTCTTTCTTCTAAACACACGGATTTTAATGGATTATACACCCGGAGAGGCTTTGGAAGAGTTGCTTGAGTGTCTCCTCCTCTACAGTGTAGGTAAGAAAGTGCTGGATATTGTTTTGCTGTTTAACTTTTTTAAAATGAAAGGTGCTTTGAACAAAAGAAACAAACACTTGAACAGAATAAACAGGTTTGTTGTTGCCACATCTTCGGAGTAAAGTAAACCACAAACAGCCTACATAAGGAGCCAGAAATACACAAGGTTTATTAGTTTTTCATAGCTTATAATCTGTTCAGTGCTTATACACGAAAACAAACCCTCATAATTGACTCAGTGTTGTTTCTCTTTGCGTATTTTTTTTTTCCAACAGTTTGTGTTAGAAAAAGCTATATGCTGAATATTTCTTTTACATCGGAATATTCTGATTAGCGTTTACATAAGCAGTTATTCTTAATTTTTATTTTTACAAAACGGAGCATGAGTATTTTCGTCGGGTTATTGCTAACGGTTTATTAGCTGCGTGTAAACGTGATGATAGACATGTCTGTGGTTTCAGTGATGCAAATTTATAGATACAGGTACATTAATATTTAATGGCAGACGTGTGGAACTACAAACAGACGCTTGGATTTGATGTCACCGCTGCTTATTGGACTATTGTTTTTCAATCTGATTCAAGCATAAACAAACTTCTGACCTAGTTGCTGGAGTGAAATGAAATGGAGCGGAGGAACTAGGTGGCGTTAGCCTGGCTAAGAAAACTCAACATTGACTTCCAATGAGGCTCTGACCTCTCCTAATATGTTCCATAGGTTTGCACCAGTTGACACTAACTTGTGATTTCTGCGGGGGTATTATCTGACTATGATAGGAACAACAAGGGGCTAATGCTAATAATTAACAAAACAAATACAGTGGATGACTCCAGAGTCATGGATGTATAACATATGCCCAGGGTCCATCATACAATACCCTTCTGTAGAAAACAGCACAAAAGTATGTCACACCGGTGCAGTTTGCTGTGAGTCTGTAGTTCTTTACTTCTAATTAACACAAATTACACAAAAATCATTATCAGTGTCGACTAAAAACCTAATAAAATTATTAGCGCAGCCGATTGAGTTACTCATTTCAGAACTGTTCAAAAAGGCACTTAATCTGTCCAAAACACTGGATAGCTCTTACCCTTGTTATATCCATAAACTTCTTCAATTTCAACTTCTGCAATTTTATGGCAAGAGTTCAGAATAATTTGATAAATGCTTAAAGAACCACCAAAGACTTTGCACTAGAGTTGAAGTCTTTGAGACACCTTTTATTCTTTTCATACATAGATTAATATAAAATGTCCTTTCCAAAAAAGCCACCAAACGACGAGAAATAGTCTATGTTTAAATGATCTGTTTGTGGTGATAATGTTGTAGTTATACCATCCAGTCAGAACATTTTCTATGAATTACATTTTGTTCTCTGCTTTAATACAAAAAACGCTGTAATAATTTTTATTCTTTGACTTATAAAGTAGATTATATAATAGTGTATTTTTTGGACAAAAAGGCAGGCGATTTATCTCAGATTAGATAAAGATTACCGGCTAAAATCTCAAACCTCTTAGAAAATGCCATTAGTCCACTACTTCCAGTGACCTGCTTTCAAAAGCGTATTTGATCTGTAATAAACTGTATAATGTATGTAATTATTAATATGAGAATTCAGTAGTTATATTTGTTTGTCTTTCAATCTAACCATGATAATAAAAAAGACTTTAAAAACAAAAAGTGATGGGTTTTACTTTTTGCATATATTTTGATTATTAAGAAGTTTAATTGTTTTAAATAGAATGGGGAAAAAATATTCTCTGGGTGCAATCAGTCTATCAAAAGTTGTGGATATAGTGGTGAATGAAACAGAATCACAGAAAGAACTTGGCTCGTGTGAACAATCGATGGACAACTAAGGGCCCTATTTGCCGCCCAGCGCTAGCGCTTGTCTTAGTTTTACTTCTGTTGGCCGCTAGTGGGCTCTCTTCAAGCACTATACGAGATCAGTCTACTCTTCAGCCAAATGTGAGGCACCATTTCATTCAGTGAACGTGAGATGTGCTCACTTCTGTGACAGATGAGCAGTGCATTAATATCACAAAAGTTAACTGTAGAGCAGCAGTTTCCGTTGGGAAAAAATTTACTAATAGAAATCTATGTGGTGAAAGTTTATTCACATAACAGGCTCTAACAATTTGCCTAAAAATGTTTCTTTTCTTTTACATAAAACCTATTGGTTTAATATAAAAATAATCAGATGTGAGAGTGAACAGTGGACAGTGTCAGTGTGAATGTTGATCTCCCCACGACAGATGAGATAAAACCAGAAGAGCTCGGTGTGTGAGCCCCGGTCCCTTCTGCGTGGGCCGTGGCCGCACGCACCTTGCCTGGATCCAAAACCCATACTTTAGCAAGCTGAGAAGAGTGGGTCTGGTCGCCATGCACTCCGCCTGCGTTTCAGATCAAATCCACATCGTACCGTGCAATCAGATTAACTTATTTGCGTAACGCACATGAAAAAAAGGTGCTGATTGGTCGTCAGTCATTTAGACCAAAATCTAACTTCACTCAAATCACATTAAAATCGCTTTTTGCTTCGCTCATTGATTCTGCAGAAATCCGCTATGTTTTTCAGTTCCACATGATATTTTTTAATGTATTTTTTTCGTCGGGGGCAGCCGTGTTGGTTTTTAAACAGCTGGCAAGGAAAACCGCACGGAACAGTTTTGGCACAGTCCAGAGCGGAGCCCTGCGCTGTGCTTTACCCAGACCATGAAGAGCAAAACCCCGCGCAACCGGAGACCAATCACGCATGAAAAACCCTCTACACTCATCACACCGGGGTCGTTGAGCCCGTGAGCCACGCTACAGGGAGTTGTTGTCTCATTCAAAAGAATTATAACACACGCTGCAGCTTTTGAGTTTCTTAAACTTTCCATGCACCGATCAAGATACTCAGGTAAGTCGCATCAGTTACTTAATTATTATTATAACTTTAGATCAACAAAAGAGAATGTTGATTAAAGGAAAAACTACAAACTTATTGAAGCCCAGGATGAACATTTTTTTGTAGTGTAAGGTACTGATATAAATTTAATAACAGCTTACTAAATAAACAACAACCTAGAATTAATCTAAAAAAATATGTAATATTTTTTGATGAACTTGCACTGCTCCACTGTCATGTTCTGCTGGTGTGTAAAAAAGTTCACTAAATTAACTGGGATCAGGCAAAACAGCGCATTTGTGCCACGTTCTGGGCGCTGCGCTCTGGAGTTCATAGCAGCCAACACCCAAAAACATCTTTTTAACGCTATGACATAGACTGGGGGCAAAATATGGTCCTATAACTCAATTCGCTGAATAAGCCAATGTGTCTCCCAGATGGTATAAGTGGTCATTGGATCCATGGCAACCCCAACAGTGTTAAGTGCAACAAATATGGTTCTTAAGGGTGAATGTTTATTAAAGGGACTGTATGTTTTGAAGTAAGGTAAGGTAAGGTAAGGTAAGGTATTGTCCCCGTAGGGAAATTTGTCCTCTGCATTTGCAAGTGGTAGGTCCAAATCGCTCTCTTTTAGAGCTGTTATTGTTTTATCTGGAATTTTCTACATGAGATCCAACAACACTTTCTACTTTGGGAATAGTGGACCTGGTCCCTGTTCCCTCGGTCACTTCTTGAGTCAAACTCAAAACGTACTGTCGAATTAGACATTTTTTTCTAATTTCCTTGTACCGACTGATCTGGATATTTTGATACAATCTTGATTAACGTTTTTTAATAGATAAAATAAAAATGTGTTTTAAGGAACACAAGAAAACTTTCAATTGTTCAATTTAATCCAAAAACACAAATATAAATTCTCGTTTTTCTTCAAAGTTTGATTTTGCTCCAAACTACATGTTTTTTTTACTGACAAAAGATTGGACATTACTGAATCTCATTCTCTCAGTTTTATAAAGGTGAACTATGCAAGTCCTTAAAATACATTCCAAGTAATTCTCGAGATAAAAATGTCTGCGCTTGAATGTTCTGAAAGGTATGGTGAAACATTTTGACGAACCCAGATAGTGCACTTCTATTTAAAGATATTAAGAATGACTTTACCTGTGCCTCCTCCCGTAGATCAGCCGCCTCCTTCAGAAGACTGCCAGCTGGTTTAAAGGCTTCGTCTAGCACCTTGATGCCCGTGTGCCTCAGGGTGACGTACTCTCTTCCTCTGCGGGCCACTCTTCTCACAGACAGACCTCTGCGCTGAGCTTTGCCCCCGCCCCGTCTGTTGGTCACAGCCACATGCACGAACAGGCTGGTGTGTGGTAAGGGTTCACCCGTCATACCCAGCAGGGGCACATTGCGGTATCCAGGCTGAAGGCACTCGAAGGCCACTGTGTACTGGCCAATAAAATCATCCCCAATATAGTCGTCGTCCAATACAACGAAACGTAGCAAGGCAAGTTCTGGCATGTTCACCTGGACACAAAAGAGTAAGTTATATCATCTATTTCTTGTTATACTCAAGGCTCCAACTACTATAGTGAAGATATTACAAGGTAAAAGGTAAAATCAAACAGCATGACAATTACTAGCAGAGAAGAGTCAATTTGTTCAGCATTTTTTCTCACAAATTCTATATGGGGTCCATGTCTTGAGCAGTAAATAATAAAAAAAACAGTTTGTGATTATTAAAGGTGCACTATGTAACAATTATGTTTAAAGGAGTCCTTTTTATTATGTAAAATGTATTATTCAAAAATTTTAACCTTGTTATGATGGTATTCCTTCATCATTAGTTTATTCAAAGTTATATTTGAATTGATTCATGCATGTTGGAGTAATCTTGTATTGTTCTTCAGCTCGAGCTCAAGTACTCAGAAAATCCCTGTTCTCGCCTACCACCTATCCCCTCCCACTTGTCTGTATTTACTTGATATGTTTCAAAAGATTATTACTCAAAGTGAAGCATGTATGGTTCAAAACTGTCCCATAGCCACTTTCCAACAATAAAAATTACTTTGTCCCCCCACACCCAAAGGTCGCTATGGTAACATCATTACTTTGCCTGAAATGTTTCACAGTTTTAACTTAAACATCTCCATTAAGCCACCAAGACAATTCATAGGTAAAGTCTGTGTGGTGGCGAGCCCGCGCACACTAAGAATGTTATATTATTCCATTTGAGAAAATGCAAGTATTATAAGCCATACTGTGGAACATTCTAGACAAATCAATAATAGTTCCAACTGAAAAGCTACGTAGTGCATCTTTAAACGCTTTATATGTACACATATGTATAATGGTTTTTTTTTTTTTTTTTTTTTTTTTTTTTTTTTTTTTTTTTTTTTTTTTTTCAACAGCATTGTATAATTTTCTAATGTGTGAAAAAAAAAAAAAAAAAAAAAAAGAATAAGGTTCAAACAAGATTGTGTACATTTTAAATAAGGTATCGCATGTTAGTTGTTTCTTGAAGTACCATTATTGTTCTATATCCTCTTTGCTGACTAGAAAGTATGGTAATTACTGTATATTTTGCATTTCAGATGGGTAAAGGGATGTCACTAACACGTTCAATAATAACAATTCATTTAGAAGACTTAAAATCTGTAAGTAATGGCTTTACAATAGTTCAGACAGTAAACTTAACTTAAGCACACCTTTCTGAACAATTAATTTGATGCAGCTAAGAACAACCTACTTTACGAGTGCCAATTTAGGAGAAAATCACATGCATATTTACTTCAGCACTCGCAATGCGCTCCACCACACCAGGCACAGCACAGGGGCTCATTTGGTCTCATTATCTGGGCTTTTAAAAGTTTAATGTTTTGTCACCTGTGGCGGTGCCAGTACTCCAACCGCTTGTGTTGTCTGCCTGCATTATTCATATGCTCTTCATTTCAAATAACCGCGTCGGCTCTTATTAGGGAAAAAAGATGCACTTGATTAAATGTTTACTGTGGTATGGCGATCAATTAGTCAGAATATTCAGGTAATAACACCTTCTCTTATGCAGTGTCACTCACAGGGCTATTGAATGATGAAACAGAAGATAACAGTAAGATTTCATTTTAGCTCACACTCTCAGTTAATATTGAGATGAACAGTTGCTCATGCAAAACACACAGTGAGTGGGTAGACAAATGTTCTTTGTGTGCAACGCTCTTCCGTGATAATTCTCTCGTACAAATCACAGTGAATACAGGCACATGTAAATAAACTAGGATACTGTGTAAAGTAATTTATGTAGTCATACATTATAGATTTTGTGTTGTTATTATTATACAGTTACATTTCTGATCCCTGCCATGATGAACCACAAGTGTATTTCCATTCAATCTAGGGAAATGGAGAAAGCTGTGATGGTGGTGGGCGGGGGGGCTTGGGCCAAATCAATATGCAAATCACATGCAAGACAAAATAACTGCTGTGACAAACTCTGTATGGCTCTGTAAGTCTATTAACTAAAAACTAATGGCACAATTATATACTAGCTTTAAGGGCTGGGCAATATTGTGATAAAAATTGAATCTTGAACTCTGACAATTTAATAAAATCATAATATTGTGATACACCTTTTGTCTATTTAAGGTGAGGTTGCTGATTTTCACACAGTTTTGGCAGTGTGAAAATTAAATCTGACAACTACCTTTTATAAATTCTTTGGCACATGGTTTAAAACACCCAAAGTGAAAACTTTGTATATATATATATATATAATATATAATATATATATATTTATATATATATATAGTATATGTATATATGTATATATTATATATTTAATGAATGATATTAACATATCTGGCACAGCTCTTCCAGTACCTTAAATAAATCTGCCTTTTTCAGCATTTAAATAATTCATTTCCTTCCAAATTAAGAACAACCACGCACGGAGCTAGTGTTGACTGTTATGGATGCTAAACAAATCGAAATGTTGTTTTAACATAGGGGTTTCCTGTATAAAGGCTACACACTCCATTCACTTATGTAATCTAATGGGAAGTTAATTATTTTAACCTAAGCTCAAAATAGAAAGTGGAGTAATTTCCTTCCCCTGAGCTGGACTGTGCATGTTTATGTTGAATGCCTCCACGGCCATATGAACTCCTCAGGCTGCCAGGAAATCAGCTAAAGTAGCACAGCTCCAATCTTTTCTCACGCATATTGAGATCTTTCAGTTTGCATGAGTCTGAATATGTTCCACACATCTGCTTTGAATAACCAACGACAAAAAAGGAGCTCTATAGCAATAAACATTCAACACTAAATTATTATTTTTTTTGTGTGTGTGCAAAGCACAAACATTTTAGAAAAGTTTCTTTGCAAACTGCAGCTGTTTTGGAGGAAGGACACGACCAACAATAGGAAACACACAATACATATCAACCTCGTCTTGAAAATATAAATTATTTATGTGTCTTTTTAGCTATGGTTATTTAGGTGAAGGTTGTGTTGTGTGGTTGTGAACACCATGGTTGTCATTTCTACTTGATTGCGTTGAAAGAAGACAAAAGCAAGAAGATATTAAATCATGGATGATTCTTACGTTGTCTGTTGAAATGTTCCCTTTCAGAGCATACACAATGGCTTCTATTCCTCTATAACTTTATCATCTGGCACTTTCAGCAATTTCACTTACTTTGTGATTCATCCTATACAAGCTCAGAACCTTGAAACTCCAATATACAGATTCAGCATTTTTTGCTGTCAACAAAAGCAATTACATAAAAAACAAACAAACATTAAATTATATTATGTTATTTGGAACTGATTCAATCAGTGATAAGACACATGCAATAAAACATGTTCAAGACCTTGAATGGCTTTTGCCTCTGTACTGTCTGCAGCTTTTCAGATTGCAGATATTACTACAGTATCTGTAAACTTGTCAGAGAAGCAGTGATGCTGAGAAATGTCATGCATGGTTATCCAAGCACATGGCTCTCACAGCACAACAGCAAATGTTCACTATGAAGTTCCTTCTTTTTCAGCGACATACAGAACTGCTTTGAACCGTTAATTAAATCATGTTCAAGGCAAAGGCTTTTCTTAAAGCTACTACAATAAAAATTATGGTGTCAAAAACTTCACAGTCTCTGTGCTAAACAAGTCAATCTTGCATATAGCAAATAAAATAATTGCATAAAAGATAATGTAATAGGCATCATGTTTCTACAATCAGATGCTTGTTTTGTAGAAACAGTATAATGTTGTTTTCTAGAAACAGTGATATTAGGATACCTTTAAATGCTGATGAAGACATATCCAAAAAATTGATATTGGACTTGATGTTAATAGGGTCCTCTAGTAAAATAAGGGGGATTTGATACATGTGTTATTATTGTATTCAGCAATTATGTGTGATACAAAATGTTTCAGTGACGTTTTTAGCTTGTTTTAATGTTTTGTTTTTTCCATATATTTTTAACATTGTAAATCTAAAGCAATGTGTATTTTTTCAGAAATTATATATATAATGGTTTGATAATAATTTCACATAGCATTAGTATGGGAAACTTTGGTCTACCAGTTGTAGTACCCTCTAAAACCATTTTTGAAATCGTACTCAATGACTTACAAAAATAATTTGGTATGTAGTCATTTCAATAATGTACAGCATATTGGGAGAAATCATCAAAATCTGTCCTACATGTACAATCTTAAAAAATATTGGTCGAACATACCAGCTGCTCAGTACCAGCTGCTCTGAATTATATATATTAAAAAAATGTATCGCTTTGTACTTATCATTCATAACTCTACAGATGTTTCCTTGCTAACGGCTTCTGTCATAGTACCACTGTGTGAATGTTTAAGTAAATCTACCTCTCCACAGACTTGTCCTATGGGTCACACACAGGTAATCCATCATCCTCTATAGCATACTGCTCTTCTCCACTCACAGGTCTCTCTGTCTGTCAAATCTATGACAAATGGGCTCCAACCAATGCCTCCATATATCCTCATATAACAGCAGTGCTTTGATAAAGATGAATACAGCCATTAGAAGGACACGGAATTGCTATTATTTTTAGGTTCCAAAGCAAAATTGAGAATTGCTTATTGTGTTTAGCAGTTGTCTGAGTTGGTAATCACTCGCTGTCTGCTGTCCATGCATTTCATTGCCAAATGTTCTTTTAATAACAAGGTATTTTAGAAAGGAGTCTTCTTCAAGATGCATGAGAAACTACATGTGCACAAAAGAAAACTGTCATAGTCCTGTCAGTCTGTCAGCTTGGCTCATCTACATGTCCTGTCCAGTGCACTGATTCAGAGAAGACAGCCCTGTCAACAACACCAGTGGTTTGGATAATTAATATAATTCATGGCAGTCTTTAAATGGAATGGCTAAAAAAAAATGATGTTTTGTTTTTTTCGCACACACACCAGTCTCTTAGGTCAAACAATAATCAGTTATTTTTATGATTTTGTTTTAAATAGAAAGCTAATTATAGTTGTAAATATCATAAAAACACTGTACACCCGCAGATTTCTGGGAATTAAAAATGTTCTCTCTGGTAAACAGGATTAATTTGTGGAGCTGACATGCAGTTATGTAAAAGATTTACTCTCGTCTATTGCATTGGTGTATGTATTTGCTGTAAATGCATGATCATAATACCCAAACAGACTCAATTAGTAAAAAACGTAACAGCAAAGCCTAAATCCAAAATGCTTATTTGTTACTGCTGGAAAAAATGCTGTGTTTTGTAAACGTCATGGAATGATGGATTCAAGGATATAATCTGAAGATTTAAATTTCAACATTCATAGATGGCATGTCCTTAAGTGCAGTTTCTCCTCACCTGGAACTCAAAGGTCTCGTCAAACAGTGGGTCGTCTTGGTTTTGAGCGGCAGTGCGTGTCCTTTGTTCAGCACAGTCTGCAGGGACCCCATGCAGCTCCAGGACGACATATGGGTCTATGACTTCACCCTTAGCACCCGACCCCTGGGGCTTAGGCAGGTTATGGGCACTAATAACCTGAACGGCAGAATGTCAGACATCAAGCATAAAAAAATTTTAATCACAAACATACATAAAACCACCTATATTTTTGAAGATTAGAACCAAACCTTAATGCGGAGTGTCTGTGGTGGTACTCCGGGAACACAGCCCTGTGTGTGGGCACTGAAGTACGACACTTCATCTCTCATAACAGCGGGTCTAAGGACAAACCCACAGCCTCCATTTTGAGAGAAGCGTCCACGGTGAAGGTCCAGCATGGCTCCGGGAGTCTGCTGGTTCAAGGCCACAAGCTGTACTCCACCCTTCCAGTAGCCCTGGGGGTTTGGGTTACTAGAGTCCAGCCGCACTGAGCTCGGGCGCACTCTGGTCAGGGTACGTTTTGTGAACATGACTAGGTCCTCTGGACTCTCGCTGCTCAATCGCCCAGCCTCTCCTTCACCCAAAGAGCACAGAGTCCAGTAAGGAGGCTCAGGGGGTAGCGGTGTTCCAGGGGAGCAGGGGCTACTGGGGGGCGACTGCTGCTGTGCAAGTTTAAAAGTGGCTCTCTGAGCGTAAAAGCTCCGACTGCCTGTTCTGACAATACTCATCAAGTCCGAGAGTTCTTTGTGGAGACGCAGTTTTCGAGGTTGAGAGGGAGGAGGCACTACCAGGACCACGCCCAGCTCCTCCTCACCTGGAATGGTCATTCTGCGGCCGGCTAGAGGTCCACCTCCTCCTATCTCCTCATCTTCCTCAGACACTTCTCCGTCTGAGTCTTCCAGCTCTGAGGGCAACTTTTTTCCTACTATAAGAATACGTCCCTTTAGCTGTTCTGGAGAAGGCAAAGTCGTGGGCCGCCCCCCCAAAGTAACAGGAAGCGCCTCTGGGGTGTACAGGCGAGTCCCAAATACTTTTTTAAGGTGTTGTGCCATGACCCGCTGCTGGGACGGTGAACAGCGATGGCACAAATAAATAAGCAGAGGATACTGAGACGTCAGAAAGGCATATTTGTTAACCACCTCTAGAGCAGAGCGTATTGTGACTGGGGCATGGTGGTGATGATGATGGTGATGATGACGAGGGATGTCTGGCCCAAGGTCGACCCCCAGAAGAGGTTCCCCCTCTGGGCCATCAGTGATCCCAAGCTCCAGGCAACGACAACCAGCCTGTAGGGCTTTTATAAGTCCTCCTAAGTCCGCCCTGCCATGGACCTGGTCATCCAGCAAGTAGGAGCGGTACGATGTGCTGAGAAACAAGATAGACAACATGTAAAATCTAGGGTTGAATATAAATCATTATTAATAATCAGAATCAATATAATTTTGATAAAAATACGTTGCTACTTAAAGTGAGTTTAAGACTGGTCATGAACTAGCATCACAGTAGAACATGCTCTGCAAACACCATGAATGTGTCCTAAGTGCGTAAAAAAACAAAAAACGTTAGCATAACTTGTTTTTTTTTTTTTTTTTGATCAAATTTTTATTGCATTTTACAGGATATGGGTGAGTGTACAATGCAGGTGACATTTTATTTTTTCCCATTAGCAAAACGTCACCCCCCCCCCCCCCCCCCCCAACCCCAACCACATCCATTCCCCAACCCAAAATCCACCCCCCCAAACCCCCCACAGAACTCCAGGACCAACCCACCCAGTTCCAGACCACTACCCCTGACCCCTTGTCGGGCAAAAAAAACAAAAAAATTACAACAACAAATACAACAACAAACAAATACATATCAATAAAAAGAAAACAGAAATAAATATAAGTAATAGGAAAATTAAAGATAATAACAATAATAATAATAATTAATAAATAAAATTGCAAAAATAAAATATATTTATTTTTTGTAATTTTATTAATAATAATTAATTACATTTAGATTAAATGTAACCAATTATTATTACACTCGCCATCATTGTCACTATCACCACTGCCAATTAGAAACAATAACAGTCATTGTAACAATAGTAATATTTCTATCATCATCATGACATTGACAACAACAGAGATAAGCTTACTAGCGATAACAACAATAACAATAATTGCCTGGGTTAAGACAAACAAACAAACAAAAACAAAAGCAAACACAGTTGACGGTAAATGTAATATCTGCATGACATTCAGGCATGTTGTGTTTACATATTTGCAGGAGTATGCAAATATACAGATCTTTACAAATCAATCTCCCCCTACAGAGTGCGATTCATGCCTATGTTATGCTTTCATCTGCATATAATTAATAATGGAAATGCATAATGAAAGTGTGCAAATGTGTACTGCATGGCATTATAATAATGATTTCAAAAATGTTGATAGGTTAACCCAGCACTGAATATTTTTAGCTTTGGCTTTATGTACACATGCAGCCCAGTGTTCTAAAGATGTAATATCCATAAAATCCAAGATCCATCTTTGCAAGTTCAGAAGCTGTGGGGTTTTCCACCTGCATGCTACCAAACGCTTTGCTGCAGTTAGACCTGCTAATAGGATACGTCTTTCCATAAAGTTCAGATGTAATGTGGAAGTATCATTCAAAAGAACAATTTGTGGTGAGCATGGTACAGGTTTAGATAAAATCTTTGTGAGTATTCTTGTAATGTTTTCCCAGAAGGGGGATACATTGGAGCATTCCCAAACTAAATGGAAAAAAGATCCTACAGCATTGTCATCGCAAAGTGTGCAATTGGATGAGGAAAGCGCTCCTATTTTAAATAGTGTGCAGGGGGTGTAGTAAGTCCTGTGAATAAAATTAAAGTGAATAGTTTGATGATTGGGATTACGAGATGAAAGCTCTAAATTTTGCCAAATGGTTTTCCAATTCACTTTGGAACAGTCAATATTGGCTTCCCACTTCTTGACGGCTTGCAAAGAAGGATCTTGAGCCATTTGCAAAAAAGAATATATTCTGGATATAAATCTATTTGGATTTTTTATGAGTTTATGAGCTGGGTGGACAACAGATGGGGCATTCCATGGAACCCCATAGGTACGCATTGCGGTTCGTAGTTGAAGGTAGAAGAAGAAAGAAGTTCCAGGTAGGTTATGCTTTTTCTGCAGATCTTGGAAACTTAAGAGGCCATAGGAATTGCATATATCTCCCAGAGTGTGTACGGTTTTGCTCCATGAGGGAAATGATATGGGATGGTCTTCAATTCTAAGATCATAATTTTGAAAAACTGGGGAATGCGAAAACCATTTATTATTTATTTTGCAATGTTTGTTCAAAAGGTTCCAGGTTTTGATTAATTCCGATATAATAGATCCATATTTTGCAGCTTTATGCATTGGGATATTACAATATATAAAATCTTCAAGTCTATGAGGGAGTAATAGATTTTCCTCTAGCTGTTTCCAAGATGCAGATAAAGTAGGGTTCAACCACTGGGATAAAGGCCGAAGAACAAAGGACCAATGATACCATTCAAAATTAGGAACACCAAATCCTCCTTTACTTTTAGGGTTTTGTAATACAGACAATTTAACTCTATGTTTCTTTTTCTTCCATATAAATGTAGCTATTGCTGAGTGCAACTTTGCCCAGAAATCTTTGATGGGAGAAAGAGGAATCATTGCACTTATGAAGTTGACCCGGGGCAAAATGTTCATTTTGATGGAAGAAATACGTTCAGCAAACGACAGAGGAAGAGGGCACCACCTTTCTAAGTCGATTTGAATTTCTTTTGCAAGTTTATTGTAGTTATTTTTAGTAATATCTGTAACTGAAGGGTAAATGTCGATCCCGAGGTACTTGAAGGTTTGTACAATTGGTACATTTGGTAAATGAATATTCTGAGTTACATGTAGAGGGAGAAGGGCAGATTTGCCCCAGTTCACTTTATAACCGGAGACCAAACTGAAATCATTAAATAAGTTGAGGAGGTGAGGGAGAGATTGAGAAATGTTGTCTATGTAAAGTAATATATCATCTGCGTAAAGAGAAATAAAATGGGAAGTGTTGAATATAGTAATAGGTTTGTGATCAACCGACTGTCGTACTGCTTGTGCGACCGGTTCTAAGCTCAGTGCAAACAACAAAGGCGATAAAGGGCACCCTTGGCGCGAGCCGCGAGCTACATTAAAGAGATTAGAAAATATATTACCGGTAAGAACCATTGCTGTAGGGTTTGAGTATAAAATTTGAATCATTGATATAAACTGAGTACCAAAACCAATGTGACTGAGAACAGACCATAAAAATTTCCATTCAAGGCGGTCAAATGCTTTTTCTGCATCCAACGAAAGGACAGCAGAATTAGCACTATGGTTATGTTCAATAATATGTAGGCAAGCGGCGCACATTGTCGGATGCCAGACGAGTTTTAATGAATCCAGTCTGGTCTATATGGACGAGTTTATTCACCAGGGGTTCCAATCTAGAAGCTAATACTTTAGCATATAATTTCACATCTGTGTTTAACAGAGAGAGCGGTCTATAATTTGAACATTCTGTTGGGTCCTTATTTCTTTTTAGCAATAAGGAGATAATTGCAATATTAGTATTGGCATTAAATGACCCCTTAGCTATAGAAGAGTGAATCATATCAAGAAGAAATTGTCCTATTTGGGGCCAGAATGTCAAATATAGTTCTGGTGGAAGGCCATCCAGTCCAGGAGATTTACCCAAGCTCATTGATTGGAGGGCCTTATAGAGTTCTTTCAGTGTGATTGGGGATTCCAAGCTTAACCGTTCCTGTTCTGAAAGTCGAGGGAGATTCAAGTTATTTAAGTAGTCAGAATTGGTTTGTTCATTAAAAATAATTTCTGAAGTGTATAATGACCTGTAGAAATCTGCAAAATTATCATTTATTTCTTTGGGATTCGTAGTCAATTGACCACTCTTGAGTTTAATTGAATGTATGTTAGAAAGATTTTCACAAGTCTTAAGTTTCATTGCAAGGAGTCGACTTGGCTGTGAACTATTCAAGTACAAATTTTGCCTTGTGCGATGCAACAAAAAATCTGCTCTTTTAGTGAGCATTTCATTAAGTTGCTTGTTGAGTAATTCTTTTTTCAGAAGTAAGTCAGGTGTTGCATTGGTTATCAGCGCGTTATTAACTAATACAATTTCTTCTTCAATATTTGAATATGCTTAAGTCTGGATTTATTTAAATTAGATGCATAACTAATTGTTTTTCCTCTAATACAGCCTTTTAAAGCCTCCCAAAGAATAGCAGGGTCATCTACCGATCCCTTGTTAAATAGAATAAATTCGCTTATGTGATCTCTCATTTGTGATACAAAGTCCTCGTTCTCTAAAAGTGTGTTGTTAAAACGCCAACGAGTAGCCTTTTTTAATTCAGAGAGCACTTGTACTTTTCCTGTCACTGCCTTATGATCTGAAAGAGACATGGGGAGTAGGCTCAAATTTGATGTTTTGTTATATAAGCTAGAAGAGATAAAAATATAGTCAATGCGCGAAAAAGATTTATGCCTGGGAGAAAAATATGTGAAGTCTGTCAGTGTTGGATGTGAAGTACGCCAGGCATCCACCACTGAACACTCAGATGCCCAGCTTCTTAAGGCATTGGAGCTCATCGATTGCTCTCTGGATTCAATCTTGCCTGTCCTATCCAGGGAGTGATTCCAGACTGCATTGAAATCGCCACCTATTATGAGTGCAAAATCTGACAATTCGAGAGCAACATTAGTTAGATTACTATAAAATTCTTGGTCAAAATGTTTGGTGCATATACAGAAATAAATGCAATTTTGGTGCCATTTATTGCTGTTTTGGTGTAAGCTATTCTCCCCTGATTATCTCTTCCAGAGCCTAGGACAGTGAGTTTCAGGGTGCGATTAGCAAGAATTAGCACACCTCTAGCTTTTTTTGAAAAAGAAGAGGAGGCGATGACAGTGTAGTGTTGGCTAGCCATCAGATCAACTTCATCTTCCAACAAATGAGTTTCCTGTAGTAATGCAAAATCTATTTTATTTCTTTGAAGAAGGTCCCATGTAATTATTCTTTTATGAGTATCGTTAAGACCTCGAACATTCCACGAAAATAGATTAATTTCAGTCATAATAAAAAAAAATAGTTTAGCATTAGCTGAAATTCATATACATTTACCAAAATATTACCAAGAGGTCCCCTCCCATATTGTCCTTGTCCTCCCCTATTATCACCCACCCACATTTGGTCCTGGAGCCCATCCCTGTTTCCCATGCGTGAAAACTGCTGAGTATACAACAGCTTCGAAAAACAAAACAAAAACAAAACACCCATTTCTCCCAAAATATTAAGCCCCAATGTGAGAAATAAAGCATTAAAAATCACTATCCAAATTGTGGACTTAGTAAAAGAAAAAAAAAAAGGAAAACCTAACCCGTAGTCACTGCAAATCTTCATTTAAATGAATGAGATCAGCAGACTGAGAGGCCAGCGTGAGTCGCAGCCTCCTCTGGTGACGTCATCGCGTCCGGAAGAAAACAAAGAATTCAGTCAGCGTGCCCCATTCGTGCGAGAGTATGGGAAATCAGTGGAGAGATCTTACCAATGGATGTACCCACTATGTTCTTTTGGATGCCTCATGATCAGTTAGATACTTTTCTGCTGAGGCTGGGCTGTCAAAGAGGAGTTGCTCGGAGCCGGTGACAATCTTAATGGTCGCAGGATAAAGCAAAAACGCTTCCAGACCCATGGTTCGAGCCCGATACATGACGGCGTAGCAAGGACGCCGGCGCTTGGCAGTGGCTTCGCTGAAATCGGGGGCAAAGCCGACAGTACGTCCAGCAACTTCCACTTTGTTCGCCCTGGCCTCTTTGAGGATGCGGGTCTCGGTCCAAAAAGCGGAGAAACTTTACAATCATCACTCTTGGCGTTGATGACGACCGTGGTGGCCCAATCCGGTGAGCTCGCATCAGCTCGGGTGGATTTCCAGCCAGACCTGGAAACCATTTGAGAAAAACAGCGGAGAGGTAGGCCAATGCATTGTTCTTTTCTTCACCTTCTCTGATATTCATGATGCGGAGATTATCACGTCTGCTCATGTCTTCCAATGCAACAAGCTTACGTTCCACCTGGGTCAGTACATCACCAAAACCAAGTAGCGCGTCTTCATTTTTCTTAACACGCATTTGCATAGCAGTGGTGGCCGTACGTTGTTTTTCAATTTCCTCGGCGTGCTTGGTTAGAGTTTCTTGAATGGTGTCCAGGCGGTGCTCCAAACGCTGAAAGTTTTCTCTTGAGTTTTGGTCTGCTTCAGTAAAGAACTTTTTCAAAGTGGCGTCCAGGTGGGCCACTGTGAGTTGACTTGACGAACATTCTTCATCCATTTTGGCTTTTTTGGCTTTGTTTGTTTCCCGTGTGCGAGGCATCCAAAGCGGATAGTAATGCACAAAACGTGAGGTTAACAGCAAGTGGTTGCAGTCTGATTTTAGTTAGGATTAGTTAGGATTCCTCAAACAAAGAACGGGAGTTCTTGGGTCGGGTGCACCTACTCCGCCATCTTGACTCTCAGCATAACTTGTTAAGATTATTATTAGATTCTATCATGGTATGCAGTCTATTACTGTTTTACAACTGGACCAACCTAGAAACGTTATCTACAAGACTTGTATCTGTTGTTACCCTGGGCCTGTTTGATAAGATTTTTGTTAATAGTTTTTAATGTAACTGCTCTACATTTACCTACAAGAAAATTATCTGTTGTTTGTTTGTTTGTTTGTTTGTTTGTTTGTTTGTTTGTTTTCATTAGGGTTCTTCTTCTTGTTCATCGTTACACAAAATAGTGGTGTAATCTGATGTGGTCATTTTAAGTGTGCAAAACGCTCACCTGATGTAATAGTGTGACAGAGGCATGCTCATGTCCTGGCAGACCCCTTGATGTTCAGGATCCATTAGCTGACACTCTGGAGATTGCAGGTACCTGGCAAACCCATCTATTCCCATCAGCCCTCTCTCCCTGCCTTGTGCTGAGGGCTCATATCGCCTCAGCAGCTCCCAGCAGCCCTCAGTGGTAGCCAAAGACAAGCCCTGCTCTGACTCCAGGAACAACCTCAGGTCCTGCGGGTCCAAACACTCACGGTCCTTGGACAGTTGGACTAACAAAAAATACACATCGGGGCGAGTGCACAGCTCACAAAAGGCTTCTTGAAACTCCTCACGCGTCACATGGGAGGTCAGTTTTTCTTTACTGCGCTGGATTTCTTTGAAACGCAGCCGCACCTGTGAAATCAATAAAGCACATAGAATATGCATTGTTAAAAGTGCTGTGTAGGTTTTCTGGTGCATCACCTGCTTTTATCTCTGCAAAAGCGACAGCTTTGCCTACAATATTAAACAGATGGTATACTCATCTATTTTCATAGAGACAAGCAAGTCAAACCTGAGATGATTCAGATCTCATTCACCAAAAGAATGTTTTTTATGATTTTTGATAGTAGTATGTAATAGTATGTAATTGAATAAGTGCATGATTGATAGGTTTAATGTCATATTGTTGAACATGACACTCAAAACAAAAACATCTCAGAAGAGGCAAGCAAATGGCAGACTACAGAAACATAGTTACAAAGTGCACATTTACTTTCACCAACAAAATAAGTGTGCACTGAAATAAAATGTCTTTCAAGCTTTTCAAAAGACCCCTCAGTGCTGTAATCCTAGCACAATCACACACTTCAATCTCTCAAGAGCCAATGCAGTTCTAAGCTCCTCAAGTTTCCACAGTCATTCTCAACCTCAATAGACGTCTGTTGAAGCAGTGGGCGACATAATAACCACAAGAAGTAAGTAACAGGTGACACATGTGACAAACCAAACAATGGAATACTGGCCCCAACCCACAGCCTGAAGATTAAAATGTTAAACTGCTTCAAACACAATGGCCAAAGCAAAGGAGCAGAAAACACACCACTCACGTTGTTGTAGTGAATACAGATCACCTGCCGATCTCAAAGCACCCATAATTATACAAGTCTATGGCCTTGACAAGCAGCAGCCAATGATAATGAGGTCTGATTTGGGTTGTTTTGTCCTGGGCTCAACCTCTTTATTATATGAATGTTTCCAAAATTAAAGTTACTTTGTTTTTGATTGCTTCGACAAGCTTATTAAAAATGTCTGGAATAGCTTAGTGAAAAACAAATAGGAAAGCCTATGAAACAAACTCATTTTGAAGTAGGGCACGAAAAATGTAGAGATAATACTTGCAATATTAACTCAAGAAAAGTAAATGTACACAGCAATATCACTTAACTTAATTCATTCAAGCAAGATTAATTTTCAGATTCCCAGATTACACTGATCATGCTGTGGTTATTATTATAGTACATCATCTATCTAAAATGTGTTGCCCTATAAGAATCTTCAGCAATTTGAGCCTTCCATCCACAAGTAATGATGGGCAACTTGTCAGGAGCTGTGGTTAAGTCCTATCTCCTGATCTTGAGCAAGTCAGATCTGGAGAATCTGCTCATGGGGCAAAATTTTGAAAAAATAGCATGCAACTGCCACACCATTAAAAAGCCTCTCATTCGAAATGTTAACTATCAGAAAATTGATCAACCGTGCAACACTGTGGATGTCATTTTGTCAACATTTCTTTTTATACCTTTGCCTCTTTAATCCCAGGGCACAGTTTACAAATGGTTGACACTGCCACGTCTTCAGACACAATGCCGTATCCATCTTCATCAACCGCTGCAAACTCTGTCGTCAACCACTCGCTCCGCATCTTACTGCCCAGACTTCCCTCAACCGAGACGCTTCCCTCAGGCAGGACTCCAACTCCCCCGCCGACTCCTCCGGCCGCACCAATGACTGAAGGGTGTGCCAATAGGTAGCGAAGGCCTGTTACCCAGATGTTAGCCACATCTGCTGACAGCGCAACCAGGTCCAGTGACTAGAGAGGGACAGGCAAAAGAATTACAGAGCAGATGGACAGAAACAGAGAGTCATTCTGCTAGAGTGAGGATTAAAATGTTAAAATGAATAAGCAAAAAATACAAAAACTGCAAGGATGTCAACTGTTATGTAAATGTGATTTTCACAGGATGCAAAACAACTTAGGCCAGAGCTGTATTGGTAAGACAAAACACAACATTCACTTTATAATTCTCAAATATTTATTTTCTAACTACTACTAACTACTACTAAATCAGTAGTAGTAATCAATTATTGAAATTATTATTGAAATTGCAACACAATTTGGCATTTTCTGATGAGATTTAGATCAAAGAACAGTTATTTTGTGTTTTAAATTTCAGTATATACTGATGTTAAAACTTTGACTTAAAGAAGAACACTTTTTTAATCAATTGTGGCATCAAAATTATTATCAATAGTTTCTTTGGTATCGTTTGCAATGTAACAACACTACTTTGTTCAATGTCAATGTCACTAGACTAACCAAAATGAAAAACTCAGTTTATTATTTTAATGAGCAGGCTTAAAGTAATTGGACTTTTTCCAGCGTTATTTAAAATATACAGTAGCTGACTCCCTCTGACCTGGTAGTCATCTCCGTGGATAATGGAAAATGCTGCCTCCTCTGCCAGGTGCTCAGACAGTGGCCCGTTGTGGAGGAAGGTCTCTGTACTCTTGCCTGTTCGGACCTCTCTGATGGTGGACACATCGAGCCTGGCCCGCTCACCGTCCTTTTTGGAGGGTTCCCAGCGCAGACACGTGAGGTCTGGTTCCAGGGTGTAGAAGCGGCAGTAGACCCTCGAGTTGGGACGAATCTTCTTCAGCTCACAGCCACCCTGCATGAAGGCCAGGCAGTCGGCCGCGCTGCTCACCTGAGACCGCACAGAGAGGGAAGTACTTTGTTAAACTGTCCAACCCGGGGTCAAATGTTAGGTTTTACCTTCTTCTCAGACGGCATGCTGCTAAAGGATACAGTCTTCTTTCTGCCTCCCCCAACCTTCTGCACCGAGGGATCCTAAAAACACAGCAGAAATGAAAAAGGTTAGAACAGCATTTTTCCCTTGTAGCCATCAAGGCTTGCTGCTATTAAAACATGAATAATGCACATTAACTCCTGCATAAGCAGTCTCGAACCCTGGCGTTTCTAACATAGAATGGATTCAAGGTTTGGTGGGCTTTGACTTCTAAAGCAGAAAGAAGGAGCTTAATGTATATTTTATGCCTACATAAAGTATATATATATACTTTAATGTAGGCATAAATCAGTTTTTCATCAATGCTAATCGCCATAACTGATCATTCCAAACTTTTCATACATTCTATCGAGCAACAACTTCACATCACATTTTTCTGTTTTACAATCCACACACATTATACAGTAGTATGTGTTGCTTTAGCCCTAATGACAGATTGATTGGCACATTCCTTCTTTGCACAACTAGTAAATGTGGGTGCTAACCGTCGGAGTGCTTACAGCAGTGAGTTCTTTAGCGGGGCCTAGACAGCAGTATGTCTGTGATTGGTAATTAACGCTGGATGTTGTGAATGGCAGCAGTAATTACAGGTGCTGCTGAGTGCACAGACTTCTCCACTACTCTAGTCAAAAACAGCAAACTGAAATGCTAAGACAGAGTTTTAATGATACAAGACATTTACAGGAGACAGGGACTGGAAATGTTTGAGAAAAAAAGATTCCACCTTCCATTTGTAATGGAACATAAATAATAATAACATAAACCAATTTAATTCAGCTTAACATAAGTTTATTTAGGATAGCATAAAGAAAAAAAATCTAATCTAATATTATAGCCTACTTAAACATTTTTAAATGTGGCATTCTCTTTTTATCCTGTGTCTTATTTACTCTTATGTGTTCACCACTTAAATATAAAATAGACAATTTGAGCAAAATACATTGAATGTCAGATCATATGTTTTTGTAAAAAGCTAGCTTAGTTTGTAGTTATTTTCACATTAATAATTAAATTAAATATAGGTTAGCATTAGCTTTATAAATAGCACATTTTATAAACACATGGATCTTCCCTGGTGAAGTATTTTTCTTTTATGTGAAGGTCTTGCATGTGGAAATTATTATCTAATTTTAACTTGTTGCCTGTCAGCTAAATATTTAAGTATTTTAGTAAATTATTTAATTATTTTAGGGTGTCTAAGCTAATTCTCCAAAGGGAATAAATGGGAAGAGAAGAGACTATCCATAAGTGTTTTCAGATCGGAACTAGCCTGCGTGCATTGGCCTATTCTATATTTCCAAATCTAACTAAAAAAAAGACCAAGATAACCTGGCTGGAGTGCTAATCTTTTTTTTTTTGCGCATGTGTGTGTTGAAAAACTAATAGCTGAAACATACATTGCAAATCTTTTAATATAGTTTGTGTCATAAAGATGTGATAAAGAAAAACACCCACATAACACATTCATTTAACAAGAACAGAAAGTCATATAAGCCCATACAGTTCCTGTTATAGTCGCCTAAACAATGTAAATTCATGTTGCGTATGTTCTACTACCAAAGCATAGACCACCAAAGTCTTTCACACGAGACTGATGTCAATCAATCTGCTATTACCAGATTGTAAAAACTAAATGTTGGCAAATGGAGACATATTTTCCCAGGACATCATCCATGTGTTGATATGCAAAAAACAGCTTGCGAAGTGTAAAATGGGTCACAGAAATATAAATGATATGCAGTTAAAGCAAAGCAGCTTAATAAAATGCATCAAAGACAGCTTGTACAAGACTGGAAATTGAAGCTGGATAAAAGCACATGGACATATTTCATTATCAATGCATAACACACGCATTAATAATTGTGTGAGCTTTTGTGTGTGTCAAAATGCTTCCTGTCAGCTAATCAGCAAGTAAACAAAACAATAAAAGTTTTTAATTGTCACAACCACATTTCTCTGCACATATTTGTATCCTAAAAAATATGGCAAAGCAAAATGCAAGCAATCAAGTCTGTTGTTTTGTCTCATAATTTATCTAATAAAGATGTTTTCTGGAACCAGGATATTGATTCTCACTCACAAATGCCTATCTCTGTGTGCCAAGAGAACAACATTTGTAACATACCAGTGATTCAAAACAATGAGGCAGAAAGGCATCTGACTTTTGACCCAAATGAGAAAATGTCTGGACTTTATGGGATACTTGTGACACATTTTTTTTTTTTTGTATGATATTTGACTGTGACATCCGTACATGTAAAAAAAATACCTTGTAGAGTTGACTTTTTAATGATGGCATTTGTGTCAAAGTTAAGTCTTATACAAGGGCATACATTTTTTTTATTCAAATCTTTTAAATGAAGCAATATAAAAGCAGAATACAGAAAGTCACAGATCATTATAGTTATCACTGGCTGATCAATCTATTGACTTCTGCAGCTCACAAACAACTTTGTCTAAGTCAATACAGATGACGGTCAGAAGAGAAATGGAAACCATTAAAGCAATGCTACTTCTCAATGTAATTACAGTCTAAATATAATGGTCTAGACTCTATGAACACTCATACTTTTAGAGCTCATACAAACTGATTAAGTCTGACTTTCGTCAAAACCATTAAAACAATTCTGAAAGACAGAAATGAAAATAATGAGTTTTGTTTTGTTTTTAATCATTGTTTTGATCCAGCAGCAGAAAACAATTGGTTTTGCATTACTTTTCCCTTTGTTCCAGTGAAAAAATTGGTCAACTTGGAGAACGTGCAGAAGTGTGCTGCAGCAGGTCGAACTGATTTTGGGGGTGTGGTCAAAGAGACATTTAAAAATAAATGCAAGAATCAATTGAAAAAGAATTAAAATCCCATGCACGTGCAAGTTGAAACGCAAGGGTCACTGAGTTGCAATACGTAAATATGTAATTCTAATTAAAATAAGGTACATCTATTTCCATGGGGACATGCATGTGATACTGGTTACAGTGTATGTTTTGAAATTTAAGCATCTGTAAGTGAATGAATGCAATATAATTAACCCATGCGCTTTACTGTTGCACTTTCCAAACAGCTCAATAGAAAGAAAAAGTGCATTTTTAAAGGTCACTGCTTCAAATGAGAGCTCCCATCTTATGCTTGGAGAAAAATGAAAATCATACATTTAAAAAAAATTATAAAAATTGCACTAATGCACAAGTGTAATGATTGTGCAAGAACACAAATAAACAGTTTGAGGCTGGTGTTGTGTTTGAAAGCTCCTGTCACTAGCAGATGATGACAGACTGAGTAAAGAGGTCCACACTGGGCACCACTCGAATCTGACAACTCCACTTCCTCCACCCGCACTGCCCACACAACACCCCAGCTCGGCGCGGTGTAAGCCGTCACTGGACACTCTGAACAACAAAGTACAAGTGTAGCAGCTGTGGTGCAAAAGAAACTGATCATTAATAGACTTGACGATGACAAAAGTGCAATAGGTAAGACAGTTGGTGGTAAAAATGTGTGCTATAATTAAGAAACAGACACAGAACTGCTGCAGCACAATAAGCCTTATCCTAAGTGCTTTGATCAATCAAGGTTAGAGAAATTATTTGATTTTTAATTGAGATTGAGTCTTTTTGATCAAGTGGTCCACAGCCAATCTCTGTCAATCAAATCCTCTGTTTTGCTGTATTACTTTGAATAAAAAAAGACATTTGAAAATTATTGAAAACTGTGATATATCAGTAAGAGAATACCACTCAGTCCTAATACACAGACTTTTGCATATACAATTCCAGGGACCCTCTCCCAGCGTTACAGACCCTCTATGTTACATGTAGTGCACATCATCATGCCACAGGACGCCAGGCAACAGCAGTCCATATAAGGCGATTAAACAAATGCAGTCTTTGGCAGTGAATTGCTCGGGGCTTTGGGGTTTACTTTCGAAGTCACACAAAAGCTGAAGGAGCTTAACAGAGGACCTTTAAAGGTTGATATAAAATCAATACTTTTAGGCAGCAGTGCTAAAATAACACAACTAACTCTGGCAGTGCACACAGAGCTTCCTGTGAGAGGGTGATCAGGAGGCTTAGGGAAGGCCACTTTGGGTCAATACAGAGTCCCATTCACACTCCCACACCGGCTTGTCCGGAGCATGCTGCATCTGAATGAGTGGAGAAGCCGAGCAAATGAGTAAGACGTACAGACACATGCACATCGTTATTGGAGAGGACAGGAGTAGAGCAGGTCCCAGCAAGCATGCCTACAAGGACTTTCTGGGTTTGAATTAAAAAAAGAGGATTGTACATTAAAGCAGAGACTGTTATGAATTCAGAACTCCTTATGAAAGTTTGTACAAAGTTAATCTGTTTATAGTGAGGCCTATTTACACTCAATGTAGTGTTAACACTGACCAAACAGTAGCTCTAATGAACGGTCAGCGCATGGTCAAAGTGTGATGGAGAAAAAAAGAGGCCTAATGAGTAAATGCATGAGTATAATGGCCTAAATGACACTGAAATGTGATGATGTTAGCATGGGATAACACAATACAATACATAGTGCCAAAGTTCAGGAGTGTTTTAGTATGGTTCAAGATCACTGTGTATGTAAGCTGTCAAAGCTGTTTACATGCACCAGTACAATGTGGTTGATATAAACAAGGGGCATTACACGGCTTAATGGAAAAAGCATTAACTTAACTACAAACAGATTCAATACAAAGAGATCAGAGACAAGCCACAACAGGAAAAACACTAAATACATAGGGCAACATCGACTGGAATTTCTTTCATAATATAAAAAACTAAATTTGCAATTAAATGATTCTACCATAATGACAACAATATAACAAACTATAAAGCAACTTAGTGGAGGTATTTACCAAGCATCCAGAGTCTACGTAGGTCTGGTCACCACTCCCCCTGCCTGCATTTCAGATCAACTCCACAACTCTGTACTGAGCAGTCAGATTACTTTATTTGCCTGACACAAATGAACCAAAGACCTATTGGTCGTCTCTCGTTAGACTAAACTTTTTCTTACTCACCCTACATAATTTTTTGTTTGTTTTTTTGTTTTTTGTTTTTTGTTTGTTTGTTTGTTTGTTTGTTTGTTTGTTTGTTTGTTTGTTTGTTTCATCATAAGCAGCCTTATTGGTTTCCTTAAGGGAGCGATGTGTGTCCCTGTTTGGCTAACTAATCTGTCAATCACGCCCACTGAAATTCAAAAGAAGATGATATTCCAGGCAAGTAATTATAGCTATAAGTTCTGCTTCCACTCCTCATGTCATCTTTCAGTCATCATTATTGATCCTTTATCCTCTGCAGACCCTTCACAGTCAGTCATTCTTGTTTTTAGAGCAAACACAGGAGATGACTGAGCCACAATCAGTGTCTGCCTCCCTCCAAAAACAGGAAATGTTATTGCAGAACATGTGCAATTAGACCTCTTATTCATACTGTATGTTTTTTCATAATAAATGATACATACATTCTGATATAGCTCAGTCCAATAGTAACTACTATTTAATAGTAACTGCTATTTGAAAGTCTAGATTTTGAGATAAAAATTACACCAGCAACAGTAATCATGGACAAAATGAAGGCCTAACACTACTGTAATTACCTTTGCCCAGTGGAAATGAGGTGAGGACAGGGGCATGATCCAAAAATCATTACTATTCACTCCACAAACATGTATTGATTGTCAGCGCCAATATTCACTCACCTCCCACACTCGCCACAGACACAGCAGCCACCAGCCACACTCTTTGGTTATTTATATCCATCTCAATAACTGTCCCTGAAAATGTCTTTTTATTAAGTTGGTCTGTGAGGTTAGACAAATATGCTCAGTGAAAGCAGGTCAGACGGTTATGTAGGCAGACTGTGAGCCTCTCAGTAATGTATTAATACCAACACAGCCACTGTCGATAATGCTATATTTTAATAGTGTGTGAATGCAGTGATTTTACGCTTGTTCGGAGGTTCAAGCCCAACACTATTCCCAACAGTCATGGTGTCCTTGGGAAAAAAAAACTTAATCCAGTCCACCATGCCTTGAACAAACTTGATTTTGAAAAGGAAAATCTTTACTCAGAATTTTTAAATACTAGTTACAACACAAAACAAGTAGTTTCTTTCAATTATACGTTTTGTGTTTTTCCCAGTTATTTTACAATGAACTATTACAAAAATAGACATAAAATTTACGAATTTGTTTGTTGCAAATTAAAATATTGATCTAAAACAGGCAGAGTAATAGTGCAGAGTGAACAGAACAAACAGAACACAGAAATAGATTATGTTAAATGTTCTCTACAAGTGAGAAGACACAATCAGGGAGTTGCTTTTTCAGTTGAGAAAACACAGCCTAATAATCACAATTTCATCTCAATTACACTAGCTTTGAAATTGTTTAGAGCAATAATCAGAATTGAAATTGAAATGTGATAATATTACACAGCTCTACCGGCCGCAGACTGTAATTTATATGTATTTATTTATCTTAAATGGCAATGTAACATTTTACAACCCAGCATGTCTCATAAAAAATATGCTGTATCTAAGTACAGCAATGTGGATGGAGTAGGGGGTAGGTGAAACAGGACTTTTCTGAGCACCCAAGCCTCATTTGCAGAACAGTGCAAGATTGCTCAGGCAGAATAAATCAAGATACAACTTTGAATAAACTAATGAGGAGGAAATTATGTGCAAAAGTGCATTATATAGAATGAACTAAAATGTTGACATATTTAACTTATTAATATGGGAGTTGGCAAACTACATTTCATTGCTTCAAGGGAAAGTAAGGACAAAGCACATATAACAGTGTTAATTCATCTTCTGCATTAAGTTGCTCGTCACATATTTGGGAGATTTAAAACAAGACCGAAAGCTGAGAGATACGTAAAACGGTCAAAGAGGGGGAAAAAAAAACAAGGGTTCAGAATAAAAGAGGAAAGAATTGACCTAAATTACACTTTGGGAGAAAAAGACTATATTGCATGAAGCAAAGGGAGATGAAAAGCCCTGTGCCACATGAGTGACAGTTAATATGAATGGACAGGGAACAATGGCTGACTGTATTAGACAGAATTCAAGTGTTTATGCCAGCTGGGCTCTATGCAAGAAATATCCATTCATACAATAGAAGCTACAATTGTAATTAGGTTTAATCAACATAAATTGCCAACATAACAGTCGATGTAAGATGTACAAGAGGCCAAGGATGTTATAATGAAGTGTGGCATCGACCAGCATCGTAAGGATTTAACTTTACTGATATATTTTACTGAATGCAAACTAAGGACCATGTTTTTTTATTCTAGATGAATAGTTTGCAATTTGCTTGCTGAGTCCTTTCATTTCATTTTACATTCAACATGGAACTCTTGAAAATGTTCCACAAAGAAAAACATGGTGGTGCACAATGAAATGAGTCAATCAATAGACAGACATCCTTAGTCATGCTCTTAATAATAATAGATAAAAAGGTCAAGGTTATTACTGCTTTTTGTAATACATAACAAAACTTCCTAAAACATGACAACAAAAGGGTTTCGTAGATCTATGTATGTACGTATTAAGAGCTTTTGGTGGGATAAGAGGGAGTAGGACTGTTGTGGACCACTTTCTCAGCTGGAGCGAGAGAAGACAGCAGCTCAGTGTGACAAACTCTGGTGGTGGAGGACGACCAAACATGTAGATCGCTTGTAAAATTGCAAATATTCATGTGAATATCTTGTATGATTAAAAATTTTTATAAAATAAATTTTAAATTTTACCAGGGACATTCCTATTATTTTCTGCTCGCCGAGATCCAGAAACTTTAGTTATATATATATATATATATATATATATATATATATATATATATATATATATATATATATATATATATATATATATATATATATATATATATATATATATATATATATATATATATATATATAAGAAAATCTGCTCAACAGAATGTCTGTAATAAAGAAACATTTTCTTCTTTGGATTGAAAAACTAATTCTGATCAACTAGTTTAAATATTCGAGTTTGTGTCAAGTTCAGAGAAATATCTTTTTGCTTCATTACATCCAACATACATTTTGTCTCAGTCAAACCTTGCACAGTGACCTTTATTGAAGTTATAACAAACTAGACTCTATGTGAACTCAGAGAGAAAGTGGAACATCAGGGTAAAAATCCATCACATCAACGTACAGTCAGGCTTCTGGTCCAGGCATCAATCTTTCCATCCATTGACCACTGTTTCATGTCGACACAGATGAACGCAGCAGTGGCCAAGCACCTGGTACTTACATAAGAACACATCTGATCTCATGTTCTGGGCTGGCTAATGATCCTTTGGCCCAATGACAGTAGATTAACCGCAAAACCCACACTCTCACAGTCACTAATCCCTACAGCATCGGACAGGCCAGCGCTGGTCAGCGTAATGACGTCTCAACAAGCATTTATTATTTTGTCAACTATAGCTGTGGTCATGCACTTCAAAGGGTCAAATCAGTCTGAACAGTGGGATTTTACATCGAGGCACAACGAGTAAAGTGTCAAGAACACCAAATATGACTTCAATTTAAACTGGTCTTTTAAAAATGTCAGATGTTATCGTAACAGAGTTTAACAAAAGATGCAAAGACTGATGGGTGTTGATCTGTCTATATCAGCCGATATAGACAGAACTCAATATTTGGTTTTCTGCTGTGGCCGATAACCGATGTTTGCCCATACCAATATTTATAAAA
Source organism: Mugilogobius chulae (assembly GCA_038363315.1). Lineage (NCBI taxonomy): Eukaryota > Metazoa > Chordata > Actinopteri > Gobiiformes > Gobiidae > Mugilogobius > Mugilogobius chulae. The sequence goes on along the minus strand of CM076415.1, from coordinate 10,413,817 downwards.
TATATTGTAACATTTATAGGACCAAGTATATCGCTCATCTCATTTATTTTCAAGTCTTGTGCGTTTCATGAAAAAATTTTCAATAAACCTAAACACCTAGTGTATTACATTGACCAATTGCACAGCGTCTCTCTTCCAATTTGATCAACCTCTACACTCCCATCAATGGCACAGAGATTATTCCAATCCAAACAGGTTTATAAATACAACGTATTGGCAGGTTCCAGTTGAAAAACAAATGTAGTCTTAGATGGTCCTGATGGGACTATTGCATGTGCAGACCCCCCACAGTAACACAAGTAGGGACTGGGTTTCCAGTGCAAACAACTTCACTATCATTAACCTTACTATCTTGTATCAAGTCTGTTTCCGGCTCATTACACCACTAGCATTCCTCAGATCCATTTTTCCTCAATTTTCCCTGTTGGTCCTGTGATTAGTGTGTTTTTCAAAGGACTGGGTTATTATTACCCCTGGTGCAGGTGTTGGTATGTTGTATCTTGCTTTGAGATAAAAGTGGAACTCCGACAACAAACTCCAATGTCACTCGCTGCAACAAAATAACCAAAAGGCTGAAAATAGCTAAACAGAATGTGAGTGTTGGGACACTGGGTATTGTAACAAAGTAGAGACCAGAATCAGCACCTGCCACATCAGTACATTGTCTAATCACAGCGTTTTTGAAATGTATTATCCATTCACTACCAATTATTGAGTGTTGTAAGCAACTAGCTACAATTGTCGTGGGATAGAAAGCATGCTACAAAATCAAATGTTCTAATAACACAAAAACAAAGCAGAATCTCACCTTGAACCACAGATAAAAAATGAAGCTAGAACACTGTAGTCTGGTGGACATAGTTTGATAATTTTATTCAGGAAAGCACAACAACAAACAATAAACTAAAATATAAAGCAACATCAAGTGGACAAAAAATAAACAAACAATAAAATCGATCGATCATTCAGACTTAATGCCAAACATGGCTATTTCTGGGCATGTTTAAAGCCATAGTCTCAAGACCCCTGTGGCATTTCGGAAGGACACGCTCACCCTTTTGAACACAGCTCCATAACTTTATAGCCTTATATAAAAGAAAAAAAATCTACATCCTATCTCTCTTTGTCTCTTTCTGGTGGTAAGCTATTATTGTAGCCACAACTGCCCTGAGGCAGACTGACAGAAACAAGGCTGACATTTTGACCCATCGACTCCTCTGACTTTCGAGTAAGTATTGCTTATGCTCAGAAAATGAACATATTACTGATAGTTATCGTTTTTTTTGTAATAGTACCCCACTAGAGCCTGGGAGTCCTGCTAAAGTACTGTTGAGTCATGGAGCAGTGAGTGTTAGGAACAAGAAATCTGATAAACTCTGAGGAAGTCGTGATGTCTGTGACGAGAGGTGTCTGCCCAAGTCATCCACTGTGAGTGTGACACCATCTGGTTTGGTGAATCATTACACATTTCAATTATACCAGCCATAACTCTATCCATTTCACTTTTCTTCAGGAGAGGCATAAGACGATTGCTTTTAGTATGCAATAATTTGTTTATTATGTAGGATATACTGTATATATATATATATTATTTAACCTTAGTATTCAAAAGCCTTACGACGTAAGGAGAGAGAAAAAGAATAAGGAAATTTAAAACAGGCCTATGAAATAATAAAACAGTTGTTAGTGACAGTTCTACTGTCATTTGTGCTTTACTACACTTTTACACTTCACACACTTTACACTTTTTATTGTTCTGGTGCATGGGATTGCAAAGTAGAGGTGCTCAGAAGCATGTTTGAAGGACAGGAAATAATGTGTGATATTTGTTTTTCAAAACATGTTTGTGCAGATCTAAAATAGAGTTTGCTGTTTTTATGCAGAACTAGAGAGGAAATTGTGTTGTTTGTGGAGAAAATTGTAGTACTTCAAAAAATTACAGCCTTCACTATTTGCCAATCCATTAAAGTTGTGATTTAGAATCTTGCAGCTACTAAGACAACAAAATATTTATATATTGATAATAAAAAAAAAAAAAGTATCATTAGTTCAGTGTCAGTTTGACTAGGCTGGACCATTCATCTGTAGGAAAAAGCTAGAAGGAAAGGATAGGTCTTGGATGCTTATACATTTTCTTCTTTCCTGTGAAATTGGTTAAACTGCTTCTTTATTATATTGTTGAGTCCTCAAAGACGACTGCTGTGGTTCTGAGCATTACAAAACCCCATATAATTGAATTGAATACATTGTTTTTAAAGAGTCATATTTTCAGTCTACACTTTGTGCTTGCACACCTGCACAAAAAGCAATGCATTTTGACAGAGATGAAATTAGTACACAGGTTTTGTATTCGGGAGCCTATAAATTAATCTGGCAACAAAGGACACAACAAATGTTCCCAGACGGACATGACAGCAAGTTCTCCTTCGTGTCTAGACAATCATGCAGCCTCGAAATGGGCCTTATTTTCGAATCCCACGAGCGTTTGTCCCCACGACCCTGTCCAATTCCCCATACGCGTTATGACTTTTAGTGCGTCTTCCTGTTTATTGCTCCCTCGCTGTGTCCTTCCTTGCTCCCTTCTTCTCTACTTCCTATATCTCCATCTTCTGCTCCGTTCTCATCCCTCCATCTGAGCATTAACAGTATCCAGAGGAGTCTTCAAGCAATGGCCACAAGAGACCCTTATCCGAAGCAATGACACACTTCCAAGTCAAGAGGACGTTTGTTATGTAACAGCTTAAAGCCTTCCCCGACTCCTCTGGTGGGCCGCGCTGACTCCGCTCGTATCTACACAGACACACTGCAGTGGACAAGTGATAAACAAACAATACAAGATGGAAACTTGGGCTGGAACCAACATAGAAATGAAGAGAGAAAAAGACATCAAAGTATAAACAGTTAGGTGGTCTAACAGTATTTTGTGTCAACGAAAACAGGCAGATTGATATATTCACAGCATTAGAGAAATTACATGGTTAATGTAGAAATTACATATTTGTTTTTCCAACAGCATCTGACAAGTGTAGCAAGGGGTATTTGATAATGGTAAAAAAAGAAAAAAAAAAATAGTACATTTCAAAATGGAGTGTTTTTTTATGTATAATATTTACCATTTATTATCTAATAAAATGTAAATGTTTAAAATGTTGTAAAGCACTGGTTCCCTTGCCTGGAAAAAACGTGTCCCTCTTTCGTATTTCTGTAGCCGTGATTGGCAGATTAATTAGCCAATCAGAGACACGCATCTTCCGCTGTGTAAAAACCAACAAGGCTGCTCCCGACGAAAAAAATACATGAAAAAAATATCACGTCAAACTGAAAAACACTGCGGATTTCTGCAGAATCAATGAGCGAAGCAAAAAACAATTTTAATGTGAGGTGAGTGAAGTTAGATTTTGGTCTAAATGACAGTCGATCAATCAGCTCCTTTGTGTCATCTGCGTCACGCAAATAAGCTAATCTGATTGCCTGGTACGATGTAGATTTGATCTGAAACGCAGACGGGGGGGCGTGGTGACCAGACTCACTCTTCGCAGATTGCTGAAGTGTGGGTTCTGGATCCCAGGTAACTGATTCCTAACCTGTTTTTATCAGTGTACCCCCAAGTCGTTTCACACTCAAAGTATCCCCTAACTCATGTTTTTTTGATAACGCATATTTTTGGGTTGTGGAGAAGTATATATTGTTTATGATTACTACTGCATTTACTCATTTAATTAAATATGTGTTCTAAATATTCTAAAATTATTAAAAATTGACCACAACTTTGTACATCAGATAATAAAATGTTTCACAATCATCATTTAAACTCAAATCTGACACATTAGAAGACATTTTTGTTATAATATAATCTGATTATTGTAAGCGGGAGAAACAATCCACCACTGACTTTTGTATCACAGCAAAATGGTCATCTGGGTTTTGATTTTGGGGCTGAGCTATCAGTATGCTCTCCTCTTCGCCTGTGTAAGTTTCCTCTCAGAGCACCACTTTGCCCATATTTGGTGGCATGTACATTTTCAGCAGCACAGAATCAAACTTTTATCTTTTATCTATTAGTTTTGCAGTGTATGTAGTATGACAAAGAAACAAGTTTACATGTCTGAAAGAATAACCCTGAGTTGAGTATGTTTCAATAGAGAGAAATAGTTTAATAGCTCACTGAATGCAAGGCGCTATACGAAGGTTTTTGATTGTCAAAAGAGGATCATTTCTGTGCAGTCTCATGACTGAAGATATTGCTCAAGGTAAGCTTAGAAGGAAGACTTGAAAGAGGTACTTATCCTGTACGTGCAGAAACAAAACTGAGAGAGAAGGAGGCGGCTCTGTTCGCCTTGGAAAAGAAAATGTTTAGTAAATGGCATGATGAATCTTTCAGAGAAGGAGTGATTCCTCTGAGGGAGAAAGATGGTGGAGGGATCAGACAGTAGCTCATGGGGACAAGAACAAGGCTTAAATAATGGACAGTGTAGAACGTCGAGTGGTTATACTGCAATTCAACCCAAAATTTATGAAGACGCCTTATAAAGTCAGACGTTTTGTGTGAAAGAATTGTGTCAGATCACCAGTCATGTGTTCAACAACCACGCCATTACAGTCAAGTTGATTTTATGGAGCAATGTCACAAATAAAGATGCCTCAAAGTTGGGTTTAGGGCATGAATAGCAGTAACTGTCCTCAGAGCCTCAATGAACAAGGGCAACATAAAATGAATAATAAAAGAAAAGAACAAACTCAGTGAATCAGAGGAGATATTGTCCTTGCAGGGATGGACACACAGAGAGAGAGGTGACGTCAGGACAGACAGACAAAACTCCAGAGGCAACACTGGTCTGAAAAGTGCAAAATGTTTTATTCACCATGGAGGTTGTACGATTTGTTTTCAGAAAATGGCCAGATATTTTGGCTTCTATCTCACTTTTACAGGTGGCAACAGCAGGTGGGTGAAACATTTGTGACATTTTAGCATTTAATTTTCAAAATATTTGGAAAGAATGTCAGATGCTTAGTAGTTAGTGTACTGTACAGTCGTACTTTTTATATTAGGGCTGCAACAAACAATCGTTTTGGTAACTGATTAGTTGGGCGATTATTCTTTTGATTAATCAATTATGCAAAAGTCAGTTGAATCCAAGATTTTTGCTAAATATGAGTCAAGAGAGCGTCACTACAGGGAAATTACTGGTTTAGATCACTCTACTTACACAAATTGTATTGTTTATTGTCATCACTGCTGTTCTTGAGGTTTTTCTCAGCTCATAAAGACAAGTTAATCATACCTCAATTACTAAATCGGTTGAGGATATTTCCAAGAATTGATTTGTTGAGATTAACTTGTTGCAGCCCTATTGTACAGTATGTTGATGGAAAAGTATAATGGTTAACACAAGCCGCTTTGATTTCACAATAAAACAACATGAAATTGTAGAGTTTACTTTCTGATGCTATATAAGTTAGGATATAGAATAGATTACATTCAATTAAAAACTATAGGCTGGAAAATGTGTCCAAATGTGCTCTCTTTATGTAAATGTATTTGTATTGATCTGTGTTCAAGTTGCTGTAAAATATTACTGATTCTTTGTCACACAACAGTTAGTTATTGGGTGTCAATAATGACTGATTATGATGTATTTTGTAAAGCTGTGTTACTGTTTTTTCATGCAAATGTGATGATTCTTTTCTCTCTGAGCATAGATGTGTGCTTGGTACCTGTCAGCTGATTGAAGACCCATAACCCTTGTCCGAGCATGAATGTCAGGGCAGGGTATGCGGCTCAGGGTACAATAGGCTACACAAACGCACTCGCTACAAGCCATTTTCTGCCACTGTGTTATCAATAGGATTTCAGCCGCTGCCATGGCAACGGGAGGTGAAGGACACTCACCCGAATAATGAAAATGTTATAGTCACAGGCTCCCTTTAACCTCGGAGAAAAGACAAAGCTCCCACAAGAGGTGAAGTTAATTAAATGAGTACATCTCTGAGACTGTCTGGGGCAGATCTTTCCTGAGTCAGAGCAGGGGGGCAGTAAAATATCCTCACAATCACGGGCAATCATCATTTACATCGTGACTGGAAGATATAGCTTACATGTGATTATTGAATCATTTCATAATAATGCATATATGGCTGCACATCTTTAGCTACTTACCATCTTTAAAATGTGTGCATGGGATTCAGTGCTCACAAACATGATTGAAGGATGGGAACAACGTGAATAATTCATCACATTTGTCCTATAAAATTAATTGTTGTAAGTATTATTTGAGGTTTAATTGTCATATAACTGTGAAATAACTGCCAAATGAATCGCTCGAAAACAAATTAATATTACAGTGTTTCATGTCGTCAAAACATAATACTAACAGTCCTCACATTTAAAGATAATTTCGACAACATTATATAGCACAGGATAAAATTAAGTCTGCTTTAAATGTGTTTCTTTATTTACCTTCCAATCACGTATCAGTAAATCAGTTGTTTTTAGCAAAATGCCTGTTGTGATGCAGAGAGAAAACAAACATATTTTGCCGCCATACACATCTGCATAATTTTTTATATTTGCATTCAAAGCAGGAACGTGCTCTAAACATTTTTAATGATCATTGTAAACCTTCAGGGTCTTTATGCAAAACAATGATGACAACTTGGAGTCAGACTAGAACAGCTAGCGGCTTAGAGAATTAACAGGATAATAATAAGTGGGAAATTCCTTTATTAATGTTATAATAGTTTCATAGGATTATGGCTAACCTCACACACTGTCCCTAAGTTACCAATGGTTATGCTGATAGTGATATATTAGCTTTAATTAAGAACGTCCAAAACTTCCATGTTTGAAAAAAACTGTAATAAGCCTATGCTGTATTTTTATATAACTCAAGTCTATTTGTCTATATGAACTGGTACATGCAAAGATGGAAGAAAATTACACTGATGATCAAGATTAGTCAATATGCAGCCTGTCCCAACAACTAAATATGAATCTGTGCCCTCCCCATTACGCACAAAGATACAGCTGACAACTCATCAAAATCAAGGGCGTGATCTGGACGTGATCCCTGAAGTCACTCAGTGGTAGTCTTTAAAAGTATTTGGACAGTTTATTCCAAAATTTCATCAGTCTTGCAAATATTTTTTGCAATATTTATCACCAACAAGGATGTTCGCCGTGTCATCACAAGACGTTTTGGTTGGCAAAATATTTAAAACTTAACTCACTCATGCTGAATGAACACGGAAAAAAAAAACAATGATTGTATCTTGCTGTGTGACTGGGTTTGCTCACAGGTTTGATAAGAGCAATCCAAAATGCTTCTACTATGTTCCTAAAAAGCCTACGCCAAGGAGAAAGCTTTAGATTTTGGCAATTAGGAAGCTATAATATGAGCTAGTTTTGGTTCTGCCAACCAACGAGTGGCCACGCCCATGCCCATATTTGGATGTCACACATTGGCGTGGCGAACATCCCTGTATATTATATAAATTGTTCTGCCTTAAATTGTTTCCTGGTGAATATGGGTATTCCAACAACTGTCAAAAGCAAATTCATTCGAGGCAATTTAAATTTATATTAAGGTGTACCACAAACTAAAAAGGCTTTAGATTTTATGGAAAGTTCATTTGAGAATGTATATTCAGACGGTATATGTGGGAGAAAAAAGTAAATGTAAATGAAAAAAAATATATAAAGAAAACAACAATAGAAGAGATAACCTAACATTCTGTCAGTTGCACACCATGTTATTATTAAATCAACAACTTATACAGTTTAATCTTTTTGCTTGTTTTTTAATCTGTAAAGGGAGTGGGAAGATTTGACTGTTTGTGGAAAAAGCAGCAGTTCTTACAGCCTTGACTGCATAATTTCATAATTTCTGGTCATTGTATAGAGTACAATACATACAAGATGCCACAAAAAAAGGGAATCAAGTCTTTCAAGTATACTCATAAGTACTCATAAGTCCCCTCTAATTACTCACATATTTGGCTGCTGTTTGGCCTTCACTTGCTCTGTGTTTTCTCAAATTTCGTCACACTGAAGTATGAGATAACACAGGCGCAACTTAAACTATTTTTATTGGTTGAAAAGCTTTTATTACACATAAAATAAGAAACTCTGCAGTATACAGTCATACCAAGGTACTTTTGGTCAAGGCTATATCAAACTGTGGAAAATTCGGATACTCCATGTCTTTATACAACAAAATCAACATTTTGCTCTTATAGTTATGAACTGCAAATGATAATGATAATGATAACGATAACGCTGTTTATCATTAAATTGAATCTCACCTCCTAAACTCCACTCACTTCAAACACAGCAAACTGATGGAAAAGTATTAGAAAAGGTACAAGAAGAGGGTGAGTGTTGAGGGCAGCAATGTGATTGGTTTGACAGCAGGTGTTTGTGATCAGCACACAGTTTTGAGTGAACAAATTAATCTTGAAATAACACTAGCATTTGCAGTGAATAGAGCTGTGCAATATTTAGAATTTTAGATAATATTGTGAATTTTGTTTTGGAGATATGGAAAAATTGAATATCGAGTTTACTGTGCAGTAGAATTTACAATTAAATAAGTAATGCTGCACATTTTTTTTAAAACACTAGATATGTTTATATGAATTTGTACATGAATTAAAAATTTGAGAAAAAGAGGAATTTGTATGATAATTATATCACATCTTCCATTAGATAAAACAAGAACTTGTGCCTGGGATAAGTAATGTTATACATGTTTTGAGCACATTTTGACTGATTTAAACGGAAGCATAAAATATGTTGTTTTACTTAAAAAATGAAAAATAAATACTAACTTAAAATTCTGAGGAATAGAAAATGCTTCCATTTTTGAAATAAGGATTAAAATTATTTGTTCTATTGGTAAATCTTTAGTTAAGAAAGTCGAGTCCTGTTCAAAGCACTATAACACTAAGTAATTCAACCAATTTTAGTTATTGGCATATTTAAGGTTGTTGTTTTTCTAACTTTAACAGGTTTTTGTTGGACTGACAGAATATCATCCAAATATTGATATCGAGATGCGCCAAAAATGTATCGAGATATTCCTTTTTGTCAATATCGGCCAGCCCTAGCAGTGAGACACAAGGTGTTTGTGAAACTTGCTAATTTGTGCACTTGTTTGCAATATAATTGACAAAAATGAATCGAAATAGTAGGCAATGCTATGTAAGCAACAACCTAAATTCTCTTTAAAAATTAAAGTTACCTTAAATGCCAACTGTTTTTTTAGTGGAAGGGGCACAACCACAGGGACTGGGAGTCACATGAAACAGAACCGTTGCACAAGGTCAAACACCTACCAGCTGGCCTCTGTACAAGTATGAAGGAGTTTATTTCTATTCTGCTAATTATTCCACAGAGTAAGACTGCTCCAGGGGACAAAAGTGTGACGATAACACTACTTTGTTTGCATATCAAGAAAGGCATGTGTTGCACTGATTTCTGTTTCCAAAAGGGAGTGAAGCAGAGCCAGACAAGCAGCTGGAGATGATGAGCGATGATGTGCTAAACTGGTAAAACAGTTAATGGCAAGATTTCAAAACATTGGAGACATTATGGGTCTTTGCAAATAAACCTTGTCTCCTCTTTGTAAACAGTCCCTGATGTACAGCTACTTCAAGTGGAGAGGACAGGACATTTGTTGATCCGATGCTAAAAGGGTAATTTACTGAAAAAGTACAAGGGAAATTGGGGGAAAAAATACAAAGAGAGAACAGATGGTACGACAAAGAAATAAAACAAGAAAGTGAAATTAAAAGGAAAGGCCTTGAGAAAAAATGAGCGGTCAGGATGATGAGAGGGGCCTGAGGAGAGCTCTGTGAGAAAATAGTGTCTGCAAGGTTGACTTATGTCAGCATAACTAAAGCACAACTAAAGTGATAAGCACAAATAATGCAAACATGTACTGTATATGGTAAGTACCGTAATATATATTTTAAACTGAGTGGGTGCCTATGAAAAAAGGAAGTAACTGTAAAGTGACACTAAACTCCTAAACTCCACTCACAGTCACACTTCAAACAATGCTTATAACTAGGCAGTGCTAGGAGAGTAAAGGAGGAGGTGAAAGGAGGGGGCGAGAGTGGAGAGAAGCAGAGGGATTGGCTTGACAGCAAGTATTCATTATCAGAAACAATCAGAGTAATCCATGCTGATGTCACATCTATAATGCGCAATGACAATTTTTTTGTTATTTTGATGTGAAGTTTGCTGCTTTTGTTTGGACTGTTTGGCACTAATATTTGAACAATATATGCAGAGTTTAATATTTAGAAAAAGGTTGATTTTTCACTGCTTTAGAACAGCTTTTTGAGACAAAAAAATAACCAAGCTTAATGCCCTCTGCACAACAATTTATAGATTTCATCTCAAAAAGTCATTTAGTGACTCACATGGCTCTTTCTTATAAATTTGAAAAGCTGGAAAGCCTGATTTTCACACTGGAAGTAGGTATTTGGATGAATGAATGAATGTATGAAGTTAGTTTAGATTAGTTGTAAAACTATACAGCTGTATTAATCACAACCAAAAAGGATCGAACTGAACCAATTCGTCCTGAACCAATCCTGAACATCGCAAACAACTGAACAATTCAGACATACCCATAATAATATTATCTTTTTCTTATATTTGCTATATATTTTAACTTACTTCCACAAAGTATTTATCATTATATATTCTAATGTTTTTGTTTGTTTGTTTGTTTGTTTTTTGACAGAGTTAATTGTTTTTAATTTATCATCGAGATCATTCCATAGTTTAATTCCCAAAATATAAACACAACTTTGTATATAACATGAGTTCTTGCTTTATCTGAATCAAGCCATAGCAAACGTCTGAGGTTATACAAACTTTTTCTTACTTTAAAGAAGGACTGAATGCCTGCACGAAGGTCATTATTCACTGCATGATACAACATTTCCGTAATTGTCCATTTAACTCTGTCCTGACATTTTAATATATTTGACAAAAAGTTAATTTATTGAATCACAGAATCCAGGTCTATTTTTGTACTTTATTTAATGAATCTAAATATTTTTACAGGAACTTCCCCAGATTTCTGAACCGCAAGTGTTTAAATCTATCCAACTACTTCCTAGCCCTCACAAATCCTACAGCACATGATTAATATCCACATTCATTTTTGGCTGCAATATGCCTTTTTACAGTACACAGTGATCCCATTCTGTCACAAAGTGAAGTGTTCACAATGTAGGCCTACTTTTTTAGTAAAAACACAGAATTTACTAAATTATAACAACAAAAATCTGATACCCCAACTGTAATAATTAGATGAAGACTATGCAAGGCACTTTTTTTTTAACTTTTACAATACAATAAACACAATACATTACAATACAGGCAGCGCTTACTATGAGGGGGAAAAAAGCTCAAGTATTTTGGAGATGAAAACCACAATGATGAACAGATGTAACAATTACTATCATTACATGCTAAAAGTGTGCAAAATCCAGTCTGCTGATTAAACAAGTGCAAATTCCTCTCATCTGGGTTTCATTAGAGCTAGACGATGCTAATCTAGCGTCTTAGCACTAATCATTTTTTAGGTTCATGTTCACAGATAAGAAAAGGAAAGGATGCACCTCTGTCTATTACAATGGATAGACTGGCCAGAGAGTGGACAGTGGAGAGGATGTGGTAAAACCGGGGCAAAGGGACAAGAGAGAGCGTCTTACAAACAGATTATGATAAATGTCATTCTATTATTCCAGAATCGAATTGAGGACAGAGGAGCAGAGCAGAGGCTGAGGGCTGACGGGAGATGAGGCAGTAGCAGGCGGTTAGTGGAGCGCCAGCAGCAAAACTGTGTCACAAAACAGTGTTGTACAAAAGACAATCCGACTCAGGGGCTCAGAGCAGACACATGGAGCATGACTGGGCTGCACTCCACACAACAGGACACATGAGCTGGAAACGTGGAGCATTTCATTTCAATGAACAAACAGGCCATGTTCTAGTATTTACATTACAAGACCATGAAGCTGACATAAAGGCATGTTTTTAATGTGCAGAGAAAATATGTTAATGTTGTTGTTTCCTAAAGGCACTACCAAACACAGATATATTGTTTGTGTACTGAGATAAAAATGAATTTGCAGTGGCCCGTCTAGATTTATTAATTGTCCCTTTAGTTCATTAAAATTTAGGAAGTCCCTCGGTAAGCACAAAAACCTAAACCTAACCAGATTATCTTAAAGGAGGGGTAGTTGATTTTCACACTGCAAACACGATTTAGGTTTTAGATCTGACAACTTCCTCTCATAATTCTTTCGACACATGGTTAATATCGACATGTATTCATTTTTGGTTGCAGTTATAGCTTATAAATGTCTTTTAACAAACAATAAAGTGAAACTGGAGTGACCACGCCAAGCACAGGCAATCAGAGCGCTGCATTTAGCTTCTGATGAGAGCTAAATTCTTTATTATTCAGTTCAGACAGTACACAGTGGTCTCATTTTTTTCAAGTACTGCATGTATCACTTACTTTTTAGCGGAAAGCACAAAGTATACTAATTTACAACTAAAAAATACCCCAACTTTAAAGTAAGATTAACCCTAATCCTAACCCTAACAGATTTCAGTAGTAAATGTTATAAAATATAAACATTTGCTAGCATAGTGACCAATGCAAAGTGCTTTCGTGTGGCAAAGCTTTATTGGGAAAGTTAGTTGTTAGCATTGTGGCTAATTCTCATTTGCATATCAACATGGCAGAACCTGTATATTGTCAAGTTGTACTGAACAATTCAGATACTCAGAACTCATTAGAAAGTAAGCAAAACCTGTGAACTGATGTAAATAAAGTCAAAATAAACACAGAACCAGGTCAGTAGATGAATTTAATTTCAATGGTGGGCAGCTAATATTAAATTATGAAACTAGTATCTATGTAACA